>JARHVA010000119.1:1370000-2570000 GCA_037957365.1 Torreya grandis | reverse complement strand
ATATTTTCGATATATATAATAATGATTATTTGGATTGGGATGGTTATATATAATATATTTCATGCACATAAACTTAATATACATCAAATGCAAAGAATGGAATTAGGCAAGGGGAATAGTCGATCTACCCTAAAAAAACTTTGTGTAATATGAGTGTTGTCTACATAGCTCAAAGGGCCTCAAGTCAATGTTGTTATCCCTCTTAGAGTGAGTGTGTGATTTTTTTATACTTGCACTACATGGATGCATGTAGAGAATTGGCTTGAATGCTTGACAATGGAGTATATACATGGTAAGGGCTTAAGAGCCAAATAAAGGAAAAAGGTAAAAATTAAAAAATCATCACCTCCTTACACCATTTTGTATTGCTTGCTACCATAAAATTATGAAAGGATGGTTAGGGAAGGGGAATGATGCAATCATATTCATTCAATTGAGGCATCCTCAACTCTTTATTACCTTGCCTCATGTGGGCAACTCATTATTTCTTTGCTTATGTGGGTATGCAACGTATTCTAAATTATCATGCCCCTTACAAATAAATGATTATGAAAACATTAGATGTTATGATCATTAAGGAGGAAGTGGAATCATGGAGAGACATGGAAGGAAGGAATGATATATGGGTTAGAGCAGAGAATAGGAAGAGGAAGAAAGGAATGACAAATGAAGATGCAGGCATAACCTTTGTAATTTTTTTGGACAGGTAAATCAAGAGTTTAAAAATGTGAGCATGGTTGAATGGGGCTTAGAAGGTGGCAAATGAGTATAATGGAATTGATGATATTGAGCTAGAGAACCATGTGCATGTAAAGATGGTAGACCCAAAGCAATTTTTAGGAAGAAAGTATGTGTTTGAAATGGCTAAGTGTATTAATGGGGTTAATATTTTGTCAAATTCAACCAACCATTTCCTCCTACACCAATATCATTTGGTAGTAGAAATCCAACTGATTGTATTAAAAAATGGGTCTTCCAATGATGACTACAATATTTTAAAGGGCATCAGGGCCATCTTGCAAGGGCAGAAAGAGTTGTTATTTGTTGGAGGAATAAGCTCTCGACAACAACAACAATGGAGATTATAGAATGTTGCATTGAAATGACTAATGAAGAGGAAAGAGCCCAACCATGTGGGTGTCTTGCCTCTAATCACTTTGATCTGGGTTAGGAGGAAGTAGTATTATTAGACTAGAGTCGATGATGTATTCATTTTTTATGTATGTATAGAGGTGGCAAGGCCTATATTATTTTCCCATGTCACCACAGACTCCCCTATTGAGCTCTTCTTGGTCACACCATTTTAACTTTGTATGGCCATACCAATGACCATGAGTCATTCATATATATATATATATAATGGTTTGAAGACTTGACATGATTTTGTTTGATTTTACTCATTAGTACTGGAAATGTGTATGCCTACACTCGAGGAAGAATCAATAGATTAGTTATAGAAAGGGCTTGTATTAGCAGGTTCTCTAATTTGCACATTGCACATGGCACATGACACAAATGGGTTGTATGGATTCTAAATTTATGAGTGTCTTCATGAATAATTATTATATATTCACAATAGATATGGTTCCTTTTGTGTGATAAACACATAGTCACACACTTTGATAGGAAACTACTCATTGATGGGAGTCTAATTTATACACTTATATGAGTATGAGTGCACACAATCTTTGAGTCCTTTAAGTCACGTCACTTTGATAAAATCTACTCACTTCACATACTTTATAAGACACCTCTCACACAATAGCAGATAGCTCGGGCGAAGAAGGTGTAAGAGATCCTTAAACAAAAATATCCCATGTGCGTGTTTGGAGAATGGTCAAATGCGATTTGTACATGCTAAACTTCAGGGTTTGAATTTATAAACTCTACCATTAAACTAAGACGATATGCAAATATATGTGTAACGAGGTGGCGCTATACAAATAACTATTTATTTCACTCTTAATAAATATGTTTTTGATAGTGATAGGAAAACATCAATTTAGTGGAAGCCAAATTCTTAGTAACTTTCTTCTTGCCCTCATTCTTCTATATCTGAAATGATAATATGCTTGCTTCATATATAAAACTATTAAGCCCCCTATGCTAATAATCCATTTGTGTTTAATTTTTTATTTTTTGGGCAAGGGGAAGTAAGGCCCTTTGCCTAAATGAATTTAGCCAATATATATATTAATTTTATTTTTTTATGATTTATATTTTATTTATTTTTTAATATATAAAAGTGGTTTATTTAATTACTTTTAGTTAAATTTTTAACTTATACTCTTTATAAATATTTAATAAAATTAGACTTTTCAATAAGAAAATTAGCATGTTTTTTAATTTATAATGTATTACTTTACTAATTTTAAGCAAACTATAAATTAAGAAATAGTTCACAATTTAAAATTTAATTAATTTATTATTTTTAAATAATAAATAATTATTTATTTTTAAATAATAAATAATTATTTATTTTTATTTTGTTATTTTGGTCGAAATAAATTTATATAATATTATTTATTGGTCTAAATACTTGTTTAGATTTTTAAAAATAAATAAATAAATATACAAATTAAGGATGATTAAGAACTTCACCTAACATTCATTAAATAAATAAAAATTATTAAACAAATATATATTTAATATAGTTACTTGAATTTAATTATTAATTAATTTGAAATCGTGGTTTTCGTTTATAAGAAAGTAAATTATTTTTAATCGGCCTAGTTTAACAAAGGAGACTCATATATATGGCTTACAAATGGGAAGGAAATTGCTAAGCAAAGGGTTTGTCGCAATTTTAGAGTTTGAAATGTTAAGATTAAAAAATATTTTATATATTACTCATAAGTTATAGACGAATTGATTAAACATAGTGTTTGAGTTGGGAGACGGTATATAATATGCAACATTATAAGATTTCTATGGGAACAATCCAGGTTGGACAAACATATATTGTGGGATCAATGGAATATGCCACTATACTAGATGATAAGTGGATAAATCAAAGAATGAATGCTTTGCTTCATAAGATAAGTGGCATGATAGCTGAAAAAATAGAGATAAATCAACAAAAATTGGCAAGGTTCGAAGGAGTCCAAAAATTATAAATAAAGACCTCAACCTCTCTTTTGAGAGATCTTGAAATATTACATGTTTGAGATTCATAAAGTTGGACATTTTACAAACACTGAGTAGGAGAATTAGAGAAAGCTTAACACTGGGGTTTAAAGGATTAAAAAATGCAGTCCAAAATGGAGTCTTTATATAAGGTATATGTGCAAAGATCTTCTTTTGATGCACATGAATATAAATGAATGTTGTACATAATAATTGAAGATGTGTTCTTTGAGTGATTTGTCTTTTATAATAATGTTTGTTGTACTTGCATAATATTTATTTTACATGATTTTTGAGTAAAGATGATGTATGCTTATTTAATGTCCTTATGTTTTATTCTTATACTAAAATTCTTAATGTTATCTTATTATGTTTTAAGTGAATTTTTAAATCTTCAAACTTAGATAATATATTAATATTATAAATATTCCTTATTTATTATACAGAATCTGACCTACATAAAACTTTGATAAGAGACAATGCCTTATTTTTATTTATTTCAATCTTAACAACTTCAATTTCCTTTTTATTATTAATTTCATGACTTTTTTCTTATCAAAAACCATCTCTATAAAGTTTTTTTAATTTTTATTATTTATTCTATATTTTTAAATGGGTCAACAGAATTTTTACCTCCCCTAATTAATAATTAAAAAAAAAAAACACGACACATTTATTAAATATCATTACCGTTGAATCCAAAAACATACTTTGAAAATCAATAAAATTTAAAAATGGGCATTCACTATTGATTATGGGACCCCACATGAATGCATTGTATGATTGTACTCCACATTTTACATGAGAAGCACTAAAGCCAAATGATTATTTATTTTAGATATGAGACCTAATTAACTAAACTCCAAAGAAACACATCATTTTCAAAATGATTAAGCATTATAAAATCATTAACGAATACTATGTAAGACCAAATTAATATTTCAGATGGGCATTTCCATAATACAACATAAACGTTACTATCTCTCAACTATAGAAAAATTATTTAATTATGCAAATACCTTAGCTTCACGTTTTCGATGGAAGATATTTTTGGATAGGCATTAAAAATTGGACGATTGACAGAAGCGTACACGTGAGAGAAAAAAAAAATGATTTGTTAAAGGAAAAATTTGATTTAATCTAATTTCTGCTTTATACCAAATTCTATTTATTTTGTAGTTCGAGGGTTCTATTTGTTTTTCGAGGGTTCTATTTGTTTAGTATTGAGTTTGTTTCCATCAACTTTGTATTGAGGGAGAGACTTTTTCGAAGGTGAAATTTGTTTCGGTAGAGGCTTCTTCTTTTTTTTCAATCGATTTTGGAGATGTTTTTTTTGTCTACTTTTTTTTATTGAAATGCAAAGTTCTTTTAGAATCTATTATCAAAAAAAAAGGAAGGAGAACAAAGGCAAAAAGACTTAGATTAGATGTTGCAGATTTGGTCAAAGAAAGGTCTCAGTTGACAATGAAAGGTTTTCTCTCCCACAGGGGATGAAGAACCCCGACCTTTGGCTAACTTTCTGACTTCTCTAGCGTCAAATTAGATTGGTTGGTCCCTTGTGACCTTGTTATGCACTAGGCCTCGAAGGTGGTTATCATTTTGTTTTCCATGTTTTCTCAGTGATGTTTCGCTGAAAATTAGTGGTTGTAATCCCTGTTGGCATATTGTTCGCTGAAGGTTGCATATGTTTTTTTTTAATCGTTGAACCCTATTTAGATTTAGTGCTTGCTTTGGTGTTTGTTGTTGGCTTTGGGTTTCATTTATTGGCTTTGTTTCAGGATGCAAGGCCCTGTCAAAACTCCCCCTTTACATCATCAAATAAAAAAGGAAGACTACTATATCCTCAAGAGTATTGTATTTATCATATTTTATCTTTAGAGTATGAGATAGAGGACCATTTTGTTCTCAAATACTCTCCTTGTTACGAGATAAAGTGACACTTCTTTTGCCTCTTCAAAGATTCTCATAGCTCTCTCCAAACACTCATGGCTTGTGAAGCCAAGGGATGCTTATCCCTTTTCCTGTGAGAGGTGTTCAACTTTCATCACCTTCTTTCCAAAAATAAATTCCCAAAGTGATATGCCCCAGGGTATTTATATCCTATTTATAGTTGTCTTACATCATTAGTAGGAAGAGGTCCCATGGCCAACATCCAAGCTTTTATGGTAGACATATAAGATGTCATAGACGCAATGATTCACATTGCCTCATACCAATCACACACGTCTTTACCACTTTGAGTATCAGAGGTATTTTTAAAGACTAAAACCTATTTCATCTCATTAAAAAGGACTCTCCACTTTTTTATTTTCTTCATGGAACTTTAATTTGTTGTATTGTTACTTTCTAGTTACTCATTTTAGATTTAATTTATTTATTTTATTGACCAAGTCTTCGGCTTAGCATTAAGGACTGAGGGTTTCCATTCGATCAAATCCATTTGTGGATTGAACCCGATGTCATCCCTTATAGTGTTGGGTCTTTACATTCAACAAAAATTGATCCTTGGTGAACTCTTTATAAACCAAATAACTTCATTAATGAACCAACAACCTTTCGATCTCTCGTATTCTTTGAAATATGCTATTGAACTTCCCTTATCTTCTTTAATATATATTTTGCAATCTCATATATCAACTTTAATTTTTGATAGATTTCTATTATTTTGTTTATAAATTTTTTAGAAAAAATTTGAAATTTCCTTAATTTTTAAAAAAGTACATTTAAATTAACTTCACTATAAAATCATATAATTTTTTTTAAAAAATCACAAATTCAAAACTTGTAAAAGGTAAAGTATATACTACAACATATCTTCTAAATTATAACCAAACACTTAATATCACAAATTTTAAAAAAGATTCCATTTTATTTTATTCTTACTTATAAAATTAATTTAATTATGACTTTCATTTAAAGATGCCCCTAACTTCACCTAACATTAAGAAATAGATAACCATTATTAAACAAATATATTTGTAATATGCCCCCCTTGATTATTAGTTAAATTTGAATTAGTTTTGTTTTTAAATTGGGCCAACTCACCAAGGAGGTTTTCATTAATGGCTTACAAATGGCATATTAAATGGTCCATAAAGTATATCCGAAGCAAATAGAATTAGCCTCTCTGCCATACAAATGGAGCATTAATATGCCTCTATAATTATATTATTATTTAAATAAAGTAGTGTTAAGAGCAGAACATACAAGTTCGGCCATTGTTTATAATTTTCATAGTTTATTGTTTACAGTATTTTTTTAATTAATTAGTTATGTTGAGAAGAATAATTTATAATAATAAAAGTATAAAGTTTTATGTTGTGATTGTGTATATACAATTTAAAATATTGTCGATATATATTTGATCGTTGATCATAGTAATCACAATAGTATTATATATAACTATTTCATATATATATATATATATATATATATATATATATATATATAAATATAAATATAATTGTGATGGTTATATATAATACGGTTTTGGTCACCGCAATCAACGATCAAAATAGAACTTATCATAGTGCATTTAAGGGGTTCAAACTCGTTTTAGAAGTATCGTTCAAAAATCACCTATCTAAAAAAATAAATTTCAGATTTTATATGTCATAATTGATTTTTTTTAAATAAATAATAAAGGAAGGGCTATTTTATCAATTACCCGCCAAATAGTTGTGGTTGTTAGCACCGTGTCACGTATTCGTATTGGTAAATCGTGAATATTGAGTGCACTAAACCTGACGTGGTGATGAGATTGAGATTTCAAAAGATTTGATCCTATGTGACATATAGTTTCAAAATTCAAACCTAGCGAGAATTTTAGGTGAGAGAGATACAATTATGATATATGATTTTTGCTGAGTAAATTTTAAAGGTGGGAATGGGGCCTTGTAGGTAGTGCATTATAATGGGCATGGAATTGACTATTAATTACTATGTGAAAGGCGAACACATAAAAATGTTGTGATTAATTTATAAATTGTAAGCTATGTGATGGCTCATTTATGTGGTTGTTCCAGATCTATATGACAAAAACAAAGGGTAATCAACATTGTCTAAATTTAGTGGTGGTTTTGGTTCACCTCTAAATGTTGGGTAAGCGACGTCGTCCTCTAATGAATCAAACAACTAACATGTCACATATTGGAGCAGTATTTGAAATGGTGGAAGAGAATTTAAGGATTCCCCCCGGTCACATGGAAGGTTTTGTTGTACCATGGACTTGTTATTCTAGTAGATATTATTGTTGTGAATACTTTGTGCAAGCGCACTTTCTAGACGCTTGTCATACGTGCAACCATCGTCTTGGGGATGGCTAGGATATTTACATGTACATGTATGTCTCTTTTGTAGAAGATTTTTTTTGGGCATAAATTAAATCCTTTGTTTAATTTAGTTAGATGAGAGTGTTTTTAATGAATTATTGGTGTTGTTTCATTGCAAACAATTTGAAACCAATCTACACCATTTGCACAAATGAACACTAGGTTTCACCTTATAATTTTTATCGATTTACAATTATTGTAAATGTGGAATATTAAACTGTACTTCTATATTGTGTGCGAGTAGTAGTTTCAATTTTTATTTATTGTTTTTATTTTGATAGTTTGTGTGGAAATTTAATTTAATTATTATGGAGGATATATTTTGTTTTTATTTTATTTATTATTTTTTTAAAGGAGAATGTCTCTATTATTAAAAAATTACTTATTGTAATAGAGTAGGCACAATGTCTTTCATTTTATTCTTTGAAGAAATCAAAGGCGTATTATGTTTACAACTTTTATAGATTATAGGAGAGTAGGTATAATGTCTTTCATCTAATTCTTTGAGGTAATTAGGATGGATGCCTTTTGTGTACTTGGAGTAGTTTGATCTCGAGTGGAAAACTTTGACACTACTCTTCTTACACAACTATAACTCCCAGATCTAGATGACAATTATTCATTATTTTGATTTTTATAGATTTTTTAGTAGAAACCCCGAATTTTACATTAATAATTGACTTTCTTTGATTTATTGAGAAGGATTGAGGGGAATTTTTCATCCCCATCAATTTACACTCAACTCAATGTAGTCTCTTTTAGTATTTTTAAGTATTATATTTTAATGAACTAGCATTTTTAAGATTTGTATTTTCATAAAATGACAAATATACTTTACCCTTATTTGCACCAATTGAACTATAATATTTTATAAATCAAATATTTGATGTTTACACAATCCATAAAAATTAGATTTAAAGCTTTTGAAAATATTGTGTGTATATTGAAGTATCTCACTCTTGATAATAGATCACATATATTAATTCAAAATATTGAGCTAAAATAGGCACACAATATTTACAAAAGCTTTAAATCTAACTTTTCTAAATTATTTTTATTTTGATAATATCTTTAAAGGGTGTTCATGATGGTTTATCTACCAAGCTTTGTTGAAATGTTTCTCAATTATTAGATATTCATTACATAGCTTATAAAGAAGTATTAACAATAAATGATGTTTCATCTTATTTTTCAGAGTTATAATTTATTGACAAATTTACAGAGTATTAAGAGAGATAATGGAGTCATTTCAAATTAGTAGGTTAAAAGTGTTGCAAATTTATCAAATTAGGTGGCTCTCTAGAGGAAAGTTCATGGAAAGGCTTGTCAAACTTATACTTGCTTTGTTGAAAGAATGAGAGTTAGAGGAGGGAAAAACGTAGGATTTGGAAAGAATTTTTCAACTATATTTTTGCATCAATTTACTTGCAGATGTGCTTATTGAGTTAAATAAGTTGATTAAAAAATTATAAGAGGATCATGTTGACATTACTTCTATTGGCACTACTTTAGATATTACTATTGAATGTTTTGTAGATATATTTAGGGTAGGTACAATACATATATCATCTTTTTAAAATAGAGCACAAGGAGAAACTCTTGAGTTTATAGATGGAACATGTATGATACATGTACATGCATTGAGATTTTAGAGTTTGCCTAACACACAAAGATCATGGAAACTAGATGATTGCATTGTATTGGGCAGTTTTTTATGGTGAAGGTTATTGATTCTCTAGATACAAGGTTCACTTATTTAACTATATGTAATGTTGCTAATAGATTTAGTCCTCATAATTATTATGAGGAGTTATGAGGAGATGGATGATCAAGACTATTAAAAAAAAATTAGTTAACATGTTTATGTGAAAAATATAGTGATGGGAACTCATCTATTATGGATACTATCAATTGCCTAGGTGAGATGGATGAATTTGTTTTTACTATCTATAAATCATATCAAAAAAACATATGTTTGGAGCATGGGATCTATATCGGGGTAACCCTAAATGGTTTGAAGGGTTTCTATGTTTAATTGGGCTATGGCAAGTTAATCTTATTATTCCAATGAGCACAACAATATGTGAAGGAGGTTTCTCAATTTTAAATAAAATAGAGAATGATGATAGATCTAGACTTTCTTTGAACACATTGGATATGTTAATGTTTTACTCCCTTTGTGCACCTCATGCTCTAAATGAGGTAGATTGGAATGTTATTTATGATGCATGAAAGCATAAGAAATCTCAAAAGCCTCTTCCACTAGGTCAATAGATCCATATGATTCTCGCACACATGACGATCTTCTTAAATAGAAATATGTTCACATGATAAAATATTGAAGAATAACTTGGGAGCAACTCTGAGATGGCTTCGAAATATTTCATCTCTAGAGTATAGCATCCCCTAGAGTATTTTAGCCTTAGAGTGTTAATTTAAAAGTAGATCTAGAGTATTTTGATGCTAAATTATAATATCCTTTTGACTAATTTAAATCTAGATAGTTCATTCAGAATTAGCCCCAAAATCTTTTAGCTCCAAAGTACTTACACAAGTAGCTCCAGAAAAAGTATTGACCCTAATTTTGGAATAAATTTACAACACTATAGATGTATTGTAAGTTCAGAAGTGTGTCAAGTGCTCTTACTTGTTTTAATTTGAAAGGTTAAGGTAGTTTGCAAGAGCTTTCAAGTAATTTTTAAAAACTTACTTTGTTATAATATCTGACCTTGGAGTCTTATTGAGGCTTCTTAGTCTTCCTTGTAATTTTGAGAAGAATCTAGAGTTGGAGTGTTGTTGGGGGTTTCTTGGTTTCCTTGGAATTCTAAAAAATTTATTTATTAGACTATCTAAACTTGCAATTTTTTTGGGGTGGCTCCATATTCCAGAAAGACTTAAAACTGAAGTTGTTAAAATTTAAAAAATGTTATTTTATTTAATAAATTTTTAGTGACTAAAAGTTAAAAATAATATTTTATTAAACATACTTTTAGTGACGTGTGTACTTAATTTACTCTTATCAATTAAAGTGTAACTATTTCTTACAACTTTTCATCATGAAAGGGTTGGAGGAATAAATACCCTTCAACTTGAAATCAAGACCAACCCTTCAAATTTGATCACTAACCATGACCTCAATATAGTCCTATCCTATATTAGTGTGGGTGATTACATTTTAACTAACATTTTTACTAGTGCTCAAGTGGAAGGGGTTCAACTTTATAAATTTAGAAGCAACATTTTATGAAATTATAATATGTCATGGGTAGGTTAATATGGCATTGCGGTTTGATTTTGGAGTGTAAGTTGGTCAACATGTATTCCACCATATTTATGATATATTATAAAGTTTTTTTGGTACTACCTTTGTCAAAATTTAAATGAATGCCAATAGTAATGAATATACATTTGAATTTATATTTTAAAAATATTTTTATATTTCAAATATTATCTTATAAGTTATATAAATTGAAATGAGTTATAAATAGTAACTTTTAATGAAATATGCAAACCTAACTGAAAATCTAACTTATGTTGACTGTGCAAATAGATCACTAATATTAAACTAGCTGGAATGATCTCTAAAGTGTGTCATATATGAAAAGAGAATCCTATAATGCACTAGTACATGGTTGTGTAAGGGTAGATAGGGGTGCACTATGACCTTGTTTATTTAACTGCAATAGCCTCTAAGTTGATTATGTTGGCATGTTGTTGTCATTGATGTCTAAATGGTGCATCATGCAAAGGCATAATGGTCATTAATGTCATAGATCTATTGATCATGGTAATAAATTGATGAGAGTGTGTTCTTAGTTGGTAGCAAGATGTTATCAAAGGTGATGAGTGATCAATATTGATAATATCTTGAATGGTGTGAATATGGAAGGTACATATCATGGAAGGGTGATCCATGTAGAGGAAGCATAGTGAAATGAATGAACAAAGGTGACTAAGCCTAGTTGACAGCATGTGATGAGACAAGATGCATTGAGATGAGTGTGGTCAAGAGATAATTTTAAGGCAACTAATGTAATATGGTTGCATGAAAGTCAAGGTTTATGTCAAGGATGATGTCAAAAGTGTTCAAGTACATGGAAGAGAGATGTCAAGTGATATGAAGCTTGGTCATATGGTTTTAGGTCTGTATGAGGCTGTGGAAGATTGTTGTCATTGGAAAGAGAATGTTGTAGTGATATGAGTAAGGTGTGATGTATTATATCTACTTGTTTAATCTTTTATTGAGGTCATGACATGGAAGGAATAGGTCAAGGCATCAAGTGCTTAAGTAGCCTAAGCCTAGTCATGGCATGAAGAGACCTTGTGATAAGGTATGAGAACGGTGGATTGGTGATATGAGTGCACACAAGAATGAAAGGATGTATGAGGATATTTTAGAATGTATGTGAGGAATTGGAACACTCATGAAAGTTTCAAGGTGAGCCTCTAGGGGTAGGACCTTCTGTCTAGGTTTGTATCTAAACTTCTGTTAGACCTGGCCTGGCCTAATGAGGTTTCATGATCTGTTGTCAAGGCATGTGAAGGATGTATGGTAGTTTTTAATAATTATAAAGGTTATATGGCATGACAATAAGGTGTTGAAATCATATAAAGAGGCATGAAGGTTAGTTTTAAGGGTTAATGTGGTTTGCAGGTCAAGGTCTAGAGAATAAAGAGAAAGAGTGTAGCCTAATGGGGTATTGGGATCAGTTTCCAAGGCAAGTGTGATTAGGTAAGAATTTTAATAGGTGAGGTATGTTGTTTCAAGATTTTTCATGAATTTTTAGGTTTTAATTTGAAGGACCAGGCATGAAAAGTTATTTGGAGGTCTCTCGAGTGCTCAAAATGAAGGGTTCTCAACCCGAGAAGGATTTCTTGTGATTATTAGCTCATCAAACCTTTACATGGGAACTTAAGTAGTTTATGGTAGATGGGGAAGGGTCCTAGAAATAAATTATAATAATTATTTTTTGGATTGATGGGCTATACTTTATCAATGATCGCTAAGAGTAAAAATAGGTTTAAACCCTTTTAGAACCCTAATAAGGACCCAATGTTGAAGATGTGATTAAAAGTGCCCATAATGGATTAGTATGCTCAGATAAGCTATTCGATATTTTAGTGTAATATTTTAGGTACCCTTAGGTGGTACTTATTAGAGAGAGGAGAGAGAAAATGTTGAGTTACAGGCTTGTTTATGAAGATGTAGAAATTAAAAATTGCATTGAACATAGTAAGCAAATGGATGGAGGAAAAAGGTAGAAACTCATGTTTCATGTACATGAAGGTTTATGGATAATTTATATTTCTAAAATTTTTTAAACAGGTCATCCAAGTTAGCTATTCATTAATAGGCCTAATGGTGTAAATAGTGAAATATATAGGCAATAATGAAAAACCCAGGCAAAGTGAGAAGATGAATTGAAATGTGTTATAATTATAGAATGATGAAACCGAGTGTATGGAGATGTTGTTCAAGACTTATAAGACATGCTCATGTTTGGTATAATTTTTGGAGGTCAGTGAATATAGTGAAAAAGTTGCTCACAAGTTGACCTATCTGGCTCAGATGAGACAATGAGATATAAGGTCATTAGATTGGTCTACAAGACCAATATTTTCCATTTGAACATATGATATTTCTATTTGAGAATGGTCTAATGATCTCATAGGATCATACACATGCATCATGATTCATTGAAAATATCTATACAGGTGTTGGAGGTCTAAGTCACCATGGCTGTGTTTTGAGGTAGTCTGATAATTTTGAGTGAGTGAGTTGCAGAGGTGTTCTTGAAGCCTTATATTTTGAGTGAAAGTGTATAATGTATTTGATTATGACCTTGAGGTCATGTAGACTCTGTGTTGATACTTAATTAATCATATTTGAGTGTCTTAAGTATGTTTGAACTTCATTCTTGCAATATATTTTTTGAAGCATAGAGGCCTAATAGGGAAATTTGTCCTATAGAAGGTTTTAAGGTATGAACGAAGGATGCTAATCTAAACAAGCATGGAAGAGGTTATAAGAGTTCCTTGAATAAGTGGTTGAATGGTTTTTAAGTGTTAGATAAATCACCATTTGAACATATGATATTTATATTTGAAAATGGTCTAATGACCTCATAGGATAATATACATGCATCATAAGTCATTGAAAATATCTATACAAGTGTTGGAGGTCTAAGTCACCATATCTGTGTTTTGAGGTAATTTGATAATTTTGAGTGAGTGAGTTGTAGAGGTGTTCTTGAAGCCTTATCTTTTGAGTGAAAGTGTCTAATGCATTTGATTATGTCCTTGAGGTCATGTAGACTCTATGTAGATACTTAATTGATCATATTTGAGTGTCTTAAGTATGTTTGAACTTCATTCTTGCAAGACAGTTTTTGAGGCACACAAGCCTAATAGGGCAATTTGTCCTAAATAAGGTTTTAAGGTATGACTGAAGGATGCCAAAATAAATAAGCATGGAAGAGGTCATAAGAGTTCCTTTAATAAGTGGTTGAATTATTTTCAAGTGTTAGATAAATCCATCTAGGCCCAAGAGAATCAAGTTTTGGCATTAAGAGATAGACCTAATGCAATTAGGTTTCTATGAGACCTAAAAGAGAAATGAGGCTAATTGAGTCATGATAGGCCAAAATGGACTCAAAAATCATTTGATTCATGCCCAAAAGTTACCTAAGACCTATTATATGGCCTAATTAAGAGTTTAAGGGTGTGTGGCCGATTAAGTGGTACATGAATAAGGAATGGTATATATACAAGGTAGTTTTAGGCCTGTTTGGGGAAGCAGAGAGTATGTGAATGATATAACACATTATTGAGTATAATTAGTTCATATAGACCATCATATGAATGTAGAAGATCTATAATGAATATCTGATAGTGTGTCTGCATCTGAAAATCAAGGTCACATGACCTAATCATTCTTGAAGAGACCTAGTTGAGCGAAGAGGCCTAAAAGGCAGTTTGATAGGGATAAGAGTGTGAAGAGATAAAGAGGTGGTCATCATTTTTTGGTTGAGAAACATAGTGTTCTGAAGGTAATCAAACAAATTAGGTGGCTAAGTCACCTAGGGGGTTTGTGCCTTCTTACAAGTGGGTGCTTAGCTAGTTGGGGTTGATATTACATGTGGAGTTGGTGCTTCACTAAATTTGGTTTTTATCTTATAGTACTACAGCCCATTTATTGATATTAAGGGTTTTCTTCCCCGTGAGAGTTTCCCACATATGTGATGTGTTCTTGGGTTTCATGCTTATGTGGATAGTTTCCTATGCTTGCTAGATCTATATGTTTGTTTGAATGATTCATGATTGCTTAAATGTAATTGAAAGAAAGGTTTTTAAAGACTGATTCACCCTTAAATAATTATGATTCCAACAGATTGTATGGATGATTTTCCTACTGAGGTACCTATGCTTGTCAAAGGTTGTCTATTGATTATGAGTAGGTGCTGAGTTATCGCATGAAAGACCTGTAATGTTAAAACTCTATTTCATGCACATAAATTGAATATACATTAAATGGAAAGGGAGGAATTAGGCAAAAGTAATAACTGAGCTATCCTAAAAAATCTAGTGTAATTCTCCCTCTTAGAGTGAATGTGTGAATTTTTTATACTTTCACTATATAGATGCATGTAGATAAATGGCTTAAATGGTTGACAATGGATACCCTTAACCTGTAATAAAGTAGCTTTAGACTTGGCCTATGAATATTAAAATAAATCATAGGTGTAAGTAGTCTACATCTTCACAAACATGTCTATTTCACCGAGTCTTTCTTTGAGACAATGCCCAAATAAATATGCCTTTCATGCAAGTCAAAAGTTACCTAACAAATAATTTTGCTACCTTAGGACCATTATAGTTACATATGTCGTTCACAAAAGTTTTGGTTGCTAGCTTCCTTATCATTATGTCACTAACTTCCTTAACCTTCTAGTATTGGGTAGGTGTCAACCCCAATACATGGTCTTACAAATTTGTGGAAACCCGTGTTTTTGGTAAATAATCGCCCATGCCTGAACTTGAATTGGGAAGAATAGGGATCTTTTGTTCAATGTGTAGTAGCATGTATATAAAGTGCTTTTATAATTGTCAGGTTATGTTTCGAGTTTCCTTGATATGTTTATATAGATGTAGTTTGAAATATTTTGGTTAGTTGACTTTAATAAAAAGAGCAGGAGGGATGACATGAGACATCAATTTTTTTAAAATTAACCATTTTGTGGGGGACAAGGCCACACTAGTGGACAATATTGGATTGAAGCTCTGTTCGAACTAGTGTAGTTTTCTCCCAAAAGGACAAACACTGTTGTAGCCTAGTTGATAAGAACCTGTAAGCAGATTAAGGATGTATGAATGATGTTTTTAGTATTTTCAAGACAATGAGTAGGATAATGAAGTCTCTCATAAAGATTACAATTTAACAGAGTAGTGAATAGGTCAAGTAAGGTAAGGATGTCAAGATTAAACATTATCAAGCACTTAATGGTTAAATTTGAGTGTCTACGTTTCCCCACCTCCTAATTTTATTCTACTGATGTAATGGAATGAAATTACCAGAGTAAAGGAGATGTGTACCTAAGTGTGTATAAATATTTTATCTTTTGATGTGAAGTTTGATTGTGCAAGTTGCCTCAATGCAAAACTTGCAACAATGCCACTTAAGGTAGTTATTGTCCATATTTAAAAATTGCAAATCTAAAACTTAATATTTAAAATTGAAAAGAGAGAAAGGAAAGAATACACCTGAAATAGTATGCAAATAATTACCCTGTAACTTGAAAGTGGAGAATTATCTACCCCCTTGATGAGGATTTGGATAAATGTTTAACTTATGGTAAATTTTGAGTGATCAAGTCTCAATTTTTAAAAATAAATGAAAACCCTTGATTTGGAAAGATTGTATGCTCCAACCCTCTCATGAATATGTACAGTACTCTTGTAGAATAATTGTTGGGGAATCCAAGAACAACACACCTGTTCTGATCCCACTTATTACGATCTTGCTCCTCAGAAAGAGCACAATATGATTACCAAATACAAGCAATTAAACATGCAAAATTATCTAGAAGTACAAGTAACTAGAATTCACAAATAGCACAGAATATGAGAGACAATACACAATCTTGTATTAATACTCATTCAGAAAGAAAATACAATAAAGAAGATGCCACTTCTTCTCCACACCTCTCAGAAGCTTCCCACACCTCAAGTGTTCAGTAATTTTCTTCAAGAGTTCACTCTCCTACCAAAAACGGTCCCAACACACAACTCACACACAGAATTGGTATTCACCTCTCCAACCAGTCAGTAATAACCCTACCAGTACACCAAGTACTCAAAGTACTTCAAGTAGATCTCCCATGAACCTACAACCTGCAATTCAACAGACCTTACACATGTAGATCTCCTATGAGCTTGCAACAACCTGCAACTCAATGATCTTACAATGGAAGGATCTTCCTTGCCTTCCTTTTTAGCTCATCATTACAATACATGCCAATGGGTCTATAAATAGATCCCAGACTTAACTATAACTTAGACTCTTAATTTAGACACGCAGCTCAATAGCCTTTACATGCAAACTCTCGGTTCAACGAACTAAATATCCGTGCAATGAACAGTTCTGGAACCGCCACAGGCGACCGACGTTAGTCCCTATCTGCCTGGTGCTAACCAATGTTGGCCGACTCCCTGTCGATGCCGGTTGCCTTCTGCATTCATCATGACCGACGTCGGTCATACTGCTGACGCCGGTATCTCTGGAACTTCAACAACCTCATTTTCGTCTGCATAGTTGAAGCTTTTAGCTCCACAACCTAACAATAATTTTATTAGAAGAAGGGGTAGAACCACTAAATGTGGCTCGTTAAAGTGTAATCATAGATGTTGAGTGTCATTAGACTCTAATGTGGCCCACTTTCAAAATGAGACTAATCACATTGCTGCAGACAAATCTATATTCTATTTGAAACTTTGAATCTTTGGAAAATAAGTGAGATTTTAAATTTTTAATGTAGTATCATGAACATGAATGAATATCGTGTCCCACCATATTTATACTGAATTGGTATAGAATTCCAATTAAACTTTTAATTCTTTGAAACTTGTAACTTGTAATTATTTTGAACATGCCCATGAATATGCATCGAATATATGTGAATTTGTACTCAAGTAACTATAAGTATGAGTGCACATACATGTCATATAATTGATATAGAATTCCAATTAAACTTTTAATTCTTTGAAACTTGTAAGTTGTAATTATTTTGAACATGCCCATGAATATGCATCGCATATATGTGAATCTGTACTCAAGTAACTATAAGTATGAGTGCAAATACATGTCATATGCCCCAATAATATAAAAAATCTAAAAAAGATATACTATCCTAAGTCAAATATATGTGAATCTATACTTACTATACTCATTTAAGTATGAGTACACAAACATGTCATTTGCCCCAATTTTTTATAATCATGTAGTAATATGTGAACATTTTAGATGTTTACATCATGGTATTGAATATAGTATTGAATTGCATACGAAACATATGTTATATAGATACAACATTGTGACACATACATAGCATGTGCATGATTTGTATCATGGCACAAGAGTAAAAGTAGAAACTAAAAATTAGTGTGTGGTATAAATCATGAGACCATATTAACAAGCAATAAACATATAAGTAATGTCAAACAATTCACATATAATGTCACACATAAGATCCAAAGGCCACATACAAGGGACATGTGAATGTCACATAAATGCACAAGGTTAAGGGCCACACTTAAATGACATGATGATGCCACAAAGTAGGAACATGTATATGTTCCACACACAAGGCCAAGGGCCCCACACAATAAGTAATTAAGTATCATGTAGTGAAGTAAGAGTTTGAAAAGAAGTGTAGCTCAAATGAGCTAGTCTAAATTAACCATATGTATCAAAATCATTGTTAGCAGATAGCATATCCATTGAACATAATGTAAACTATGAGTGAATAGAAAAACACATGTATGTCATGGTATAAAGGTTGTGGATAGATACAACATATTAATAGTTTCATGGATAATGAAGAAATCTCTCCAGCAAAGCAAGGTTGTTAGGCAAAAGAGAACTCTGACATCAAAGAACCATGCAACAATATGTCCTGTATCACACTCACATACCTCATGAAAAACAATGTGTTGATGAAAATTGAAATATTCTAACTATTGAGCATGAAATAAATTACATATGTAAAGAAGAGAACTAGCAACATAAAAAATGTTGTTAAGGTCCTAATTTTTTAATTTTTTTTGAAAGTATTTTTATTTTTTTGGATTTTTGGACATATAGGAGTTTTTTTGAATTTTTGAAAGATAAAAATTTAAAAGTTTTGAAAAGTACTAAGAAGTAAGGCTTCTAAAATAGAATAAATGGGAGGGATTCAAACAATCTATAATAATTTGTGAAAGCATAATGTGACAAGAAGGAAGACAAGCAATATATGTTAGAGGTATAATCACCGATAGGGGAGGGGTGAATCAGTGAGCCCAGATATTTCAATTTCAATTGTAGTCTTTTCAAACTATTAAAAAATAAGCATATATCAACTTGATCAAACAACATAAACAATAGAGCTCATTCATTCAATGCATATATAAGATCAAACACATAACACATAATTCCTATGGGAAACCCTCATGGAGAATAAAACCCACTCTTAAGCCTATAAGATATAAACTATTATCCTATAATAAATTACAAACAAGAGACTGATCAACTCCTTTAGACAAACAAACCTTGATCATGTCATCTTGACCAAAGGCCTTTAGTGAAACACTTATTTCACAAGGAGTAACTACCCCTAAGGAAGATCAAGTCCTTTAGACCCTCCTTTGAATACCTCCATCTTAGAACTAGTTTATTCAAAACCTGATGATGGATCTCTATTTTATAACCCCTACACAAACTCTCTCTCTATCTCATATATGCCTCTCACATAGGCATGCCATAATCTCTCTCTCCTTCACTCAAACTATCCTCATATGCACACTCAGACCTCTTCACATATCCTCAAACTATAAGATCACTATTTGGACAAAATAAATATGACGTATAGGTCATACACAAAGTCCTCAATCTACTCCAATCATTAACTCATCAATTGGGCACTCTACCTCTCCTTCGCTCCACAACTATCACAAATGCCTTGCATAAGTCTCACTCACAAGTCTTCTAAAAAATCTATAAATCATCATTTTTGATTTCACTATATATAGAGATATCATGAATTATAAACATCTTAGTCAGGAAAATACATGCCTTCACCCTTAAGGCATCTTACATAGGTCACACTTAAGCACAATACACTTTCAAATAGGCCTAAGTCATTTTTTAGGTCCTATGGAGACCCATTTACCTTTTTGGTACTTCTTTGAGAAAACTAATAAAATAGGAACACTTTCTAATTCATGGACCCATTCAACATGATATATAGGTCCTCAAGTTCCAATGAATGTCACAATACCCTCTTGCTTAAGCAAAATTTACTCAAAAAACTCTCTGTATACACAGTCATTATGAGCGAACATATAGTCACCTTCTAAGCCTTTGTTCATACCACATACGATTGATCAATCCTTAATAATGCACACAAAGCATCCTTATGGAGTCTACAGCCCTCCCTAATAACTAATTCATCAAGAGATATTGAAACAACATCAAAATGATCTCAATTACCCTTCTTGGGTTACTGTAGAACATGCACAAACACACAATAAAATTTGGAGCTCAATATCTTTGTCTATACACACTTATAGATCTTCAAATCCATATTGACATATGTGCCTTGGATTCCTCTACCACATTGATTTTTACACCTGATGTCAATTTAAAGAGATTATGAAATTATTTAATACATACAAGAGCAAAACACATAGATATTTGATAAAACACATTGATAATATATTATTCTCACACTATAAAAAATAGCCGAGTAATTACAATTATATAGGAAATGTATTTCCTATAATCTAGGATATTATTCTACCTGCAATATCTCCCAAATATCTAAAAAACTCTTATAATAGCTCGTAGGTATTATATTGTTGTTACCAACAATATATACAACAAACAACATACTTATAATACAATAACAAATTATATTCTAACGTAATATATCTATAGTAATATTTATCATAATACAACCACTCATGTAAATAATTATTCCTAACATCCCCCCCCATAATTTTTACATGGTACAATATATCTTTTTTTTATATTATAGCTTGCCACCTCTATGTGCTCATGATCTTCTCTACATATATGTGCCATCACACACCTCTTCCTTCACACTCATCTGAAATTGGTTTTCTAGGTTCACCAATAACCTTTAAAAATGGTTTTCACATGTTCACCAATAACCTTAAAAGATGGTCTTCTTAGGTTCACCACTAACCTTACAAAATGGTTTTCTTGGGTTCACCACGAACCTTACAAAATAGTTTTTACAGGTTTACCACTAACCTTTCATCATGATTGCTACAATCATTTTTAGATCAACATTCTCCAATGTAAATATACAAAAGGGATTGCATAGGAATATCATTCATAAGTGAACATGTACAACTATTCTTATTTTTCACACATGCTGAAAAATAAATATAACTACCACACCACACTAAAAAAATTGAAATCTACACAACTGAAAAGAACACACCACAAAAAATGTCACCACATCATTGGTGTGGCCCCATCGTTGGTGATTAAGGAGTGGTCATTGAAAGACCTCCTTCCTCCATGTATCCTCCGTCCTCCAATCGTCACTACTTAGTGAATTTGGTGGTAAAACTCAACTTACAATAATGGATGTCACGTACAAGAAATAATGCATCCAATAAGATTATATATATATATATATATATATATATATATATATATATATATATATATATAAAAATATAAATATATATATATATATATATATATATATATATATATATATATATACATACATACATACCTACATATATATATATATATGTCACGTATAAGCAATAATGCATCCAATAAGATAATTTATATATATATATATATATATATATATATATATACAATGTTTGATAATAAAAACTCAACTATTGACTCAAAAATACTTTGAATTTTTGACAAAATCTGACACATTTTTATTTTGACCGACTCTAACACTAACACTTGAATGACATTTTTGAATTTTTGACTTTTGTAGACATAAAATGACAATTTTGATAATTTTTGATAATAACTCAGATCTATTTGACCTTGACTTTTGACACTAATAAAAAACACACAGACTCTTATTTTTGACAATAATGACGATACACTATTTTATAATGACTTTGACATTCAACTTAAATAGAGAAAAAGACTATATTTACAAATTGATCAAATAATATAAACTCAAAATAAAAAACAACTTTGACCAATTTTAATATCAAACTTGACACCTAAGACCTAAAATACATGGTAATGCTTAAAAAATTAGCAATAACACCTAATGTCATACTATTGACTTTGGACATTAATCATTTATTACTATGAACAAAAACTCTTTTTAATATTTAACTCTAAAGACTTCAAAACTACATAGAGAAATTAACCGACACAAGCTTAAAACTTAAATGACACAGAATATTGATTGAATAAATTGATGCTTAAGAAGGATTAATATAGACTCTACATTTTAATGACATACCTAAGATAGTCTAACTGATACAAATGCACTGGTAAAGATAGAAATACGTGCACAGGGATATTTAATCCATTAGAGGATGTTGTGCTACAACAGATAATGGATTGATGGTCGTAGTATAGGATAGAAGCCATGAACCAACAAATGCATGTACACAGATTATCAGGATTGATTTTTTAAATTTTAAATTCTATGGAAGCCAATGTCCACATGAAAAAGTTCACCGTATGTCTAGCTTTAGTTATAGTTTACACATATTAGAGACAATGTATGGGTGAACATAGATTTGATCCGCAGATGCATGATCCAATAGCCTAAAGGGCTATTACACAGAGATCTATTGTATGAAATAATAAGTGAAATAACCAGTTATAATGGGTGGAAGGTAGCCAAAATAGTAAAGAGTATTTATTATGGCGATACCAGATTCCAATACACAAGCTGAATGGTCTTGTGAACCATAGTGAGAGAAAGAAGATAATTCATAGCTTGTAAGAGGAGAGTTAAGATACCATGGAGATTAGATATGGCACTTTTTATCTATGATTTTCCTTCAATAAATCTATTTGTGTGATGATTATAGACACTATAATCTAGTCTGCACATGGATGATGCCATCTCACAGGTCTTGGATCTACATATAATATTCACGTAAATGGTTGCTCAGTACTTTCTCCACATCTAGGGAGAATGGCGCTCTCTCATTTTTGCCTGTTTTGATACCAATGATGGAAATTTAAAGATCTTATGAAATTATTTAATTCATACAAGAGCAAAACATAGAGATATTTGATAAAACACATCGATAATATATTATTCTTACACTATAAAAACTAGCAAGGTAATTACAATTATATAGGAAATGTATTTCCTATAATCTAGGATATTATTCTACCCACAATATCTCTCAAATATCTAACAAACTCCTATAATATCTCATAGGTGTTATATTGTTGTTACCAACAACATATACAACAAATAACATACTTAGAATATAATAACAAATTATATTCTAACACAATATATCTATAGTACTATTTATAATAGTACAACCACTCATGTAAATAAATATTTCTAACAACACCATGAGAAATTCATCCTTGATCATAAGATATGGTTCAAAACCCATAGACTATTTTTTCCCTTTGTTAAATTCAAATAGTCATAGTTAAACTTTAAATAGTTGACCTCATCTCATGCAATCTTGTAATATTAACTCAACATGCACCATCAATTTTTGTGGACAGTCAGGTCTTTAACATGCAGTTGTCACCATTCGATCTTGCTTAGAACCCTCAAGGTCATGACAATTGGTACCCTCATATGAATTCTAAGCACTTTACTATTAAAATTCATGCACTTGTTACCATCTTGCTCAATACGCACCATTAGATCAAAACTGTATGATCACCCACGAACCATTGATCCTTGGAAGAAGCTCAATATTTAACTCTACACAACATTAAACATTTGAACACTTGGAACGATCTTATTGTTTCCTAACATCTTGGATCAACATGCTCTATCAATTATGTTTGAACTTTACCTTGTGCAAAATTGACTAAGTATTGGAATCATTATAATTTGTCTGAGAAGCCAACTTTGAACCTCAATAACTTTTACCTTGCTCACTCGCATGTTCTTAATTTAGACCATGTAATCTCCTCACATAGAATAATCTAACCATGTGTCAAAATTATCCTAAACCCATCACACATGCAAGAAATAATGACATTAGAATGCCCATTTAGAGTTTTCTTCCATAGATCCAACTAAATCAAATTCTTGTCTGGAAGGCCAACTTTGAACATGCATATCTTTTGACGTGTTTCAACACATGATTTTAAATTTAGAATAAATAAACTAAGATTAAAAATAAATAATGACCATCTTGTTTTGAGATGTCCACATGTGTGAGATATGCCATCACCAAACTGCTTACTCAGCTCTTTCTTGCCGCATGCAAATTTGGCTAGGTATGGGAAAACAATGTCAAACTCCCTGGGAGCCCAACTTTGCACTTGTATATATTTTTTCATGCTTAAGAACATGACCTCAGATTTATCACATAATAACTAATAAAAATAATAAATAAACCCATGTGACCATTTCCTCCTAAAACCTTCATGTGTGCAAACACTGACATTATCAACATGCTTACTCAACTTTATTTGAACATAGAAAACAATGTCAAAAATCTTGAGAGCCCAAATTTGTACCCACATATATTTGACTGCATCAAGGTGCATGACATTATATTTAGCACATAACAACTAGGAACTAATGTGATCAAAACCATATCACCAAATCCCCTTGACTCATCCACACCTGGTAATTATGATGTCATCAAATTGCATACTCAAATTTTCTTCCATTGGACCAAAATGTCTAGATGAACACAATGAATAACCAAATAAATACCACTCATTATCAAAATCTCTCAAAGCATAGAAAACTTCTTATGGGACCTCTTACACATGCTCAAACAATCATACTCATTCTTTAATACATCTAACCATGCCAAAACAAATCACACTAGGACAAACACATTGTACACTTTGTCATTGTTACTTAGGCTATCAAATCACTTCATCAACTCACCAAGACACCTCCATGACATCATTTACAACTCTTCAACAATCTTCCCCTTTGTCATTGATGTCAACAAACATCATTCAACTTACCTTTTCTCTCTTCAAGGACTCTCATAATAAGAACTTTCTCCCCCTTTGACACAATGACAAAGTGGGCACCAATTGATCCTAAGGACCTAAAAAGACCATCAATAATACATTACCATATTAGGAAGGTGATACAAACTCCCCCTTACTTTGATCCTACCTCTTCTTGCTATGCTAACTTCCTTTATATCCATGCCAACACTCTTCTTTAACCAAGCACAAATAACCAATGAAGAAAGAACACACAAAAGTAATACAATTTGATTAAACTCACCAATAAACATCTAAGAGAGACTCCCCCTAATATTTTGGAGCAATTTCACCTCTTGAGCATCTTCAAATCTCTACACACCATGAAGAATCACCACATAGGCTTACTAGCCTCTTTTTTCGAGCCACCTCAAGGATCACCAACAAAACTTCATACCATTCAAAAAATAAGAAACATACACTAACCAATCTAAGAACTCACCTTGAAATACTCATGCCTTGCTCTTTTGGAGAAACTAAAAAAAAAGCACTCTTCTTATTACTAGACATGTCAAGTCTCCTTGTAGCCCTACCTAGAACTTATAAAGCCCAAAAATTTTAGTAGACACACCACCAAGACTTGAAACTTCATATCTAGAGTATTCTCATATGCCCCCTTAATCACACCAATTTTCAACACCTATTTTAACCTCTGCAACATACTTCCTTCAAAAACCAACTTGCCAATTAGGCCTCCATCTTGATAAAAATATGAATAAATTGAAAATCACAAAGCTTTAAACCTATATGAAGCATGATTTTACAACCCATTAAACCTATTAAGAAGCTTCAGACTTCAAATCATAAGGCAACCCACTTTTCTAGTATAGCTTAAAAACCTAGAATCTCAAAACAAATAGAATCAACAAACCTTTTTCTGGTCAATGCCCACCTTTGAAACTTCTTGCACACTTGGAGATAACCATCACACAATTATGGACCATGATTTTATCTTTCACATCTTTGGGAACCGATACATCCTGTAACCCATTTTAGGACCTGCATACTCTTAAACATAAGCTGGGAAACCTAAGAGCAAACAAAAATTCTCCAATAGTACACAAAAGATATTCAAACCATAAAAACACCTGGAACACATCACAAAGAGGTGCATAGACCTTTATGAGCACAAAAATCTTCTTGAAATTTCATCAATATCAGTATGCCATCTATAAACACCCATTCTGACCTTACTTACTAACCTTGCACACACTATCAAAATTCTTTCATGAAAAAGAACACTAAAATGGGCTCAACCATGTATTACAAGCATGTCACCAACTGATGAAAACATTTTATATTATTCACTTCATGTTCACTTAGATCCATATACCAAAAATGAGTCATTTAGCATCATAGACACACACCTTAGGGTTTGTAGACATCAAACCCTCAAGTCATTGCCTTTAATCATTTGGACTAGTTCTTCAAAAACTGAGAAGAAACATGACACACGTGTCTGCTAATCAAAAAGGTCCTTCATAGTATGCCAAGACATTTTCTCATGACCTTCTTTGTCTTGCAAAATCAAACAAGACCCAACCAACATCCACCATGCTTCTTCTTTCTGAAAAGTGTCTCCTTAAAGCTAAGAGAGAGACCCTTTTTGACATAGTGAGACTAAATGTCCCAAAACTCTGGAGACTCCCATATCTCCATACCTTTATCTAACTTATAGTCCTACTTTAATTTTAATGAATCCTTGACTTCATTTTTTTCTTCATATTTATCAGTAAATACTGTTAGTAGAAGATCTTGAATTTCCTTCATGTCTATCATGGCAAACAGATGATCTTTGGTCTCAGTCTAATCTCTTCTAAAGACTTAGGTTTCCATACCCATTTGTGACTCCTTCCTTGCACACTAGGAACTCCATACACCTTATTTTGATTTGGGAACTCATTCAATTTGTTCTTGCAATACCTAGTAATGTGACCAACTCTATGCCAACTTAAATAAACAAGATCATTTATACCTTTTGCTTGATGATGATTGTGATATTCTTTTTCTATCTAGACAAAAGATAAATTCGCTTGGTTATTCTGTATCTTCTTCATATCTGGTACCTTCTTTGTTGTAGTAGGTAGTCCACCTTGATCATGATTATCCTTCATAGTCTTTGGTCTCAATACTATTGATTTACTTTTAGGAGGAGAGAGCCTATTCAAACTATTCTTGTAGAGTCTACTAATATGTCCTACTTTATTGCAACTATAGAAAATAATATCATTCAACATACCTCTTGACTAACCTAAGTTATGATTTTTCTATGACCAATTTCTCCTTCCAAAGCTCCATGAGTTTCCATACTTGATTGACTTCCTTCTACAGTCCTTAGATATATGACCATATTTATTACATGTATAAAAATGACCATGGAATAAACTACCATAACTTGAAGCTTTTAGATGTCTATCAGACCTTCTTGTATTATTTTTAAAGCTTGCATTCTCCTTGACATACTCAGGCTTCTTACGCTTCTTATCAAATTTATCCAACTTGACCACAACAAGCTCATGCTGAATCTTCAAGGACCCCATCTCAATCTTTAGTTGAGTGTACTCATCTTCTCTTGCTTTCAGATTTGCATTTATAGTCCTTAATGGATCCTCAAGAATATCAATATTCTCTTCATCCTCTTTTGACTTGTTGGCCATGTCTTTCAATCTATATGCTTGCACTTCAATAAAATTGATTTGTTCTTGATACTTCTTTTCTTCTTTCTCAGATGTGCCTAACAAACTTGCCTCAAGAGCACTAACTTGTGCTTTAAGACCTTTGATCATATTCCTCATTTTTTGATTTCTCTTCTTCTACTCCTTTAGTTCACCAAATGCACTCATGAGCTCAACTTCTAGATCAACTTCTTCTTCCTCACTGTCATCTTATCTTCTGTTATGACAAGCTTCTTTATCAAACATGACGTCCTTTTCTTTTGAATAACTTTCCTCTTTTGAACTCAAACTTGTCTTGACATCTACTAGCTGAACCTTGAGATCACTGATAACATTCTCATCCCTTTTGACATCTTTCTTCAATGTACATATATGCTCTTCAAGTTTCTTGATAAAAAAATTCCAATGTGATTATCTTTCTTCAATTGTTTGGCCATCTTTATACCTACTTAGGATCTCCTTCAAATTGTTAAACTTCCTACAAAGGACCTGCTATAATACCAATTATTAGAGGTACAATCATTGAGATGGTAGGGGTGAATTAGTGAGCCCATATATTTAATTTTCAATAATAGTCCTTTCAAACTATTAAACAATCAACATATATCAACTTGATCAAACAACATAAATAATAGATCTCATTCAATCGATACATACACAAGATCAAACACATAACACATAGTTCTTATGGGAAACCATCATGGGGAATAAAACCCACTCTCAAGCCTATAACACATGGACTATTGTCTTATAATAAATTACAAACAAGAGACTGATCAACTCCTTTAGAACAAAAAACCTTGATTAGGTCCTCTTGACCAAAGGCCTTTAGTGAAACACCTATTTTACAATGAGCAACTACCCCTAAGGAAGATCAAGTACTTTAGACACTCCTTTGAACACCTCTACCTTAGAAATAATGTCTTCAAAACCTGATGATGGATATCTATTTTCGAACCCCTACATAAACTCTCTATCTATCTCATAAAGGCCTCTCACATAGGCATGCCACAATCTCTCTCTCCTTCTTCACTCCAACTATCCTCATATGCACAGTAGGACCTTTTCACATATCCTCAAACTATAAGAGAACTATTTGGACATCAAAAATATGACCTGTAGGTCATACACTTAGTCTTAAATATTCTCTTTTGATTAACTCATCAACTAGGCACTCTACCTCTCCTTTGCTCCACAATTCTCGCAAACACCTTGCACAAGTCTCACTCATAAGTATTCAAGAAATATAAAAATCTTCATCCTTGATTTCATTATATATAGAGATATCATGAATTATCAACATCTTGGTTAGCCACAATTCATGCCTTCACCCTTAAAGCATCTCACATAGGTCACACTTAAGCACAATCCACTTTTAAATAGGCCTAAGTCACTTTTAGGTCCTATGGAGACCTATTTACCTTTTTGGTACTTCTCTGAGCAAACTAAGAACACAAAAACACTTTCCAATTCATGGACCCATTCAACATGATCTATAGGTCTTGTTTAAGTGCCACCAACCATCATAGTACCCTCTTGCTTAAGGATAATTTGCTCAAACAACTCTCTGTACACACTCATTATGAGTGAACACATAGTCACCTTATAATCCTTTGTTCATATTGCATACGATTGATCAATCCTTCATAATTCACAAAAGGCATCCTTATGGAGTCTAAAACACTCCCAAATAACTAATTCATTGAGAGATATCAAAACAACATCAAAACAAGCTCAATTACCCTTCTTAGGTTACTTGCAAAATATGCATGAACACAGTCAAATTTATAGCTCAATATATTTACTCGTACACACTTTCAAATCTTTAAATCCATATTTCTAGATGTATCTTGGAGTCCTCTACCACTTTTATTTTTACACCATGAACAAATTCACCTTTGATCAAAAGATATGGCCCAAAAACCATAAACTAGTTTTTACATTTATTAAATTTAAATATTTAAATTCAAATGATCACAGTTAAACTTCAAATAGTTTTACTCATCTTGTGCAATATTGTAATATTAACTCAACATGCACCATCATTTTTTGTAGATTAGTCAGGTCTTTAACATGCCGTGCTCACCATTTGATCTTGCTCAAAACCCTTGAGATCATGACACTTGGCACCCTCACATGCCTTCTAATCACTTTACTGTTAAATATTATGCACTTCTTACCATCTCTCTCAACACACACTATTAGATCAAAACTATATGATCACTCATGAATTGTTGATGCTTGGAAGAAGCTCAATCTTTAAATCTACACAATATTTAACATTTGAACACTTGGTACCATCTTACTGCTTCTTGACATCTTGGAGCAAAATGCTCTGTCGATGATGTTCAAACTTTATCTTGTGTAAAGTTGACTATGGGAACCATTGTAATCTATCTGAGAAGCCAACTTTGAACCTTAATAACTCTTACCTTGTTCTTTCGCATGTTCTCAAATTTGTACTATATGATCTCCTCATAGAGGAGAATCTAACCATGTATCAAAATACTGCTAAAAACCTCACACATGTGAGAAATAATGACATTAAAATGCTCACTCAAATTTCTCTGCCACATAGCCAAGTATGTCAAAAACTTGTCTGAAAGGCCAAATTTGAACATGCATATCTTTTGATGTGCTTTAGTGCATGGTTTGAAATTTAGTGCAAATCAACTAAGATCAAAACTGAACAAACCTATATAATCATCTTGTTCTGAGATGTCCACACATGCAAGATATTCCATCACCAAACTACTTACTCAGCTCTTTCTTGCCTCATGCAAATTTGGCTAAGTATGGAAAAATAATGTCAAACTGCTTGGGAGTCCAACTTTACACTTGCATATATTTTGTTGTACTTAGGTGCATGACCTAAGATTGAGCACATAATACCTAGGCGTAATATTTAATAAACCCATGTGACCATTTCTTCTTGAAATATCCATGTGTGTAAATGTTGACATCATCAACATGCTTACTTAGTTTTATTTGAACATAGAAAACACTATCAAAATCCTTGAAATACCAAATTTGCACCCACATATCTTTGACAGTGTTTAGGAACATGACTTGAAATTTAGAACATAGTAACTAGGGACTAATTTTATCACAACCATATGACCAACTCCCCTTGACTCATCCACACGTGGTAATTATGACATCATCAAACTACCTACTCAGATTTTCTATCACTGGACCAAAATGTCTAGATGAACACAATGAAGAATCAGATGAATAACACTCATTCACATAAGCTTTCAAAGCATAAAAAGTTCTTATGGGACCTCTGTCACATTCTAAAATTATCATACTCATTCCTAAACACATCTAACCATGCTAAAATAGAAGCACACTAGGACAAGCACATTGCACACTTTGTCATTATCACTTAGGCTATCAAAGTACTTCATCCACTCACTAGGACACCTCCATGACATCACCATAACATCATTGACAACTCTACAAAAACATTCCCCAAATTCATGTGTAAAAGAGTCATAAGACTGTATCATAAATGATTGATATATATAAGAATGTATATGCCCCCTAATGGGCAAGGGGTTATGTGTGCTCATGTAGTGGGTAAAATAGAAAGATGTGATCATGTAAGTGGAATGACATAAAGAATGTGCATTGAAATCATTGTAATATAGTTGTTTTGGATTGTTCATATAAGTTTGAAAATCAAGAGGGATAGTTCCCAAAATCAAATTGAAGCCAAGGGCTATAGGAAAGCATGGAATTTGGGATAAAAGAATTAACAAGATAAAAATAATGAAAGCTATGTACAAAGGAAAATATGCAAGTAACTTACCAGTTATGTTTATAATAGGATAAATGTATACATAAACTATGATGTTATATGAAGTAGTGACTTCATATGAAAAGGAAATGCCAATTGTATATGCTTTTAAATCTGAATAAGAATCATATGCAACAATATAACCATAAGAATCACTGATTGTATACCCATCTGACCCTGTATCCTCATGTATCATTGGATAAGATGTAATTATTTTAATCAAATTTGGTAAAACCTATCAATATGTAGATTAACCTAAGTGATAAAATTTTATGCAAAATCAGGAATAATAATATTGTAAATATTAATCATTCATTGATTTGAAACTAGTTAGATTTGAAAACTTACTAAATAAGGAAGTGTAATAGAAAATAGAGACTTAGATATAAAATAGAACCACAAGAGGAATTAGAAACTAAAATTGGTAGGGTGGTTGGATCTAATGACTGTGAAACTAGACCTATGCTTGAAATAAGGCTTGGACAATATCTCCTTATGCTGGATAGAAGAGGGGGCGCTCTTGTTTTTATGAGGCCAGTCCCATATAATGAATCATGAAAATCTAGGATTTATAGATTTTATTCACCTTTATTTGTATATTATGTGTTCCTTATGGGAGCTTTCAATAATTTATAAAAAACACTGTATGACTATTTTTCTTCAAAACCCCAACTCCTTGACATGTGAAGACCAATGCAAATCAATGGGAGAAAAGGGGTCAATGGTTGAATTTGGGTGTGACGTCAACACCCCATTTGTTGAGTTTTGCCTACATACCAATACTACAAAGAGGGATAAAGCTTCATGTAGTTCTCCTATGCTATGGTGGTGTGTGAATAATTGGTCCAAAGTGCTAGATGTTAGTGCAATATTGGTGTGATTAAGTGCCTTAACTGGGGCCTATGAATTTGAAAATATTTTCAAACTTTGGCTTTGGGATATTAGGGTTGTATGTAATCACAATTCGGAGAAATGGGGAATTTTATCTCAATGTGTAATTATAATTATGGTGCTTTTCAGTGTGGAAGCCTCTTGTGTGCAAAATGGTTTGAAATGTGTTTATACAGTCATATATTTTTAATTCCTTCGAATGGGGATTATCAAAGACACATGTCAACCTTTCTATAACTTTTAAATTTGAAATTTAGTTTTTATTTATATGGAGGACAAGAGAGGGGGATTGGACAATAAAGCGGGGTGCTTATATCCAATAAGGAATTATTGTCCAATGGGGACGAATAACAATGCTAAGGGTCTAACATGGATTGAATGATAGCTAAGGCTGATAACATGATAGATAGGTACATTCTGGTGTCATCAATAAACTTAGAAGAATGACTTCTCCACATATAAGGTGATCAAAAGGGTCTTAGTATAGGTCTAAAGCTAAGTATGTAAATAAGTAGTCACAAGTCCATTGTTTTAGTTTAAATATTAATTTATGTTCTACATTTCCCCCCTTTTTATTACAGTAATGCAACGAAATGAAAGTACTAGAGTAAAATAAAAAGTGTGTACTTGAACTTACCTATGAAGTATATTCTCTATTGTAGGCCACAACATTGAAATGTGATCCACACAAACCTGTAATGAAACATATATAATATCAATTTTTAATTAAGATAAATATCAAAAGTAAAAGATAAGAAACTAAAGAATGACAAGGAATAAATACACCGGATTTGGCACAAGAATATTTATGTTTTCTTGGTGCAATACTGGTGATTATAGAGGATAAGATCTCCAATTTCATTTATTTTGAATAGGTTAGATTGTATTGTGCATGCCTCAATCCTCATTAATAGGTGAGCGTGCTTAGGAACTCAAAGTTTACTTGACTTTGTCATTACAGACTTAGAGTAGTGGAATAATTTAGAATCCCTGAATCCCAATAAATTGTTTTGGTGCAAAAATGGTGTAATTATTGGTGCAAATAGTGAACCAAATACTATAAATGGAATAAGGTTCAATTGTGGTGAAAAAATAGTGTGAAATTGGTGCAAAAATTGAGTATAATATGGGTCTAGTGTATACAACATTGATAATGACATGGATTTTCCATTCCATCTATGAAATTGGTGTAAAAACTAATTAATGAGGAAGCATGTGTCACACACATGCCCCCAAAATGATATCTGGTGTACATAGATTCTAAAGTTGAGTAATAAAAATTATGATTCTGAGTAAACATGTGTGTTAACATAGAACAACATGTTACACATGATGCCCCCAAATTGAGAAAATTTGAGATAAAAAATGTGTAATTCTAGAAACTGAGACTGTAAAATTGTCGCATACTACCCTGGGTAACTTAAGATTATGAGAAATTATGGAAATACCTATTTTTATGCATTTTGACAACAATGGAGGGAAGGAGAGGATAATGGTACTCTCTTGTCCAATAGGGTGCTCTTGCCCAAAATCACTTGCTATGCACATTCTGAGATTTAAACTATGTTAACTATGTCATAACTATAAAATTTTGTGTGTGCACTAAACTGGGAGGTCTAGTCTCTAGGACAAACCTCAATGAATGCCCCCTATTTTGAGGTGAGTTATTGAGCTTGCACAATAACTTAACTCAAAAGAAAAAGTTATGTGATAGATTTTTATGACATAAAAATGTAAACCTGAGTAAAAATGATAGCATGAAGGAACATGACATCATCATATAGATAAATTGAGCATATTAGTAAAGTGAGAGGTATGTAGGAATACTTGCATTCATAGAAAGAGTGTATAGATAGGTGTTAGCATTTAAGCCCATAGATAAATGATTAAATTGAGTATGAAATGTTGAATATAACTAATTAGGTAGGAATGCATGATATCCATCATGGAATTGGAAGGGCTAAGTGAATGCATGATGTTCATCATGACATTGAAATTTAAGCAAAGAAGCAAGCAATGTGTCATGGCCATGATGTACACAATCAAAGAGTATACACAAAGTACATAAAACATGCTATACAAAGCCAAGGGACCACATACAAGGGACATGTTCAAATGTCACTCAGTCAAATAAATGCATACACAAGGACATGTTCAAATGTCCTCACATGTATAGAAACAAGCAACGAAGGCTTAGAGATACATATAAGGGTATGTTCAAATGTATGCATACACATAGAATACACACACAAAAACATATTCAAATGTCCTCACATGCATAAAAATAGAGAATTTAAGCTTCGAGCCACACACAAATAACATATTTAAATGTAATCAATGGCAAAGAGAGAGTGCATACAAGCCACAAAGATAAGAAAGCAACATGACAAGTAAGCATGATAATATATGACTAATCAACAAAAGCTAAGTTGTAACATTAGTAGATTAACTAACTAAGATAACTAGTACTATATCAAGATGTTAGTGAGTGAGAAATATTGAAATATGTAATGTTATGTAAAGAATTGAGTTGAGTAAGATAAGTTGGCTAAATAAGGATAAAACATGTGTATAACATGCCCCCAATGAACTACCTAATGAATGTACATGTTGAAAAAAGCCTATGTGTGGTCTGGAACTGAGTAGGGATAGTATGATCTCACTAAGACAATAATGGGGTGTGAAACAGTAGAGCAGGGCACTCCTATCCAATCGGGCACTCTTGTCCAATTAGAATTTTTGAATGTGTAACAGTCATATTCCATGCAACTAAGTTAAGAAATGGTGTTCTATGTAATTTTTAGTCACTCATATACAATGGTGAAGTATATATGATGTAAAACAATCCAAAACAAGTATCGAATAACTATGCACAAATGAACTAATATATGACAAAATACATATAAGAATAAATAGGTCCTGATTTTGGTATTTTTTGAAATATTTTACTATTTTTGTATTTTTGAAAATATAATTTGAATAAATAAAGAAACTGTGTACAAGGAAAGATGTTACTAGAAGTTGAGATGCTTATCAATGAGGTTCTCCTATGTAGGTCTTGTGTTAGTACCATATTCATATTTTTGCATAATCAATATCATCAGAATCATACCAATATGTATTTTTATAATAGTCATCATCTAGATTTGGAACTTGTGGAATGCCACTCTTGTCTTCATTTGTATATAGATATGAATAAGGAACTACCCCATGTTATGGTATTGACCTTCATGATTTCTCTTTTTTCAATGTGTAATGTGTCATGTGCCTCGATTGATATGCCATTACTTATATTTGTTTATATGTTAGCTGAAAGTATGCTTTTTTTATATGTTTTATCTCTAGAGATGTTCCTTCTTTAGAAAAAGATGTGAACTGGCCTTCATGTTCAAATAATATGGGACCTTTGATTTTATCAATCATTGATCCTATTTATTTTAACCATTATCCACCAATCAAAAAAATTTAGGCACTTGAATTTGTAATAACACGAAACGTAAGAAAAGATTCTTTTGAAGAAAATGAAACTCTTGACTGAATTGATCTGATACATATTGTAGATGCATTAGTTTTTTGAATATGTTGATATTTATTTCCAAGAGACATAAGAAATGATAAATAATAAAAGTTGATTCCCTGATAGTCCATAACCTTGACATATAAAAATTTCTTGTCACCTACGTGAATAGTGATAGTGAAAGGGTCTTGTTACGAGGAAAGGCTTGTAGTTTACCCCTTTGTAAACACATTCACAACTTTATATTTTGTAGGTGTTTCATTCTTTTGACCTTATTTTTTTAGAAACCTTCTTTTAAGCATGTTTTTTTGCTTGTCTTGAATTTTATTTTGTAACTTCTCTTGTAGTAACTTCACTTTTTCTTGCCATAACCTTTGCTTTTCAAATCATTCCCTTTGTAATTGCTCTTTTGTAATTTTACTTTTTCATCTTGATCTTTTTATACTCTTATTTTCTTTAATTTTGAATTTTTAACCTTTTCTTTCTCTGATTATGATTTTTGAACCTTTTCTTGCTCTGATTTGTAATTTGATAACCATTTTTGTACTAATTATGATTTTTTCACTTGTTCTACTTGCACTTATTACACTGTGTATTTTTTGATAGAGGTATCAATTGTAGGATTACCACTATAGATTATCTTTTGTATTTGATTTTTTAAAACTAAACAATGATCTATATGATGCCCATGCATTCTATGATATGTATATTAATATTTTGATCTCTGTAGAGGATGTAGAGGAGGTAGTTTGACCAATTTATTTTGAAGCATTTCTCTTAGAATCTAATTTGAACTCTTATTAGATTTTTGAATACTCTTGGAATCACTTATTGTAGATGATTAGTTTTTTACCTTCCAATATTGGTATGAAGTCTTGTTAGACACAATATTACTAGATGAAAATGCAAACACATGATTAACACTAGCATACTCTAGATTCTTTGAATATGTGACCTGGTTTTCCAATGATGTGATATTTACAATGAAACATTGATTTTGTGTTGGACAAAGAATGGAATACGGTAAAATTGAAAAGTTTAATAAGAGGACACATGTGTGAAATATATAATTTTGTCTCTTGTATAATTTTTGTATATATTCATCCTTGTAAGCCTAATCAAGCAATTAGAAAAATACAAAGAGTCTTTCCATTTGTATCTAGAAAGGTTAGAATGTGAAGAGATAGCAGATTGTAAAAGCTTATATATAACACTTTGTTGTAATAGAATATGGTTTTGTTATGTTGATAAAGATTAATATAATTGTTTTTTTATGGTTTTACTATCTTCTTTTATGTATGGTTAATACACATTGAGTACTCTATTTTAATTTAATATGTTATCAAATGTTATGCTGGTTATGTTTCATCTTTTGTTAACATTTATTTTCTTCTTGTTCTTAAGTGATTCTTTGTATATCACAGATGGTTGGTAATACTTTAGTCTCTTCTATGCCTATTGGTACTCTCAAATGCACAAATTATCCTTGTAATTAACATGTTCTAGAGTATTTTCAAGAACTTCTGCCAATAATGGTGTGGTGAGCATGGAACCTATTTGGATAAAATATGTTGAGATGGTTTCCAGGGTAGAGAGGCATAGATAGGGAATATAGAACTTTGAAAAACTATAAAGGGGATTATCCAAGAATACATCTATGGTGAAATCTATGAAATTTTATATTGAGAGTTTCCTAAATTGTTAGTTACATGGCTAGTTAGATTAGAATACTACTATTTCAGTATGAGAAGAACATAATTTATAGTCTAGACTAAGGAAAAATTAGAAAGACTATGGAATCTAGACACTGATTGGTCCCAAGTTGTATATTATTAGACAAAGACTACAATCAATGGCTATATTACCAAGTTTGAAATACAAGGATACATAACCTTTGAGACTATGCAAGATCAGTTTGTCTAAGGAATCAAAGGGAAATTTTTGTAGTGACTACCTTTGTTAATAAATATGTTAGTTGTGGAAAAGGCCATGGTAACTACTCTAACCAACATGGAGTGGTTGCTTTGGGCACCATGGGGGTGCATGCAGGAGGAAGTGAATGATGAAGAGTTGAGTAAAGGGAACTTGAACTTGACCTTAAAAAATAGAAGGTGAAAAAACTTAGAGTGAGAAAAAAATTCTAGGACTATAAATGAAAATACGATAGTAAATAAGTTGAAATAAGATAAAAGACACACAAGTAACTACCAATATGACTAGGAGTAGAGAAGAAAGTGCTTGAGCTAGAGAAATTCAAGAAAAAGATGCTAGAGAAGAGAGGTTGCTAAGAGAATATGTGATCCAAAACTTAGAAGTTTTAATTGACATATATTTCAAGAACATGAAAATAACACAGTAATAATGATTTTTTTGAGAAGAGATGTTTTATTACTCAAGATTGCAATACAACCATATGCTTATCTCTTGGAAGAGATGTCTGATTTTCATTTCAGGTTACATCTTCATTTATACACATTTTAAATGTAGGAGGAGGATGTGAAAGGTCACCAATCTTGAGGGAGATTAAGTGGTTCGACTTCCATGATTTAAAACAATACAAAATTTGAGGAATTACTTTTTTTAGAAACTTACTATTTTTAGACTGCACTATTAAAATTAAAATTTGGGGCACTTCTATTGGGTTTTTTAGGGTAAAAAACCACTAATCAAAGATTTGTGTCATCTCATCATGTTCTCCTCATTCTTAGCTTTCCAATTTTTCAAATGGGGAGTCAATTGGGGCTATGGTGCAAAAGTTATGGCTCCTAGAAGTTCCATCATCAATAAGGGTAGAATCGTCGCCCAAATTATCACCTGAATTATTGCCCGGATCATTCCTCCATCCTTGAGAAGAAATGGTCCCTATTACATCAATATTACTCATCAAGTGTGGTAGTTGTGTCTTAATTTGATTCTCTATGAGTCATTCACCTTGGTGGCTAAGTTGGCCCCTTTTGACCACCTAATAAAGTGGAATAGAGCATCCTCTTGTTGTCTTCATCCAGCTATCCACAATCTAATCATCCTCTACTAGAGGAAAAATCTATGGATCAAGCTCATCGATGTCCAGTTGTTCTACTATGACTGAAGTGTCTAATAGAGGTGGATGATATGGTTTGAGGAGCTCCACATTGAATATTAGATGCAAACCAAGGTAGACTGGTAGGTTCAACTCAAAAGCATTTTCCCCAATTTTTCTAGTGATGGTGTAGGGACCATATCATAGAGGCCAAATTTTTTTGTGTGGGCCTGCAAGTCATTCCTTTTGAAGTCGTAACCAAACCTTATCACCCACAATAAAATGGTGTGAAATCTTATGTTTATCATGGCATTGCTTATACTTTTGATTCATCTTCTCCAAGATGTCGTGAACCTACTACTAGATGTGTTGCATTTATTCAATGAACTTTGTTGATTTTACTACCTCAGATCTCCCATGAGGTGTGTATTATATGGTAGAGAATGGAATGGATATATCAATTGGTGCCATGGGTTGGAACCTAAAGCATACTTGGAATAGAATGTGCTTGGTCAAGTTATGTAAGGCCTGATTGTATCCATGTTATATGAAAAGAAGCTCCTCATCCCATGTGCATGGATGTTTGGAGTGATACATCTGAATCATGTGAACAATTAAGTGGTTCACCACTTATCTCTGACCATCAGTCTGTGGATAGAAGGTTATGGACTTCATCAGCTTGGAATCCATCATCTTCCATAGAGTGGACTAGAAGATGCTTAGGAACCTGCTATGTCTATTTGAGACAATGGACTTGGGGAGACCAAAATGGAGCCATACATGAATAAAATATAGTTGAGCAGTTTCTTCAGTATATATATTTTACTTACAAGAAATCATGATAGCCATTTTTAAAAAATGATCAACTACAACCAAAATATAGTCCTTGCCATGTTTTGAAGTGGGCAAACCTAAGAGAAATTCCATTGAGATAGATTCTCAAGGCCTGGTTGGTTTTGGCAATGGTGTGTACAATCCTTGCTTCTTATTTGTTGGCTTGGCTATCACACATGGGGTGCAATATTTGAGGTACCTTTCCAAATCCTTTTGAATATGGGGCCAGTGGAAGTGTTTCTAAAGAATTACCAATGTCTTCTCTACACCAAAGTGTCCAACTATCCTACTGAAATGTGCTTCCCATATCATCTTCTATTGCTCTACAGTTGGAACACAGATGTGCCTCATGTGATAGAGGACATTATATTTCAAATATAACTTAGAAACATGTTTACCTTCTTGAAGCACCTTATATGTATCAGCAAAGGCAGGATCTGATTCATACAGAGCACCCCAAGTGGTAGTCTCATATCTATACATGTTAAGAACTATTGTGAGTGCAATAATTGGTGGGTAGCTCATATAATTTGTGGTCGTATTTGATCTCCCCTTTTTATGTTTGATTATCAAATGGAATTGTTATAGATATGTGTCTCACTTTTGGTGCCTCTCATTTTGCAATTTTCTCTACATCTAGATGAATTCCAATGGTCTATGGTTAGTGTGGATGACCATCTCTTTCCCCAAGATGTAGTGTTTCCATTATTTATAGGCTTGCACAATGGCATAGATCTCCTTGTCATATCTCAAGTATTTCTTGACTATATTAGTGAAATTTTTACTATGATATGCAACAAGATGGCCATGTTACATGATGATAGCTCTCATGGCATATTTAGATGCACCTATCATCAACTCGAAAGGTTGATGCAAATTTAGCAAGGCAAGAATGGGACTGAGCAAAGTATGTTCTTCAAACTCTCAAATGACCTTTGTTGTATTTTGTCTCACTAAAATATAGCTTTATCTCCTCCTTTAGTCACTTGGATTAGTGGCCAAGCAAAATGTGAGAATCCAAGAACAAACCTATGATATAAATTTGCAAGACCCAAGAAGCTATGAAGTTCTGTGAGGGTTTTTGGTGTAGGCCATTATTAAATAACCTAAATCTTCTTTGGATCAATATGGACCCCTTTCTCATTCACAACATACCCCAAGTACTGAATTATTTTCATCGCGAATGTGCATTTGTCAAGATTTGCATACAACTTGTGCTCCTAAAGAGTTTGAAGCACCTTACGAACATGTTGCAGATGTTCCTCCCATGTTCTGCTATAAATGAGTATGTCATCTAGGTAATCAACCACAAATGAGTTGGTGAAGGGTCAAATGATGTTATCCATTATCCTCATGAAGTTTGTAGGTGCATTAGTTAAGCTAAAAGGCATAACCAACCATTCGAAGAGCCCCTCAGATTCGAATGTAGTCTTCCAAACATCGGTGGGATCGATGGGAATTTGGTGATAGCCAGATTTGAGATCAATTTTGGTGATGAAATTCTCACCATGGAGCTAGTTTAGCAGGTCATCAATCTTGGGGAGGGGGTAGCAATTCTTCACAGTGATTTTATTTAGGGCTCAATAGTCAATGCAAAACCTCCATGTTCTATCTTTCTTTGGTGCTAGGATAATCAGGCTACCATAGGGTGAAGAGCTTGGCCTGATGTGACTCTTTTGAATCAATTCTTGAATCTGCCTTTTTATCTCATCATTCTCAAAAATTGATCTATGATACACAAAACTCTTAGGTAAAGGTTATCTTGGGATCAAATCAATAGAATGTTTTACCTGGCAGTGAAGTGGAACTCACATGGGTGACTTGAATAGGTCATCATATTCTCTTGTGATTTTTCCCATCTGCTTTTATTATTATGTTGATTGTTTAGTCAGGACTGCAACATCAATCTTCTTAGATTTTTGTGGTTTGACCACCATGAGAATGAATTACTTTGTCTTCTCCTCAAATCTCTTATATTACTTGGCACTAATTAGGGAGACAGATGTGGGAGGTGGTACCTCTAGTACCCTATAACACCATGTTCCAAGAGTGAAGTTGATTCTTTGAGTTCATGATTCATAGATTCCATATCGATCATACATGAATGGATAACCAAGGAGTACATCACAAACATCTACATTGACCACATCACATAAGACTTCATCTTGGAAAGGTTTTATTGCATATGAAAGAAGACACTAAAGGGTGACACAGAGGTCTCTCCCTAGGCTCAACCATCTAATATTATATGGCTTTGGGCGAGACTTCATTAATAGATTTAGAATTTTCACAACTTTAGCAGAGATTAAATTCTTTTGACTCCCACTATCAAGAATGAAATGTAGAGGCTTACCTTTTACCCATAATTTGGAGTGAAACAAACTTTCTTTGTCATCTGGCCTTTCTTCATGGGTCTGTGATGAAGCAATGATGGTATCAATCTCAACATCTACAATCTTTTCTTCATCCTCTTTGATTGTAGGTTGTGTATGAGACATAGCAGTAGATGTCAAGTACTATGACTCAGAAACTAGTGATTTGATGGCTCGACATTATTATTTGGAGTGAGTTCCAATTTTGTGGTAATCACACCATTTTTAAATCTTCCCCTTTTGGGGTTTATTATCTTGAAACTCCTTTTGCTTCCAATTTTGGCCTCATGTTTGACTTTCCTTATCACTTTTCCATTTCGAAGGCTGACTCTTCATATTCTTTCTTCCATGCTTCTACTCAATCTTCACTATGGACTTGTATGCCTCACCAAGAGTTTTGAAATTGAAGAGTTCCATTTATCCCCATATGTACCATTATAGTCCACCATGATGTTTGAGAGTCTTATGTTTCTCACTTTATTGGATTCCCAATCTTGCAGACAGAGAATGAAAAATGTCAGTGTAGTCTTGAATAGATTGGTCCTTACCTTGGTGAAATTGTTGCCACTATATTTATAGATCATCATATGCTCTGATGGGATATTATTCTTCCTTTACTGCTTCCATGAAATCATCCCAGGTAGGTTCCACCTCAAGGCCAATGTCATTTGTACTTAACCTTTGTTTGTACACTTACCACAAATTTTTCATGGGCAATGATGCTTTCAAAAGAGCAAAAGTGATCTTTTCTCCATTGATGAATTTATTTATAAAAAAGTATGAAGACAATTGATCTAACCAATTTTATATTGCATCAACATTGATTTTGCCTTGAAACGTAGGGATATCAAAATTCACCTAAACCTTGAAGGGTGTTGGGGCACTGAAAAGATGTTCCATGGATGAAGAGCCAAGAAGTGTAGATGAGGAGTGAGAATTTTCCATTGAGATTTTTTGGAAAATTTAGGTGAATTATTACAGCATCTACGCTTATTTCCATAAGAGGGATTCATTCACCATTTCCTTGAAGGGATTGGATGTCTTTATGTTGTCTACCATTTGAAGTCATTTGGAGTGAATAGGTGGATAGTTTGGAAGTTTTGTTGTTTTCCACCCAAGCTTCTTATAGCCTGACGTCATCTTCAGGATCATACACTCTTAAGACAAACCGCTCTAATACCACTGATCTAAAACTCATAATTTTTGATTGATAGATATTTCAAGAACACAAAAATAACATAGTAAGAATGATTTCTCTGAGAAGAGATGTTTTATTACTCAAGATTGCAATACAACCATATGCTTATCTCTAGAAAGAGATGTCTGATTTCAATTTTAGGTTACATCTTCAATTATACACATTTTGAAGGTAGGAGGAGGATGTGGAAGGTCACCAATCTCGAGGGAGATTAAGTGGTTTGACTTTCATGATTTACAACAATATAGAATTTGAGGAATTACTATTTTTAAAAACTTACTATTTTTAGACTACACTACTAAAATAAAAAATTGGGGCACTTCCATTGGGTTTTTAGGGGTCAAAAACCATTGAGTAAATATCCATACCATCTCATCATGTTTTCCTCATTCTTATATTTCTAATGGTTTAAACGGGGAGTCAATTGGAGCTATGGTACAAAAGTTATGGCTCCTAGAAGTTTCATCATCAATTGGGGTAGAATCGTCGCCCAAATTGTTGCCTAGATCAAGATGTGGAAACTACTGAAAGAAAAGGGTATGCAGAATAAGATAAAGGTCTCAATGAGGAAGAAGATGCTAGAATTAGTGATGCATAGGTAGAATAGTTAGGAATTAGAGGTAGATCACAATTAAGGGAAGGGTTTTTAGCTAGAACTGAGAAGGAAAGTTCCTGGGAAAGATTTAAAATTGAAGGCTATAATATTGTAGGTTCAAGTTCAAAGTTAGAATAATTTAGAAATAAACATCATTCATTTCAAGGGTGCTCATTCCCCAAGTCCACATTATTTATTAAAAGAAGAAAAAGTACAAAAAAAGAAGCGGATTTAGGTTGGTTTCATTCCATTACTGACAAGTTTGGAGAGCTCAGTGTAGAATTCAAGTAGGAGTTAAAAATAAAGAAGTTATAAGATGTAGGATTTGTTTTTACTCCTAAAAATCCAAGTGTGCAACAACATGTAGTTTTAGTAAACACTATGTAGTTGCCTAACATCACAATAATAAGTGCATAGTTACCACCAGCCATAGTTGCTAGTATCCAAACCCCTGTAGTAATAACTATCAGTCTACCAGCTATGGTGATTAATTCAAGTATGTTCATACCTTTAATGCCATATGATGGGTCTATGGACCCCAAACAATACTTGGTAACTTGCAAAATGAAATGGATTGTAAAAGGGGTAACATCAGATGATGTGAAGAAGTGAAAATTTGTAGGAACTTTGGAAATACAAACCTTGGAGTTCATTTTTAAAAAAGATGTAAATGCCCTCAACCTCAAACAAGTTAAGTATTTGATAGTAGCAAAATTTAACATAAAAAATGTTCTAGTTAGGTCATTTAAGACCTGAAGGAAATTCGACAAAAATTCAGAGAAATGGTTGGAGAATATGATCACAGGTTTTCCAATGTGATGAAGAGAATTTATTTCATTTTAGAATACAAATACAAGGATAATTGGTTCATAGAGGGTCTATGACCAAGAATAAGGTTTACTATTGCACAATCCCAATTTTCCACCAAGGTTGATGCTTGGTCTACTACCAAATGAGTATAATAGATATAAGATTACACAGATCTTCTGTCAAAGAGATCAAAAATAGAAGCTAAATTTGATGCTTTTATAAGGAAGATGAAGAAGATGCATGAAAATTATAATCCTAAATTAGGCTTATGGTGCACATGATGTGGCCATGAGGCACATCATAGGAATGACTGTTAAATAATTAAAACACAATTTTGTGAAATCTGTAGGGTAGTTAGACATCCTACATCTAAGTGTCATATTCTCCAACAATATAACCAAAAATACCATAACATGTATTATAATTTTTTTGAATCTACAAATCATGATGAGACAAACTACCGAGCTTTACAAGAATTAAAACAAGATATAACAGAAAATGTCTAGTTTCATCTCATCAAATACCAATTGTAAAGCAAGCAATTCCAGGACCAGATGTGGAGATGACAAATGTGAATTAAGGTAGTCCAAGATGGATTCCTTCATTACCTTAAAATTAGATGCCTTTATCACCACAATATTAGTGACAGGGCCTAACAAGCTAGAATAATACATCATTTCCCTCATACTAATATTTTGATCAGTATGCACAACCCTAAAATAATATGAATCTTTAGCAACAATAGGCAAATTAGACTCCAAGTTCTTCTCAAAATCAGTATGGGGAATATGATGCATAGATAAATCAACAAGGATGATATGTTGTAAAATAATCATAAGGGTGGGGATATCAAAAAAATAAAGTTGGCTATAGAAGGGGATATAGGGGCAAATATCATGGCTGATATCAAGGAGTTCATAACAATTATAATCAACAAGCTCAACCCCCTATGCAATGTTATCTATGTGGCAAATATAACCATTATGTAATAAATTACCCCACCAACCCTTAGATACAAGTCTATTATGTGTACTATAGGTTCAAAGGTCAACATCAAATAAAAGATTGCCCAGTTTTGAAGAAATAAAAAATAAGAAGCCAATGACCAATGCAAATATGATTAATGCATAGCCAATAGAAAATGCATTTGTACAAGATATCACAAGGCAATAGAGAGTTGACAAGGTTTACCTCCCTTAGAAATGCCTCAACATCATGGTGTTATAAAATTTTAGAAAGATAAATATCCTGATCCTACTACAGAAAAGAATTTGATGTATTAGGTTGCACAAGTATTATAAGAAATACAATAGAAACTATTTTTTGAGGTCAATAACATAGATATTGATGCTCAAATGTATGGGGAAGTTTTAAGATAATGAGGCAAGAGGGTGTTGTGACTGATTTAATATATTTGATGAAACTACTTAGTACAGTGTGTAATGAGGATATATCCTAGAACATCACTAATTTCCTACACAATCTTCTGGAGTGTGCATAGTAAGGATAAACAAGGGTTGATAAAGTATATTAGTATGTAAAAACTAAGAAGCCTTGTGATGTGGATTTATGAATGGATATTGAGTTGGATGGATATGAAATTTCAAATGCATTATTCGACTTTAGAAGCACAGTCAATATGATTCCTCGATCAACTTGGGAATCTATTGGTCGACCAACTCTGAGCTATATTCTAGTAACATTAACTTTGGTGGATTATAGTAGAGTTGAACCCATTGGTAGGTTAGAAGATGTTGAAATTAAAGTGGCTAGGCTCAATTTACATAGGGACTTTGAGGTCATCAACATGAAGATAATAGAAATACATTACCCTACCTTCATCGATAAGAAATGGAATTATGATGGCCAAATAACCATAAATATTATGCACAATCAGTTAGAAGTGCATCAAAAAGATAAAATAGTGGTCATGACCTAAATAAGTTTGAGTAAAATCCATATATCATGCCAAAAGAGCCAAAGTCTCCTTATGCTTATTGGCAAAATAGTAGGTTTGAAGTAGGTACAAACAAAAGGTAAAATGGGGTGTGATCTTTAGTTTCAAAATTTGAAACTAGGTACTATGTCTCATGAATAATGACTAGTGTTCAAATCTATTATAACAAAGTCCTAGGTTAAGTAGTTCACTTCAAGGATTTTATTTCTCCTTCAGTGCATTCACTGATAAAATCTAAAGTAGACTTCCTATATAATACTAGTGAAACTATGATAGACTATACTGAATTATCCCCAGAAGGTATTCTACCCTAGGATTATGCATCATTCATAAGTGGTGACTCAGATGTGCACATCTTGAATTAGTCTCATAGAGATCATTATTTGTAACCTCTGTGCATGGTGTTCACTGCATAATGTTAGATACCTCAATAATTTGCAACAAAGGATCTCAATCCCTTCATATTGAGGCTTGAACACCATGTACTGGAGGTAGATCAATGAGTCAGTGTACTTAGATATGTGCTAAAAATAACTACTATGACATGGTGGGTAGTACACATAAACTTATAAATGTAATGGGAAGAAGCATGTGAAGTCTTGCATGCAAGGCTTTAGCTACTAACTAGTGTCAAATTAGAATGGGCTTTCTTTCAAGAAGTTTAATGCTCAAAATTGCATATCCCTCAGTTTGTGGATATATGGACCACACAAAGAGTAGAACCATGATATTGGATTCATATGTTCATCCACACCCTAGCACCTCTACCAACAACTTGGTATATACATCAAGAGTGTTGTATAGAAACTAAACATTGGGCACAACTTCAATAAGATTTCATTCAATTTTTTGTGTTTGAAGACGATAATCCATTATTACATAATGCCTTACAAAAAATTAAAGAATTTCTATGTTATGGATGAGTAAAATATTTAGAAACTATAATTGAATCATCATCTCATCAAGAGGCTGCATATGACTTGGATCTCACACTGCACAATTACAAATACAACTAAAAAGAATAACTCCTTATTCAACCATGTAATAAAAGAATTAATGATTTGACATAATCAAGTGACAGTGACAGTGATGGAGATCTCTATCTAGAAGGTTTATTTGAGCCACAATGTGAAGATGAACCCAAATTAGTGCAAATCACAAAGCAAGTGTAAGAAGTGCATAATATCAACATTCTACAATGTGAATGTAGACACATTGTGTAAGATACTTTGCCTAGTAGATCGAGCAAGATATATTAGGAGCCTTTGCGAAAGATTGAAGGAAATATTGGGATAGATTCAACCCCTAAACTTATAATAATGGGAGATTACTGGGGACAAAATCAAATCTATAAGGCTTTATGACTATTAAGGGATTATTAAGATGTGTTTCCAAGTAAATTATCAGAGGTAAAATGTGTAGATCCATCTCTAGAAGAAATGCACATAGAACTGAAAGAGTGTGTGTGCCCTATCAAAAAATGACCCTACAGGCTCAATCCTAATATGTAGACCAAAGTGAAGGTGGAATTTGATCAAAGAAAGAAGCTAGAATCATTTATCCAGTTAAAAAGGTAGAGTGGATGAGTCCCATGGTTGTTCAACCTAAGAAAACATGATAAATTTAAGTGTGTGGGACTACCACGCACTCAATCACATTTGTGTTAATAATCCATTTCCTATTCCTTTTACAAATGAAGTCCTTAAATCTATGGTTGGACATGAGGTATATTCATTTACATCTGAATGGTTTCAATGGACATCACTAGATTCCAATTTCCAAGGAGGATCAAGATAAGAGCACCTTTGGTACTGAGTGAGGATCATTTGCATACAAGGTAATGCCTTTTGGTTTAAAAAATGCACCTAATGTATTTTCCAGAGCTATGGTAAATGCATTTAAATATTTCATTCATGATATCTTGGAATTCTATATATATGATTGGTCTGTCTTTTATTTATTTAAAGAACACATGTCAAAACTAAGATTGATGTTGGAGTGATGTCAGGCTTTGTGCATCACTTTAAATTTAAAGAAGTATCCATTCTTTACACCTTTTAGTGTCTTGCTAGGGCATGTTATGTGTAATGATGATATTTTGGTCAACCTAGCTAAAATTATTGTTATAGTAGGAATGCCACATCTTACTAACTTAACTGAATTACATACCTTCCTTGGTCATACATGATATTATCATAAGTTTATGAAAGGGTATGCAACTATATCTGCATCCATGGAGAAACTACTTCGCAATGATAACAAATTTAAATAGACACCATAATGTCAAACAACAATCATTAAGTTAAAGAAAATGTTGGTAACAACACCTATCTTAGTATTTATTGATTGGAAGAAGCCACTCCAATACATGTAGACATTTCTAGCACCGTAGTAGGGGCTATCTTAGCACAACTAAGGGAAGGTGGGTCGAACCATCCAATACATTTTTCTAGAAGAAAACTATCAACTATAAAAAAGAATTACATGGCCACAAAGAGAGAATCATAAGGAATGGTGTTTGTATTGATAAAATTTCAACATTACTTATTGGCTACTCCTTTTGAGTTCTTCACATGTCACTAGGCATTGTGATACCTGGTTAATAACCCAATGCTAGGAGGATGTATATCAAGGTGGTTAATGCTCTTTTAAGAATTTCAATTTTGTATTAATGCTAAGCCAATATAGGAGAATATGGGGCCATATCACCTTAACAAACTTCACAATGGGGAGAAACCAAAGAAACTCGAAGATGAATCCCCATATGCACATTTATTTAGAACTTTTGTAGTTCTTAATAACATGGAATAGATTGTAAATTTTTTAGAACATGGAAATTTTCCTACATAGTACACTAAGTGCGATAAAAATCAAATGGTCACATGAGCCATACCCTATAGCCTTATTAATGGATTCTTGTACAAGTTTGGTAAATATGATGTATTACACAGAGTAGCTCTAGAGCATGAATGACCACAACTTCTTCAAGAGACTCACAAAGGAATTGCAGTGGGAAAATTTTCAAGATAAGCCACTACAATTAAAATACTTCAGAGTGGTATTTGGTGGCCTATGTTATTTCAAGATATGCACATAGTTGCTAAAAATTGCAACGTCTATCAAAGCATGGGCAAGCCAAACAAGGGTGATGAAATTCCTTTGGTACCCATAATCATAGAACAACCCTTTGAACAATGGGTAATTGATTTTGTTGGACCTATAGATCCCATAAGTAAGTGTAGTCATGTTTGATATATATTATTACTATGGCAAATTATTTCATGAAATGGGTAGAAGCTGCTACCACTTTAAATTGCGGTGAGAAAGATGCTACCATATTTTTATATGAAAACATCATCATGAGGTTGGATGTATGGTTAAGATTATAAGTTAAGAGTCACACATTTTATAAATAGTAATATCAAGACTCTCACTGAAGAGTTCATGATATCACACTATAAAAATATGGTTTACCATCCACATGCAAATGGATAGGCAGAAGCATCCAATAAAGTATTGGGGAACATGTTGAAAAAAATTTGTAATGTTTAGAGGGATGATTGGGAAGATCAAATTCTTGTGTTTATATGGGCTTATCAAACACATTTCAAGAGATATATAGGGTTCAATTGGAAAAAGGCCTTGAGGTAGTAATGCCTATAGAATATATTGTGCCTAATCTGTGCATTGTGATGGTCATGAGATTAGGAGATCATGATTCATTAAAGGCATTATTGATGGATTTCACAAAGATATAAGAAAATAGACTAAGGCGTAGTGGACATAATAGATTAAAAATTAGAGTCAAAAAGCATGGTATGATCACAAATTACAATCTAAGCAATTTTACATAGACCAAATAGTATCACTTTATGAGAGCAGATTTAAAGCATTCCTAGGAAAGTTGTGCATTAGATGGAAAGGACCCTATATCATTCATGAAGTATCACCATAGGGTACCATAGCATTGAAATATTTTTAGGGAACCACATTAACATGATTTATAAATGGTTATAGGCTTAAGCCATATTGTCTTTAATCTCTATCGTTCAATGAAAAATTTGAGTGGGTGTTGAGTAACACCACGTTCTTAAGATTTTATTTAATATTTTTTGTTTATATTTTGTTTTATTAGGTTGTAATGTTTTCATAACATGTCCATTACTTGTGTAACACATCATAACCACCAGGAAGTAGTTATCATCACATGATGTGATCATAGTCCAAAGACAACTCATCAAATATAGCTAAACACAATTACATCGAGCATTTTAATTAAGTCTGAGAAGGTGATGACAAGACAAGTATGATGAGTAGAAGGCCAATGGTTAGGTCAGACTATTAATGATGCAAGTTTTAGAAATATTACATCATTTTCAAAGTAGATTTAATAGTAAATGGACAAGTGGATTTATAACATAAATTAATTAGACAAAAGGATAACTACTCACATATAATGACTATTAAAGAAGAAAGTTAAAGATCCTAAGCACTAAACATCCTTGTCAAGGTAAATTCCATTAATTAATATTAATTGAAAAAGGAACATTCATGCACAAGTAGTTAATGCATTCAAAGGAGGCGATGCCCCAAATTTTGGTAACAACAACTATATAAGAGTATGGTATGGAAAATATTAAAGAATTACAACATTCATCTGACAAGAGGCTTCTAAGATATAATTTTAGAATACATAATTGTAAATGGGTTTCAAACTAAAGTATAACTAACCAAAACAATCATTCATTTTAAACCATGGATCGAGCTATGGAAAGATGTTAGTTATTGATTTTGTTATCAGATGTACAAAAAGAGGAAATAGGAATTAGGTTAGGTCTTAGAAAAATTTAATATAATGATCTAGATCCATTTAATTTCATAGACGCATCAAAAACTATGCTTTTTGTCCAAGATACTCAAGGAGTAGCACAAGTAGGATCCCTAACACTTCAACATCTACTATGAGGCTTCGACATTGAATGATTATTTAAGTTGTCTACATTTCTACAGTTAGATGAGGTTATGATGAATTTAATGAGCTGATAATATTAAGGGTCTATCCATTTAGCTCAAGATGTTACCATCTAAAATTCTATATACACCATGGCATGAGGAACTAACCTTCTTAATTACGACAAGTCTCTCCTACCTTATAAGTCTACAAGACCACTAATCAATTTAAATATTAGGGAAAAATATACCACAAGGATAGGGTGAGGAACACTATTGAATTAATTGAGGATGTTCCACTATGAATCATTGTACAATGTATCACAAGATATTCTATAAATCCACCAAACAAGTGAAACACGCAATAAAAAGCATAATTGATATTGCTTATTACATGACAAAATTGTGGGAGGACTTCAATTGGCCTAATTTTTTAGCAATCGAGCTTAACACTAACATAAAAAGGTACTTTTGGGAAGCACACAAACATTTTAGTACCAATTTTTGGTTATTTTATTATATTTCACATACTGGAAATCTCCACTTGGGTTAGTAAATGTAACTATAGATTTTTGGCTTGGTAATGCTTTCACAAGTATCACATAGAATAAAAGAGGACAATATTATGAACAATTGTGATTCAACACATAATGGCTTGAATCCCTAGCCTTAATCTGATCACACCCCAAGATCCCACATGATGTAATGCAATATCTAGGACTACATGCTTAAGTCACAAAATTGCATAATGCCATTCAAATCAAGGTTCATGAGTTGGATACTCCAACTATGACCTCAATGCCATTTTTCATTTCAATGGTTGAAGTAAAGCAGGCATGTCAGGTAAAAAACCTTAGCTATGAGGTTGGTTCCTCTATTGAAAGCCATCCCTTTAGAGGTACAAAACCACCCTCACAATAACCAACACATCTACATGTTCAACTGCCACAACCAACAGAGCTACAAGATCCAACACAACAAGAGAAAGGCAAGAGGAAAACACCTATGTGCACAGTCTCACCACTACTACCAAAGAAAAAAACCCATCAAACAAAGTTTTGGATCGAGAATTCCATAGTTCTAAAGATAGCTACTGAGTGTGATATACCTAAGTTGGGGTAGAAGAATAGGAAGTGCTTTGATTAATGTTATAAGATATCAGAAAAGAAATGTATGATCAAGAGGAGGAGTTTTTATTTTGGAAATCATTTTGCACTTGCCAATTGCAAAATCAAGTAAATCAAGACCTTTGAGTTGATATTATGCAACAACCTCCTTATACTTTTGTTGATATTATAGGACAAAAAAAACTTGACATAAGTGAAGGCCAAGATATTTTCAATAGATTCAACCATAGGATCATCAGTTGCATAAATGATGGATTTGGTTGGAAAAGGTAGTCTTACACTAGTTTTGTTTTGATGACCATGCACACACCCTTCTGCTAAACCATCAAAAAATGAAAAGGAAAGTATGGTGTCTTTCAGTGAACCTATAAAAGAAGTGGTGCACAACAGTCTCAGGCAGTGTAATAACAACCCCAACCACAGATTCCAAAGAAGCAAAAGTAGACTCTCACGCCTCAAGTAAAATATAGGAAAAATAAAGTGGTATGCAAAGACCAACTTGGTGAAATGCAATCATCAAATCATAATAAATTAGACACCAATCTCATAGACCTCAAAGTTGATGAAGAACCCATAGATACAACTCCACCTAAAATACTATATAAATAATAAACTATGCAGGATACACTAAACCATAAGGAGGCAAAGGAGGAAGAAAAGAGAAATAAAACATAAAAACAAGCACAACAAGCAGTGATGCAATAAACAAAATAAGAAGATACACAATGTCAATAATAAAAGAAACAAGATATAGGTATTGAAATAAAAAATAAGGTTGAGGAATTAAAGGCTATGTGGAAGTAAGCTAAAGAAGTTGAAGTTATAAATAAGAAAGTCAAGGAAGAAAAATTTATGCACAAACAGGCTGAAAAAATAGAGGCAAAGAAGAAAGAATAAGAGGAAACCCAATGAGGATGATAAGAGGCATAAACTACAAAAAAATAAATAGAAAGAAAAAGAAGTTCAATCCAAGGCTACTCAAGAACAACATAGACATGTAGCAGAAGCACAACTAGACCAAGACAAAGCTAAGGGTGAAGCTAAAGCCAAAGCTAAGCCTGAGGAAGATGCTTAAGCCAAAGCTCAAACTGATGCTAAGGCTAAGGCCAAAGAGGAAGTTGAAGCTGATGCTAAGACCAAGGATGAAGTAAAAACCTAGGCCAAGGAGCACAAAGACATAAAATAATAGGGATAAGTAGAAATCATAGCTCACATAAAGGACATAAAAGAAGCATCATAGATATCTAGATAATGGCTATGGGATATCCCTGTTACATCAACATAGTGAACTAATTTCTTTCTTTTGTTAGCTCAATTCACACCTACTCATATGACACCTATAACCACATCCATGGAAATTTCTACTACTATGATGGAAACATCATTGGATATAACCTAACTATTGCTATCAAAACACACTGAAGAAGTAGTTGCCTTTCAAGAATCAATTGCCTAGAAGGCCTCATATTTAGAGTAGGAAGTCCTGAGGCTACAATAAGAAAAGGTTGGAGTAGAAAAATAGATAGAAAATGTGTAATAATTGATAAATAACACTTGTCCCACCTTAGTAAAGTAAGTATTGGGTGATCAAGTCATGTCAAAAGATAAGCAATTCAATGCTCTATTGATAGAGCTTACAAAGAATTGGAGAGTTGCACATAAATTTTTGGCATTGTGCACACAAGGGAAATTTATCAATATTGAAATAAAGGTCATATGTGAACTCCTTGATGAATATGAGTAGGTCCTAGACACTGCTACAAGGTAGGATAAATAAATAGTCTAAGATATTAAATTAGCGACAACATCTTAATCACTCCTTAACTACTGTGAAACCTAAATTTACCACTGTAGATAAAACTAAATCCAAATTGGAGGATCAAACAATAATTTTTGAGCAACTGAGTGATGCACTTAGATAAATTTTGGATTCTAGGGATGTTTCCATACAAAAATTATAAGTATGGCATAATGAAATAATGCACAACACTTTTATAGCCATCTAACCCCAAAGGATAACAAATAGATTGGATGAACTCATCTTGGATATTAAACTAAAGTTATCTAATGCCAAGGCATTACTTACAATTGCAAATGATGAAGATTTGAAAAATATGATGATTATCTAGGTACCATTATACATTATGCTTACCATGGTATACAAAGTGCTCAAAGATTGGAAAATGTTCAAGTAAGATCTATCTCAAGTTGATTTGACTATTTCCCATATAATAAATGAGCCCCAATTCATTCCTCGACAATAAATTTAACAAATCATACAGCTGAAGAAGTTGGGCACAAAGCCACAGTCTCTAAAACTACCTCTAAAAGTGGGTACATTAGAATCTAGTGGGTTAGTAACTGGCCAAACACAACAACCTCTACAACCACTCAATCAAACACCTCCTTAGTTGTAGCAGTAAATTTTGTACACTTTATTTTTATGACTTCAGGCATACTGTAGTTTTTTGTAAGATAGTCTAAACATTAAGAATGGGGCTATAATGGTTGAAAACCCATAAAGGGTGACCATATGGTTATGTTATCCTATTGAAAACCCAAAAGGGTGGTAGGATATTAGGCTACTTAGTTGAAAACCCAAAAGGGTGGCTAAGTAGTGCACAAAGGGTGAAAAAGGTAAATGACACTTGGAATAATAACTATAACTTGTGTTTATGGCTTATCTTTAGCTCAGTTCAGATCAACTTACGACTTTGTATTAGAATGAGATAAATATTTAAGTCTGGGAAAGTGTTGGATGAATAATGAAGTATGGTAAAACTATGAAGTGTAATAAGAGGACACATGTGTGAAGTATATAATTTTTTCTCTTGTATAATTTTTGTATGTGTTCGGCCTTGTAAGCCTAATCAAGCAATTGAAGAATGTGAAGAGTCTTTCCTTTTGTATCTTGAAAGGTGGGAATGTGAAGAGATAATTGATTTTAAAAGTATATATATAACAGTTTGTTATAATATAATATGGGTTCATTATGTTGATAGAGATTAACATAATCATTTTGTTATAGTTTTTCTAATCTTATTTTATGTATGGTTAATGCACAGTGAGTACTTTGTTTTACTTTAATCAGTTATCAAATGTTATTTTGGTTATGTTTCATCTTCTATTAACATTTGTTTTCTTCTTGATCTTAGGTGAATCTTTGTATATCATAGATGGTTGGTAATATTATAGTCTCTTTTATGCCTATTGGTACTCTCCACTATGCAAGCTATCCCTATAATTAGCATATTCTAGAGTCTTTACAAGAACCTCTACTAACATTTTGAATTTGAAACTCTATTATTAATCTTTTCATAATGATTATTTTATCTTTTAAAGCTACACAAGTACAAACCTTGGGTACTTCAGAGTGAACATGCATACATACACCATCAAGAGGAGATGTTGGAGATGGATGGGTTTGAGGAAGGATAGGTTGATTACCTTCTTTTAGCATTATAAGATGAGCTACCTTACCTCTTTGGATAATGATAACATGGACCTAGTTAGAGGGAAATTAGCTATCATAATCTTGAGGGTTAGGAGGAGGAAGATATTCCATTTTATCCATTTTAAATTTCTTAAAGACTAAAATGAGAATAATAAAAGAGAGACATGAAAATACTATAAAACACTCACACATGATAAGGAAATCAAAATTAAATTTGAAACCTTAGGAGGAAAAATTTTTAGAAGGAAACCCTAAGGAAAATAGGGCTTGAAATGTTTAAAAATAAGTGGGTTGACCAATATGTTTTATCAATTTTAGGAAAACCTAGCTATACATTGATTACCTTAATTAACAAACTTATGTGCAAAATTAGGAATAACAATACTATAAATATAAAGCATTCATTGATTTGAAACTTGTTAGATTTGGAAACTATTTAAATAAGACAAGTGCAATAGAAAACATAGACTTAGTTGGAACATAGTGTTGTGGTAGGAATCATAAGTTGAAACTAGTAGGGGGTTGGATCTGGTGACTATGAAACTAGATCTATAGCTAAAATGAGTAGTGGAAAACAATTCCCTAACCTAGATAGGAGAGGGGGAACTCCTATCCAATATGAGGTCAGTTCTATCTAACAAATAATGAAGTTATGGGATTAATGGGTTCTATTCACCTTCATCTATATATTATGTGTTCCATGCAGGAGCTTCCAATCAGCTATAGTGACCACTATATGACTATTTTTACTTCAAAACCCTAGCTCCTTGACATATGAAGACCAATGCAAATTAATGGGAGAAAAAGGAGTTAACAATTGAAGTTGGGTATGACCTCAACACCTCGTGTGCTGATTTCTACCTACATACCAATACTCAGAAGAGGTATCAAACTTTATGCAGTTCTCCCATTGTGTGATGGTGTGCGAATAACTAGTGCAAAGTGATAGATGTTGGTGCAATAATGGTGTGATTAAGTGTCTTAACCATGACTTATAACTTAAAAAATATATTCATAATTTGGCTCAGGGATATTAGGGTTGTATGTAATCAAATTTGGGAGAAATATAGAATTTTATCTCAATGAACAATTAGAATTATGATGCTTTTCAGTGTGGAAGCCTCTTGTGTGTAAATTAGTTTGAAATGTGTTTATATAGTTATATATTTGAAATTAATTTTAATGGGGATTATTAGGGACATATGCCAACCTTTCCATAACTTTTAATTTTACAAATTAGCTATTATTTGGTCAGAGGACAAGAGAGGGGGATTAGACAATAGAGCTGGGTGCACCTATCTAATAGGGATATGTTGTCCAATGGGTTAAAATAGTGATGATAAGGTCATAACAGGGATTGAATGATGGTTGAGGCTAATAACATGATGGATAGGTGCATTTTGGGGTCATCAATCATTTTAGAATAATGATTCCTCTATGCATAAGGTGGTCAAAAGTGATCAAAAGGGCCCTTGGATAGGTATAGATCTAAGTGTGTAAATAATGGTCACAAGTACACTATTTTAGCTTAAATGTTAATTTATATGTCTACAATAACTACTTGTATTGGTGGTAAAACACTCTAAATAACCTATGGTGCCATTGGAGATAAATACCTCTTTTTTATGTGCCACTTTTTGCTTAAGAGAATGTACCATGTTCTTTGTAACTAACTGATTATCCTCATTTATAACTATATCATATTCATAAAGAGATGGAGAAACTAATTTTGTAATATGTTCATGTGTAGTTAGATCATGCTCATAAATAAATGGAAAAATTGATTTTGCAATATAATTTTGAATATCTAGATCATGCTCTTGAATAGTTATATAGACTATTCCATTACCATGTTGCTTGATGTATGTGAAAACCAATTGTTATGTAGGATTAGTAGATATCATTGGTTATAAATCATATTTTTATTGGATTCCTATAATTTGGACCACTTGATTACCATGGATATATCTGAGACATTTATGCATTGTAGAAGGTATTACTCTATATTTTCATATCCAAGGGTGTCCTAATAGTATATAAAATACCCCTATGCTTGGTATAACTCAGAAGGAGTGGGTACTATGAGAGGTCCCACTTGTAAATGTAGTATTATATTCCCAAGAATATCCTATACATGACCATAAAATACTTTGACAACTCTATAAGTATCATGTAAATAGTACTCTGAATAACCAAGAGAATGGACAAGTGTTATGGTGCATGCATTTTCGATTGATACATTATCTATCATAGCACTATATATGGATTCTTTATCAACATATGCTGGTATAAAAAGTGTATGTCTATCTAAATTATCAACAAAAATTTCACTATCATCAAATGTAATCATAAGATGTGATGCTTGGTTACTTGTAACTATACTAATGATGCTATCAAGTGGATGCTCGTATGTAGAACAAAGAGGTTGAGCATTATATGCATAATGTAATTTAGAGTTAGCCTTGTTATATTTTACTTCATGATTTGGAAAAGGATATTTAAACATATTTTATCTTTGAATTATCATTTTATTGTGGATTAGCCTCTTTAGTAGGTGTTTTAATATCAATAATATTCTCATCAATGAGATCTTGAATAATGTGTTTGAACTTGAAACATTTGTTTGTGTAATGTCTAATACATCAATGGTAGTCACAATATGCATTACTATAAAAAAATTAGATTGTGGTTTAGACATGTCTACTTCCAATGGTGGAAGAAGAGAGATGAAATTGCATTCAAGTAATTTTTTGCAACAAAACATGAGTAGGTGATGGTAACCTTGATAATTACCTCCTTGGTGGAGTTTGTAATTGAAACTTTTGTGTTGGATATGAGATAACATTTTCTTGATTTCATTAGATTTTATCTTATAATTTGGCTTGTGTAGTCATATAAAATGTGAAAATATGTAACTTGAGTGTGGCTTATGACATCCAACACATAGGTCCCTCCTGCTTGCTCTCATGACCCTCCTAGGAACATTTTCACTGATTCCCAATCATCTATAGCATTCTAGATAGTGATTCCACTTCCTCTAGGAAGCTTTTCCCATGATAAATCCATCCCCCTAGGTCTCGTATCCTTAAGATAATAACATCTAACTTAGAATATAACACTAAACCTTAGGGTGTCTATTTCTGATGCTCCTATCCAAGTGCATTAACATTCAACCCATGACCAATAAATCTCTATAAAATCCCATTCAAAGTTCATGTATAAAGGGTTGGCAAATATCACAAAGCAAGCAAGAATACAAACAAGACTACTTATGCATATTTCCATATTCTCTATATATAGCCATCCAATACAACCATAAACTTATTCAAATCCTTACATTAGTCCTTAGCCACCTCAAGCACACCCAGTTTTAACATTTTGTATCTTCATACACACTATTTCACAAAGCAAATCAAATGGGAGAACTACATATGGCTTGATCCCTCTTCGAAGTATTGGTATGTTGGTAGCATGCCCACACAAGGGGTGTAGATACATGTTCAATACATATTACACACACTAACCCCTCTTTTTTCTCAAAGTTTATCAATAAATCATGGATTCTAAGGTTTTAAGACTAAATCAGCTCTATAGGGAGTTATATAGGCATCCAACATCCAAAGTTTCATAGGTAGGCTTACACAGAGACAGTGGACAAAACCCATAAAGCTCAGGTCCCTTGGATAACAATGGAAGAAAATGAATATAGCATTGGATGTTAGGGTGTCCTATTTAGGTGCTCCTATCCTTTCACAAAATGAAGGCCAAATCCTAATTTGCAACATTGTCCCAATCATGCATAGTGAATTTTAGACCCTGTCTTAGTTGTCTTAGTTTGTTTTTAGCTAAGTCTTATTTTCTCCACAGCTATTACTATTTTTAGAAAGGTTTGAATTGAAATTAAATTATAAAAATTAGTAGCTAAATTATTGTAATATTATTTACCGATTTAATTAAATTATACCCTTAACTAAATTAGGAATGGGACTCCAATATTTCTAAAATTATTAAATCATTTGGTGAACCCAACTTCATTTACGCATAAAAAACTTAGAAACCCTAGGGTAAATTCCTTGATAAATTTTCCAATAATTTTTTGATTTTTTACCTGCATATTTTAATCATAAATTCACATTAAATTTATAAATTCCTTCATAATTCAAAAAATAATTTATTTAAAACCCTAGTTGAATTTACTAGGTCCTTTTGTGCACAAAAATCCTAGAAACCCTAGGAATAATTTCTTGCTAATTCTAGAAATATTTTCAGATTTTTCAATTACATATTTAAATCAGAAATTCATTTTAATTTTTAAAATTCCATAGGAATTTCAAAAAAATTATTTTTCTTCTAAACCTTAGTTGCACATACTAGGTACTTTCAAATCAAGAATTTTCCAATAAATTTCTGATTTTTTACCTGCATTTTTCAATAAAAAATTCACATTAAAATTTAAAATTCTTTAGTAATTTTAGAATATATCATTTTCAAAACCATAGTTTCATATACTAAGTCCCATTTCTATTAAGGTATCACCTTACATGTTTGAGAGTGTTGTATCCTTTTTCTGCAATCTCCAGTTTGTTGTTTTTAGGACTTTACATTTCCTATATTCAATACTTTCCTTCTATATCAGTTTCCGTGTTATGAATTATTATAAAAAATTCAATCAAATTTCAATTTGTTTTTCTACTTTAATAATGGTCCAATATATTGGTTTTGATGAAACTGATAAAAGGGAAGTTTGAGAACGCTTAACTAAACACCCTAACATGCAAGATGATATGCTTAAAATACTACAAGAAGAGAAACAAAAAGTAAACAATGGTCAATATTCTCAAACCATAGAAAAACCAATTACACATGACACTACAAGGGAAACTATGTCTTAATAACCCCCTATAACATTCCAACCTGCCTCTATGCCACCACTAGCTACAACTAGTACATCTTTGTCTCTTGATGTGGTAGTCCTTGTACAAGAGATAAAATATCTTCAATCCAAGGTGTTACATCTCAATAAAGGTGCTTTTGGACCTACACAGGCCTTGGATTATTTTTCTCTACTTTATACACCATTGGCGCATCATATTGCTTCTACACCCTTGCCACAAGGTTTTGTTCAACCCAAGCTCACTCTATATAATGGCAAGGGTGATCTAGAGACACATTTGAGAACTTTTCATGTAACATTCTTAAACTACGTGCCAAATGAATGGCTACAAACCAAGATATTTTTATGGAGTCTAAGGGATTATGCTTTACAATGGTTCTATAGTCTACCAAATTAGTCAGTTCATGTATTCAATCCTTTAATTGACATGTTCCTAGCTCATTTCAACATTACCATTGGTGATAAGGTTTCCTATGCCCAAGTTGTACCAATAGAAACAAAGGTCAAATGAGTATCTCACATATTATGTTCTTTGATATAAGACTATTTTGGCTAAGAAGACTAGCCCCATTGTTGATCAAGAGTTACAGGATCTCTTCAAGCAGAGTCTTCTATCAGCTTTACATGAGTCAATAATGTTCAAAAGATTCTCTTCCTTCACTAAGTTATGTCATACACTAAAGGAAAGGGAAGTCAAACTCATTTCAATGGGCAAACTTAAGTATACAAGCATACCTCAAATAACAAATAAGAGTAACAACAAAGTCTCAAAGTAAAGGCCAATGATAGCAAGAGTTAAAATCAACCAATAGTTAATGCAACTTCAAATCCCCCTTAGCGAGTGGTTTTATCTATGCCTCCTTGACAAACCTTTTCAAATCTACCAGTTTTTTTAGCTAGAGTTTTACAACTTGGAATGTAATATCATATCTCTCCCTCCTATTCAAGAAGTTGATCCAACAAAACCTCTTCCATGGGGATATGATCAGAATACATTTTTCAATTTTCATAGGGCACCATGCCACACAACAAATAGATGTATCAATTTGAAACAGAAGATACAAGACTTGATAGATGAAAATGTTATTGATCTTGACACTTCAGTTGAGCCTCCTCGGGCAAAGCAAACATAGGATAACACTTTGAAAATATTATCAGATCCTTTTCCATAACATTTTAAACAAGAAATAAGGGATACATTAGGTGTTCACCATGCATATCATGCACATCCTCTGCCATCTACATACATGGCACCTTCAGTTGAGTCACATCCTTTGAGTAACATGATTGCTATATACAAATTTAGAGTTTTAGCTAGACCTTCCATCTCCTTCTCAGAGTAGGAGATAGTTGAGGATGATTCAGATTATTATGCACTCTTTATCAGAGCTTACATTCATAATCATCCTATTCATATTATTCTCATAGACAATGGATCCAGTGTGAACATGTGTACTATGACATTATTACAACATTTAAGGTATTCAGAGCAGAATATTACCCTGACAGACATAGTTATTAGAGGATTCAGTGGGCACATACAAAGTTCATTGGGTGAAATCATACTTCCTCTATAGGTTGGTCCAAAACATGTGGCCACACCATTTACTATTGTTCCCAGTGAAAGATTTTTTGATATGTTACTTGCTTGACAATGGATTCAAAAAATTTGAATAGTACTTTCTACAGTTTATAGATGCATGAAATTCATTCATGCTAATTAGGTTGTTACAATTGGTGGAGTTCCATATAAGTTACCACTCCCCACTTCAGAGCCATCTACCATTTTGTAGTCATCAGTTTTAGTTTCTCCACCAATTTTAGTTCTCCATTTCAAATTTAGACATAATCTAGGTCTCCATTACTAGCATAGATAGTTCATACACTTTTATAGAGGTCTCTTTTAAGCAACCAAAATTTTAGAATTCTAGATAGCTTCTAGCTATAATGTTTACACCTAGGGTAGTATCATTGAGGTCTCATGCCTCTACATATAGAGCACATGTTCAGAGAGCATCTCCTACTACTAAATGGGTCTCTAAGAGCCCTATAGTGGCATCCACTTCTCAGAGTTACAGGGGGACCCCACATTTAGTTTCCACTATAGATATTTTCAAGAAATGTATAACATACATAGCTTTCAGAGCCACAATCTCAGTCCTTCTATCATGCTTCATGATCATGCACGATCTGTTTCCTTGATATAGGACACCACGATAGGGAGTCTCCCATGAGACTCATCGATTAGTATCATTTCTTCTCAGTCTTGCTTGTACATAGCTTCTTTTCAATTTCTTGTACATAGTTTCCTCATGATTCATTATGCATAGCTTATATCAAAAATACCAAAAATAATATAACATTTCAAAATATAAAAACATTCAAATAACTCAAAAAAAACAAAAACATTTCAATTTATTGCATCATCCATGCTTTACATTTCTACTACAATGCTAGACTTACATTTGTTATTTTATGTTATTGTTTGTCTATTTATCTACATTAATACTATACTTCACTTGATCTTCTTTAAGTGTGTGTAGTGACATCCAAATCCTTGATTACTTAACTCTACCCATTGAAGGGGCATCCTCCTTCTACATTTGAGACATATATCGATATATCTACCCACTGGGGGCATCTTCTACATGACTATACCATCCAGGTTATGTCATTCCTACACCACATAATCTAGTTATCATGTTGACATATATTACTTACTTGCTGACATAGATTATTCTATCGACACTCGCTAGTATATAACACTTGTGTATTTATTAACATCTTCATAGTCTTGTATTACATGTCTTGCATACTTTCACTTCTTACTTTGATTAGTTAGATGTGATTGTATTTCTAGTATTTACATGCTTTCCTTTCTTTCTTTGCATAGCTAGATGTGATTGCATTTCTTAGTTTCTATTTTGTCTCCTATATGTGCCTTAGGATATTTGCCAATGTCTTTTGTTTCTATCCTTGTGTGTACTTTAAGACATTTGTTAATGTCCTTTGTATGTACTTTTCTCTGTGATTGTGGCTTTCACGTCAACCTTGCTTGTCTCAATCACATGTGTATGTGGCATTTGAACATGCCTTGTATGCCTACTTTCTAGATTGAGTGACATGTGCACATGTCCCTTATTTGCTTGGCCCCTTGGACACTCTTATATTATTATTGCTTCTTGTCTTGCATGCTTGTTGCTTGTTTTCTTTTTAATTGCTTATAATGTCCTGATTCACATCATGCATTATCTTTCTTTCTTAGATGCCATGATGGACATCATGCTCTATCCCTTCTTAACAACTAACAACTAACATTTACAATTCTAGTTTATTATAGTGTACATACTATTACATTGTTATATCTATCTAGGCATATCCATATTGATATAATAATCTCCATTACAATCCATTCTATATCTTGAGATATCTTGTCGATTATCATTGTTATATCATGTATTTTACAGCATAACACACTTGCAAGGCTCTTTATTTTAAGGGAAGTCATTACAAGGTATTCATTTTTACCCTAGGGGGCAACAATTAGGGGTTTTATATAGAGATTTGAGCTCCTATTGATAAAAAAATTAGCATTCAAAACACCCAGAACAACAACCAAACTTCAAACTAGGCATAACAGACCAGGTAGATAGTGATGATTATAGAATAATCATCATAATTAGCTTAGGACAATAGCACTAAAATTAGACTACATCACCAGATAACAAGGTGTCTAATTTTGGCACTCCTATCTAAATAACAAAAAAACCATATTTTTCAAAAATAGGTAGAAAAGTCAGCTTAGCTATAATTTTGCACATATAAACTAGTTCATATTCAATAGTTTTAGTATAGTTTTTCTCAAAGAATCTAGATATAAGGGGCATCATACATGGCATGATGAATCTCACTTCCAGTTTTAGTTTAGGTAGTTAGCATAACTTCCAGATCAAAATCCATGTTTCAAATACCAGTGATTGGGGGTAATGTACACGACATATTTGACTTCTTTTATTTCTAAATTTATTCCATTACCCAAGTATTCTTAGTAGTTACATGTCTTATTCCATCTACAAGTGGTTGGCATAATTTTTGAGTGGCTTCCACATAAACTTATTACCCAGTTTTAGAGTGGCTTTCATACAAGCCTAATCTCCACCTTTTTTGAGCTGGCCAATATTGGCCTAGTTTTTAGTACACATTCAGCTATCCATGCCACATTATTAGATTATAGAGCATTCATGGTATTTATGAGCCATCTCATATGACACACATTCATACTAGTATCAGTTTATAGCTTCACTTCATAAGGTAATGGTGGAGCCAAAGGACTAACTAGCCTTTGTATTCTTGAGCCACCTACTCAAAGGAATTGGACACACACTCCAAATATTGATTAACACATGCATGATCACATAGCTTCACTTAGAGGGTGATGATGGAGCTAAGGGCTAGCTTTTGCATTCTTGAGCCACTCTCAAGGAATTGAGCATGTTGTCCCTGAAAAATGACTCCTCATTTTTTTAGATAACATATGACTATTTTGGTCCTGCATTGCCAAAATTATCCCTCCCCTTTCCAAATATTTGTTTTGAACATTCAATTTTGTCATTTTCTCAACTTTTTGGTAAAAGGATTAGCAAGTTCAACCGGTTCATCAAAGGGTCTGTCGGCAAGCATCAAAATAAAAGCTTGAACCATTGAATCGTTGAACCTTGAACCATTTTGGTTCATCGGTTCAACGGTTTCAATGTTCAATCGGTTCAACATGCCAGGTTCAAAGGTTCAGAGGCCACCTTAATTAATAAAAGAAGCACACACAAAAGAAAGAGTCAGGTGGATGCTGCCAAGTGTTGACAACTGAGCCCCACTAAACTTTGTTTTTACGAATTGGCAAATATTGCCACGTGTCCCTCTTAAAGCTTGTTGGGAGCCTCCAAGTGTCAATATCTATAGTCTCTTCCCTTAGCTTCATTGTTTCAAGAGATGACCATGGTGGGCGTAGGGATGAGTGACTAAATGAAGGAGAATGTGCCAAGTGTCTGCATCTATGTGAATAACAAATGTATTCAGACTGTGCCACGTGTCCCTTGCAAAGATCGGTAGAGGCCAACAAGTGTCATCATCTATGAGAGCCCAGCTAAGCCCCAAATGTTTCTATGATGTCACAAAGGCATGAGAAGGCAAATGTTGTGAAGTGTCAATAGCAGAAGATGCCACGTGTCCTCACCTGTTCCTATGGAAGATGCCATATGGCACTTGTTTAAAGAATGAAAGGTGCCACGTGTCAAAGGAAAGGGGCACTCACAATACAAAGCCACATATGGAGCCAAGGAAAGGTTTCCTTCAGATGAATTATCTGAAGGAATTCCTTCAGACATTTTGCTTGAAAGAAATAAAAGGGACGACAACCTGCCTAAAAATCAAAGCTCGAAGGCCACTTAGAAGACATCGAAGGGCTTTTTACCTTTGGAAAAGTGTTTGAGCCTCAAAGCGCTGTGAAAGATGCCAAGTGTCACAAGTCGAGACACAATTTTGAGGGAAGCTTCATAGAGCAGAACCTGTCGCGTGTCCCAACCTAATGTAGCAAAAGCTGCCACGTGTCTGCATCTGCACCCCCATCCACTAACCAATTTCAAAACTTATTTTGATAAGCCTATTTCAAAGCTACGGATGTCACCACATGTCCTCACCAGCGTCACAATAGAAAGTGACCATAGCAAGTGAGAAAGATGTGAAGGAGTTGTTAGGAAACATGATGGGCCCGCAAACATCAAATTGGTCGCAATAAAGTGTCTATTGATTCTAGAAGACTCAAGGTGTAGACCCGAATGCATTTAAAAGACTCTAAGGCCAGGATCAAGAGAAGGAAGAAATGGAGAGGGAAACTCATCAGGAGTTACTACTGGTAGGTGAAGCAATTCATTGGGTAGATATTTGGGAGCTGGTAACATTAAAGGCACTGTTTGCTTGTCCCCTTGGAGAGGAAGACATAATAGACAGTTGTGTGGCTAAGCAGGTGATGGAATGAGAGATTCAAGTTAAGGAGGAGGCACTAGAGATGAATCAACATGCCATAGTTAAGGCAGCTGCCCTACTCCACTAAGGCCCTTCCTAACAAAACCAAGAATGCATCTAAGGCATTGAATGCATTGAATGGGTCACGTCATTAGGAGAAAGTGCCAAGCCTTCCTCAGGCCTCTATATAATGTAATCTCTTATATCATTTCAAGGGAGACCTTTTTGATTATTAGAAGCAAAACTCTGCCCAAATTGAAAGGCATTACTGAGACTTTGAGCTCAGATTGTAATTCATATTATTTTATCTGAATGAGAAATAAGTTACTTGCAGACTCTGTGTTATTATAGCTTGTGTTATCTTAGGGGATTGTTCGTATGTCTATTTCCTAGGAGATTTCTTGTCTATTTGATTTGACAAGCAGAACTAGTGGAGGTGATCAGGAGGGTGTCTTGAAGGCCAACTGTGGGACGATGTTGTGCCCCCATAAGTATCTTCAGTGTGTTTACATTTTCATTTCCTGTGTAAAGAGCCTTGGGATGAGATGGTGCCCCCATTGTTCTTTGTTTTTCTCTCTCGGGTTTCTGGTCACTCAGCACCCCCGTTACCGGTTACTTGATACCTGAAAGATTCTTGTTGCCTGCCAAAGAACACTTATGAAAGAAGAGAAGTGCTTTCTGTCATCGCACCAGGATTTCTACTATTTAGGAAAGAATCTGGCTCTTGGTTGAAAGTTGCTTCTGAAAGAAGAGAAGCACCTTCCCCATCACCCAAGATTTCTTCCTTGTTTATCAGCATCATCTCTAAAAAAATAGAGATGGATGGTTCATCCCACCCCTGTCTCTTACTTTCTGCATATATGTATTATATATAACCTCCGCATATTTAATAGGGAACCTCCCCTTGATGAGAGGAGATATTTGTCCCCTTGTGATGCATTAAACCTGCACATCTAGATGACCAATCTACCTATGCTGTGGTGATAGGAACTATTTTGAATGCCAGTTAGCTAGTCGACAAAATATTCACCCAATAATTTTTGGCAACTCCACTGGGGATGAACATGCAGTCTAAAGCCTCAAGTTTTAGATTGAAGCAGTTCCTTCCCTTATCCATTATAGAGTATGGTGACTCCCATCTGGGTCTTACCCATTATCCATTTATAGCCTTACCATCTTCCTCCATCTCTGTTATATTATCTAGTCTGTGAAACTAGAGTTGTTAGGAAAAAAAGCACAGCTTGAAGCATCAAGCTTTAAGCTAAAGCAGGGCAAGTTTCTTTTCCATTTTTGAACTATAATCTGACAACTCCACTCAGATGTGTTATCCCTATTTTTCATAATCCAATCATGGCAATTCGAGGCCCATGGGGTAACTCATTTGGCCCACTTAATCTAACTCCACCCTTGCATGAGCTACCACTCAGTTCAAGGAATAATTTCCCCAAATTCTTTGGTGATGGAAGAGTCCACCCTGATGAACACATTGCAACCTTCACCATAGCTTGTGGTGTGATAGGGGTGGAATTTCAAGACGTGGTAGTTAGGATTTTTGTGGAGACACTACAAGGTGCTGCTGTAGACTGGTTTTACCATCTGTAGACTGGATCAGTGACTGACTGGGACACTATCAGAGCCAAGTTTAAAGCAAGGTTCAAACCTATAGAAGATGCTCATGCTTTGCTAGCCCAACTTACGCAGATGAAGAAGGAACCGCATGAGCCCATGAGGGATTTTATTGTAAAATTTGACAAGCTGAGAAATAGGATACCCACAGTTGCTCAGCCCACACCCGTGAACCTCAAATGCTTCTTCATAAACTCACATCTGCCTAAAGTGAGTTTTTTGCTAAGACGTGCTGGCTGCATAGGTCTTGAAGCTGCTCAAGACTTAGCCACTAAGTTAGAAGATGACCTTATCTTGGTTGGAAAGATAAGAAGGGATTCAAACAGAGGCACATCTTCCTCATCTTATGATAACTCACCTGTAGCCACCACTGATCTAATGGTGCAGAAGCTAGCAAATGAAGTGCTGGCCCTCAGAAGACAAATGGCACAAAGGATGTCATCCACTCCTTCATACAGAGATGTACCAAGGATGAGATTCCCTAATCAGGCACATCAAGGGAAACCCAATCGTCTTCCTCCCCCATAGAGGAACCTTGCCATTGAAGCACCTCCAACCAACTCATCAGTTGGGTATTTGGAAACAGAGCATGATTTCTCTTTCCAACTTGAGTTTGATCCAGAAAATGATGCTGGTCTCTTCATGAAGGATCTAGAAGAATCAACTGGCGATTCCCATATTGGTTTCCTCAATTTACAGGATGAACCCAAAAGTGAAGGTGAAGTAGTCGAAGGATCATACGCAGTATTCACCATGTCCGAGAATCAGTCAGCCCAGCAGGCTGACAAAGAGAAGACAGAGGAGCAACCCCAACTAGAAAATTTAATTACTGAGTAGAGAACCCCTCTTATTTTCCAGTCAAAGGACCCAGTGATTGCCAAAGAAGTAAGTACATCAAACATCTCTGCACCTTATACTTCAACTTCACAAATCAGTCCTCCCACCATTCCCATAAACCAAAAGGAAGAACTTCCATCCCCTGTGCCTAGTCCAACCCAGCCATTTGACATAATTAATCATGTCAAATGTGTCAAGACCCAAATAGCGGCCCCTACAACCCAAATTTTGTTTGAGTTTTTAGGCAGGGATGAAATAGCAAAAGAATTGGTGGAGTGTGACATAAGTGTAGAAGAACCCTCCCCTCCAAATGAAGAAGAATCTGAGATATCTGAGGGGGACAATCAAGACATGTGTTGGGTTGAGCTATCATAACAAAAAATTATGGTACTAGGGCGTGTTGCTGCCCATCAAAATTAGGAAAATGAACTCTTTGTTAGGATAGCAAAGATTCATGGTTTTTGGACCAAAAGTCAAGTCTTGCTTTGGGGCAAGAAGAGAAGAAAACCAAGGGGAAGACACAAAAAAGTGGTTTCTTGGTGGAGAGTTCCACTCGCCCATCACTGATTCTGGGGATAAAATGGTTTCCTACTGATTTATCAGGATGGGATGCCATTATCATTGTCTCATAATGGGCGGCATCTGAAGTGCTTCAAATCTTGAGGCATCAAATAAGTTCATTTGTACATATGTATATTTGTATAGTCTTTAGTTTTGTTTTGTGCCTTTCATCTTCATTTTTGTCACCTTTCTTTTTGGGTAGCATGACTCCGTGGCCCAATGGCACACTTCAAGGCACTAGAGATTCTGGTTTCTACTCCCCTTAGTAATTCTGAGTTGCTATTTGAAGGAAGTTCCCCAACAGGAGCCAGTTGTTGTCCTTGAAAAATGACTCCTCATTATTTTAGACAACATATGACTATTTTGGTCCTGCATGGCCAAAATTGTCCCTCCCCTTTCCAAAAATTTGTTCTGAACATTCAATTTTGTCATTTTCTCAACTTTTTGGTAAAAAGATTAGCAAGTTCAACTGGTTCATCAAAGGGTATGTCGGCAAGCATCAAAACAAAAGCTTGAACCGTTGAATCGTTGAACCTTGAACCATTTTGGTTCATTGGTTCAATGGGTTCAATGTTCAATCGGTTCAACATGCTGGGTTTAAAGGGTCAAATGCCACCTTAGTTAAGAAAAGAAGCATGTGCAAAAGAAAGAGTTAGGCAGATGCTGCCAAGTGTCGATGGCTGAGCCCCACTAAACTTTGTTTCTGCAAATTGGTGGATATTGCCACGTGTCCCTCTTGCAGCTTGTTGGAGGCTCCAAGTGTCAATATCCATAGTCTCTTCCCTTAGCTTCACTGTTTCAAGCAAAGACCATGGTGGGCCCAGGGACAAGTGACTAAATGAAGTAGAACACGCCAAGTGTCTACATTCGTGCAACAAACAAATGTATTCGGATCGCGCCATGTGTCCCTTGTAGAGATTGACAGAGGCCGACAAGTGTCATCATCTACGAGAGCCTGACTAAGCCCCAAACATTTCTATGATGTCACAAAGGCTTAAGAAGGCAGATGCTGCCAAGTGTCAATAGCAAAAGATGCCATGTGTCCTCACCTATTCCTGTAGAAGATGCCATGTGGCACTTGCTCAAAGAGCAAAAGGTGCCACATGTCAAAGGAAAGGGGCACTCATAATACAAAGGCACATATGGAGCCAAGGAAAGGTTTCCTTCAGACAAATTGTTCGAAGGAATTCCTTCATACATTTTGACTAAAGGAAATAAAAGGGATGACATCTCACCTAAGAATCAAAGCCCGAAGGCCACTTAGAAGACACTAAAGGGCATGTTCCCTTTGGAAAAGGGTTTGAGCCTCAGAGGGCTGTGAAAGCTGCCAAGTGTCACAAGCTGGGACCCAGTTTCCAATGAAGCTTCATAAAGTGGAACTCGTCGCATGTCTTGACCCAATGATGTAGAAGCTACCATGTGTCCACATTCACGCTCTCCCTAGCCGCTAAGCAGTTTTAAAACTTATTATGATAAGCCTATTTTGAAGCTACAAATGCCACCACGTGTCCTCACCTGTGTCACAGTGGAAAGTGACCATAGCAAGCAAAAAAGATGTGAAGGAGTTGCTAGGAAACATGATGGGCCTGTAAACATCAAATTGGTTACAATAAAGTGTTTATTGATTCCAGCAGACTCAAGGCATGGACTCAAATGTGTTCAAAAGACTCTAAGGCTAGGATTAAGAGAACGAAGAAATGGAGGGAAACTCAACAAGAGTTACTGCTAGTAGGTGAAGCAGTTCATCGGGTAGATATTTAGGAGCTGGTAACATTGAAGGCACCATCTGCTTGTCCCCTTGGAAAAGAAGACATAATAGATAGTTAAGTGGCTAAGTAGGTGATGGAATGAGAGATTCAGGCTAAGGAGGAGGCACTAGAGATGAATCGACATGCCACAGTTAAGGCAATCGCCCTGCTTCAGCAGGGCCCTTCTTGATAAAACCAAGAATGCATCTAAGGCATTGAATGCACTGAATGGGCCACGCCATTGGGAGAAAGTGCCAAGCCTCCCTCAAGCCTCTATATAATGTAATCTCTTGTATCATTTCAAGGGAGACCTTTTTGATTATCAAAAGCAAAACTCTGCCCAAATTGAAAGGCATTAGTGAGACTTTGAGCTCAGATTGTAATTCATATTATTTTATCTGAATGAGAAAATAAGTTACTTGCAAACTTCGTGCTATTATAGCTTGTGCTATTTTAGGGGATTGTTCGTATGTCTATTTCTTAAGAGATTTCTTGTCCATTTGATTTAACAAGCAGAACTAGTGGAGGTGATCAAGAAGGTGTCTTGAAGGCCAATTATGGGACAACGTTGTGCCCTCATAAGTATGTTCAGTGTGTTTGCATTTTCCTTTCCTGTGTAAAAATCCTTGGGATGACGTGGTGACCCCATTGTTCTTCATTTTTCTCTCTCGGGTTTCTGGTCACTCAACACCCCTGTTATCGATTACTTGCTACTTGAAAGATTTTTGTTGCCTATCGAAGAACACTTCTAAAAGAAGAGAAGTGCCTTCTATCATTGCACCAAGATTTCTACTATTTAGGAAAGAATCTAGCTCTTGGCTGAAAGTTGCTTTTGAAAGAAGAGAAGCACCTTCCCCATCACCTAGGATTTCTTCCTTGTTTATTAGCATCATCTCTGGAAAAATAGAGATGGATGGTTCATCCCACCCCTGTGTCTTACTTTTTGCATATATGTATTGTATATAACCTCCACATATTTAATAGGGAACCTCCCCTTGATGAGAGGAGAGATTTGTCCCCTTGTGATGCATTAAACCTACACATCCAGACGACCAATCTCCCTATGCTATGGTGATGGGAACTATTTTGAATGCCAGTTAGCTGGTTGAAAAAATATTCACCCAATGATTTTTGGTGACTCCACTGGGGATGAACGTGAAATCTGAAGCCTCAAGTTTTAGATTGAAGCAGTTCCTTTCCTTATCCATTATAGAGTCTGGTGACTCCCATCTAGGTCTTACCTATTATCCATTTATATCCTTACCATATTCCTCCATCTTCATTATATTATCTAGTCTGCGAAACTAGAGCTGTTGGGAAAGAAAGCACAGTTTGAAGCCTCAAGCTTTAAGCTGAAGCAGGGCCAGTTTCTTTTCCATTTTTGTCCTCTAATCTGACAACTTCACTCATATGTGTTATCCCTATTTTTCATAATATAATCATGGCAATTCGAGGCCCCTGGGGTAACTCATTTGGCCCACTTAATCTAACTCCACCCCTGCATGAGCTACCACTTAGTTCAAGGAAGAATTTCCCCAAATTCTTTGGTGATGGAAGAGTCCACCCTGATGTTTCTCTACGTTTTTGCTAATTATTTTTAGAAGAAAGAAGAAACTAAAGGTTAAGAGTCAGGGGTTTGTACGTTACCTGGATTAAGTTGCGCACCATATCCAAGTGTTGTAGGAGCTCCTCTTTGGCTATGGAGGAAGACACCTGTAGAAAGAAATAAAATCAAACAAAGAGGATGTTAGATAAAGATATGGTGGACTGCCATGCTACACGCTCAGTCTCAAAATCCTAAAGCTCCGTAAGGGATGACAGTCCACTATTTATGAAAAAGAGTGTTGTATAAAATGAAATGATGAAAGACTAAGAAAGAGAAAAATAGATAACGTGTACCTATTCTCCATACTTAGTCTGTCATAGTCACCGACGTCGGTATTCCTACCGAGGTCAGTTGGTCAATAGTGTCGACGTCGGTTATGATGTCGATGTTAGTAGGGGCAATGGGCCTTGGACGGGTTTCAGAGTTATGTCTGTGGTTGACAGAAGAGTCTAGAAGCTTAAAGGTTTGTGAAGGATAGTGAATAGGATCTGAGAAGGGGCAAAGGTTAGGGATAGGTATGAGAAGAGGATAAGAATAAGAGGAAGGCTTTTCAGCGTCTCCACGAAAGAAATCAGGTCTGGTTGATAGTATTTAGAAATAGTAAATAGAAATTAATTACTAATGTATTTTAAATTACTAAAATGAGATAGAAGAATACTTAGCTCTGCTTGGTGAAGAACCAGAGGTGTAAGAATGCTTTTTCTTGTTGTGTCTGATTTCGAAGTCCTTGTATAATGTTCCAATCCAATCTGGAGTGACTTGCGTAGAGTTTTTGTAGCCAGGGGAGTGTTAGTTGAATTTTGATGATTCGTCTCAGAGTGTGTGCATTGATATGTCAAGAGTCTGGGGCCAGAGAGCTAACTCAACGTTAGAACTCAGGTTATGTAACCGACGTCGGTGATCCCACCAGTGTCGATCGACAATTGACCGACATCGATGGCTAGAGAGTGGGTAAAAGGGCTATTTTTAGACCTTTGCCCATTCCTCCATCTGCCAAGTGTATTTGTCATTGGAGAATGGTCAAAAGATGGGTTTATTAGGCATGAGAGTTAGTTAGGAGGTTAGGATGGAGTGAGAATAGGTCATGGGTGCCTCATAGGGTGAGAAATGGTCGAAAGGTGAGGTGTCCAAGGTGAGGTATCTAGGGTGATGTCATTAATTTAAATAAGTAATTTATTTTAAATTAATAAAGTGTGTAAATGTTTAGAAGTGGACCAAGGAGGGTCGACACAATATTTGTGTCTACATTTGCCCCTTTTTGTCTTGTTGGTTGTTCTGACGAACTGCAAGACAAAAATAGGAGTAAGTTGCCCTAGGTATGGGATAAGGTATTCCCCCTCAAAGTGGGAATCGAGAGAAGGGAACCCGATATTGAGTGTCGATTTGATAGGCAGTGGATGTGTAAGGTGAAGTTGGAGTGTGAACGCTGCAATAGTGGAGATTGCACATATACCACTTCACATGATAGGTAGGTCAAATTATCGTAGACAAGGTTGAGGAGCACTAAAATTGAATTAACTAGTCCCCAGCTTATTAGTGGTAGCTGATTGGGTTAAACGATCAAAGCTGTAGCTCCAATGGTCGAGGAGGACTAAAACCAAAATAACTGGTCCCCAGCTTATTAGTGGTAGCTGATTGGGTTAATTGATAAAAGCTGTACCTCCAATGGTTGTCGTGTTCCAAGTATCTTGGGCTTAGGAAGTGCTCCTAGAAAATATGAAAATGTCACAAATATTGGGGATCAACTTGGGCATGATCTGACAATAGGTGTGAGGGTCGTAATGTGGGTTGCGTACAATTTGCTAACTATTCGTGAGGTAGCATATATGCAATCAAAACAACCAATGCAAAGTTGTCTCGAAAGTGTTCGTGGTCTGAGGAGATAGTTGCGATCTATAAGGTCGTTGGTCGGGTGGGTCAGAGATATAAGTGATCTCAAGTGTAGTTTGTTGTGGTCAGGGAGATGTATGTGATCTCCAATGTGCCCCTTAAGAAGTTTAAAGTGACTTCTACAATGTCAGGGTTGGTTGTTTAGTCATGATTTTGGGCTGGTTCAGATAGTTGGTCCATTAGATAGATAAACCAATGAATGGTTGAGCTAACCTCAGAAGACTCCATGTCAACTGAGTGCTGCCTACATAGCCCATGCGAGGGCCTTAGGCCAATGTAGTTCTCCCAAAAAGGGAAGAAGAGGGTAGGTTATGGATTGGTTTTGACTAGGTTAAGTCATGGTTAAAGGTTATATGGTTGGTCCATCAAGTAGATGAATGAACGAATGGCCGAGCTAGCCTCATAAGACCCCATGTCAACTGAGTGCTGCCTACATAGCCCCTATTTTAAGGGCCTTAGGCCAATGTAGTTCTCCAAAAAAGGGAAAATGGAGTCAAAGAGGTTGTTGGTTGGTTTGGTTATGTTTTGAAATGATGAGTGTATGATGATGTTACAGCCTTTTCCATATTGTGTGATGGTGTATGCTACAACATAGGTTATGTGGTTTTTCATCTTCAGCAATTTTCCATATTCGTGATGGTGTATGCTAAAAATAAAATGAGTTTATTTATGCTTCAGCAAGTTTCCATATTGGTGATGGTATATGCTTGACATAAATTGTGTTTGGTTGATAGTTTCCATGTGTATTGTGTTCCATAGAAACTAATGTGAATGGGCTATGATAATTTACATAACACAAATTGGTATTTGCATTAAATAAATCATGATGTTATGTTAATGGTTAGAACATGTTTTGGTTTGGTTTGGTTGGGTTTGGTTTGGTTTGGTTGTATGTGACGAAGGTGTATAAGAAGTGAAAGGCATTTTGCTCTTTCATTGACAAGGACCATAATGATAGCATAGATAGGATTTTTGTAAACAAAAAGCCCCGTTCATGCATTACATCAGTGACCATTGGTTTTTGCTAGAAAAGTACTCTAATCATTTGACGTTAAGTGAGCTCAAAGTCCTTTAAGTATGTTGGGGTAATAGGTGTGATTATGTGAGATGTGAGGATAACGTAACCCTTTGTAGTAGGGATAACTTTGCCCCTTTTATAGGTGACCCTGAGAATGACTATAGGCAAGTCCATGACTTAATAGTTTGTCAGTCATTTTTTTGGTAGACTGATCAATGTGGGAAGTCTGCTTGGGGATGTTGTTTTGTTTTTTGGTCATGTGAAGTTGATCGACACGAGAAGCTTCTAAGAGGGTGCTGTGTTTGTAGCAAAATTTAGGCATAACCATCCTTCAAGGGAGTGGTCTATATTTTGATTTGTATGTTTATGTCTTGGAAAAGATGTCCTTCAAAGGAGTAGTCTACTAATTACAACAATAATGCAGCTATCCTTCGAGGGAGTAGTCTACATTTATAGTTAATGACCTTTTAATATTTTATTAGGCATCCTAGTTTTATATTTTTGTGTTGACGGAACTGTTAGTCATGGACCAGACTATAGAGGTTTAGGGGTTTCCATTTTATTAAGACAAAGCATTAATGCTTAAAAAAGGATTAACTAGTGTTTGTAGGGAAAAAGGGTTGAAAAGAATAGGAATGAGGATGACGAAAGGTTGCTCAAGGGATGAGCTCAAGTTAAACATCAAGTGAATGATTACTTGATTAACAGTAGAATGGTCGCAGATGTAAGGCATTAAGGGGCTCAAGTTCTGGTCGGCCTTCAAGAGAAGACAGACGATAAGTGCCTAATCCATACTTGTGTGTTATGATATAAGGTTCGAGCCAATTAAGAGCAAACTTGCCTCGTTTACTTCTTTCCATATTGGTCATGTGTTGGTTTTCTTTAAGGACGAGATCTCTGATTTTGAAATCTCGCTCTTTCAAATTTTTATTATAGGCATGGTTTGGTCGATGCTTGACAAAGGAAAGTCATCCTTTGGGCAAGCTAGGTTGAGGTCACGATAGTCAGTACAAATTCAAATTCCCCCAGTTGCTTTTGTGATAGGGACAATGTTTGACACCCATTACGGATAATCAATGGGTTAGATAAATGAGACAAAGAGAAGACATTGAAGCTCCTCTTTGACAAGGAGTGCGATGCGAGGATGCATCCTGCGAAGCTTTTCCCTGATAGGGTTAGTTTGAGAGGGTGAGATCCTGATCTTCCAGGTTGTAGTTTGGAATCTTAGAATCACTGAAGGTGGTGGAGGCAATGGTTGGTAATGATTTGACTAGAGTAGCCAATGGTTGGGGGTCTTCAAGTTGGACCTCCACTACCTATAAAGCTTTGATTAAGGCTTGGTGATGTTGTGGAGAGCTTTGTATTAGGTCATACAAAGATATCTTGACAGGGGTTTGGTGAAGTTGTTTCACCATGGAGTTGCAAATTGACCCAGAAGATGTTGGTTGAGATGTGCCCAAGATAGAAATCTTGGGTTTTGGTGGTTGAGAAGGCTTGATGAATGGATATCTCCAAGGGAAGAAACCTTCTCTTTTCCTTTATCCTTTAATGTTTGCGACCTGGTGACCACATTAATAGTGTTGATTTCGAATAAAGGGGGAGAAGGTGGTAGAGGGACCATAATCTTGCATTGAGATCCCGATTTAGGTGAAGAGGTTTGAGAGACATGGGATGGTGTCAATAGTTTGTCAAATGGGTCCTTAATGAGAAGGGTGCTCTTTTTCAGGTGTTGGCAGATGGCAACTTTAAGAGTGCAACAACGCTCAGTATCATGCCTAGGTGTGTGATGATACGCATATATTTTAGTGTCGTTGAACCAAGATGGTTTTGATCCGAGAGGATGGTATGGCTTAATGGGTGGGAGAACAGTGCTAGAAGACTGCAACAATTAGTGCAACAACAAAGCATAGGACCCCACTAATGGGTATGCGCTTATTGTTGTAGTAGAGGTTGACAAATTCTATTTAGGAGTTGTAGGAGGAGTTTTTTGTACCACCTTTTTGGTAGGTGGTGTGGCCACACGAGTAGATGGCACTCTCTTGACGAGAGGTGTCGAATGTCTTGGTGGAGGTATGTTTTTGACAGGTAAAGGGAGTAATGGAGGCAATTTGTTTTTGTTAGGTGTTGGAGTAGGGAGCACTCCTATTAAGGTGGAAGGGTGTGGACCCAAGATAGAGGGAAATGGTGAAGGTGGAGGAGTTCTTCAACGTGGTTTAGCAACCTTCTTTAATGTGGTGCAAGGAATACTATTGTGCGGGGCGAGGTTCAAATCTACCTTCACTTGTGGGTAAGGTTTGATACTGGGTGAACATTGAGAGATTTAATCTGTTTTGGCATGGTAGACGCCTGTGAGGATTTGGGTTTAGATGTGGACGACTGAGCTTATGATGATTTAGGGGTGGAAGCCCGATCCTTATCAAAGGCTTTGGGATAATTTGTCATAGAAGGGTCAACAGTACGAGATGAAGCAGGATGTGTAAGATAAGGAGCCTTAAGTAACTCCCACAATGCCTCATGTTCTAAGTTCCTCGAATGGAGAAAGCCTAAGTTTTCAACCAATCAAGAGAAGGGTTTAGAGGACGTTGTGTGAGGCTTTATAATTGGTATTTTAAAATATTTGGGTGGTTGCAAGAGCGGAAACATGTTAGACACAGTGATCTCAGGCCAAAGGCGAGAAAGAGCCATCACCGAATCTTCTTTGGCCGAAGTGGGTGAAGTGGCAAGTTCTTCTCTCGGTGGAGAAGGGATTGGAGAATGTGGCTCTTCGAGAGGATAGAGTGCAAGGATGATCATGCCTTCCACTTGTGGTCTAGGGGCATGGAAAGTATGATCCTCCATTGGTAATAGGAAGGATGAGGGCGGGGCTAGTGGCATTGGTATCATCAAAGCATCCTCCAATATGGGAGAGGTCAAAGTAGACTCTCCTATGTGTGAAAGGGGGGTGGATGGAGGACTATTAGGAGAATAAGGCTCTTCTACCCATGGTGGAGAAATAGGTTGGCTAACCTCTTCAGACTATGGGAGAGGTTGGTTAGGAATGAAAGGAGAAACCATGGTGACTGTGCGTATATTGTGCTCTTGGGGGTCATCGGCTATGGTCTAAATGTTATTCTGACTAGGGGGATGGTTAGGGAATGCTTGCCTAAAGATGTCTATGTTTTGGTTAGCTGGTGCATTTGGGTTATCCAAAACAAGATCCCCATTGTCTAACATGTTATGAATAATGTTCTTGAGGGTTTTGCAATTGTCTGTGTCATGACCTTTGACTCGATGATAATTACAAAAGTCATTTTCTCTATACCATGCAGGGATGGCTTGTGAGGGGTTAAATTGGACAGGTCGGATTTGAGGGAGATTGAGGACCCCTTGCTTCACTAATTTATCCAATACGGAAGCGTATGATTCTCCTATTGGAGTGTATTGATGCTGTATATACCGTTGTTGGAATTGTTTTGTGATGCTTTGTGATGTGGAGGGCTCAGATTGGTTAGTTGTGATAGAAGATGATGATCTAAGTACCACAACATTTGATGATCCCTTAGACTTAGAATGGGAAGAAGAATATTTGGAAGAAGAAGGGTCATTGGATTTTGCATTGGTATTTTTACTATGCAGTTTGACCTTATCTTCTTCGAATGCATGGAGTTCAAGCTTTCGGGCCATGGTGAAAGATTCATCAAATGTGCGGAAAGTTTGAACCTGCAAAGTGGATGAGATGTGTTTGGCACATGCTCTTGAAAAGAGCTCAATGATCTCAGGTTGAGGTAATGAAAAGGAGAGTTGGTTGATTAAACCTCTCCAACGAGCAATGAAGTCAGCTATTGATTCATCATCGAATTGTCTAATAGAATATAGGTCTGTGATGGAGACCTTTTTAGTGATGTTGATTGAAAAGTGGTCGAGGAATAGTTGAGCTAGTTGAGTAAAGGTAAAGAGAGAGTGACTAGTAATAGAACTATACCAATCAAGGGCGGCACCAGAAAGTGACATGGGAAATGTGCGAAGTAATAATGCATCATCGTGTGCTATAAGGTAGCAAGCATGTCTAAATGCTCATAGATGTTGGTGTGGGTCCTCTTTACTCTGAAAGCGAGTAAATTTTGGGAGTTCCCACTGGCTAGGGTATGGTCGGATGGGAACCGAAGGGTGGATGGGTTCGTTACAAATTTGTTCGTATGAAAGAACACTCTTTGAACCTAAAATAGATGTCTCAAGGTTAGACATCTTATCCATCAGCATATTAATTAGATTAGTAGATGGATTGGCATGAGGGGCACCCCCTAGGTTATAGGGTACCTTGAAGGCATTGGGAGGGGCGTATGACGTACTTGGTTGCATTTGTGTAGGCATAACATATTGGTAGTTCATCATAGGGACTGATATTGAGGTCAAGGGGGCTTGTGCCATGAAGTTGGAGGACACAACTTGACTAGATGCCGCCAAGGGTGGTTGGATGGTGGTGACACTAGTTAAAGGATAGGTAGTCACTCTTGTATTTATGGGTGCAAGAGTGGGTGGGATAGAGACAATCAAGTTCTGGAATGGTGTAGAACTTGGTTGAATTGTTTGTGGTTGAGGGGGTACGGAAACCCCGATGGAGGTAGGTCCAAAAATAGAAAGAGAGGCCAAATCTTGAACATTGGCCATGGTTGGGTTACTGGTTGAGGCAATGGCCTGAGTGACCATAGGTTGGGTCATGAAGGCTGTTGATATTATTGTCGTTTCAACCAAGGAAGTTGGCATCCCATAAACAGGGTTACTTGAAGGATCTCGCATTTGGCTTCTTGTGAGATAGTGTTGGAGAGCCTTGATGTTGAGGTCAAGGAATCTCTCAAAGTCTTGATCCCCTTTGGGAACAATAGGAGGTTGATTTGGGGTTGGTTGGATAGGAGTATGCTCAGTATCTGAAGTATACTCCATTAGAGGACTTGTTATAAAGGGCGAAGGTGGAAGTGGTTGATGCCTTGCATGGTCAACAAGAGATTCAACTTGACTACGTGTCAAAACCATTCAAGATAAAAGGAGTTCAGGTTCCAAAAATTATGTATTTCAGTTTCAAAAAACCAGAATGTGTGCTTAACAACAAAAAAGTTAGGTTTTAAGCTTGCTGTTTGGAAAAAAAAATTGACAGTGACCAACGTCGATTTACTAACCGATGTCAGTTATGAAATATTGTCGAGGACGGTGGGATAACCGATGTCGGTGAATGTAAGTTGCCGACGTCGGTGGAAAAACTGATGTCAATTTTTATGTATTTCTAAAAACACAGAAAATTGACATTTTTTGAAAGAAAGAGAAATTTTGAGTTTTTTTTAGACCTCATAATGATGCGACCTTACCAGCTCCAAAAATCAGATAAAAACAACAAAATAGATGATGGCAAGCAACCTCTAAATGTTAAATTCCTAAGAATAAATTTTAGAGTCATGGTGGCTTATGCCTTAGAAGAATATGTTTGGGAATTGGGCTTTTAGAACGGGTCCTAAAGAGGAAGTCTATGGTTGGTTTCGAGTTATGTTTTGGTGCTCAAAAATCTGTGTTAGGTTCTGTATGTGGCCTAGTGCTAGGGGCTTGCTCCCTTCACTTCATGAACCCAGAGCCGAGATGGGCCGCTTAGCCAATATATACTTTGCCTATAGTTTATACTCTACCAGAGAACAGAGTGGGTCCTCCTCTTGGTAGTGAAGTCCAAGTAGGATCACTAGGAAGGGTAAGGTATCCACTAGGTGATGAAATCCTAGACGGGCCTTGTCTCAAGTATGTTTAAATGTTTAATTTGATGTGCTTGTGGTCTGGTTGTGCAACATTTGTGCACTACGATTTATTCATAATGCGTTTTAATTACTTTGTGAGTAGGCTAAGTATGCATTCAAGCAAGAATGATATGCAATAGTTTTTTTTAACCCAAATTGAAATGTTTTGTTCAGATGCAAACAAGCGAAGAAAAGGTTAAGAGTATGAATTTTCACTATTCTAAGATGCAAGCAAGAAGTGACAAGAAGAAAAAGAAATATGTTCTTTTTAAACTTCCACTAATGGTTTCTTTTCAAAATAAAGAGATAGAAGAAAAAGATGTAAGAAGAGAATTTTTCCCTAATGCACCTATATGAAAGTTTGCTTTTTAGAAGAAATGAACCCAAAGAAAACTCCAGGGTCCCACCAGGTGTGCCAGAATGTTTCTCTACGTTTTTGCTAATTATTTTCAGAAGAAAGAAGAAACTAAAGGTTAAGAGTCAAGGGTTTGTACATTACCCAAATTAAGTTGTACACCGTATCCAAGCATTGTAGGAGCTCCTCTTTGGCTGTGGAGGAAGACACCTGTAGAAAGAAAGAAACTCAAACAAAGAGGATGTTAGATAAAGATATGGTGGTCTGCCAAGCTACGTGCTCGGTCCCGAAAGCGTAAAGCTCCGTAAGGGATGACAGTCCACTATTTATGAAAAAGAGTGTTGTATAAAATGAAATGATGAAAGACTAAGAAAGAGAAAAATAGATAACACGTACCTGTTCTCCACAGTCAATCTGTCAGAGTAGCCGACATTGGTAGTCCTGCCAAGGTCGGTTGGTCAATAGTGCCGACGTCAGTTATGCTGCCGATGTCGGTAGGGGCAATGGGCCTTGGATGGGTTTCAAAGTTATGTCTGTGGTTGACAAAAGAGTTTGGAAGCTTAAAGGTTTGTGCAAGATAGTGAATAGGGTCTGAGAAGGGGCAAAGGTCAGGGATAGGTATGAGAGAGGATAAGAATAAGAGGAAGGCTTTTCAACCTCTCCACGAAAGAAATTGGGTCTGGTTGATAGTATTTAGAAATAGTAAATAGAAACTAATTACTAATGTATTCTAAATTACTGAAATGAGACAAAAGAATACTTAGCTCTACTTGGTGAAGAACCAGAGGTGTGAGAATGCTTATTCCTATTGTGGCTGATGTCGAGGTCTTTGTACAATGTTCAAGTCCAATCTGGAGTGACTTACATAGAGTTTTTGTAGCTAGGGGAGCGTTATTTGAATTCTGATGATTCATCTCAGAGTGTGCGCATTGATATGCCAAGAGTCTAGGGCTAGGGAGCTAACTCAATGTTAGAACTCGAGTTATGTAATCGACGTCAGTGATCCCGTTGACGTCCGTCGACAGTTGACCGACGTTGGCGGCTATAGAATGGGTAAAAGGGCTATTTTTAGCCCTTTGCCCATTCCTCCATCTGCTAAGTGCATTTGCCTTTGGAGAACAGTCAAAAGATGGGTTTATTAGGCACCATAGTTAGTTAGGAGGTTAGGATGGAGTGAGAATAGGTCATGGGTGACTCATAGAGTGAGAAATGGTCTAAGGGCGAGGTGTCCAAGGTGAGGTGTCTAGGGTGATGTCATTAATTTAAAATAAGTAATTTATTTTAAATTAATAAAGTGTGTAAATGTTTAGAAGTAGACCAAGGGGGGGTGGACACAATATTGGTGTCTACACCTGATGAATAAATTGTAGCCTTCACCATAACCTGTGGTGTGATAGGGGTGGAATTTGAAGATGTGGCAGTCAGGCTTTTTGTGGAGACACTACAAGGTGCTACTGTAGACTGGTTTTACCATCTGTAGACTAGATCAGTGACTGACTGGGACACTATCAGAGTGAAGTTTGAAGCAAGTTTCAAACTTGCAAAAGATGCTCATGCTTTGCTAGCCCAACTTACATAGATGAAGGAACCTCCTGAGCCCATGAGGGATTTTATTGCAAAATTTGACAAGCTGAGAAACAAGATTCTTGTAGTTGCTCAGCCCACTCCTGAGAACCTCAAATGCTTCTTCATAAACTCACAGCTGCCTGAAGTGAGTTTTTTGCTAAGATGTGTTGGCTGCATAGATCTTTAAGCTGCTCAAGACTTAGCCACTGAGTTAGAAGATGACCTTATCTTGGCTGGAAAGATAAGAAGGGATTCAAATAGAGGCACATCTTCCTCATCTTCTGATAACTCACCTACAACCACCACTGATCCAATGGTGCAAAAGCTAGAAAATGAAGTGATAGCCCTCATAAGATAAAAGGCATAAGGGATGTCATCTGCTCCTTCATACAGAGATGTACCAAGGAGGACAATCAGGCACATCAAGGGCAACCCAATCATCTTCCTCTCCCATAGAGTAACCTTGCCATTGAAGCACCTCCAGCCAAATCAGTAGTAAGGTATTTGGAAATAGAGCATGATTTCTCTTTCCAACCTGAGTTTGATCTAGAAAATGACATTAGTCTCTTCATAGAGGATCTAGAAGAATCAGCTGGTGACTCCCACATTATTTTCTTAAATTTCTAGGATGAACCCAAAAGTGAAGGTGAAGTAGTTGAATGATCATATGTAGTATTCACTAGGTCTGAGAATTAGTCAACCTAGCAGGCAGACAAAGAGAAGATAGAGGAGTGACCCTAACTAGCAATTTCAATTTCTAAGCAGAGAACCCCTCTTCCTTTCCAGTCAAAGGACCCGGTGATTGCCAAAGAAGTAAGTACATCAAACATCTCTGCACCTTCTACTTCAACTTCACAGATCAGTTCTCCCACCCCTCCCATAAACCAAAAGGAAGAACTCCCATCCCCTGTGTCTAGTCTAACCTAGCCATTTGACATAATTGATCATGCCAAATGTGTCAAGACCCAAATGATGGCCCCTGCAGCCCAGATTTTTTTTGAGTCTTTAGGCAGGGATGAAATAGTAGAAGAATTGGTGGAGTGCGGCATAATTGCAAAAGAACCCTCCCCTCCAAATGAAGAAGAATCTGAGATATCTGAGGGGGACAATCAAGACATGTGCTAGGCTGAGCCATCAGAACAACAAATTATGGTACTAGGCCATGCTGCTGCCCATCAAAATCAAGAAAATGAACTATTTGCCAGGAGAGCAAAGATTCATGGTTTTTGGACCAAAAGTCAAGTCTTGTTTTGGGGCAAGAAGAGAACAAAACCAAGGGGAAGACACAGAAAAGTGGTTTCCTGGTGGAGAGTTCCACTCGCCCGTCACTGATTCTAGGGGCAAAATGGTTTTCTGTTGGTTTATCAGGGCAAGATGCCATTATCATTGTCTCACAATGGGTGACATATGAAGTGCTTCAAATCTTGAGGCATCATATAAGTTCATTTGTACATATGTATATTTGTATAGTCTTTAGTTCTATTTTGTGCCTTTCATCTTCATTTTTGTCACCTTTCTTTTTGGGTAGCATGACTCCGTAGATTCTAGTTTCTACTCCCCTTAGCTATTCTAAGTTGTTATCTGAAGGAAGTTCCCCAACAAGAGCCAGCTGTTGTTCCTGAAAAATAACTCCTCATTTTTTAAGACGACATATGACTATTTTGGTCCTGCATGGCCAAAATTGTCCCTTCCTTTTCCAAAAATTTATTCTGAACGTTCAATTTTGTCATTTTCTCAACTTTTTGGTAAAAGGATTAGTAGGTTCAACTAGTTCATCAAAGGGTTTGTTAGCAAGCATCAAAACAAAAGCTTGAATCGTTGAACTGTTGAACCTTAAACTATTTTGGTTCATCGGTTCAACGGGTTCAATGTTCTATCAGTTCAACACGCTAGGTTCAATGGTTCAAAGGCTTCCTTAGTTAAGAAAAGAAGCGCATGCAAAAGAAAGAGTTAGGCGAATGCTACCAAGTGTCGATGGCCGAGCCCCACTAAACTTTATTTCTATAAATTGGTAGATATTGCCATGTGTCCCTTTTGAAGCTTGTTGGAAGCCTCCAAGTGTCAATATCCACAGTCTCTTCCCTTAGCTTGACTATTTCGAGCAAAGACCATGGTGGGCTTAGGGATGAGTGATTAAATGAAGTATAACACACCAAGTTTCTACACCTGTGTGACTAACAAATGTATTCAGACCACGCCACGTGTCCCTTGCAGAGATCAGTAGAGGCTAACAAGTGTCATCATCTATGAGAGCCCGATTGAGCCCCAAACATTTATACGATGTTACAAAGGCCCGAGAAGGTAGATGCTACCAAGTGTTAATAGTGAAAGATGCCATGTGGCACTTGTTCAAAGAGAAAAAGGCATCACGTGTCAAAGGAAAGGGGCACTCACAATACAAAGGCACATATTGAGCCAAGGAAAGGTTTCCTTCAGATGAATTATTTGAAAGAATTCCTTTGAACATTTTTCCCAAAGGAAATAAAAGGGATGACAGCCTGCCTAAAAATCAAAGCCCGAAGGCCACTTAGAAGACACCAAAGGGCATGTTCCCTTTGGAAAAGGGTTTGAGCCTCAGAGGGCTGCAGAAGTTACCAAGTGTCACAAGATGAGACACAATTTTGAATGAAGCTTCATAAAGCGAAACCCACTGCGTGTCTCGACCTAATGCAGCGGAAGCTACCGCGTGTCTACATTCGCACCGCCCAGCCGCTAACCAATTTTAAAACTTATTTTGATAAGCCTATTTTGAATCTGTGGATGCTGCCACATGTCCTCACCTACATCACAACAGAGAGTGACCATGGCAAGTGAAAAAGATGTGAAGGAGTTGATAGGAAACATGACGGGCCCATAAACATCAAATTGGTCGCAATAAAGTGTCTATTGATTTCAGTAGACTCAAGGCGCGAACCCAAATGCATTCAAAAGACTCTAAGACCAGGATCAAGAGAAGGAAGAAATGGAGAGGGAAACTTAGTAGGAGTTACTGCCAGTAGGTGAAGCAATTCACTGGGTAGATATTTGGGAGCTAGCAACATTGAAGGCATCATCTGCTTGTCCCCTTGCAAAGGAAGATAGAATAGACAGTTACATGGCTAAACAGGTGATGGAATGAGAGATTCAAGCTAAGAAGCAGGGATTAGAGATGAATCGACATGCCATAGTTAAGGTAGCTGCCCTACTCTAGCAGGGCCCTTCCTGACAAAACCAAGAATGCATCTAAGGCATTGAATGCACCGAATGGGTCACATCATTGGGAGAAAGTGCCAAGCCTCGCTCAGGACTCTATATAATGTAATCTCTTATATCATTTCAAGGGAGACCTTTTTGATTATTAGAAGCAAAACTCTACCCAAATTGAAAGGCATTACTGAGACTTTGAGCTCAGATTGTAATTCATATTATTTTATCTGAATGAGAAAACAAGTTACTTGCATACTTTGTACTGTTATAGCTTATGCTATCTTAAGGGATTGTTCGTATGTCTATTTCCTAGGAGCTTTCTTGTCCATTTGATTTAACAAGTAGAACTAGTGGAGGTGATTAGGAAGGTGTCTTGAAGGCCAACTGCGGGATGATGTTGTGCCCCCATAAGTATCTTCAGTGTGTTTGCATTTACCTTTCCTGTGTAAAGAGCCTTGGGATGACGTGGTGCCCCCATTGTTCTTCATTTTTTTCTCTCGAGTTGTTGGTCACTCAGCACCCCCACTACTGGTTACTTGCTACTTGAAAGATTTCTGTTGCCTACCAAAGAACACTTCTGAAAGAAGAGAAGTGCCTTCTATCATTGCACTAGGATTTCTACTATTTAGGAAAGAATCTGGCTCTTGGCTGAAAGTTGCTTATGAAAGAAGAGAAGCACCTTCCCCATCACCCAGGATTTCTTTCTTGTTTATCAGCATCATCTATGAAAAAAGAGAGATGGATGGTTCATCCCACCCCTATGTCTTAATTTTTGCATATATGTATTGCATATAACCTCCGCATATTTAATAGGGAACCTCCCCTTGATGAGAGGAGAGATTTGTCCCCTTGTGATGCATTAAACTTGCACATCTGGATGACCAATCTCCCTATGCTATGATGATAAGAACTATTTTGAATGCCAGTTAGCTGGTCAACAAAATATTCACCCAATAGAGCACTCAACTCTATTCATGATATTACTCTTGGTAAAACACATACCCATCATTACTCAACATCATCCAACATTACTCAGTACCACAACAGGTATATCCAGTGAGGTATATCCATTCCCTTATCTTCCTCTCTCTCTTACCTAGCTTTGTATGTTCTTATTTTAGATATAAAATATCTAGTAAGAATTGATATACTCTTTATTTTCTCTTATAGATTCACACTTCACAACGTGTTCTCTCTGTGCACACTCAACATCACACAACTTCATGAGCTTCACCCTTACAGGTAAGTTTAAGTACGCTTTCTATTTTTCCTTTATCATAGTATTTCACTTTGTTGTATCACTAGAATAAATGGGGGCAAATGTAATCATATAAAATGTGAAAAGTGGTAACTTGAGTGTGGATTATGACATCCAACACATAGTTCCCTCTTGCTTGCTCTCATGACCCTCTTAGGCACCTTTTCACTGATTCCCAATCATCCATATCCTTCCAAATAGTGATTCCACTTCCTCCAAGAATTTTTGCCCTTGACAAATCCATATCCCTAGGTCTCGTACCCTTAGGACAATAACACCCAACTTGGACTATAGTGCTAGACCTTAGGGTGTCCATTTCTAGTGCTCCTGTCCAAGTGCATTTTTAGCTCTAATGGTCATTTATTTTAGGTTCCTATCCTTCTTCTTGTTAGCCTAAAATAAATACATTTGACTCATGACTAAAATATCTCTATAAAAGCCCATTCAAAGTTCATTTAGAAGGGGTTGGCAAATATCACAAAGCAAGCAAGAATACAAGCAAGACTACTTAGGCATATTTCTCTATTCTCTGCATACAACCATTCAATACATCCACAAGCTTGTTTAAATCCTTACACTAGTCCCTAGCCACCTCAAGCACACCTAGTTTTAGAATTTTGAATCTTCATACACACTAGTGCACAAAGCACATCAAATGGAAGAACTATATATGGCTCAATCCCTCTTCAGAGTATTGGTATATAGGCAATATGCCCACACAAGGGGTGTAGATACACATTTAGTGTATATTAAACACACTAACCCCCCCTCTTTCTCAAAGTTTGTCAAAGCATCATGGAGTCTAGGGTTTGAATACTAAATCAACTCTATAGGGAGTTCTATAGACATCTAGTATCCAAAATTCCACAGGGAGACTCACACAAAGATAGTGAACAAAGCCCAAAAAGCTTAGGTCTCTTAGACAATAGCAGATTTAAAGGACTATAACATAAGACCCCAAGGTGTCCTATTTTGATGCTCGTATCCTTTCATGAAACAAAAGCCAGAGCCTAATTTGTGATATTGTCCCAATGTTACATAGTGAATTTTAGACTCTGTCTCAACTGTCTCAGTTTGTTTCTAGCTATGTCTTATTTTATCCACATCTATTACTATTTTTACAAAGGTTTAAATTGTAATTAAATTATACAAATCAATAGCTTAATTATTGTAATATTATTTATTGATTTAATTAACTCAGACCTTTAACTAAGTTAGGAATAGGACTCAAATTATATTTGAGCTTGTTCAAAGAAAGCAATTTGACCTGACACTCTTTAACTATATGGCATAACTCATCAAAAGATTTGAAATTATCAAACTACTTGACTTGTGGAGTGGATATAACAAAATTTGAGTGAAATTATCTTGAGTCTCATTATCAACCATTTGATTTTTCATTTTTTTAGCATAGTCTTGTATCTTAGAACATATTCACTGATTGTTTCATTGGACCCTTGTTTGTGCTTTGCATATGGTAGATTTTCATTAATGTTGATAGAAAAGTGTGCTAAAAATTTGATTTTACAAATGATTGAAAGTCTTTACTAATTGAAGGGGAAGATCATAAAACCATCTAACAACATATGAATTGAGAATTCTTGTAAAGAGCTTTGTCAAAAAAATCATTATCTAGATAGTCTAAACAAGCTACATGGAATGCACACATATGTTGTCCAGGATCACCTTTGCCTTCATATAAAGTAATATTAGGAGCCACAAAGCCAATTGGTAATGGATAAAATGCAATTTTGGGTGCCAAAGTTTTATGTAACAAGGAACATGAGTCCATGGAGGGGCTAGTATGATAAAGAATTTGATCAAGTTGAGATATACTAGCCTATAAAGTAAAGAACTATATTATCAATAGTACTATTTATAGAGATGAATGGATTAGTATAAATAGCTTGATTAGGCACAAACATGGATAACTATTGGAAACTGAGTGATGTTCCTAGACCAAGGGGTGATGTTATGGAAGTAAACGGAGGTGTAAAAATAAGAATGGATGCAATAGTGGAAGAGACAACATTAGAAGTAGGGGATTTGACAACCCAAAAAGGCATTGATTGTGGTGAAGATATGGATAAATTATCTTGATGCTCAACTTTTGATGCTAGAAGTATGCCAATGATCTTATTAACTTATTGAGGATGCTCTTGAAGAACTTTATAAAATATGGATAATTATTGCACTTTGTTTTGATCTAATTTATTAAGCTCTTATGGATAAATATGAGTTTCATGTTCATTATGTATGCCAAATTCCTCTTCATTATTTTCATTATCAGAATCAATGTGAATTTAATTTGTAGTAGACCAAGGAATTAAACAACGATATTATTTTTTAAATAAAAAATGTCATGATTTGCCATTGCAGAAGAAACTAAAATAAACCCCATTTATGATAAAGGAGTACCACTTAATCTAGCACTATGCCTTAGAGGCATATAATACGATATGAATCAATAGAACTAATAACTATGAATACAATACAACCAATTATCAAGGTATAATGGGTGATCTAGGCAAGGGTTTGAATGATTGTGTGGGATCTCAAATATGCTTACTTGTTCTTAAATTAGTGTTGAACTAATATTTTAGAGCACTAAATACATAGGCTAAATTATGAATATAACCCACTATCCCATCTCTTAGGGTACAATGAGAGTAACTTCCTTGGGTGATACGCTCCACTCAGGTGCACCAAAAATCAAATAGCTAAAGAGGCTTATTTTGGTGTGAGTAAGAGACCCTAGGAATTTCCAATATATTATGAGGTATGGGAAAACTAAAATCTATGTATATTGTTATTTAGGGATTGGGTATTGTGATAGTATCCCTCACTTCATAGTGTCATTAAAACATGTCACCACTTAGTAAAAAATGATAGATCTCTATGCAATTTTTCAACCGTTGGAACACAATTACTAAAAACAAGTATAAAATAATAGAAATCAAAGAGAGAAGTAATTTTGAAATATTTTTTGTGTATAGAGACCAACAAATTTCAGCCTGAGGTCAAAATGATTTAGTGTCAGGTGTTATCCAAGGTGACAAGATAATTACTTCTATGTTGGATTAAGATCCAAGGTCAAAGAATATTTGTTCACGGTGTTGGATTTATATCCAAAGTTGAAGGTTTTCTTTCAATGTCATGAATTTACATAAATTTATGTGAGATCATAAGACACAAATTAAACAAACAACAAACAATGTTATAGTAAAAAAGGTATGTGCTCACCAGAATGTTTATTAGTTATTTTGATTTGATAATTAAATGTAATAAACATTAAACTATTTGAATTTGATTCATATTTATAGTATATATAGAATCTTAATGTAAAATATAATAAATTACAAAAAAATAAAATTAGCTATAAATATCCAATTTTAATGAAATTGGAAAACCTAGCTCAAATCTGACTTATGCTAACTATGAAGGTAAATCATTGTGTGGAACTAGTTGGAATGATCTTTAAAGCATGTTGCACTTGAGAATAGAATCCTAAAATACATCAGGATAGGGTTGTTCTAGGTTAGATAGGGGTGCACTAAAACCTTGTTTATTTGACTATGGTCACATTTGTGTTGACGATACAAACGATTTTCCTGCTTGGGTACTTGGACCTATTAGAGGTGGTTTATTTATTGTCAACAAGTGTTGAGTTATCACACAAAAAAACCTTCAATTTTAAAACCCTATTTCCTACACATAAACCAAAGAGACATCAAATGCAAATGGGGGAATCATGCAAGGGGAATAGCTGAGCTATGCTAAAAAAACATAATGTAATCTAAATGTTGCTTACATAGCCTAAAGGTTATGAGGTTGATGTAGTTCTCCCTCTTACAATGAGTGTGTGGATGTTGATACTTGTGCTAGAAGGATGTAACTAGTGAATTGGATTGAATGCCTGGAAATGAATACCCTTAATTGTCAATAAAATAGGTTTAAAATTTCTCTATGACTACTAGAATAAATTAGAACTTGAATTGGGAAGAATATATCTCTTTTGCTCGATGTCTAGTGGCTTCTATAGAGAGTAATTTTGTAATTTCTAGGTTGTGTTTCGAGTGGCCTTAATGTGTTAACATAGTGGTAGATTTGAAATATTTATGTTAACTAACTTTTATGAAAAGTCTAGGAGGGTCAAGTGAGATGTCTCAAATTTGAAAAGTAATTATTGGAGTGTAGGAGACAAGGCTAGGCTACGACTTTGTCTGACCTAGTTCAATTTTATCCCAAAAGAACAAAATATATTATAACTTGGATGATAGGAATTTTTAAGAAGAATAAAGATGTCTCAATGATATTATTAGTATTTGCAAGACAATGCATAAAATAATGAAGGTTCTCATACATATTTCAAATTAGCAAAATGATGAATGAGTCAAGTAAGGTAAGGATGTCAAGATTAAATTTTTTCACGCACTTAATGGTTAAATTTGAGTGTCTACACAAACATGTATAATGTTACTCTTCAAAATCCCAAGATTAGTGGAAAATGCCATGAATGCCATGAATTTATTATGGAATGGAACATATAACCGTAAGAGAATAAGATTTATCGTATGGTATAAAGTATGTCTATCTAAATTTCCATGAAGCTTAGGGTTAATAAATCATTGAGTGATGAAATTTTACCTAGGTTTCAAACTATTTTCACAAATTTATGAATAAAGTGAGAGATTATGGAATCAGGTGATCCAGACAAAATATCTTGACTCTCCAAATAAAAAAAAGCTTTTCACCCATGAAGGCTTACCTAGGGGATATGCAATCTATAAATTTATAAGAAGTTGTAAGAAGTTCATTATGGAAAATCTAAGATGGAAGGTGAGCAATGGATAGAAAGTAGAATTTTGGGAGGAAATCTATATCAAGGAAGAACCCCTAACCCAAGATGAAAATTTGTAGTGCTTCGACCCTTTGTATTCCAATAATGGGACCCTGAGTGTCAAATTACATATCTATAGAAGGATGAATGTGCTGATGGAAGGAGTTGAATTAGCTAGAATTGAGGCTCAAGGAGAGCGGTAAATATATTCCCCTCCTTCTCTTAGACTATCCTTTAGTTGTCTAAGATGATGAAGATAGATTGATATGGGATGGATCTAAGGATGAGAATTTAACAATCAAAGAGGCATACTAGGAGATAATCAAACGTCTGATAGTAGATATAGAGACATTCTCATATAAGCAAGTATGAACTAAGGATGGGCTTCCCAAAGCTAACATATTTATTTGGTTGGTCACCCTTGATAAAGCCCTGGATAATGATAAATTGATTAAGAGAATAATTAAAATACCCCCCAATTTTTTTATTTATTGGGAAAAAATAGGAATGGCTCAACCACATTTCATTTATTATTCATTTGCTCAGGAGATCTAGGATGGGTGGAAGAAAAAGTGGCAAGATAACTTGTTAATACCACGTTCAGTAAGATTTTTGTTGGAGAAATGTTATCTTAAAGGTGTGAATGATATGCTTAGAATAATATGGTAGATTTATTTGGCAATCATTATATGGAATATCTAGTTAGAAAGGAATAAAAAAATCTTCAAAGTAAAATCCTAATATGTTCCCCAAGTATGGGATAAAATTAAAACTATAATATTTAAAATTTGCATAGCAAATGAAAAATGAATGGAAGAGGTGCAGGAAGAGGAAACATAATGGTGTAAAGCATGGCCATTATCTCTTGGAATTAAAGAGGTTTATCCTAGATAATGGGGTATGTCAAGATGGTGGAAATAAAATGAAAACTTTATGGTCTTCACCACCAAAGGGATTCATTAAATTAAACTTTAATGGTGTGGCAAAAGGAAACCTAGGTCAAAAAAGAGGTGGATGTGTGTTTAGAGATGCAATGGGAAAATCAATTATAATAACCAAAATTAATATTAGCATTGGTATAAATAACCAGGTAGAAAGAATAAACTTGATAAAAGAGATGGAGGTAGAAGTATTGAAGGGATATAAATACATTATCATTGAAGGGGACTCATAGATTTGGGTTAATGATATGAATAAAGGTATGATTAAGTCTTGTAAACTAGGGTCTATTCTATAAGAATCTTGATGGATAGTAATCCATCTTGAAGAAGTAAGATATGTTCACATAAAATGGTAGGGTATGAGGTTGATGATAAGGCTATTAGCTTTGGAGTGAAACTCATATCATAAAGTGGCATTCTAGATTAGGTCTCGATGACTAATTCACCTAATGAATTGAGAAAGTTGGTGTTCATTGGTGCCATGGATTTATTCTTGAATTGATATAGGATTATTTTTTGGGAGAGGGGTTAAGAGTTAAATATAGGAAAAAATAGTAAAAAATTAAAAGCCATCATTCCCCTATGCTATTTTGTATTGTTTGTTACCATAAAATTATGAAAGGATGATCAAGGAAGGAAAATGATGTAGTCATAATGTTTCAATTGATGCTTCTAAAAATATTTATTACCTTACCTTTTATGTGAAACTCACTATTTATTACTTATGTGGGTGTGCAATGTCTTACAATTACCATGCCCCTTATGAAGAATTGAACATGGAAACATGTAATGGCATGATCATTAAAGATGAAGTGGAATCACAAACAAACATGGAAGGAAGTAATGATATATGGGTTAGAGTATATAAGAGGAAGAGGAAGAAAGAAATGACGGGTGAAGACTCATGCATAACCTTTGCATAATTTTTGGATAGGAAAATCAAGATTTCAGAAATGTGAACAAGGTTGAGTGGGGCTTGGATAATGGAAAATGAGTATGATGAGATTGATGATATTGAGCTAGGAAATGATATGTTGTAGACACTAAATTTGAATTACATAGCACCATAGTCTTATACACTTGGAAAATGCATATAATGGATGTACTTTCAGCTTCTAGACCTTATCGATGTCAAAAGGCTCGCATACACTATCTCTTTGTTCCAAATTACTTATCTCTTAATTCGACCACTATTATTTTGATGACTCAAACCTTCTTATATCATATTTAGAATGCTATAAACTTGTTTATCTTATGTATATGCAAGTTATAAACCTTTGTTTATTTTCTATTTCCTGAACACTTGCATCCCAATCAGACACCTACATTGATGTAAATGTCCTATTCCAACATAATTGTCTAATGCCCTAGAGTCATTTAATTTTAAAATGAAACATATCCCTATGGTCAACCTAAGTGATTTAATGTGAGATATTCTCCAAAAGGATTGGTATATAGACATGATCAATCCTCATTCATTAGACACTTAGCACAAACCTAAAAACTCACAAGGCAACTTACCAAAAGGATTCAATCAAGCATTCAAGTAAATAAAGCTTTCATATTTTCTCCTATTTACATATTATTCATAGGGACACCACATCTATAGATCTGAATTAATGAAGGAATAAACCATGAATCATATTTTCCAAGATATAAGCTAGGTCGCTATTGTACTTGATTTCCATATATTGTACCCTTATGCATACACAAGACAACACATTAGGGGAGAACTACATCAATTTGAGACCCTCTTCAGAGTAGTGACTATGTACGTAGCACACACTAACTAAAGGGTATTTTGGGTTAACTCGACACCATGATCCCACTAACCCATTTTTTCCAAGGTCACTATGAAGATGAAGAGTTAGGTTTTTGATGATTTGACAAGAGAGATAATCTATGAGATTGATTTGAACACACCAAAGTGAAGATGACATAGAACCCAAAATATTTTAGGTGATTGCATCCATATCCAACATGTATTTTGTATAGGACACATGCGTCCATGTTAGATAGAAGCATCAAGGTAACCATCCAAGGTTGACATAAGTGTCTTAGGCCACAAAGGTTAAATTTTTAGAATTTGTTGACTAGTTTAGAATCCACATCCAGTCTATTTCTATCTTGTTCCATATGATATTTGAATGCACATAGCCAACTAAGTACTCTTATTTTCATTTCATTGTTACATCAATCACTAGGTGTACTTACTATTTTTTATCACATCTCAGTATTTAAAATTTTAATATTTTTTATCTAAGTTTGTAATTAAGTGGCCTACTATAGAGATAGTTTATCACCCTTGTGCCATACACTATCTCATTCCCTTTAACCCTAGATTCCTTAATCTAGATTTTAGGGTTAAACATTTGGTGAACCTAGTCTATATGAAACTAATTTTTTCTAATTCTTAGTGTTTTTAGTCAGTTAGGGTTTTATATTGATATACTTTTTCATTTCCTAATTATACTATTTTGCATGCAACCTAGGTGTAGACCTAGATTGTGAGGTATGTCTATTGAACACATTGAGCTTCCTATCCTTCCACCTAATATGTCTCAAACTAATGAATGGCCTAATCCTATGGTCCATGATGATATAAATATTGAGAATGAATAACATACTAATGAGGTTATCATAAAAGAGGATTCTAATAATGAAAAAATAGTTCTAATAAAACTGATGAACATGTACATATAGATCACGAGTAAGTGCAAGAAATTGCATTGTTTTATGAGCATATTTATCAAAACCCTGAAGATCTTGGTGAAATACTAAGAACCATATTATAAACTAAAAAATAAAAAGCGTAGATGAATAAACATGTCCATTTATTTATCATGCTATTAGAATTACTAGTCATCCACAATAACGCTCCCCTTGGGCACATCACCTCTTCATACTTTTCATAGGGGTATGAGATATGTGTTCACACATTTGTTTCTTGAAACTACTATTTCCAAATATTACATGGGAAACCTTCTTAGTTAAAACCAATTATTAGTTCTAATGACTATATCTACCCAACTTATGAATACACCTCCTTTGGTGACTTCTCAAGTTTCCAACCTTAAAGATCAAGAAGTGCAAGCTCTTGTCCAAACTATAAAAAAAATTCAAACTAAGGTTAAAATATTGATAAAAATTATATCAAATCACCTTATGTTATTGATTCATAAGAGGTGTTGCATAATCCTCTTGCACCAAATATATCTTTGCATCCTTTGCCAATTGGTTTTGTTGAATCTAGGTTCAAATTTTAAGATTGCAAGGGTGATCCCAAACAACATCTTCAATATATATATGTGGAATGTCTTAATAATGCCTCTGATGATTTTTGACAAAATTATTTAAAAGGAGATTAAAATACTATGCTCTAAGGCGGTTCTATGAATTACCAATCCAATAAATAAACACATTCAAACCTATTATAGACTAATTTTTGGCACACTTATCTATCAATATTATTGAAAAGGTTTCCAATGCCCAAATTGAACAAACAAAAAAGGAACCAATAAACCTATAAGTGAATATGTCTTAATGTACAAGATAATGTTAGCTAAAATAACCAGTCCAATGTCAGATAAAGAGCTATACGACATATTTAAGAACAGTTTGCTTGCCCAGTTACATAAGTCCAATATTTTTTAAAAATTTAAATCTTTTGATGACTTATGCCATATCATTCATGATCATGAAATGAAAATTATCTCGTTAAACAAACTTAAGTATGTAGAAAACACACCAACTACATCTACATCCAATACCAAGTTTAATATCAAACCAAGTTATAAGGTAAAACCTCCTAAGCCTAAAAAGGAAACACCTACCATAGTTATTATAGTGTCATAACAACCTAATCAGCTTGTCTTATCCAAAGCACCAAAGAGATTATTTGCATGCTTACTTGAAGCTCCTGCTTCATTACTCCTATAACTTGTATAGTGTCACCTTGTATCTTTACCTCCTCTTATAAAGGTTGATATGAGTAAACCTCTACCCAAAGGGTATGATGTAAATGCTTATTATGACTATCAACAAGGACATATGATTTTTATAAATAGATGTTTTACCTTGTAGCATAAGATCCATGACCTCATTAATGACCAAAATATTACATTTGATGATCATTCAAAGGAATCCTGTTTACAACCTAGTCATCACGAAAAATAGAAAATATTTATCAATCCTTTAGAAGATTATTCTAAGAAGGATCCATAAGTGAAAATGGTATATAATACACATCCTCCTCCCTCACATTATGGACACCCATTGGATGGGATTATTGGTACTTATACATAACATATACCTTAATGATGATGATGATTATTAAGACCATCTACTACTTTCGATGATAGTGAGATTGTGGATGATGATTATGATCTTCATTCCTTACTCAATTGAGCATACCTTAATCATCAGCCTATACACAGTATAATGATTGATAATGTTGTAAGAAAAAATAGTTTCACCATGAATTTACTTACACATTTAGGTTATACACATAATGATTTACATCCTTCAACCAAATAAGTTAGAGCATTCAATGAGACATCACATGTTTTTAGTGAGGTAAACTTACCTTTACAAGTGGGTATAACACATGTGGTTATTATATGTGAGTCTTTGATATGTTATTAAGATGACCTTGGATACATACACTTTAAACAATACCTTCTACAGTGCATAGGTGTGTAAAATAAATTCATGCCAATAAGATAATTATAGTTTTCATAATTTTGTATGAACATCCATTTAAAAGATATAATTTTATATGAAGGCAGTTAATAATAAAATCTACTAAGGTTAATCCTTCTCAAAATGGAAAGCAACAGGCAATCCCCTTTCCAAGGAGACTGATACATTAGAGACCATTACATCAGAGATACATAGTGTATTTCATGAAATCCTCATCTACTATGCAACATATTTAGATATCCAAAGCACCTAAACATGTTCTTATTACTTCTATTCCAAAGAAACTACATGTGATCTAGGAATTTGACTAAGAAGAGGAGATTAATATGGTGTTAGTGATAAAATACATAAAACAAATTGACAAGAAACACACTAATCTAACATCTTCATGCCTAGTTACTAGGGTCAGCTTAGTAACAAAAACAAATGACAAACACAACTAAAAAGTAAGGAATAAAACACAAGAATTCATTCACCTTCCTTGGATGCTCCAAATGCCTTTGTAGTAGTGGATTGTTTGGCTTGGAATCAATTTGGCAGATAACACTAGTTTCATGAAGCTTTGTAATCAATTATGTATTATAACTTTACATAATTAAGCTTAGAAATGATGTGGTAAGGCCTCTTATTTATATATTTTTGCAAATGTCTAGAATCAACTTGAACCATTAGATTGAGATGTGCAGCTAAGGATTAATCAAATTATGAAATTAAAATTGATAAATAGGCTCATCACTATTAAGGATAGAGGATAAATTAAGAGGTATGGAGGGATTTGATGAGGCATGGGAGGCATGAATCCTGATATATGTGGCATTTATGGCCTAGGGATGTCTTCCTAAGAAATGAGGTCACCTAATGATACATATATTCAATATTCATTTCCAAAATAAAGTATTCAATAACTTTCCATGGAATTATTGATTAGGCCCTAATTTGGTTTTATTAGCTCTTAAGCATGATTAAGCACTTTGTGCACAAATTACTCAAATTGATCAAAATGCTTTGTTATTGGTCCAAAATTTAACTAGATTGGAAGTGGAAGTCAATGTCAGATGTGTTAGATCCATTATCCCATTTAGGATATTATCAATAGAAAATAACAAAAGCACACATCTGGTGTAAGATATTTGATAGGAAAGAGCAATCCAGAGTACCTAGGTGAAAAATTGGCATTTTGACTCAAAATGATCTGATCAAAGTTAGCTGACCCATAAATTGCATTGCCTCATTTAGGGACACCCTGGCCAAAATTGGCATTTGAATATGTCGTTTTTAAATATTTTAATGTGCTTTAGTGTTTTTAAGCCAAATAATGCACTTTAGGTAGAAATTGGTCAAAATCTTGATTGGAGGTTATTGGTGGACAAATTTAGGTGTCTATAGTTTGCCCTTATTTGGGAAGGTGTTGCAAGCTATAAGCACAATAACATCTTTTCAAAGAATGAAAAGGTCCATTATGCCTACAACTATAATGATGATAAATTAATTGTATGATGGTTTTCCCCCTTGAGATTAATACAAATGAGAAAATACTTACATGCATTGATGTAAAAAGGATATTGATTTGCCCAAAGGTGGTTATAATCAGGAATAAAATTCAAAATAATGATTTGCCCATAGGTGGTTATAATCATTAAGAGGACCTAGATTGGATAAAACTGATGGTGCCCCAGTTTGGGATGATTAGCAAACATAGCTCAAGGATATAACCTGGAATACAGATTAAAGATGAGCAAGTGTAAAGTGATGAAAGAGATGGATAGAGGAATACGATTGATCATTAGAAATGATTTAGTTGTACCTGTCAATGAGGAGATGCTCATCCTAATTAACAATGGTACAACTAGAATGGTAAAATGAGTTATATTGATCAAGGTGGGTGGGATGGATTTGCCAAGGTACTAAGGAGAAACTTCTATGACTCCATTGATTGTAGACCTTTGTGAATCTAATTTTTTCTGTAGCATGTGATGGTAGGCTTAATGATAGAACACCATGAGGACTTTGCTAAAATATGCATAAAAACTGACTCCTAATCCAATAAACACTTGAAAATAATGCACCTATGATAAAAACCATGATGACAATGTTGACGTATGAATATGGATAGACTCAAGAATAATGTGCTTGAGGAATCACCCAATGAATGCATATAGACCGAGTCAAGGTAATAGTGTTGAAAGCAAACAAACATGCAAGCAAATAAACAAACAAATAGAAAAATAAACAAAGAAACAACCTAACATAAACAAACAAAAATCCTACAAACAAAAGCAAAAGAAATCATCCTAACAATGACAATGCCCTAGTAAGGCGGATTGAGGATAAATGACTAGGCTTAGACAGAATAAATATTTTTGAATTTTTTGAAATGTTATGAATGTTTTTTAGATTTTTGAGGTATCTTATCTCGTTAGAGAATGACAAGATACCTACTCACAAAATAGTGAGAGAATTTGGCTTAGGTTGCTCACAAAACAGTAAGAGCATATGGAAAGGGGGACTGAGGTGACCTCAACATGAATTAAGCATAACCCACATAGTCCTAAAATGACCTCAAGTCATAGTAATACCATCCACACAAAGAATGAGGAAAAAACAACTAGGTCTTAATAAGTTTTCAATTATGACAAATGGCCAAGCAAATGAAAACAAAGATGGTAAAGTGATGCGACAATGCATGATAAAAAAATGTTGCCCCTAGTTTGCCCATAGGCAGTTATAACTAGGATAAAATGGCATAGGTCAATGATACTAATTTTCCCATAGGCAATTATAATTAGTATCAAGACTGGTAAAACACTGATTTGCCCTTAGGTAGTTATAATTAGGATCACATAAATAAACTTGACACAGGATGGAAAATGAAAGATATCTTACCAAATTAACTGTCACACTACTTTCATAGACTGTCATTGTAAACATGAATTTGATTGATTATTGAAACTTGATTGGAATCCTCTTGCAAAAAGTGTGGGAAGAACCAAAGGAACCAAGATCAGAATAGGATTGGGTAGGATGAATAAAAATAGGCTTTGGTTTAGATAGAAATGGAATGATAGGATGGTATGGTCTTGCGAAGGAAAAATATGGTTTTTGATAGATTGAATAAAATGGTAAGAGGGTTGCCCCCAAGTGATGGGGTGAATGGTAGTAATATGCCACAATGGAAAATGAATATGTAATAATGGTAATGGCATGGCAATGTGAAATGGTACGGTACATGGTTTTGGTTTGGGTGTGGTAAATGTTATATGATTCTATTTTTTTTGTTGAGATGGAGATGCACGTCCTAATCAAAAAATGATACAAATAGAATACTTGATCATGTTAATTATTATTCCACACCTCATTTGAATAGTTACTCTATCAAAAATGGCCTGTAGATTCAGATGTCAAGAATGCTTTTATGATCTTCATTGGTCATTGATTCTGATTCCTTCAAACATCGATACAAGGTATCTTTGTAGCCTCTACAAATGAAAGTGTGACCATGGATGGTAAATAAGGATAAATAATGGATGGTAGGTGATTGTGAAATGGAATGGTAGATGATAATGGAATGTGGAATGGTGGGAAAACAAATGAAGATCAGGACTTTTAGTCACAAGTAATGTTGTTGATGCCAGATTCAACATAACTTTGGTTGTGGTAGGGCTGAAGACTTGTTCTCTTGATAGGACCACCAATTTTTTTTGTTTTTTGATCTTGAGAGTAGTTACCATCTGATTAGGCTATAGATTGGAAGCTATTTTGATTTGATCTTTGATTTTATCTTCATCAAGTAGTGAAGAACTTTTGTGCTTAGCTATTGGTGCCTAGAAAAGGTTTTTGCCAATGAAGTTGTCTTGATTGTCCCATAGTGCCTTCGAGAAGATTTCATTAATGAAAATTGGCTTTTGACTTTGCTTTTCTTCTAGCACTTCTGAAAAAGTTTCACTAGAAGATGCTGAGTTGGAAATTTGATTGTATCCTATTGCCTCTGAAAAGGTTTCACTAGGAGAGTATTCTTCTGCTAAAAGAATGTTATCTTGGCCTCCTTGCTCTTATTCAACTACTATGTCACCATGGATGCAGTTCAACAAAGTGTGATTCTATCAGTCCATCAACACTTATGGGAGATGGAATGTCAATGATAGAGCTATTTTGGGTGATGGTAATGGCCTGTGGAATAGTAATGGAATGGGGAGAGGCTGCACAATCCTCATAGAAGATACTAGGATAACTTGTGTCAAATTTGAAGTACTCATCCTCAAAAACTATAGAAGGATCACAAATGTATTCAAATTAATATGCAAGGCTTGTGTAACCAATGCTGTAACAACCATGAACATATTCTTCTTCTGAATCTAATTCTAACTCAAGGGACTCTAAATTTGATGTTGAGATTAATGTTGATTTTGATTCTGATGGTAAATCTGATGTCAATTCAAGAATAAAACCTGACTCTAACTTTGATTCTTCATTTGATGGGTACTCTATTACAATTATGTCTCATTGAATGTTTAGTATTGGATAAGTAACAAATTGTAATGGCATGATGGGCTCCACTAAGACTGGTTTATCAAAGTGAGACTTCTTTAGGATGGGAAAAAGGTCAAGAGACAACTCTTGAAAGACTATTTTATCAATAGGTGGCTCTTAAAAAATAGGCATATGGTCAAGGTAATGATTTACCCAAAGGTGGTTATAATCATTAAGAAGTGACTCAACAATGACTAGATTGGCAGAGTAAGACTCCTTGATAACTGGTATAGGATCAATAGGTGATTCATCATAGGTTGAATTATCACAAATGGTTGGTTCAATAAAAACATCTTGGATTAGTTAGTTATTTTGGCCTTGGTTTATAAGGAGTTGGAAAATACTAGTTTTGAACATAGCTTTTCTTTGAATGATTGGATCAATTGAGGTTTGGATGGGGTTGGTACTAGATGAGGAATGACTTATGATTGGATAATGGTAGTGCATTAGGGAGCATGATTGCTTGCATGAGCCAAAGGAATAGGTCTTAGAATGATTTGTGGATCTTTATTTCTCATACAAGCCAAAGGACTAGGTCCTAGAATGATGAAAGGGTGTTGTGGAGCCTGGTTGCTCGCACAAGCTAATGGAATAGGTCTAGAGACCAGTACTAGTATTCTTTGGATATTGTAGAGCTTGATAGATCATATAATTCAAAGGAGGGTGAGGGGTAGTCAAAAATTAGATAACAAAAGGACATCATGGAACTTGATTTCTTACACAAGCCAAAGCATCCAAGTCTTCCTCATAAACCATATCATCCCAGTTGTGAGTTGGCTCATATGCTGGTTCTTGACTATGTTCTATGTACTGATTATTGTAAAGAGGGTATAGATCCATATCCAAAAGAACATTATCTATATTTGGGTATTCAAATTCCCCCTCATAAGCCTCTTCATGCCAATCAAGGTCTCAATTTGGATTTTGTATATTTTGACTATGTCCCCCATATGGAGTATTATAGGGAGAATAATAAAACTCCTTAGAAAATATTTATCTATAGGGATTCCTACTGGGATTTTGTGTGGCCGTTCTATCATAAGTTGGATTGTACATGACTCCATCATAAATGTATCGAGACATATCCATGTAAATGATGAAAGCTTTGAAACAAAAAGGTTTAGAGTTCTACAAACTCTAAAAAACTATGTCCAAAGGATAAATGGTTTAATCTTAGTCTAACTTGGTCAAAAGGTGGAGTTGTATCTCCAATGTGTTCTGAAAGTGGAGTTGTATCTCCAAAAATGATTTGTAATTAAACTTGGCATAAAATAGCATAACATCAAATGTCATACACACAAAAGGTCAAGCATTTGAATAAAAATTGGCATGTTAAAGGTCTAGGTCAAAGTGTTCCAAAAAAGGTCTAAAATAGGAAAGGGAAAAGTTGAGTTGCTAGGTCTTTTGTCCAAACACGGAGTCAAAATCTAGGCTCAATCAAACAAGCATATGCTAGTACTTTTGGCCAAACAATGTCAAATGCTAGACTTGAAACAAAGGCTGATGTGATTTGATTTAATCTAACAAGTTTGGAAATAACTTTGACATAAACATGATCAGTTGGAATAAGGCATAAGACAAAAGGCTATTTCAGAAAGATTGTGTTCTCCCAAATAAAGTCACAAACAATGATGAGGATAGGCATGAAACAAACAAACGATCAATAGTTTTGAAATTTGGGTAATCAATTAACTAAAGTTATGTAACCCAAAAGAGAAAAATCTGTGTATCAGCCCCATGAATTAAGGCCTAAACATTAATCAATCAATGTTTGGATCCAAACTTAACAAGGTTAATTGAAAACTCAACTTTGAAAACTATAATTTGATCAAACAAGCTAGACAAGATTGGATAACATGATGGCATAAGATAAAGGTCCGAATGGGAAACATGACATGGTTTGAAAAAAATTGTTTTTGGTGCAATGGTAAACAAGTTTTGAAATAAATTGAGTAGCCTAATGGTGTAAGCATGCTCGAATGATGTGATCTATGTTATGTTTCAAAGAATCAAAGGAAAAATAGTTTGACATGATTTTGGCAGCATAACATTACCCTCTAAAACTCAAATGACACACACACAAACAAGTTTTAGCAAAAATTTAAGGCACAAGTGTGGTGTAGAACAGTCAGCATAATGCCTCATTAGACAAAAGAGTGACGTATAGATAAATTGATTTTGACATGGCTTATGAACAAACAAACAAGTTTTAGTCTCAAAACATATCAAGAAAAAATGACCAAAATACAATAAGTATAATCGTCTAAATCCTAGCAAGGGTATGGTGATGTGGGGTTGGCTAAACAACAAGCATTCAAAGATTTTTAGGGGAATCAATTACACAATGACTTTCACATCAAATAATGCAAAAAAAAAGCATGGAAATTGGGTTACCACAACATTGGGTAGTTGTAAAAAGTTCTAGTCCTTTTTACAACCACTACATCCTATTGTTTGCTCAGTGTAGTGCGATGTCCAAACGCAGATATGTTTCATGTGCAACTCAGAAGGAGTAAGTGAAGTCAATGCTAGGAGGTGAAACGCCAGGTCAAAGCTTCCCTAAAGAACTTGTGAGAGGTAATGATGTCCCCCTCAAATGCTAAGATGCAATGCAATGAAAGACATAAAAATAAAGACTTTAGCGTCATTTTCAAGGTCACCCAAACTTTGATGAGTTTTTGGGGAGTGTTTTAGACGATGTTCTTTCTAAGCCTTAGACTAGGATTTTTGCAATAGGAATGGTGCTTTTGATTCCAAGGGTTCCCTAAAGGGGATAAATGGAAGAGCATACACATAACACCCCTCCTTTTTCCAAACAAAAATCTAATTTAAACAACTAAGTGAATACAAAAAGCTTAGAAAGGTGAGTTCATTTTTAAGTCTAAATAAAAAGGTGTGATGGTGTTCTTTTGACCCCTTAGTCTTAATTGAAAACTTTAAAAACATTCACCATAAACATCTAAATTTTAAAAAAAAAACCAAAATAAGGTTCCTAATTCATTTTAAAATCATGCCAAAGATGTCTTAATATCATGTTTTAACAAGTTCCAAGTTTGTTGGTTACTTGTCTACCCTTAAGGCATCACCCTAAAAGTAAATATGTTAGATTAGAAATATTTTAAATATATTTTCAAAATTTTGTGAAAAATCTATGAAACTTGAAGCTAAACTAATGCCAAATTTTGAAAATTTAGGAGAAAACACATGGTTTTAAAAATAAAATCATCCAATATAGAGTCTATATGACCCCAAACCAAGCATTTTAAAATGGCCTATTTTTCTCTCAAGTTTGTGTTTTGAAAAAAACACAATGATCGACATCGATTACATAACCAAAATCAATTACACTTACTAATTGATGATGGTTATCTAATTGACATTGGTTATACCAATAATGATCGATGATGGCTATGCCAATTGATGATGGTTTTACTAATCAACGTCAGTTACTGTGTAAACCTTTGACAAATAAAAATGGCAAAATAAAGTTAGAAAATCAAATTGCAAGATTTTTAATCATCCAAATGAAGATTGTAAAGTTGCATAATGATCTTCTTCATATGTGGGATGTATTTGGTCCCACCGAGTGTGCCATTATGTGAATTAGGAATTTGACTAAGAAAAGGAGATTAATATGGTGTTAGTGGAAAAATGTACAAAAAAAATTGACATGAAACACACTAGCTAACATCTTCATGCCTAGTTACTAGGGTGAGCTTAGTAACAAAAATAAATGACAAACACAACTAAAAAGTAAGGAATAAAACACAAGAATTCCTTCACCTTCCTTGGATGCTCCATATGCCTTTGTAGTAGTGGCTTGCTTGGTTTGGAATCAATTTGGCATGATAACACTAGTTGCATAAAGCTTTGTAATCAATTATGCATTACAACTTTGCATAATTAAGCTTAGAAATGATGTGGTAAGGACTCCTATTTATAGATTTTTACAAATGTCTAAAATCAACCTAAACCATCCATCTTAAGATTGAGATGTGTGGCTAAAAACTAATCAAATTATGCAATTAAAATTGATAAATAGGCTCATCAATATTTGGGATAGAGGAGAAATTAAGAGGCATGGAGGGCTTTGATGAGGCATGGGAGGCATGAATCTTGATATTTGTGGCATTTATGGCCTACAGACATCTTCCCAAGAAATGAGGTCACATGATGATACATATATTCAATATTCATTTCCAAAATAAAGTATGCAATAAGTTTTCATGGAATTCTTGATTAGGCCCTAATTTAGTTTAATTAGATCTTAAGCATGATTAAGCACTTTGTGCACAAATTACTCAAATTGATCAAAATGCCTTGTTATTGGTCTAAAATTTGACTAGATTAGAATTGGAAGTTGATGTCAGATGCATTGGATCCATGATCACATTTAGGATATTATCAATAACACATAACAAAGGCACACATCTTATGCAATAAATTTGATAGAAAAGAGCAATCCAGAGCACCTAGGTGCAAAATTGGCATTTTAACTCAAAATGATGTGATCAAAGTTAGTTGGCCTATAAATTGCATTTCCCCATTTAGGGATACCCTGGCCAAAATTGGCATTTGAATATGTCAGTTTCAAATCTTTTAATGTGCTTTAGTGTTTTTAGGCCAAATTGTGCACTTTAGGTGGAAATTGGTCAAAAGCTTGATTGGAAGTTATCGATGGCCAAATTTAGGTGTCTACACTACATAACACTCACTGATGGGTTCCAAGAACTTCCATCCCTTCTATTATTTATTCATGATCACAAAGTCCTACTATACATACACAAAGCATTATAGATAATATAATGATAAATATTACACATACTCCTTAGCAGTACCACCAATTTGTTGTACTGAGTTCCTAGTGGGGAGATATCTATAAGCATCCATTAGATGAGATCATATGATATTTATTTCTTTGAAAATACCAGCAAAACCAAAAAAATCAAAACACTTCAAAAATTTAAAAATATTTTCAGCATTACATGTTTTATTAGCTCCTTAACATCTATATTGTTGGTTCCATGTTGGTAGATGGCATATCAATACTTTCCTATATACACATTTGTTTCACACATAATTTGAGTGTGATACAGGCATGTAAAATACATGATCCATTCCTATACGTATGTTGGGACTTCCTTATAGTCATGTCATATAGACATTGGGGGCATTTGATTCTTTGATCTTGATACACACAAATTATATGGTTCTATAATAACTTTCCATTATCATGTTTGATCTTATGTACTTACACATGCCTTATTAATGCTTATTTCATTTTAAATATACTTTATATGTTATGTGCTTGATGTTTTTTGATAACACATATATCTGAGGGCTAGTATTTTATGTTTATGCTTTTCCTTTATACACTTTTTTGAGTGTATTGCCTTGTTTTTGAGCATTTGAATATGCTACATTATTTCTGGCCCTTGTGCCTTTGTTTGCTTGCTTTTAATTTTGAATATGTCATTGTTTTTGTATGGACATTTGAATATGTCATTCCTTACTTTGTGGACATTTGACTAAGTGATGTGCCTTCGATTACGTGGCATTCAAACATGCCCCTTGTTTGAGGTCTCCTTGAATCATTGCCTTTTGATTTAATTTTGAGTGCTCTTGTGTGTGTGCTTCATTACTTATTGAGTTAATATTGTTACTATATAGATGTTTCCATGATATATAAAATGCATCTTATAGTTTGATGTGATCACATTTTGCACACTTCAATGATATATCTATCTAGACATGCTTCTCCTATATGCTACATGGTTCATACATATATTATATGATTATATTATCCTTTTAAGGTAAGGTAAATACCATTTTATACTTCCCTTCACCTCAAATGGGGGCATGTCATAGAGACATGGAATTCATATTTTTTCATAGTTCACAGATTTAGATATACATTAGAGGCATGTTAGGTAAACATGTTCTCCACATTTGTCATAGTTCATAGATTCAAATATATAGTGGGGGCATCTTATGGAAACATTTTATTCACACTTATATCGGCTCTCCATTTCATATTTCACAAGAGGCATGGTTTGGAAACATGTTCTCTACACTTATACAATTGCAAATGAGCCAAATTGCATAATTATGTGATTTGGATACATATTTATGGCATAATTATATACATCGATACCATTATTATACCTAAGTTTTAGCATGAGACATATATAAGATGTATATGCTATGTAAAGAGCACCTGAATTGAAAAAAATCAAAACCAATTACATATTTCAAAATACTTATATGGACTTTAGCTCATTAGTTTGGACTATTACAAATTATTATGGATCAAATCTACTGCATTAATTGGCTCACTTTTGGTATGGTTGAGGTGATTAAATCACTCAATCTTTCCAATATTATAGGTTGGACTTGGTTATGTCATCCAACATCACTATATTTATAATATGGGTTGACTTGGATCAACTCATGCTTACTAGGTTATAAGTATGATTGGGTTGCACGGTTGAGCTAATTTAAACTACCAAGTGACAACTCACCTTTTCTTCAATGTTAGGGGAAAGTTTGTCCTCAACCTCTCTCTATATATGCACTTCTATATTTAATTTTTTCATAATCTCAATTTAAATTATTCATAATGATACATCTTTTTAAATCAAGTTGCCAAAAGGTAATGCAGTTATATTGATACAAAGGTGTACTCCTAAATCATACTCTTCTATTTCAATTATTTCAATGCTTTCAATTTCATATTATATGCACTGATTATATATTGTAACATGTCCTTCATTTTAGGGTAATCACTAGCAAAACACTCAAGTTGGGATCATGTAAAGGCAACGTGTGTTATACATACCTAGGTACACATTTCTTTTCCTGTAAAATAGCAATTTCATTACTAGATTAAAGGGGAGAAAATATAGACAATAAATCTAAATTATATATGACCTCATTATTGTACACTTGGCAAATACATATCATGGATGTACCTTCAGCTTATAGACCTTTTCATTATCGAAAGGCTCACATACACTATCTCTTTATGCCTATTGCTTTTCTCAATCTGACCAATGTTATTTTGATAACTCAAACCCTCCATCATACTCAAAATGCTATACCTTACTTATCTTATGTCTCTACAAGTTATGGACTTGTTTGTGTTTTTTAGTTGCCCAAACACTTATGTCCCAATTAGATGCTTAAATTGATGCAAGTGTCCTATTCCAATGTAAGTGTTTAGTGCCATAAAATCATCTAATTTGGAAATGAAATGTATTCCTATGGTCAGCCGAATTACTTTAGTGTGAGATATTCTTTAAAAGGATTGGTATATATGCATGATTAATCTTCATTCATTCTTCATCTAACACAAACCTAATAACTCATAAGACAACTTACCAAAAGCATTCAATCAAGCATTCAAGTGGGAAAAACTTCCCTATTTTCTCTTATTTTTATATCAGTCATAGGGACAACACATATACATATATGAGGTATGAATGAGCAACCCATTAGTTATATTTTCCAAGTTACAAACTAGGTTACTTTTGTACTTGATTTCCACATATTGCACCCTTGTGTACATACAAACCAACATATTAGGGGAGAACTACATCAGTCTAAGGCCCTTCTAGGAGTAGTGGATATGTAGGTAACACCCACTAATAGAGAGGCCTTTGACACTAGCTCGACACCATAAGCCCACTAACCCATTTTTCCCAAGGTCTCTATAAAGATGAAGAGCTAGGGTTTTGATGAATTGACAAGAATAATAGCGTATGATCTAAATATGAGCACACAAGAGTGAAGGTGACATAGAACCTAGAATATTCCAAGTGGTCGCATCCGGATCCTACAGGTAACCTGTATAAGACATCTACATCTAGGTTAGACATAAGCATCGATGCAACTATCCAAGGTTGATGCAAGTATTCGAGGCCATATAGGTCAAATTTATAGAATCTGATGACTGATCCAGAATCTATATCTAGTCTATTTCAACCCTATTTTCTATCAAATATGAATGCACATAGTAATCTAGTTAAGTGCACTTATTTTTATTTCATTGTTATAACAATCACTAGTACTTATTATTTTTAGCATATCTCAGTATTTAAATTCAAAATATTATTTATCTGAGTATAAAATTAATTAGATTTATATAGAGATAGTTTATCACTCTTGTGTCATAGGCTATATTTATCTCCTTTAACCCTAAATTCCTTAATCTATATTTTATGGTTAAATGTGAGTAAGGTTGAATGGGGCTTGGATGGTGGAAAATGAGTATAATAAGACTGATGATATTGAGATAGGTGTTTATCCCAAAAATATAGATTAAAGAATCTAGGGTTAAAGGGGATAGAGATAGCTTAGGGTACAAGGGTGATAAACTATCCCTATAGTAGGTCAATTAATTATAAACTTGGATAAACAATATTATGAATTTAAATACTAAGATATGGTAAAAATAATATGTACAACCAATGATTGATATTGTAACAAATGGAAAACTATGATATTTAGATAGATTATAGTGCATATGTAGATTTGATGTGGAACAGGTTCGAAATAGATCATATCTAGATTCTTCATCAGTTGTCAAATTTGGAATTTTAACCTCTGTGACCTCAAAAACTTGCATCGACTTGGGACTATTGTGTTGACACTTCTATCTAACTTGGACACATGTGTCTAGTATAAAATAATTTTTGGATCTAGATGCGACCACCTAAAATATTCTGGGCTCTATGTCACCTTTGATTTGGTGCATTCAAATCTAGCTCATGAATTGGTGCTCTTATTGAATCATCAAAGCACTATGTCTTCATCTTGATAGTGACCTTGAGAAAAATGGGTTATTGGGCTCACAGTGTTGAGCTAACCCCAAAGACCCCTCTTTTAGTGGGTGCTACCTACATAGCCACTACTCTAAAGAGGGCCTCAATCTGATGTAATTTTCTCCTAATGTGTTGGTTTGTGTGTGCACAAGGGTGCAATATGTGAAAATCAAGTACAACAATGACCTAGCTTATTGACTCATGGCATGCTCCTTTGGTACTTTAAACCTATATTTGTGTTATCCCTATGATTAATATAGAAATAAAATAAAAATAGGGCATCTTTACTCACTTGAATGCTTTCAATACTTTGCCTTGTGAGAGGTAGGAAGTTTCTAGGTGAGGAATGAATGAGGATTGATCTTGTATATATACCATTCCATTTTAGAAATATGTCACATTAAGTAGTCAAGCCGACCATAGGGATACATTTCATTTGTAAATTTGATGACTTTAAGGTACTAGACATTTATGTTGGAATAAGATACTTGCATCGACTTAGGCTTCTGATTGGGATGCAAGTGTTCAGAAAGTAGGAAAATATGTACAGGTCAAGAATTTGTAGAGATAATATGTGTGTGTGTGTGTGTGTGTGTGTGTGTGTGTGTGTGTGTGTGTGTGTGTGTGTGTGTGTGTGTTTACAACATTTTGGGAAAATAGAAGTCTTGGGTTATTAGAATGATATTGGTTAGACTAAGATATAAGTAATGAGCATAGATAGATAACAGATGCAAGCCTTTTGGCAATGAAAAAGGCCTAGAACTGAGAAAAAAAACTAAGGTCCATATTTTCCAAGTGTACAAGATTGAGGTGTTATACAATTCATAAATAGTGTCTACACTAGGGAATGATATGCATGAAATAATGGTTGACCTAAATCCATCTTTGGGAAGAAGGAGTGTGTTTGAAATGGCTTAGTGTATTATTGGGGACAATCTTTTGTCATATTCAATTGACCATTTCTTCCTATACCAGGATCATGTGACACAAGGAACCCAAATGATTTTATTCAATTACGGGTCTTCTAGTCATGACCATAATATGTTGAAGGATATTAGGGCCATCTTACAAGGGCATAAAGAGATGGGAGTTGTTGGAAAATTAAGCTCTCAACATTAATGATAATGAAGATTGTAGAATTCTACATTGAAATGACTGATGAAGAGGAAGGATCTCAACCATGTAGGTGTGCTTATACCTCTAACCATTCTAGTATAAATAAGGATAAAGTAACAGTTTTAGATTAAACTTAGTGATGCATAACTTTTTTAAATGTATAAATTTGGTAAGGCCTATGTTATTTTCCCAAGCCACCACAAACTTTTCCATTGAGCTCTTCTTGGTCACACCATCATTTTAACTATGTATGACCATATCAATGACCATGAATATATATATATATATATATATATATATATATATATATAGACTTGATGTGATTTTCTTTGATTTTTCTTATTGATACTAAAAATGTGTATGCCTGCACTTGAAGAAGAATCAATGGATTAGTTATAAAAAGGGCTTGTATTTATAGATTCTTTAATTTGTACATTGCAGATGACATAATTAAATTGTATAGATTCTAAATTTATAAATGGCTTCATGAATAGTTAATATATATTCACAATAGTTATGGTTCCTTTTATATGATAAATACACAAACATACATTAGTAAGAAACTATTATAATCAATGGCAATTTAAGTTATAAAAATGACCAACTTTAAATTTTAATGGGAGTTTAAATTATAAAAATGATCAACTTAATTTTATATATTTATTCTAATAATATATAAAAGTTAAAGTTTATGTTATAATTTAATTGTGACCTCCATTCGAGGCCACATATCCTTTTTGGGTTATATTATCAAAGCATTAAGAAATCCACCTGAGATTCATTAAATGAATTATATATTTTTATTTATTTAAATATAATATATATATATATATAGAGAGAGAGAGAGAGAGATAATGGTCACCTTAATTTGATTACTAATTAATTTGAAATTGTGGTTTCTGTTTATGAGAAAATAAATTGTATGGTTTATAAGTGGAAAGCAAATGCAACAAGAGCATTAATTCCACATCTGATCGGTTTATAATATGAAATGCTAAGATAAAAAATCAATTTATATAATTATATTTAAATGTTTTTTTTTCTTTAATTTCAATTAAAAGTTAGTTCAAATTGGTCCATTTATATATATATATATATATATATATATATATAATAATTTTTTTTTTTTTAAAGTTAAATAGATTAATTGAATAAACATGGTATTTTTACAAGATGTTATATGATATGTAGCATTATAAAATTTACATGAAATCGATCCAAGTTAAACAAAAATATATTTTCGAAACAATGGAATATATCATTATACAAAACAAGTGGAAAAATTAAAGAATAAATGCTTTGATGCACATGATAAGTGGTGTGATAATTGGAAAAATATAAATGAATCAACATAATTTAATAGGGTTTAAATGAATCTAAGAAACCATAAAAAAGAACCCTAACCTCTCGTTTGAAAGATCTTGATGGTTTAAGCTTTTACTAATTCATTAAGAGAATTAGTGAAAGCTTAAACCAAAGGCTATAAAGGACTCAAGAATGGGGTCCTTGTATGATGTATATGTGCAAAGATCATCTTAATGAATGATTTATGCTTTGTGTTAAGGCGTTATACATGATAACGATTTCATTTTTTAAGTGATTTGTCTTTTATAGTAGTGTTTGTTGTGTATTTAGATAACAGGTTTTATACAATTTTTATGAGTAAAGATGATGTGTGTTTGTTTGTGTTTTTATGTTTTATTTTTATATTAATTTTTTTGATGTTCTCTTATTATATTTTAAGTGAATTTTTAAGTCTTCAAATTTACATTATATATTGATATCATAAGTATTCATTATCTGTTGTAAAAGATTTGAGTTATGTAAGATTTGAGTAAGAGATATTTTATTTATAGTTATTTAAGTTGTAATAAATTCAATTTCTTTTTTATCATCTTTATTCTTAATTTCATATTTTCTTCCTTATCAAAAATTAATTTTATAACTTTTTTAAATTTTTGTTATTTATTTTTAGGTGGGTCAAATAGGTTCTTCACCCCTAATTTCGAAAATAAAGATTTATTAAATATTATTACCTTTCAATCCAAAAAAATTCTTTTCAGTTGGCGCCATATTCTATTTAGAGATAATCCTAATTTATCTCTCTAGTACATTCAATTTTGGAATGCTTTTAGAATAAATTTTTTATTTTGGTTATGGAAAGAGTGTAATTCAACATTATTTTCTAATAATTTTATCAACTTTCTATTTGCTACTTATGACAAAGCTACCATTCTTTTTAATGTGATTTTACATATATAAGTTTAAACAAACAAAATGGCTATGAAACTTGACTACCTGCAATGGCTCCTCCATCACTAAGGTGATGCACCTTGCATCGTTGCTTGCATGTCACCTTCTTTACCCAAGGACACCCTTCTTGAGGTCAGGGTGACCCTCCTAGGGGTGTCTCTCGTCACAGTCAATCTCATCATTATTTTCAGATTTTTGGTTCTTCACAACAACGTCACTCTCCCCCTCTGACTCAGCAAGGTGGTTGGGGATATCCTCTTGTGGATCATCATTCTGGTTGGGCCTCTTTGCCTCAGCAACATCGACACGGTCAGGGGTGGGAATCTCCCCTTCAGTAGCCCAACTCTGATAGAAGTTTTAGTTTGGCAATTACCAGGATAGTTTTCTTCAACCATTTGATAAAAGTTTTTCATAGCTTAATTTAGCCATTTCACCCCCACATACTTCATAAAAAAAAAATAATGTTAATGAGGTGGATATTGATGCTAGATGGAACCTATAGATGATGGCAAAGACCTTTGCTCCGAAGGGTTTCCTGACAATGACCTGCTCTAAACTAATTTATTTACTACTATTACTTAAATTACCCTTTTTTGATGTATTAAAACTTTCTTTAGATTTGACCTAGTTTGTTCATTATTTTTGTAACCTTGAGCATTTTGATTCTTAAACATAATTTGGTATATCATTGTTCACATGTCCTCTACCATTTTTTTTTGAATAGTCATATTTTATTTATAATCAAATTATTAACTCTATTTCATTATATTTATATATATATATATATATATATATATATCCTAATTATCTAGACATCGAAGAAACACATCATTCTCAAAATGATTATGTATTATAAAATCATTAACGATTTCTATGTAAAACCGTATTAACATTTCATAATACAATATAGATGTTACTATCGCTCAACCATAGAAATATTATCTAATTATGCAATACCTTAGCTTCAAATTGATTTTTGATGCACTATAATTTTGGATTCTCTATCCCATCCATGCCTTGGATAGACATTTGGAAGAGAAATAAATTAAAAAAATTCGACGATTGACACCAGCGTACCACATGATGCTAAAAGTATATGATTTAGAAAAAAATGGTTTAATACAACCCTAATTATCTTCTAGTTCGAGGGGGGTGGTTGTGTAGCACAAAGTTTATTTCCATCAACTTTATATCGAGAGAGATTATTATATTCTTCAAATTATTTAATTTATCGTATTTTTTTGGATTATTTTATTTTCAGATATTTTCTTTATTATAAAATAAGGTGAGACTTCTTTTACCTCTTTAAAGATTTTTCTAGTTATCTTCAAACACTTATGATTCATAAAGATAATAAATATTTATCCCTCTACCTCTTAGAGATGTTCAACTTTCATCAATGACTTTTCAAACATAAATTTACAAGGATCTTGCATCGGAATATTTATATTCTATTTCTAACTGTGTTACACTATTAGTAAGAAGTGATTCTATGCCCAACGTCCAAGTTTATATGATAGGCACATGAGACGTTAAAAACCCAATAACTCATATTACTTCACACCCATCACACACTTCTTTACCATTTTGAGTGTCATAGATGTTTTTTCAGGAGCAACAACTATTTCATCTCACTACAAAGGACCCTCAATTTTTATTTTTTTTTATGAAACTTTATTTATTGGATAGTTGCTTTTTAATTACTCATTTTAAATTTAATTTTCCCTTTTGTATTCTTTAAAATATATTATTCTTTATTTAATTATATTTTTTGTACTCTCATAAATCAATCTTAATTTTTAGTAGATTTTAATTACCATTTTTTATTTATAAATTTTTCTTAAAAAAAATTATTATTTTTTAATTAATAAAATTAATTTAATAAAATATTCAATTGAAAGAATATTCGAATTTAAATTTATATTTACTTATCAATTATAATCGATAATATATAATTCAAATAAAACATAAATATTAATATATGAATAAAGAAAACAAATTATGAATTTCTAAAAAAAAACATGTGTCATAATTTACCTTTAAATTGGCATGTAACTTCACCTAACATTAATAAATAAATAACTATTACTCCCCCATAATTTGATTATGAGTTAAATTTGAAATTGTGCAGCCTACAAAGGAGGTTTTCATAACCTCCATGAATGGCTTACAAATGGCATATTAGATGGCCCATAAAGTATATCCAAAGCAAATAGAATGAACCTCTCTCCCATACAAATGGAGCATTAATATGTTATGTTAATTATGATGCCTCTATAATTATTTATTTAAAGTAGTATTTATAATTATTTAAATAAAATAGTACGAAGAATAAAATATATAAATTTGGTTATTGTTTATAATTTTTATATTTTATTGTTTATAATTTAATTTGGGGATGATGGTTGTTTATATTTATCTATTAAAATATTATTTTTTAAAATATTTAATATATAGAATTAAGTAGTTAAGATTAGGATCGTATTTTTTTATGGTGTGAATATTCTTTACTCATTATTACTTAACAAAAAAATCATTAATTTAAATGTATATTTATTCAATTTATAAATTCGTTATATATTTATTTTTGAAATATGAATAAAATACCAATATTCTATATAATTCGATAATTCCATATAATAGCTTCGAATATACAATCTTCAAATAATTTAAAACTTCATAATTTTATCGTATTAAATGTGTATGTGATCTCTCATATATCAAACAAACACAAACAGGTGTATCTTTCTTACAAGAATTTGAGCAAATTCTAAATATATGTCAAAAAAATTTCCTTAGTGAAACAAAGCACCAATTATAATGTGAGAAAGAACCTTTTTTTAAAGATGAAAATCTCAATTAAATGACTGAGATCAAAGAATACCCTAATATTTAGCTCATTTTTCCGCTTCTTAATTTTGAGTAATTAATGTTGCATTATTTATTATTTAATATTAACAATTAAGCATTAATTACTAAAGATGCATTATAACACATCTCTATTTGTTTTTGAAATGGATTATCTATGTGAATAACTTTAATGTATAGTCTATCCATTCAAATATAAAAATAGATAATGAAATGTGAACTAAAATATTAATTTTTTAAATTTCTTTTTTTTATTTGAAAGTTTTTGTTCATAATTTTAAAATTTTCATATCATTTTTTTATGAAGAGTTATCTTTATAGGTTCTTTTTCTATCAATGCATTATCCCTCTTTTGATTTTAACTAGTGGTTATTTCAAAAGTCAAAGTTACGTCGAAAGAGATGTAAGTTTTTGCTTTAGTAAAGAGGGGTTTTATAATGTAAATTAGTGTGAATTAGTGTAAAGAGAATTGACATCGAAATTAATCGACGAACAATTTGGAACTATTACAATTATATTTTCACTAGTCAAAAAACAAAATGTATTGATTTTCAAGTAAAGGTCAATGATCGTGATAACACACACTTCATGGCTCCTAAGATCTAAGTATTTGCCATGTCAAGTGCTATAATAAGACCCAAATCAAGTGTTATGGTCGTTTCAGAGTCAAATAAATGTGTGAAGCATTTTCGAACAAAGAAAGTGAAAGGAGATGATGCAACTGTCGGTATGTTGGTATGGATTATCAATATACAATTCCTTGTTTTATCTGGTAATCTTGTGGCCTTTGCATGTGCTTCCATATGTTGGTATGCCATTATTGTAATAACTAGCATATGAAGGACATTGTTGAATGGATAATTGTCATCAAAAGTTTACATGACAAATAATAGGGTTGATTATCAAGTTATATTTTTATGAGGCATTGTTGAATGGACAATCGTCATCAAAAGTTTACATGACAAACAATAGGGTCAATCGTCAAGTTTTGAAAGAATCCACTTAGTTGGCCTTTAACAACATAATTAGAGCTTGTGCTAAAGTAATAAAATAATTAAGGCATGTAGACTTTTTGACAAAATGCCTCACAAAAATATGTTGTCAAGTAATGGCATAATTGCATGATAAATGGTGTTTAGACAAGGCTTTAATTATTTAGAAATAAATGCCTCATCCAGATGTCTTCTCAATAGATTTTCATAGGTGCATGTTATGTACAAATGAGTAGAGTGGAGGCATATGAAAAAATGTAAATGACTATTTTGAAGACACTCTACCACCTCTTTAGATTTAGACAGATGGATGATATCCTCAATTTTAGGCCATATGGGAAGAAGTTTATTTTACAGGCATGAATAAATGAGCTTGGGGAATTTGAATGAATAATAAATTTCCATAATGGGTTAGTAAGCACACTCATATTGTCCACAAAAAAGGGATTGGTCATTAATTGATTCTACCCAATTGTTGCTACAATGGAAGACTCAACTTATTGCCTTTGATTCTAGTAAGCTTCCTCCTCCATGATTAAAAACTACCATACAACATGGCCTCTAGTTTTAATCTATTATAGGGCAGATTCACATTAAATAATAGTTATTAACAACCTATGGGTTAAATATGATGAGTACATGCATGGAATATGTAATGGAAGGCGACAAATTCAACAATCTATAGTCTTCTACATTGAGAGGTGATAGATAATTTTTCAAGCATGTTTAGATCAAAATTAAAACATAAGAAGAAAATTAGTGCTTAAAGTAGATTAGACAAAAAAGAGGAAGTCATCTAAAAATATGAATACTACAATGAAATCCTTCCAAATGTTTGCTTGATTTCTGTAAAATGCTTGTAAATGTTCAATAGATTATTATGGATAATAATTGATAGATGCTTCTTTCTGAGTTTTATAGATGTTTAAATGCAATAAGAAGCATGTGTATTTATAAATGAATTGAATTCAAATGAAAAATCTCTTGATGCCCAGATTGACTTTAAACATCAAAAAATTGAACAAGACGAGGCCACAAGACACAAGTGGGACCCTATTGAATTAAGACCATAAAATCCCTATAAACATATTAAGTTTTTGAGGGAACCACCACAAGACTACAAAAACAAGAGGAAAGAGAAAAAAGGGGATACAATGAAAAATAACGAAGAACGTCAAAGTACCTTTAAATTATACGATTTAAGGATTAATAAATGCCTACAAATATCCTCCTCAATATATGTGTGTGTGTGTATACACACGTACATATATAATTCTTATATATATATATATATATATATATATATATATATATATATATATATATATATATATATATATATATATATGCCTTTAAATATCCTCCTCAAAAAAAAAAGAAAAAAAATAAAATATATATATATATATATATATATATATATATATATAGAGGTGGATATTTATAGGCATTTACTAATATGTATATATATATGTATATGTATATTAATGTGTGTGTGTGTGTGTTGGTTGTGTGTGTGTATGAAATTAATTTTTCTAATGAGCAAATGAAGGTGGAGATTAACATATGAAGCTAAAATTTATATTTTTTTGTCATCTCGCTTTTGTAATAAATAAACAAAAACTTTAGTTAATAGTCTTAATGACGATAACCCCAACCATTGGTATATTTGAGATGATGATTTAGATGCATGATGGTGAATAATTGATATGTGTTTAGAGGAAAATGTGCTTCTTGTCTATCCATAAAAATGCCTACGATGCAAAAACATTTTTTTATTAAATATTTAAATTTTAAATAATATTTTTAAAAATCAAACATTAATTTCTTAATTAAACATGAGCATTCCCTCTTGATTATTATTATTATTTGATTAACCAAGTTTTTGGCTAAGCGCCAAGGACTGAGGGATTCCATTCCGTCAAATTCACCCAGGGATCAAACCCAATCTCATCCCTTATGGTGTCAAGGCTTTACCTTCAATAAGAATTAATCCCTGGTGGGATCTTTGTGAGCCAAATAACTTCACCAATGAACCAATGACTCCTACTAATTATTGGATCAATATAAAACTACATTATTTATTTGTATTGTTGTTTGTAAGACACATTACATTATAAGCACAACACCTATTTGATTATTTTATCAAAGATATATTAGACTAAGTACTTAAATCTATTTGATAATCATTAATGCTATGAACAATTGGAATGCCCCTAAATGGATGTTAAATGTGTTCTGGATGATGCATTAAGTTGTTTTTTAATAAATTAATTTTCTTACTAATATCAAAAAAACTAAGAAGGATTTACAAAGACAACAAGAAGCTAGTTTTTATCAAAAAGCTAACTTATTAAATTCCATCTTGAGAATCTAGTCTAATCATACTTTCTAAAAAGAATAATTGTTCTATTAAAAATTTCAAGTAATTTGCATGCAACTCTATCTTTTAGGCAAATTTTCTAATAAGGACTCGCATGCATGATGCATGAAATCACAAGTAACTTAATTATAAATCCATGCATTATTTTTGTATAATTTCTTCTAATTATTTCATCTCCTTGTTCCTAGAGATGCTTTCCATATTTCCTTTCTCATATTTTGAGTGAGATTGAAGCACAAAGTTTGCCATCCAATCCGTTGCATGATTTCTTTATCTCAAGGTATGCTTTAGACTTGCTCCCTCAAAATAGTTCTGAAGTTTTTTTGCTTCTTCAATTAACCATTTAATTATCCAATTAAGATTTTTATTGTTATCCATGACTCTAATGACCATGAAAAAATCCCCTTTTATCGTGATGTTCTCGATCTTTTCTTCAGAATCCAAATTCATCCCTAAAATGATGCATTAAATTTTATTGATGACTTTAGGATTTTTTTTTACTCATATTTACAGAGAAATTAATGGTCTAAATGACTTTTTTTGCTAGATAAAGAGGGTTAGAGGGTCACACACCCATTTTATTAAAATACAAAAACCTTAGAAGACCCAAAGATCATTTTGAGCCTAATAAAATATCCAAAAATAAACCCAACCAATACCAAAACCAAACAACCAAGAGGTTTCAACCAAACCCAGATTACCCTTGTAGGGGTTTCCTTTCACCCATAATTTCTCCATCCCTCTTCAAGCTATAGGAATGTAGATTTTGGGATGTTAGTTCAGGAGCCATCCACCCCTTCTTCTTTTTCATAACCATAGTCCACTCCTTTGAAGGGAGTAGGGGATCCTCACTCCCTTTATCCATCTTATCAAGTGCTGAAATATTTGAATCCATCGTGCCCTTATTAGAAATATTCCCATCATTATTTATCAGAGTAATAACATATAATAGATACTCAGTCTTGTTGGTCCCATTGTTGGTAGTGAAAACTATGAGGTGAGAGGGGAGGGTGTCCTTCCACAAGATTGTTGCACTCTTTAGTTTGAAACTAGAGCAAGATGCTTCCAAATGCCCAATTGTAAAAAATTTATATCATTTGAATGGGATTCCTTTATAGTCTAAATTTTGATTTCAACAACAATATTTGATTTTTAGTTTAATATTTGTAGGGAGTTTTTGAGAGATGTCTATCCCCACTAGAATCTTGGCAAAAGTGGTGTGATGGAAACTATTAGTTGAAACATCAATGGTCAGTAGTTCACCAATCACATTACCAATACATGAAAGGTAAAATTTTGACTAGAACTATAGTGGAAGGTGCAACAAACAAACCCACATGAGTCTAGTCATTAGAGTTTCTTGTAGAGGATTGAAAATTGGAAACTAGGGTTTCAGGAAAAGAAGATGGTGATCCCAAATCCAAGTATTCTCTTGGATAAATTTAACTTGATCCTCAAGTAAATAAAAAATAGTGATGAAAAATCCTTTTGCACATGGATAGATTTCTAAGTTATCTTCCATGAGGGGTTGTAAGTTTTCAGAGACCCAATCATGCAAAGCTGGTAAGTTGGGCCGAAATTGATCGAATCTACAGATGAGGCCTCTTGGTGGTGAACCAATATTCATTCATGAGCACCTCCACCACCACTTCTTCCCTAAAGGATATTGAGGGAAAACTTTCCACCACTTGAAGTGGTTTCACCTCCTTAACAACTAGAGCTTCAAGATTAGAGAGAACATCCACACAATATTTCCTAGTTCCTACCTCCTTGGCATAACTGTTAGTACCTTACTCAACCTATTCATGGCCTATAGACTTCTCCAAGAGTGATGTCTCAAGAGGACTCCTCTTTTACTATCTATTGATTTCATCATTGGGCTAACAACCTTCGATCTTGCATCTGAAATAGCCACCAGGCCTGACTGATAGTTGTGAATGGCCTGAACTACTTTTGCCAATTTTAGTGCCACCTCCTTTGAGAATCCATGTTGGGTTTTTCCTATCACATGTGTCTTTACTATGATAAATACTTAATGAACTCCTATTTGAAGGTTCAACACCCTCTAGGGGTGTCATTTGACTGGCCAGACTCCATATTTGTCCATATTTTCTCTTCCTAACCTATCTTTTGGGCCCATTATGACTAACTATAGGCAAAATTCCTCTAGGAATTTGATATCCTAGATATTGAATAATAGAGAATAGATATCCTAAAGGATATCAAACAAAAACTCACTAAGAGCATATGTGAGTATGAGACGCATTTCAAGATGCTTCTATCTGAGCTCTCTTTTGAGATAAATGCCACTCAACATGCATATTTGTTCATAGGAGGTTTATTACTCCCCTTTAGATATACCTTATCACATAAAACTTTAACAAACCCATACGAGGCCTTGGAAGCTACCCTTCATGCTAAATTTGTTAGAAACATTGACATAGGGATTAGTCCCTTCATGGAGGCTCATATCATTGCTATGGCATCTCAGCTAGAAAATCTCATTACACATAATGCTCATGACACTCTTAGTGGCTTATGGTGTGTAGACTATGAATTTGAAGGCCATAATCAGAATAATTGCCCTCGTAAGAGTATTCAAGATGCACTAAATCAATCATATGAGATTTTCTAGGAAGAACATGATGTAAGGGATTGCCCTCTGCTACAATGCACCACTCAATCAAAGGTATCTACCTATTGTAAGATATGTGATGCATACACTCACGGTACCAATGATTATCATCTCATTAGTAAAATTCATGAGGCATGGATGCATGGTACATGTCAAACATATGTAGTTGATAACCAAGATAATTGAGGAGGCTATCATGGTTTTGGTTTAGGTTGAGGACATGGAGGTGGATGTTTTCCACCAAGAACTTGTTATAAGTATGGTTCCCCAAATCACTACTAGTGTGTTTTCTTGGTGTATCCTACATGTTCCTTTTTTTTAAATGAACACCATTTGGAGGAGTGCCCTAACCTATATACTACCATTACAAAGGAAAGAAATGAAAATGGTGTTGACATGATACATATCAAAAATTCATAATGGAGATCATGCACTATTACTTCAACTAGTCCTAAAGTTAATATTACATCATAGAGTGGTGGTTAGTCCCAGTCTATGTCCAACTTGCCCATTAAAAAGGTACAAAAAGAGGAGTCTCATGCCACTAGCTATCTAGATGTTCAACAACATAAGGATGTGCTCCATGACACCATGAATCTAGTGAGACCATTGCAAGGAGAGATCTAGTTCCTCAAAGATCAAGATTTTACTACACATGTCGATATGTATAAATATATAGACCTTCATGTTACGACATGTGATGAATTTTATAAGATGCACAAGATAATCCTAGATGAGTATATTATACCTCTATTAAAAAATTGGCTAAGGCTTCATACACCTAGGCCTACTGAGGATTACAGGTTAAACCATGCATAGCGGTAAGAGACTCATATTCAACCTAGCCCAGAGGGGGATAAAGAGATATTGGTTAATGTTGCTATAGATTGATGAGTTATCTAGGATATCTTAATTGATATTGGCACTGAAGTAAATATCCTTACCAAGGATGTGTGGAGGAAGATGGCCAGCCTAACTTTGTAACCTTAACCCCATGTGTTATTTATGGCCAACAAGACTCATGATTTACCTATTGGAGTACTTAAAGATGCCACCATCGATATCCTTGGTGTCACTTTTAAAGCTGAATTTAAGTCATAGAGTTGGCTAAAGCTGATGACTTTTTAGCTATGTTGGGTGACCCATGGTGATACATGAATAATGTTCATTTGAGCTTCAATTAGCGCTACATTAACTTTTAGAATGATGAGCAATGCATTATCATCCCCATGTACCATGCTCAAGGACCCCCATATGTTGAACTGGTCAATGTTGATGAAGACATCAAACACATCTACAATGTCATAGCTTTGGGTATTGAATGCCTGGATCCCACTTTAGATGACATATTGCATTAGGCAAATGGGAAATCTATATCTGACACCATCATTAACACCTACGACTATTGGGCCTATGGTGAATATGATCTTATTGGAAAGATATATGGCATTATAGGTAGTCAAGATGATACTTTGTATAAGTACCATAAACAACATAAATTTATGTATCTACTTCATGGAAAAATTATGGTTATGCCACTAGCAAGGTTATATGAAGCTCTGAGCTTCCATGGTCAGAAGGAAGTCCATGAGTTTGTGCAGTAGTTGAAAGCCTTATATGCCTTCGATGATAATCAGGTATGATCAATTATTCATATTTTTGATGGCACATCTGCTTAGTGGTGGAGAACTCACTGTTCACACTTACTTGGGATAAAATTAAATCTACTCTACACCATCATTTTCACCATGATAACGACATTCCTGACACCATAAGTTATAGTGGAATTAGAGCTCCCGAACCTCATTTTGAAGCCTACGAGACTATGTGGAAGGCAGATGAAATAATTTTGCTTAAGTACCTCTATGTTGACACATTATATGGAACTCTACACACTTGGTGTAGAGTGTGGTATGTCCACGAAGAACACCATATGGAAACAAATTGTTGGCATTTTCTTGATTAACATGATTACGGTGCTATTTTATTTATCTCCAAAAATGGATTTATGCCTCACATTACAAGCCATGGATTAGGCTAAGTAGGTGACCTAATGTCGATTGAAGATCAGATCAGATGCATACATGGCACACAAGAGGAGAGCTTGACTATTTTACAAAAACCTAATGAGGAGACATCATATCCACTTCTTGAACCTATGATGGAACACACATTGAGATAATAGATATGGAAAGGTAATAAAAGAGTCATATATCAGGTTGATGATGGTGTCAGTTCTGATCCACTTGACCTATCTATTGATCATTTGGTTTTTAACATGGATTATGGCATGTGCAATGTTTATGACACCATCCAGGATGAACAACACCCATAATTGGAGATGCTCTAGACTATTCAATGCAATATTGGCAAGAGGAAGTTCTTAAGATGGCTATTATGGGAGACTATTAGTCTAATATAGAGATCTCTAAGGTGTTTAAACTGTTAAAAGAGTATCAAGATGTCTTCCCATGGAACTATACTAAAATTAAATGAGTGCATTCTTCCTTAGGCAAGATGCACATAAATTTGGTAGAGGATGCTTGACCTATTAGGAAGAGGCCCTATCAGATGAATCCCAAATTGTGCACTCAAGTCAAAGAAGAAATTGATAGCATGTTACTGTAGGAGTCATTACTCCTATAGACAAGTCTGATTGGGTGAGTCCCATGGTCATTAGTATAGAAAAAGATAGATGTATTTGGGTCTATATGGATTATCAAGTACTCAATGCTACTTTCATAACTGACCCCTTTTCGATGCCCTTCACTGAAGATATGCTTGAGGGCATTGATGGTTGTAAAATATATACATTTACTGATGGATTTTATAGATACCATCAAGTCTAGATAGTAGAAGAGGATAAGCCAAATACCACATTTGTAACTGAGTGGGTATCATTGCTTATAATGTAATTCCATTTGGGTTGAAAAATGCTCTTGTTATGTTCTCCTAGATTGTAGTTAAGGCCTTCAAAGAATTTATTCATAAGTTCCTTCAAGGCTACCTTAATAATTAAACTATTTACAACTTAGTGTGGGACCACTATTCAAATATTTAACTAATGCTTGAGCGCTACTAGAGCCTTCAAATTTACCTAAATCTAAAGAAATTTGTGTTTGCTACCCCTTTTGGAATTTTACTTGATCATGTCATATGTTGTGATGGACTCTTGGTGGATCCAACCAAGATTGTTGTTATAATTCACCTTCTAGTGTCAACCACCCAATGAGAGGTACACACCTTCCTAGGACACACTAGATATTATAAGAAGTTTATTCAAGGGTATGCTAAGATTACTGCAACACTAGAAGAATTGTTGAAACAAAATGGTCAGTTTGTCTGGACCAATGCTCACCAACAAGTATTTGTGAAACTCAAGGATAAGCTTATTATTTCCCCTATTCTCCAGTTTCTAAACTGGATGAATATTTTTCACCTCCATGTTGATGATTTCATCATGGCGAAAGGTGTTATCTTTAATTAACTTGGTGAGGTCAACCTTGACCACCTTATTTATTTTTTAAGTAGAAAGCTTACTCCAGCTGAATAGAACTACAAGACTATAAAACACGAAGCATTATCTACGGTTTATGCCCTCCAAAAGTTCTATCAATACTTGTTAGACACTTCATTCATCTTTTTCACAAACCATGAGGCACTAAAGTACCTAGTAAATAAGCTAGTATTGTATGGGCACATTTATCGATAATTTGTGTTGTTCTAGGAGTTATAATTTTTAGTGATGGTGAAACCCGATAAGGTTGATTATGGCCTTGATCATTTATTCTATGTTGAATCTGGTGACCTAGTGCATGTCATTGAAAATGAATTGCATAACATGAAACTTTATATGTCATGTATGTGCTCAAGGAGTTGGAATATATCACCGCATTTTTGAATATAGGTTCAACACCAACTCACCTCAACACTTAAGAAAAAAAACAATTGGTTATTTGTGCCACTCCATTTCAGCTTACAAGGGTGACCTTTATAAGTTTGGGTAGGATGATGTGTTACATTGTTATGTCATGCAACATGATTACGGTGAGATTCTTTGGGAAGTTCATGAGGGTGTTATCGAAGGACACTATGTCAATTAAGCTACAATGTGAAAGGTCCTTTTAGATGGCTTATGGTGGCCTCCCTTGTTTAAAAATTCTAAAAATTAAATGCACCGATGTGACATTTTACAATGCATGAGAAAGCCAAATAGAAGGGATGTTATGCCCCTTCATTCTATCCTTTCATAATAACCCTTTGAAAAGTAGACTATTGATTTTGGTGGCCCAATCAACCCAATAGGGAGGCATACCAATGCATGTTATGTTATCACTAATACTGATTATTGTACTCAACGGGTTGAAGCTATGTCAAACTTGGATTATATATACCACTACCACTATTACAAGGTTTATATGGGAGAATATCATTACATAGTTTAGATGTTCATTAATTCTGGCTAGTGATCGAGGAACCCATTTCCTTACTGTGACCATCTATATCCTCTTGGCTAATTCATGATTATGTACCATAAAACTACACCTTATCATCCTCATGCCAATGGTACAGTTGAGGCATTCAATAAGATCTTGGGTAATACTTAAAGATATGTAATATTGGATGCACTAACTGGGATGATAGTTTGCATTTGGTGTTATGGGTATATTGGACTACTTACAAATGGTGAAACAAGATCACACCATTCAATATTGTATTTGGTACTAAAGTAGTTCTTATGGTTGAATTCGTTATCCCTTATTTTCATATTATGCTTTAATCAACTGGATGACAAAGAGTCCTTGAAAGCATGCCTAGATGTTTTGTTGCAGTTAGATGAAATTGAGTTTCTCATACATTAGATTCTAAGGGTGGATAAGTGCAAACAAAAAGCCTGACATGATCACCATTTGGAGAACAAAAATTTTGCTCTAGGCATACATGTTTTAGTATATGATTCTAAGTTTATACACCATTCAAGAAAGCTTCATGTACACTAGGATGACCCCATCATTTTTCATAATATCCATCCCACTAGCACTTGCTAATTGAAGTGACTAAATAGCCAATTCCTTCTTGACCATTTCAATGGTAGTCAATTGAGACCCCACTATTCTGAATAGTCTTTCCTCTTTGTATTAATAATGCATATGGCAATAGGTTAGTATAGTGTTTTGATTATTTTTAATAAATTGTGGCACTGGTTATGTGCCCTTAAGTAGTTTTAGGCTCAACACTCTGTACTTGGTTCTTGTATTTATTTGTAATGTCATGGAGGTCACACACAAACTTTAGTGTAGGGTAAGGTTAGAAGAAGTAAAAATCTATGGAGCACCAAGAATATGGTCAATGGGAATGCATGTAGGAGTAAGGGCACGCAAGTGGAAGTGTAAGGGCACAAAGGGTATGTAGGATATGGTGCATAACCAATAAGTGAAGTCAAGGTAAAGAAATGAGATTTTCACCTTTAGAATGGAAAATTTTGAAATTCTTTACAACTATCATTCACTTCAGGAAAATCATGGGATGAGACATGTATTTAATATAAGAAAAGCAATGGTAATGGAAATTGTGCCAAGCATGCATCATGGCAAAACTATTACTAGCATTTAGTGCATAAAATGATGGAAGAGGTAGTGGGGTAGTAAATACAAGTTACCCTCTTGTATCTATAAAAGGTTAAATGTAGGTCATTTCAATTTTACTATTATTACATTCATGAAATTATAGAGCTACTAAAAGAGTGATTTTTAAGTTTCCAAATGAGTGAGAATTAATTATTTGAGACTATTTTTATGCATTACAGAGTGAAGTAATTGTGATAAACAGGTAGAGTGCTAGGAGGTGTGTAAGGACACACATGTTCATAAACTTTTAGGTTGCATAGGTCGATGTCTATCATTAGAGGGCATTGAAGCAAGAGATTTGAGTGGGATAACAAAGTGATCATGTATTTTTCAGGGAGGATTGGACATCCACAACTCAACCTTTGGGCTCCCTGAAGGGTGATGCAGTCAAAGAAAAGGCCCAGCATAGTGAGCCTTTACATGTGATACCATAGGAAGAAGAGTTGGAGAATGTAGGTGATCATCCTATGTTTATTAGAGAGGTGGTACATGAATAGGTTAGCATGCATGCAAAAGAGTTTTCACAATAAAACAAAGAAGACACAAAGTTGAGATTAACACGCTAGGTGAAGAATAAGGTTGATGTGTTCCCTCTACCCCCATTTTTGGTCAAGGAAATGTAGTATCTAGAGGTGGTGCTACACATAGAGAATTAGGTATCAAATGTGCACACTTGTAACATTTTTTATTACAACCATCACCATCCTAGAAATGAAGTGGAACTACAACAAGACTACCTAGTAGAGTGCCAAAACACATGGAATGAGCTGGTATATGACTTGAGTATTTTTAATACTCTCAATGATGTAAGACTCTTCCAATTGTTTAATCTTCCATATTTTGGGAAATCATTTGAAGCAATAAAGTTTTTGATTTATTGAGTGCATGAAAACTATTTATACTTTATTGGGCACTAGATATAGATTACATTAGAACAGATAAGCAAAGTCATAGGGTTGCAATGCTTAGGCATGGACCTTTCTTATGACTTGGAGGACCAAGATGAGATTGAAAAAATTAAAATGGTACTTGATTATAAAAAATAAGTCCATGTTATCCATATCATAAGTCTATAAGATCCCACCCTCAGAGTGGTCATGCACATCATCGTGACCAAGGTTGGAGGTATTGATAAGTGGATATGGCTCATATTTATGTCACTCAAAAATTTACCATGGGAGTAAAGTATAATTGGGTGTAGTAATTTGATAATAAGATTATCATACATATAGAGAAAGCCCACTACCTACCAAATTAAATGTTTGCATGGGGCACATTCCTTTTGTTACTAGTGTTTGACAAGATTGGTGTACCTAAATACACCACTAGAGAATTGAAATGGGGTAGCCTCTTGAGAGTAAGTCCCTTGTGGAGTGGTTCAAAGTATTGCATTGCCTTGGTTCAATAATTCCATCCCACAAGATCAAAATGAAGGGATGGTGTAATGGGATGAAGGAAACCTTTGGGAATGAGTGGTGTATTCCAAAGGACTTACCTAGATAGGTTAGATATTAAGCAAAGTTTATAGTGAAGCAACATGTTTACTTAGTGTGCATCCAAATGGATCCCTATGGAGAGTTATTTGGATGGATAAATTTACCATATGCTTTTAATCCTCGATACTTCATGAATGCCATCAACCAAATTTATGACCCAAAACTGGTGAACATTGTTGCTGAGAAGATTGATATGGAGACTCACATCCTCCGCCACTTGTACATATACCCAAGGAAGAAGGCATATAGAGAAAGACTAGACTCAGATAAAATAAACATCAATGTGTAACATATTTTAGTTGGAAATTCAATTCATTCTTTGTTTTACATGTTTAAATCTAGGAAGAAATCATCAGGGAGCGTAGAATGTGAGAAAGAGACAATCCCACCTCCACCAATGCTAGAGAAGAAGAATCAAAAGCATAAAAGGCACGGTGATAGTAATAACACCCAACTAGAGCATATAAAGAGACAAAGGACTAACCCAATACTACCTAAGGAGACTCCCCTAGTAAGTAAACTCAAAGGCCCAGAGCCAACAACACAAATTGTTCCTTTGGAACATGAAACATTGACACCTAAGGACAGTGAATTAAAAGAAAAGATAGAGATTTTAGAGGAGATATTGGAAAAAAAATTGCCTAAGAATAAGAATAGGTTATCTCAGACTTTAAGAAGACACCCTCATTGATATGATGTGAAGAAACCACCCTTGAGGAGGTGCAAGTGGAAATTGAAGATATCACTGGTGAAGAGAGAGATAGTTTCAACACGGCCTTAGGAATGAGTGAATTTGACATTGGGTCCAACCACTAGCATGAATATGCAAACATTGAAACACTTGAGTGAGATCCCTCTAAGGGGAAAGAGTCAATTAACAACCCCATCTAGAGGCCAGAGAAAACCAATGCAACCATGACCCTACGTGCCCAATATCAAAGGGGAGTACTGGAGAAGATCTTGTACATGTTTTGACATTTTGCACCAGAGGATGCATTTGAAGAACACCATTAGGAAATGTTTACTTGTCTTTCCCTCATGATTCTTATAGTGAAGAACACCATTTTAAGATGCCTTTAGATAGCTTGGTAGTGGATTAGAAATCGATATCACTTCTAGATACCCTTTGGGTGGACCCCTAATATTTTACCATGATACAGGCTGTTGGGTGAATATTTTGTCAACCAGCTAATTGGTGAGCAAAATAGGTCTCTTCAACCACAACATAGGGAGATTGGTTGTCTAAAGTTGCAAGTTTACCACATCCAAAGGGGACGAATCTCTCCTCTCATCAAGGGGAGGTTCCCTATAGGTATAAAGGTGTTATATATTATATATATAAGCTGAAAATAACACTCAGAGGTAGGATATACCATCCATCTCTCTTATTTTAGAGATGATGTTCACAAACAAAGGAGAAAATCTTGGTGAAAACACTGAAGGCACTTCCCTTCTTTCAGAAATGTTCTTGCAGGGGACAGCATGAGTTCTTTTTGGTAAGATAAGTAACTAGTAACAGAGTACAAAGTAACCAACAATCTAAGATGTAGCACAAAGTCTCCACCTTGACTGCCCAAGAGTGAGATACGAAGAACAATGGGGGCAAAAATTCATCCCAAGGTCCTTTACACTGAAGACAACTATGACAGCACAAAGTCTAAAAGTAGCTGGCTTCAGGACACCTTCCTTATCACTTCCACTAGTTCTACTTGTTAAATTGTATAAACAAGAATACATTTAGGAAATAGACATAAGAACAATTTCCTAAAATGATACAAGCTATAACAGCACAAAGTTTACAAGTCACTTGCTTTCTCATTCAAATTAAATAATATGAACAACAATCTGAGCTCAAAGTCTCAATATTCTTCTTTCAATTTGGGCAGAGTTTTGCTTCTGATAACAGGAAGATCTCTCTCAAAATGACATAAGAGACTACATTATATGGAGGCCAAGGAAGGCTTGGCACTTTGTCCCATGGAGCATCCCATGTTGTGCACTAATGCCTTGGATGCATTTTTGGTTCTGTCAAGGAGGGCCATGTTGGAATAGGGTGGCTGCCTTAACTATGGCATGTTGATTCATCTCTAATGTCTCCTCTTGAACTTGAGTCACTTATTCTATCACCTCATATCCGTGCAACTGTCCACTTTGCCTTTACTCCAAAGGGGACAAACAGGCTACGCTTTCAATGTTTGTAGGCCCAAATACCTACCTGATGAACTATCCCACCTACTGGGAATAACTCCTGCAAATATTTCCCTCTTTGTCTCTTCCTGCTATGATTTGAGTCTTTGGGCTACCTTCTCCCTTTTTGGGTTTTCTTGGTTCATTTTCTAGATGGTTCTTCCTTTCAATCTTGGCCTTAAGGCCCTTGAATGCATTTTGTTCTACTTTCAAGCCTAAAAATATCAATAGATGCTTTATTGCCACAAATTTGACGTCCACAGGTCTATCATCCTCAGCAATTCCTTCATTTCTTTCTCGCTTGCTATGGCCACTTTTCGCTGTGACACAGGCGAGGACATGTGGCAACATCCGCAGCTTTGGAATAAGCTTATCAAGATAAGTTTTGAAGCTTATTAGAAACTTGAAGTGTAGATGCAGACACTTGTCATGCTCCACTTGTTCACAAAGGACACATGGCACATTTCATTGCTTTAAAACTTATTAGAGACTATGTTTCGGCATGTGACACTTGGCAGCTTCTGCTACACTTAAAGGCTTGATCTTTCCCAAAGGGAACTTGCCCTTCAGGGTCTTAAAAGAAGGTTCATTTTCTGAGTGTCGACTATCCTCCATGAGGGTACCTACCCTTCGAGATCTCCCAGGCGGCCTTCAGGCTTTAATTCTCTCGAAAGACTATTGTTTCTTTATTTCCTTCAGACAAAATGTTCAAAGGAATTCCTTCGAATAATTTGTCTGAAGGAAATCTTTCCTTAGCTCTATATCTTTGTATCAGGGGTGTTCCATTTTTGACACGTGGCACATTCTGCTACCTTTAACAAGTGACACGTGGCATTTTCCACCAAAAGAAGCGAGGACACTTGGCGGCATCTGCCTAACTTATAAGAGCTTTTAGAAACCTTTGAGAGTCCTATGGGAGATGACACATGGTGGCCTCTGCTAAGCTCTAGAAACACTTACAGAAACATTCGGGACTCATTTGGATTCACATGGATGATGACACTTGGCATGTTCCGTTTGTTCCTGTGACTTACCCGGGGTCCACCATAGCTCTTACTCAATAACTACGAATGTCGCCACTCGGCGGCCTCCACTGAGTCTTACTAGGGACACAAGGAAAATTTTGCTTAGTTTTAGCAATCACACGAATGACAACACTTGGAGTGCTCTACTTATTCTTTTAGCAACTTGCCCAGGGCCCACCACAATATTTACTTGATAATGAAACCAAAGGAAGATACAATGACCATTGACACTTGGCAGCCTCTGTCGATCTCTGTAGATGACATGTGGCATGTTCCACTATTTTGAGAAAAAGACATTGAAACCTTTTGTAGCTACCACTTGTCACCTTCCACATAGCTCTACAAGGGACACGTGGCAGGTTCCGGTCTTTGGTCCTTTTCTTTTGTGCGCCCCTTTGAACTGTTTGATTAAACCAACCTTGGAAATGTATAAGTGCCAAAAACTTGCCCTTTCGAAGGAATTTATATATTAAAGCTGTTGAAACCTTTTGAGCCTGTTAATTTCAATCATGTTGAGTCTGTAGAAAAGAGTTTGTAGACCTGGGGGAGTCCGTAGAAACTAAGTCTATAGAGTATGTAGTTTTCAAGCCTTGAAGTCCGTAGAAATGTATTTGTAGGGTCCCTTAGCTAAAAAAGTTTTAGAAAATAGAGAATTTGAATGCCTAGAACAATTTTTGAAAAGGGAAGACAGGATTTTGCTCTGTTGAACCAAAATAGTTCATAGGTTGTCCCAAAAATGAGTGACATTTTTTAGGGACAACAACTGACTCCTGTTGGGGAACTTCCTTCAATTGGAAACTTGAAACACAACTGAGGGGAGTAGAAACTAGAATCTCCAGTGCCTTGAAGTATGCCATTGGGCTATGGAGTCATGCTACCAAGAAAGAAAGGCTCCAAAAAAATGAAAATGAAAAGCACACAATAGAAACAAAAGACTATACAAATATACATATGTACAAGTGAACTCATCTGATACTTCAAGAGTTGAAGTCCTTTAGATGCTGCCCATTATGAGGTAGAGAAAAGAGAGTGCCATCTTGATATCTCAATAGGAAACTATTTTCACTATTGAGCTGATGAATAGTAAAAGGGCCCTTCCACAAGGAGTTAAACTTTCCATGCATTCCCTTTGGTTCTCTCCTCTTATCCCATAGCAGGACTTGATCTCCAATCTGGAAATCACAGTTCTTTGCTTTTTGGTCGAAGAGCTTCTTCACCAGACTTTGTTGGACAATAATTCGGTCCACCACTACAGTTCTCTGCTCGTTTAGCTCAGTCAGGCACATGATCCTCTTATCAAGGGAGCTTTCATATGTTTGATCTTCTATTGCCTTAGTCAATTTCAATGCTGGCAATTCCAAGGTGATTGGTATCTCAGCATTGATACCATAAATAATTTGGAAAGGAGACATACCAATTGCTCTTTTTGGTGTAATTCTATCTGCCCATAGAGCATCAACCAATGCTTTATGCCATGTTTTTTGGTTGTCATCCACCAGCTTCTTAATGATTGTCACTAAGTTTTTGTTGCTTGATTCAGCTTGTCCATCCCCTTGTGGGAATTAATCAGAAGAATGAGAGAGGGTGATCCCATAGTAGAAACAAAACTGAGTGATCTCCTAGAAAGTGAAACAAGTTGCATTGTCAGTGACAATTTTGGTTGGGACCCCAAACCTAGAAATGACGTTCTCTTTGAGGAAATTACACACTACTTCTGAAGTAGCATGTTTGGTTGGAATTGCTTCCACCCACTTGGTGAAGTAGTCTGTGGCTGTGAGGACATAATCATGTCCAGCACTAGAAGATGGGTTTACGACACCAATGAAATTGATTCCCCATTGTTGGAATGGCTCCTCTATGACCACTGGCTTGAGAGGCAGGGCAACTAACTTGGGTTTTCCAACAAGCTACTGGCATAATTCACATTTCCTTACTTGTATGCATCTTGAAAGAGAGTTGGCCAGTACTACCTGGCTCGTAGAATCTTATGGGTAGTCACAGGAGCAGAGAAATGTCCCCCACAGGCCGAATTATGGAAGGACTTCAAAAGTTAGTTCTACTACTCTTTGTCTATGTAGTGAAGGAATACTCCATCAAGGCTCCTCTTGTACAGGCCGTTGTCCCAAAGGATAAAATTAGCAGATTTCAACTTGATGGTCATCCTTTCTTTATGAGGTAGGTGAGCAGGACACTCGACATAAGTAAAGAAATGAACAATACCTGAATACCACTCATTTGTAGTGGAGACAAAGAGGACTGTTGGCATGTCTTCTTCTTCTGATTTTTCATGCTCTATTCCCTCTAGCTTGTTATCAGCAATTAATTGGCATAGGCCTTTTCCATGTACCAACTTTATTGGCTTGATGACTAGATCAAACTCCTAGATCTTTTCAATCCAATTGTTTCTTTTCATCCCAAACTCTTACTGAGTTAGTATTTGACCGTGGTGTCAGGAATTAAGGTAGTAGTGTGCGAATTTAAGATGTAGAAGCAAAAATGCTTTACTGCCTTCACCACTGCATAAGCATGCTTCTCCATGTTTGAGTACTTCAACTCATGAGCTTTAAGTGGACAACTCATGAAGGAAATAGGAGATTCCACACCTTCTTGATTCTGTTGGACCAAAATTGTTGAAAGTGTGTGTTCAGAAGCATAACTGTACATGGTGAAATCTTTGTTATAATCTGGATAAACCAGAATTAGGGCATGAGCAATGGCAGTCTTGATATCCTCAAAGCCTAGCTTGCCTTCTTCAATCCAGCTGAAGGTGGCCTTTCCCTTCATCATGTTTACAATGTGTCTGGTCTTCTCAGCAAACTCAGGGATGAACCTCCGTAAGAAATTTACCTTTCTAAAGAAAGAGTGAACAACAGTCTATCTCATGGGCAAGGTAAGATCTTGGATAGACTTGACTCTGTTTTAGTCAATCTTTATGCCTCCTTTAGACATAATGTGTTTGAGAATTTTTCCCTCTATTACTCCAAAAATTGACTTCTTGGGGTTTAAGAAAATGCCATTCTGGCAGCAGTGTTCTAGCACTTGTTGCAAATGGCACACGTGATCTAGGTGATGCTTAGAAAAAATGGTCAAGTCATCAAGATAAACTATGATAAACTTACCCATCTCATCCTTGAAGGCAAGATCCATGGCTCTTTGGAAGGTGGCGCCATCATTTATCAAGCTGAAAGGCATCCTTCTATATGCAAACGTGCCCCAAGGCATGGTGAACATAGTCTTGTGCTGGTATGCCTCACCAAATTCAATCTGATTATAGCCTAAGAATTTATCTAACATTGATAACATCTCTGAACCAGTCACTATCTGAAGCACTTGATCCATGATTGGCAAAGGATAGTTATCCTTCAAGGATGACTGATTCAAATTTTGAAAATCCACAAAGAGGTGAATTTTGCCATTCTTCTTCCTTATAGGCACTATATTGGCAATCCATGTGGAATGATGGATTGGGAAGATTATCCTGGCATTTAGCATTTTTTGTATTTCAGATAAAATGGTACCTGATATTTTTAGATTATAATGCCTAGACTTTTGCCTATAAGGTGCCAAATCAACCTTGAGAGGAATGTCATGTCGAATTTCATTAGGCCAGAGTGACTTTAGGTCATTATAGGAGTAAGTTAAGATGTCCATGTATTGATTGAGCAAAGTGGTGAACTTGAACCTCTCCTCAGGAGTACACCATTTCCTAATGTTCACCATCTTGGGATCTTCCTTGGTTCCTAGATTTACTTGATCAAAACCCTAGGAGGAGCTTGAATCCATTTGCTACTGTTTGATGAACCTATCATGTTTGTCAAATAGTTTCTCAAGGGAAATCAAGCCTTTGGGAATCTTATTCCCTTTAAGTTGTAGGAACTCTTCATCTGTGCTTAAACTTGATTCAAGGGTTGGTTCAGGCTTTTGAGGTTCACTGCCTTCAAAATGCAGTCGTTCAAAGCTGTCCCTTTGCTCTAGGAAGGTAATGATTTGAATGTCATGGTTAAACACCTACCAATGACTAGCATTATTAGGTACACTTGGCTAAAAGACTAGCTCAATAGTGTACCTGTCTCCTTTGAAGTCTGGGTGGGGGACCAAGTAGTTGAAACAACCAGTGCATCAGCCCGATCATTGAATTCTCTAAGAACTGTAGAGATGTTGAAAGCATCAAAGTTTTCAATTTGGTCCCAGATTAGATTACGGTAGTGGCACAATCTCTCATTCTTGGTTTGATACAGGTTCCTCACTGACAAACCACCAATTCAACATCTCCTTTAGCATGAAGGAGTTTGATGCCTTTCTCCCTAGTAGCTTTCAATCCAAGCAACATAGATTCATACTCAATTGTGTTATTAGTGTTGATAAATTGCAACTTGTAGGATGAAGAAAAAATATCTCCTTGAGGAGATATCAACACAACCTCAGCTCCTGAACTGGTAGAGGAGCAGCTGCTATCAAACTCTAAAATCCATACCTCACTAGACACTGCTTTTTCTTTGAAATCTTCTTCATTTAGAGGTGGAGATCCTTCCACACTTACATTGCACTCTGCCAATTCTTCTGCTATTCTAGATGAATGCATCTTTAGGTTTTCACCTACAGGGGCTTCATCAGATGGCTCATGAACTTCATCCATGGATAGAAATTAGTTACCCATGCCTAAAGACTCAAACAAAATTTGAGCTTCAGGTGCCAAGGTTTGGGTAACCACATATTTCACTTCCTTCTCAAGGAGTAGCCTCTTCATAACACCTTTGATTGGAATGTTCACCTTGAATAAGTCCATGCTCAATTCACCACCAACATCCCTGCAAAAATTTCACCCAAAAAGGATGCCATATGATGCTACCAAGACAGTCATCTTGATTCTTTTGTCTGAGAACACTGCAAATGCAAATTGGGCATCCTTAATTTGCTCTAGTAGGGGTACTTGCTTGTTCTCCATGGAGAAGCATCTACCAAATGTCTTGGTTAGCATGAGGTTAAGGGATTCAGCTACTTTATGAGGCATGACATTGTCTAAAGCTCTAAAATCAATGATGCAATTGTTTAGCTGATGTCTATTTTTTAGCAATGAGACATAGAAAGGTTCAGTCCTACCATAAGCAATAGGAGGGGTAATGACAAGATTGTTCTTGGTGGGTGCATTCCTGAGGGGATCATGTGTCACTTTGAGAATTTCTTGTCCTACAGGGACAGCCTAGTTTTTAACACATTAAACCAGTTTGTCTAATTGCTCAGGATGAGACTGCAAAAATTCAAATTCAAACATTTGAATTTTGGTTTTCTTTATATGGTCAATTGTGTCAAATTCATAGAATGAGACAGGATCAGAGGATGGGAGTTCATCCTTTTGAGTTTTGGAAGGGGGAGAACTGGACTATGAATTTGAAGTTGAAGGTGCAAAAATGTTAGGGGTACTTACCTTTCTAGCAGTGACTAGGTCCTTTGACTGGAAGGGCAGAGTGGTCCCATGTTTAGCAATTGAAACTGTTGGTTGAGGTTTCCCCTCTATCTTCTCTTTATCAGCTTGTTGAGGTGATTAATTCTTGGATTGGGTGAATACAACATATGATCCCTCAGCTGCATTACCTTTACTTCTGGGTTCATCCTGATAATTTAGGAAACCAATATTGGAGTCACCAACTAATTCTTCTTCTTCCTCAATGAAGAGATTAATGTCATCTTCAAGACTCAACTCAGGCTGGAATGAGAAATCTGATTTAGTTTCAAGATATCCAACCACTGAGTTAGTTGGAGGTGCTTCAATGGCAAGGTTATTCCTCTGAGGGGGGAAGATGATTGGTTTACCCTAAGTTCCTTGCAGCATTGCCTTGAAAGGATTGATTGGGGAATGTCCTCCTTGGTACATCTTTGTATGAAGGAGTAGATGACATCCCTTGTGCCATTTGTTTTTTGAGGGCCAGCAATTCATTTGCTAGCTTCTGCACCATTGGATTAGTGGTGGCTGAAGGGGAGTATTCAGAAGAAGAAGAAGATTTACCTCTATTTGGATCTCTCTTTATCTTTCCTGTCAGGATAAGGTCATATTCAAATTTAGTAGCCAAATCTTGACCAGCCTCGAGGTCTATGTGGCCAACATGTCTTAGCGAAAAACTCACTTTAGGCAGCTGTGAGTTGATGAAGAAGCATTTGAAGTTTTCAGGTGTCAACTGAGCAATAGCAAGAATATGATTCCTTAGCTTATCAAACTTTGCTATGAAATCCCTCATAGGCTCATGAGGTTCCTTCTTAATTTGTGTGAGCTGGGCTAGCAAGGCATGTGCATCTTCCACAGGCTTGAACTTGGCTTCAAATTTGGCTTTGAGTGTGTCCCAATCAGTTACTGATCTAGCTTGCAGATGGTAAAACCAGTCTGCGGCAGCACCTTGTAGCATTTACACAAAGAGCCTAACTACCACGTCCTCAAATTCCATGCCTATCATGCCACAGGCTATGCTGAAGGCTACAATATGTTCATCGGGATGAAATTTCCCATCACCAAAGAATTTGGGTAAATTCTTCTTTAAACTACGTAGAAGCTCATGCAGAGGTGGAGTCAAATTTAGTGGACCAAAAGAGTTACCCAGGGCCCTTGAACTGCCATGATTGGATTATTGAAATCAGGGATAACAAATCTGGGTGGAGTATGGATAGGTAAAGCTCTGCTAACAACAAAAAAAGTAGCTTTGCCTTATGTTGGTGTCCTAGTACGGGTAGGAGGAACACTCCTAGATCGTTGAACTTGAAGTTGGGGAGAAAGTAAGTCAAAATTTCCTTACTGCACCAACTCAAAGAGAGGGTCAACAATACCTTGAACTCTCTGGCTTCTGGTATAGCGTGGAGTTTCCAGATTGTGAAACAAAAATAGAAAAGGATTGGTCTTACTTCAACTTGAAGCTTGAGGCTTCAAACTGCTTGTCCTTCCCCAGTAGAGTCACCAAAAACTGTTGGGTGAATATGTTGTCAACCAGCTAACTGGTGACCAAAATAGGTCTCTTCAACCACAACATAGGTAGATTGGTCATCCAAAGTTGTAGGTTTACCACATCCAAAGGGGATGAATCTCTCCTCTCATCAAGGGGAGGTTCCCTATAGGTATAAAGGTGCTATATATATATATATATATATATATATATATATATATATATATATATATATATATATATATATATATATATATATATATATAAGTTGAAAATAACACACAAGGGTAGGATATACCATCCATCTCTCTTCTTTTAGAGATGATATTCATAAACAAAGGAGAAAATCTTGGTGAAAACACTTCTCTTCTTTCAGAAGTGTTTTTGTAGGGGACAATAGGAGTTCTTTCAGGTAGGATAAGTAATTGGTAATAGAGTACAAAGTAACCAACAATCTAAGATGTAGCACAAAGTCTCCACCTTGACTGCCCAAGAGTGAGATATGAAGAACAATGGGGGCACAAAGTCATCCCAAGGTCCTTTACACATAAATAGAAAATAAACACACACTGAAGACAACTATGACATCACAAAGTCTGAAAGTAGTTGGCTTTAGGACACCTTCCTTATCACTTCCACTAGCTCTACTTGTTAAATTGCATAAACAAGAATACATATAGGAAATAGACATAAGAACAATCTCCTAAAATGATACAAGCTATAAAAGCACAAAGTCTGCAAGTCACTTGCTTTCTCATTCAAATAAAATAATATGAACAACAATCTGAGCTCAAAGTCTCAGTATTCTTCTTTCAATTTGGGTAGAGTTTTGCTTTTGGTAATGAGAAGATCTCTCTCAAAATGACATAAGAGACTACATTATATAGAGGCCAAGGAAGGCTTGGCACTTTGTCCCATGGAGCATCCCATGCTATGCACTAATGCCTTGGTTGCATTTTTGGTTCTGTCAAGGAGGGCCATGCTGGAATAGGGTGACTGCCTTAACTATGGTGTGTTGATTCATCTCTAATGTCTCCTCCTAAACCTCAGTCACTTATTCTATCACCTGCTATCTGCGTAGCTGTCCACTTTGCCTTTACTCCAAAGGGGACAAACAGGTTTCCCTTTCAATGTTTATAGGCCCAAATACCTACCTGATGAACTATCCCACCTACTGGGAATAACTCCTATAGATAATTCCTTCTTTGTCTCTTCTGGCTGTGATTTGAGTCTTTGGGCTACCTTCTCCCTTTTTGGGTTTTCTTGGTTCATTTTATAGATGGTTCTTCCTTTCGGTCTTAGCCTTAAGGCCCTTGAATGCATTTTGGTCCACTTTCAAGCCTGTAAAGATCAACAAATGCTTTATTGCCACAAATTTGATGTCTACGGGTCTTTCATCCTCCTTAGAAATTCCTTTGTGTCTTTCTTGCTTGTTATGGCCGCTTTTTGCTGTGACACAGGCGAGGACACATGGCAGCATTCACAGCTTTGGAATAAGCTTATCGAGATAAGCTTTGAAACTTATTAGAAACCTAAAGCACGGATGCAGACACTTGTCATGGTCTGCTTGTTTACAAAGGACACATGGCACGTTCTATTGCTTTGAAACTTATTAGAGACTATGTCTTGGCATGTGACACTTTGCAACTTTTTCTACACTTTGAGGCTTGATCTTTCTCGAAGGGAACTTGCCCTTCGGGGTCTTGAAATAAGGTTCATTTTTTGAGTGTCGACTATCCTCTACAAGGGTACCTACCCTTCGAGATCTCTTGGGCAACCTTCGGGCTTTAATTATCTCAGAAGACTATTGTTTCTTTATTTCCTTCAGACAAAATGTCTGAAGTAAATCTTTCCTTAGCTCTGTGTCTTTGTAACAGGGGTGTTCTATTTTTGACACGTGGCACATTTTGCTGCCTTTAACAAGTAACACGTGGCATTTTTTGCTGGAATAGGTGAGGACACTTGGCATCATCTGCCTAACTTATAGGAACTTTTAGAAACCTTTGAGAGTCCTACGGGAGATGACATGTGGTGGCTTCTGCTGAGCTCTAAAAACACTTACAAAAACATTTGAGACTCATTTGGATTCACGCGGATGATGACACTTGGCGTGTTCCATTTGTTCCTGTGACTTACCTAGGGTCCACCACAGTCCTTACTCAATAATTGTGGATGTCGCCACTTGGCGGCCTCCACTGAGTCTTACTAGGGACACGTGGCAACTTCCACTTAGTTTTAGCAATCACACGAAGGACGACACTTGGAGCACTCTGCTTATTCTTTTAGCAATTTGCCCAGGGCCCGCCACAGTCTTTACTTGATAATGAAACCAAAGGAAGATACAACGACCATTGACACTTGGCAGCCTCCACCGATCTCTACAGATGACATGTGGCACGTTCTACTATTTTGAGAAAAAGACATTGAAACCTTTCGCAGCTACCACTTGTTGCCTTCCACGGAGCTCTACAAGGGACACGTGGCAGGTTCTGCTCTTTGGTCCTTTTTCTTTTTCGTGCCCCTTTGAACCGTTTGATTGAGCTAACCCTGGAAATGTATAAGTGCCAAAAACTTTCCCTTTCGAAGGAATTTATCTATTAAAGATGTCGAAACCTTTGAACTTGTTAATTTTAATCATGTTGAGTCTGTAGAAAAGAGTTTGTAGACCTGGGGGAGTCAGTACAAACTAAGTCTGTAGAGTCTGTAGTTTTCAAGCCTTGAAGTCCATAGAAATGTATCTGTAGGGTCACTTAGCTAAAAAAGTTTTGGAAAATAGAGAATTTGAATGCCCAAAACAATTTTGGAAAAGGGAAGACAGGATTTTGGTCTGTTGAACCAAAATAGTTCATAGGTTGTCCCAAAAATGAGTGACATTTTTCAGGGACAACACAGGCTAGCATAACACTTTTAAATTTGGCACATGAGGTCACAAGGCAAAATGCCTTATCTGAGTTTGATGCTCAATGAGCCCAAAATAAATACAAAAAAATGGTTATTTTATATCGAAATGAGGTTGCTACAAGAATGAATCTTGAATAAGAACTGGCCATGGTTAAGCACCAGTTGGAAATTGAAACAAAGGCCAAGGTTAAAATATTGAACATCTAAAACATAATTTTAAGCCAATAATCAATGCTTATGGATGGGGTTCCCCTTTTTGGTGAGGCAGTGGATAAACTAGAGACCTTGGTAGAGCTTTTGCTAAAATAATGTAAGGACTATCCCAGCCCCTAGAATGAACATACTTGGGAAACAAAGTAGTTCATATAAGTAGTAGAGGTATGAAAAAGTTTCTTGCATAGAGTTGGAGACACCATTCCCATTTTGGATGGATTTTTTGAAAAGATGGTGTGGCCCGACAATATTTTGGAAGCTAGGCTCTAGGTGGAAGAGCTTTAATGATAATTGGTGGATAACACCTTATTAATAAAAGACCACATAGAGTGCATGAAAGCATTTGAGGATATGGAGGTTATAGAGAACATAATAAGTGCTCACCATCAAGAAAAAAATACAAACTTCATGACACTCTGAGCATAGGTTGTCACCAAGGTCAGTTCACTTAAAAATGTTGATAAGGATGTTTCCACATCCCTTGAGTGTTTGGTCAATAAAGTATACGAATGTATCAAACAATGTAAGGAGACCAAGAAGCTCAAAGTTTTGGTAGAATAAATAGTGTCCAAGTTTCAAAATGCCTTGAACCATTGGGAAGGCATCAAAAATCAAATTGTGCAGATAGGACCTAAGTTTTTGGCAGAGTCTGAGAATAATGCTTAATCTGGGATAGACTAATGGCTTAGTGTAGGGTGATGTTGGGCCCCAATTTTGGCTAAGTACCTTTTGGGAATAACTAACATGAAAAGGAATGGTGTGTAATATTGTGGCATGAAATACCATGGTGTGGAAGGACCCAATCTCATGGAATAAATGTGCATATTAAATAGAGAACCCAAGAATGAAGGACTTATAACTTAGCAGAAGACTTGGGGAGTGCACATAAAGCTGATAATGGTTATGGAGTGATTTATAAGGATAAAATATAATAAGTTAAGCGTGAATCCAACACTGGCATGTGGGAAGATGGGCACTTGACAATGAGGATCCATAATCGAGAGAGAATATAAAGGCAAAAAGGCCCAGGTCCTTAAGAGCTTAATGTAGATTATTTACACAACTCAATTATATTGATGATCATTGACGAGTTACCTTGAGTGTAATTACTTTTGTAATTGCTTGGTTGAGGAAAACAAGGTATAAATACCCTTATGATGTACTTTGTAATGTTGTTGTTCAGTTGGATGTTATTGATAAAGTTTATATGATATAGTTGCATTGTAACTCTGGAACTGTGAATTCTTTAGAGATCACTTATGAATATGATGAATGAATATTGTGTTGAATTAATATTGTTGTTTAGTTAACTATGGAGTTAATGTTGTTAATTATCATTTATGTCATTGTTCAGCTAACTAAGTTAAGATTGATAGTTATCATTTATGACATCTTTTTCTTTTTTGATCATTGAGCTATGAACATATGCTAAGTTAGATAAGGATTGTAGATATTGTGTATGTGTTTGATCGCTCTTATCTAAGTAGTTAGATAAACACACCCTTGCATGATAAAACTAATGGGAACCGGTCCCTCATTACATGCTTCAGGTGAGTATACAATAACTTCTTGTTATGTGAAATGCCAATGCGCTAGAATGTTGGACTCTTATCACATAGGCATGTGCCTAGGGAAATTTATGCCCATGTAAAGGAAAATAATTTCAATGGACACTACCAAACCTCCCTTATGGGTGGTGCCACTTTGGTTTCTTTGCTTCTCCACTGCTATTGATAACACCCTTGGTAAAAAACAATTAGACCCCTTGATTTTAATGATTTCCACCTTATAGATTCTTTTGTATTATGGTCAACTCACCATCTAGGGGTCCTAACATTACTTAAAATTATTGACTAATCACAAACTCCTTCAATGGAAAAAATATAATTAAGGTTACCCATCATACCAATCATAATGAGACATTGTCTAAGTCACATCATCCTCTAGTACAATAGAAAAGTTGACTATGAATTCAGGATGATACACAATTTTTTTTGAATAAGTGTTAAAAATATATCCCTAATTTGTTTAAGGATTCCAAAATTTCACATGGTTATAAAAAATTATAGCCTAAACTCCATATATTAAGGTTTTATGAAAATCCCTAATCTAGTTCCAATTCACATATCACAAAGAATTAAGATATGAAATACACACCTAAACCTATTCACAATTTATCCTTCAACCTCCAAACACAATATTGTATAAGCCTAATGGAATATGAAAATGAATTAATTTCTTCCCAACCTTACATCCAAGCTCAAAAAAGCACAACAAAATGTTAAACCACCACAACTTTTTCTTGAACTTTTTTATGATAAAAATTGTGAGAGTTTGGATCAATGTTGTGGACTCACCCCATAATTCTAGTACCATATGATAACATGTTAATTTATTACTTAAAGATCTATTATATTCATAGAGGAGTGTCATCAGATATGGCATTAAAATAGAGAGATATGCCAACATAAGAAATAAATGATATGTATGTATCAAAATATCACTACAATATAAGAGATCAAGATGATATAAATGAGGCATAACCCTCACTTATTAATACATCTCAACTTACCTGATCTGGTATGGTTATAACATATGTTAGTCTCTTATCACACACAATGGTGAGCCACAATTATTTTCCCATACCAAGGTAAGGAGAAATGAATTTAGATTATAACTTACCACAAGCTTGTAACCATTTAGTTCTAATAAGAAAAAATCCCAAAGAACCCACAACTTGGTATAAAATGGAGATAATGAACCCTAACTTTGAGCATCACAAGGTACACCTAAAATTGGTAACCCAATGGGCTCGGTAAGACCTATCTACATCAAACATGCAAATATGAAATAACAATTTGATTCTCTTTGATGGTATTTTTCCACCATGTAGCCACTTCTTTATGTCTTTTTCTTAGCAACAATTAATTATTTTTAGTTGGAGATACTATATAGTTGAAGTATTATTTTGTGTTTATATTCAAAACATTGCATACATGCAAATACAATGTTCTCATAATCTTTCTTTTGGGTATACCTCGAAGTGTTTTAATTATTTATTGCACAATGGGAATTAAACTATGCACAAATTATTAAAACCAAGGAAAAATATAGATCTAAGGCAATACAATAAATAATAGTAATTAAATATGCTTTGGTGCAAAAAATAAAGATTGAAAGTACAATTGAGTGTTGAATAATTAATAATAATGAAAAGAGAGACATTGTAACTTAATTCTAAGAATGAAAACAAGGTTTTGAGATTGACTAAACTAAAACCCTAGAATCTGACTATGTTTGTGGAAGTGGGACAAAATTGGTGGTTTGTCAATTCTGACTTGAGATAGAATGCACTGTTGATTGTGATATTGTGTTAATGATTTCGATCCACTGCTACAATTATGTCCTTTATTACTTTTCAAGCTCAAATAATTCTACGTTATTTTGTTTGTGATGAATATGACTATGGCTTTTCTTGAATTGATTGATGCACAAACTATAAGACACTTATCTCTATTGTTGAAACCATTATGTGCTACAATGTTGCAACAATAGAGAAATTTGTAAGGTTAGTGGCTCGGGCACCCTCTTGATGGGTTGCAACTACATATCCCACATTCTAAAAATCAAGGCTCAATGTAGTTCTAGTGCTTATAAATGTTTCCAATCAGAAATGAGAGAAAGTGTTGGAATGGTTGTGTTCGCACTGGCTAGTAGTTTGAGTCATTTCTAAACCAATTTAGTTTTTATCCATGTTTACACCCACTCATGGAGTTAAGCTTGATTTGGAGTATATTTTAGTCATTTGATTATTTTATTTGTGTACATGAACAATATTTTATTGTGCACTTATTTAAGGCAATCCACTAGTTGTTGTGAAACCAACTCAAAAGCCTATTTATTAGGCACTCCTATTGCTTCTCCTAGATCGGTGGAGGAGAGAGGAAGACTACAGATTGTGTATTATTCTTGAGGCAATAATGAAGAGATTGGATTGTACATAATTCAGTTTTGTGTTCATAATGTGTGTGATAGCTTTTCTATGGTAATAGTGTGTAGGAGTGATCTTATGGTTGCATGAGTCCATATAACACTCCATCATGGTATTAGAGCAGGACATGACAACCATTGCTCAATGAATTGTCTCTCTATGTGCAAGGCTTATTTAGCATTCCAACTAGGTCTTTATTATTTGGTGAATTTCTTTAGGTTGTACACCTCCTTCAAACCCCATTTGGTCTGGCCTTACAACCCTTAATTTCCTTTGTGCAAGGGTTTGAAGCATTATTTAGAGGCCATACATGGCCATACTCTTATTAATAAGGGTTTATGTGGATTTTACATATAGTCATATAGTTTTTTTAATTTGCTTACATGCTCGGTCCATACATATCTGATATTGGCACTGTTTGCAAGTATTATGATGTTAGTTGTAATATATTTCCTTTGGCATCGCTAATTTATGTTTAGCTTTACATCTAGCATCGATTATTTGCAAAGACTACAACATTTGCATTGTTGATTGGTGCATTGGATGCATGGTGGATAATATCGTTCAAACCCTTCAATGGTTTCACCCTTTTTCTTGACTGTATTCTTGCATTGAAGGATCTAAAAGATATTTGTACAGATATCTTCTTATCTTTGCTCAGGCCCTGTCACTCATCAACGGTTAATTTGGCGAGTTCCCATGAACTTCTCCATGCAACATTTCGTATTCTCTTCAACTCGGTGAAGATATTGGTCAATTTATTGGTGCTTCTTGTCTTTGTTGGCTTCTTTTTTTCTGTCAACAATCAACATTGATGCATGCCTCTGAAAACAACTCCTGATAGTGGCGTTCAAGACTAAACTTGGTGGAAACTATTCTAGTATAACAAGTCAAAGCGAGCCGTAAGTTTGACGGAATCTCTAACTCATGATCTTGGAGTGATCCAATGTAACACATCGTTGAAACATAAAGTACTTAACAGCCTCTCCCTAGATAATCAAATGAAACTATATCTTCGCTATGACCTTCTCTTAGTACAAGTGTGATGGAACAGAACTTGGTATGATGGTGATGCAATGTAGGCTCATTGTGCATGCTCCTTGGAAAAATGTGCAGACCAATTAATAAGACTTGATAGATGTGTGTGATAAACTTAGCTTATAAGAGATCTAAATGATAGAAGGATATTCACAATAATCAAATGACGTAGGGTACCTTTATATATAGGGCTCTTTGAATTCAAATTTGAACACATACACACAAAGGTCGACCAGATAATGTAGTGATAAGTGATAATCAAGTCAAGAGAAATAAGTTCAAGGTAAAAAAGACCCATAAAAGAAAAAGGATAAGAATTGACAGACCAACTTATGCCCTGATCAAAATCAATAAATTCTAGTTGAAAAAAGAATTATTAACTGACATCCAAATAATAAAAATTGACAGATTTAAAATGTTTATAAAAAAAATTAAATAACTTAACATTATAAAAAATCTAATATAAATAAAAAATATCTTTATAATATATATAAATAAATATGCTAAGATAAATCAAATACGACGTAAATACAATCAAAAAGATGTTATACCAAAATTAGATATGTAATACGTTGAAATCTTCAAACATAACACAATTTCACTTGGAAAGCTTTTCCATAGATTCACCTCAACACATAACGAAGGAAAGGTGGTTTCAAAACCAAAAAACATGATTACATTACCATTATGTTAGTGAGTTTTTTTGTATAAATTGGCCAATAAAGTTTATTTGATTTTTTTTAAAGTCCAATAAAGTGGATATAGTTGGTGTATATACCAAATTTTACAGGAGACTCAAAAATGTCAACTTCCCTATTTTAGTACAAAAATATTTGGAAAGGAAAATTAGAAAGGCAAGGAACGAATGGTATTTTAGATTTTAGCTTTTCCAAAATGTTGTCACAATCTCTCTTTTCTATTGTCAACTAAGATTGCGTATGAGTCTTTATTACATTGATTATGACCCCTAACTCTACAATATAAAAAGCTTTATTGATGTCGTAATATTGCTAGAACCTTTGTAGTATGCATGAATGTGCATAATATATTGGCGAAAATCTTATCATTATTTATGTCGATTTTAAAATATTAGATTATCTTTGATAGCATAAAGTATTGAAATATCTTAATTCGAATTTTTTAATTAGATTTATAAGATGGTGTTGTCAACTTTTTCAAAATTACGATACCTAAATTTATAGGATGGTAATACGGTCCATCCATTTCACCAAGCCATCATTTACCAATTATTAAATTAGTGAGAATTCATTTTTTCCATTTTTCTCAGAATTATTTTATTTTTATATAATTTTAGAAAAAAATATTTTTAAAGATGATTAAAAAAAATTGATTGTATTTTTAAATTAATAATAATTTATTTTTTCCATTTTTCTCAAATTATTTTTGCTTTTTATAATTTTTGAAAAAAATATTTTAAAATACGATTTAAAAAAAATAATTGTATTTGAAAAAGATAAAATTAAAAAGGTAAGGGATATTCTTCCCACGTGATGTTATTTTAAACTCAACCTTTTTCAAAAGGTTTTCACATGCCATTCCAACTTGAATAGTGATGACGAGAAAGAATGTGTATTAAATCTCTTTTTAACGTCAATTTCTATGGATTGTAACCATCAACTAAGATTGCGTGTATCTATTTTTACATTGATTATGACTACTAACCCTAAGCTAAATATAAAAAGCTTTATTCATTGGATAAAAAATGTAAGAAATACTCGAACCTATCATCATATTTATTAATTAAAAAATAAAGATAAAATTAGAAATGATGGGCTAAATAAAAGGTGGTCAGTGGATATTTATGAATTATTAAATGATAGAAATAAAATATGCATATCAATGTTATAAGTTATAATAATGTCAATAAAATTTTATCAGAGTAAATTCAAGCACGTGTAGTAACATCAGGGGGAGGAGGATGATCATTTCTTAGAGGGAGGGAATACCAAGCAAAGAGCTCCACCCATTGGGGATTAGGGGCCTCCAAACCCTCATGCTTGTTGATAGCCAAGGGAACCAAACCTCCCCACCCAAGAGGAGCCAAGTCGCTAGTACCTACCATCTCTGACACTAAAGAGGCCCACCGAGAAGGTGCAATAATAATGGACACTTTACCTTAAGAAGTAGGCAGACTCCATCCACCTTGCTGAGAGGATAGAAATTAAAATCCAATAGAATGTGGCTGGTTGTGAGAACAGTTGTGTCACTATCGAGGAACCAAAAGAATGCATCTTTGCAATAGGAGGTAAGGTATAACATGACTTATGGTGCACGATGTGCTCCCATATTGGTTAAGCAAGTCCTTTAAATGTAGAAATTCATAGGCAACCTTCTCCAATTGAGCCTAGATTTGAAGAAACATAGAGGTGAGCACATGAAATTTTTCAATAAGAGAAAATTATTGATATAAGAACTCGTTGCTGAAAATCGCAGAATTCCTAGACTTCCATAACTGAAAAAAATAGAAACTTTGAAGAAATTCCAAATGAAAGTAATATAAGTTGGTTATTTTACAAAATCCCAAAAAGAGAATTTTCCCAATTATGGGCTCATGATGACAAGGAGAGAAAATAATGTGAATCTATTTCCAAGAACACTGGTCGTAAGGGCAAGTCTAGAAGACATGTTTCACGATCTTTGGCCTATCATAAGTAAGACACTAAGGGTAAGAAAACCCCATACAATACGGTCATTCTCCAAAATATATACCCTGATAAACAAAACACCACATAAAGTGAGTCAACTTCAGCTCAAGCTTAGCCTCCAGATGTGGTTAGCGCAAAAAAGGAAAGTCCTAAGTGAATAATTCACACTCCAATGACTATTAAGCTTGTCAAAGTCGAGGAAAAGGGGATAATAATCTTATACAACAAGCTAGGAGTGTACTTTTTAAATAATGTATCACAATCCTAATGCTAGTATTTCTACCAAGCAACAAGCAGTTAAAGCCCTAAATTTTTAAGCATAACATTGTGCATGAACTCCCAAATCTATATAATGCAAGGCAAGTCTAAAGAGAGAAGCATCTACTTCTTCTGTAGGATGGGCTAATGAATCTAATCACTGCAAGGGATAACATCTTGAATAGTTTATATACCCTTTCAAAATAAACTAAGAACTTTGATTTTAGAAGTTTCGATCAACGGTAGGTTATTACTACGAGTAATGGGGGATCACCATTAAACATGATCATTGAGGGAGAGTTCGTTCCTAAAACTGTTTCCAACCCACTTGAAAAAGGGTTTGTTAGTATAGGCTTTTATTCCATTTAATAATTTTTTCCTCCACATATTTAGATAGCTTGCTTAGGTGTCTTTTTATGTCATTGTAAAAGATAATCCCACATTCATGAGGAAGTGAGGATATGTTTATCTTTCACCTATATCATGTACCTCCCTAAATCTTTTATGGCCAATGATGTTAATGCTAATATATTAATCTTTCGATTGTTGAGAAATTGCTTCTTTTTGGCTCAGGTTTGATTTTGTTGCTACATACATTTAATTCTTCATGCATTCGAATCTATCCAGTAGATCATCAATTGTGGCCCACTCCAACATGGTATCAAAGTTTTTTAGTATATGAATGCCATTGTTCCTGTTGTGAAATCTTGAGTTTCAATTTGCATGTCACACATCTGCCATTTGTTAACCTAATATATTAAAGATTTACCCTTTCCCAGATTTTGCTCTTCTTTTGAGATCCTCTGTTGATCTATATTTAGAAAAAAAAAAAGAGAAAGGTGTCTCCTTTTGGTCATATTTCATGTGGTAGGTTTCCATGCAAAATAACTTGTGTTTTTAGATTCATAAGTTGTCAAAATCTTACGATTAGATGTAAACACAACCTAGTTTTTTTATAGTTGATTTTTGCCATTTTTAGAGGGTTTCAGGGCTTTTTCAATGATTTCATTCAAATACTTACAATCTGCACTTTTGAAGGGAAAATATTTTATAGGCTTTTTCTTTTTTTTTTGAGATCTCTAGTGGGTCTTTGATTGATTTTCAAGAGGCATACCAGTTTTGGCGATTTTGAGATAGGTAGATTTTTCATCCCTGGGTGCATATTGCAAGAAACTCTAGCAGTCTAAGCACTGCAGGAACCATCACCATCTCCCACACCTATAAGGACAACTCTTGCCTCTGATGATCTAAACCCCAGACACCTATGTTAGGGGTTTTGATTGTAGGAGTAGTCACCATCCCTGACAAAGGGACTTTTGACATGAGAGCAGTCAACATCTCTAGCATTGGGATTAATGACTAAGTGAGCGGTCAAAAACTTTGACGCCTGTAATGAGGCACTGCAACCTTGACATATTTCCCCACTGTGGGAAGTATTGGCAATCCTTGCATTAGGATTTCTTGGTACACATGCAACCCTTAACCTTGCTACAAGGTGGCCCACTCTGACATGGTATTGAGACTTTCTAATAAGAAAAGTAGTGAAAGGCCTCAACAAGTGAAATTATGCCTTCAAACTCTAATGATAGCCATGGGAACATCAAATTTAAGATTTTAAAGGGTGGCACTATTCATTTCAAAAAGAGGGCCATTTTTTGGATGATGTCACTCGTCCATGAATCACATCAATCAAAGTGAGGGGGAGAGCACCCAAAATAGGTCTTAATCCCTAGTCATATGGGAGTTAATCCCCTAGTCACATCCAACCCAAAATTTCTTAACATTTGCTCTAAGGGGGCATAACTTTTTGTGGGGAAGTTGATTACAAAAAAATTTCACACAAAAAAATTTCAACCCAAAATTTTTCAAATTTATGCAAGTGGAGATCATTATTTTTATCAAGCAAGGAACATTTAAACTTCCATAAATTTTAGCTGATAATTCTATTTCAGGTGCTATTTTTTTAAAAGGTGAGTTTTCTCAAGCTCTACGTATTGGTTATATTTTTGTGCCTTATAAAATTGAATCTCTACATATTCAAAGGGGTTGTATATCATCATTTTTTAGCACACGCAGTTTAGCACATATTTCATTTATGTACCATGGATCTAAGTTTAGTTTTGATTTTTACACCATTCAACTATCACAAGTGCAAAGTCAAAGTGAAAATCATTTTGAGAAGCAAAGGCTTACACCAAATCACTATGGGTACATAAACATAACAAACACTTGAAGTAGAGAAGGTGAAGTGGTATAATAGAAGTGATGAAGCCTACGATCTTTTATGCATGTCTATGTCTCCCGACTTACTCTTTCATATTGAATCTACAACAACTCCAAATCAAGTGTGGACCTTATTATAAAAACTCTTTGGAAAGTAGGATGTCATGAGGGGTCATGAGTTGGAGAATGAGCTCATCAGTTTAGCATAGATTATTTTGATATGATACAATACTTCTTCACTAAGTCCAAATCACTCAAGTTATAGTTGAAGATGTGCAACATTAACAAAATGGATGATCAATTTATTCTTTCCATCCTTGCTAAATTAGGTTTCAACTATTCTATATTCATTTTTGACTTTTCATGCCACAAAGCATGCCATTGGAGCTACATGGACCATGTTGTCATTGGATAACTTTACTTTTGATATGACTTATGAGTAAAACAATCTCATTCAAATGGGTACACTGAAGTCATCTAAATTTCATGCCTTCATTTTAAGTCATGACAAATAGAAGGCTTCCAGTATCAAGGAGAAGAAACATAATAAGAAGGACCCAGAGCAAAGAAAGGGTCATAAATATGATGCTAATTTAAAAGCATAAAAAGAGTCCTCCTCTTCAAATAGGAAATCTAAGAAAGAATGACTCACATGTAGCTATTGTAAGAAATTTGGACATGATGAATCTAAATGCATGAAGAAGTAGATTGACCAACTAAAAAAAATGCTCGAGAAGCACAATATTAGTGTCCTTGATTCTTCCAATCAAATTTCATCAACACAAGAGTATTATAAGGCCGAAGACAGTAAGAAGGGCAAAGATAAGGGAAAATCACTTTTTGTATTTGTGTCCCAGCCTTCCATATGGGTTATTGATTTTGGTGCATCACATTGCATGGATTCATCACAAGACATGTTCTCATCCTTGGAACCTTGTTTTATGCCTTCTATCTTATCGAGTGACAATACTTCTACTGAATTTAGTGGGATGGATATATTGAAGTGAATGATGGGACATTTCATGATGTTCTATGTGTTCCCTCTTTATCCACCAATATCCTATTTGTTTATCATATCACTCACATCAGTTAATGTAAGAGAGTTGAGTTTACAGCTAATTCAGTGGTTAATAGGGAAGCAAAAAATGAATCCATTATTGTACTTGAGAAAGCAAATCACAAGTCATGATTGTATACTTTCTCACATTTTTCACTTGATCAACCCTCTACTGCACTGCTCATTCATTCAAATGGGGTGAGTAAATTATGGGATGAGCGATTCAACCATATCAACTATCTCTACATGGAGTAACTCAGTCATCATGACATGGTTTTAGGGTTTCCATGAGTCAAATTTTCTTATGGAGTTTGCTAGGGTTGCATACTTGGTAAGCATCCTGAGGAGAAGTATGACAAGGGCAAATAACAGAGAGTTGAATAGATATTGGAGATTGTCCATAGTGACATTACTGGCCCATTTCCAAAACCTTCATTCAATAAGACAAAATACATGCATACTTTCATCAATGACTATTCAAGGTATACTTGGGTGTACTTTTTAAAGTAGAAATATGAGGTCTTTGATCATTTTCAGAACTTTTAAGGCACTTGTAGAGAAATAGTCAGGTAAAGCCATCAAGATTTTGTGCACTGATAATGGTGGTGAGTGTGCCAAGAACCATTTTGAGTGATTCTATACATTATAAGGGTTTTAACTGTAACGTATAGTTCCTTATAGTCCTCAACATAATGGTGTTGTAGAGTGTAATAACAGTTCATTAAAGAAAATGGCCAATTATATGCTACACTCCAAGTCTCTTGTATCTCAATATTAGGCCAAGGCCATCAACTATGCATGTTATATCCATAACTGAGTTCCTAACAAAGCATTGAAGGGAGTCACTCCTTTTGAATCTTGGAGAGGGTGGAAACCCATAGTGAAACACCTTAGAGTGTTTGGATCTCTTGCCATGGGTCATATTCTGAAGAATCAACATAAGGTAATAGAACCTTAGAGTCAACCTTTGCATCTTCATTGGATATCTTGAGGGTTTTCAAGGATACATGCTTCTCCATCTCACCACTCATTAGTTGTTCATTGAGAGGAGTGTTCATTTTCCAGAAGTTCCTTTTAAATCCACACTCAAACAATTCCCCTTCCTTAGACGTACTGGGATTTGATGATAATTCTGATGATTTAGATTTGCTTGATCAGCTTTTTAATGATACAAAGTAGTATTTTAGTTATGATGATGAAAGTAGTGATGATTATTCCCATCTTCCTCCCAAAATATCTTTAGAAGATGAGGAATATCCTCCACTCTCCGAGCACTAATCCTTTTTGGGCTATACAAACACCACAAAGTGTTGTCCAATGGTTTGGAGATCTATCAGACACCAAGTGAACTTGTTCATAATCCCAGGATGCCCTACATGTTTTCATTGCATATGTTTTCAATCCACAATCATTTCATGAGGCATCAGGCACTCCTAAGTGGGACACTATTATGGAAGAGGAATATAGTTCCTTGCATAAGAATAACACTTGGGATTTAGTCCCTCTTCCTAAGGGAAGAAAACTTATTTGATTTAGGTTGATCTACCAAACAAAATTTATAGTAGATGGGTATATGTACAAGTTCAAAATATGTTTGGTAACAAAGGGCTTTTATCAGGTACTCAACATTGGCTATACTTAGACATTTTTCCCAGTTGCCAAAATGAACTCAATCCAACTCACGCTTGTTATTGCCATAACACATCGCTAGGATGTTCATCAGATGGATGTGAAGAGTTCCTTTCTTCACACTAACCTCAAATAATAAATATACATGGAACAACCACAAGGATTTGTGGAAGATTTCTTAGTTTTAAAACTTCAAAAATCTATTTATGGCCTCAAACAAGCTCATTGAGATTGGTATGCCAAGATGGACTCCTTTCTTCTTTTGGTTGGGTTCACTAGATTTCATTTTGATCTGAATGTCTACATTTTATGGTAGGATGATTCACTATTGATCACAGGGTGTTATTCAACCACCATCATAGTAGTGAAAATTGCTGTGTCTAATAGATTCTCAATGACTGACTTGGGCTTGTTGTATTACATCCTCAAGATTGAAATTTCTTGTACATTAGAGATAAGGGGTGGAGAAGCACAAACACAAGGCTTGACACAATTTCCATTTGAAGAACAAAATTTTGCTCCAGGGATGTAGGTTTTAGTATATAACTCCAAGTTTGTGCACCACTCAGGAAAGATTCGCATACACTAGGATGACCCCTTCATTATTCATAGTATTTGTCTCACCAGCATGTGTTGATTAAAGTGACTAGATGGCCAATTCCTTCTTGGACATTTTAATGGTAGTCATATTAGACCCTACTATTCTGAATATTCTTTCCTATTTTTAGTAAGAAGGTGTATGCCAGTAGGTTAGTCTAGGATTTTGATTATTTTCAATAAAGTGTGGCACTAGTTGCGTGCCTTTGAGTAGTTTTAGGTCAACACTTTGTATTTGGTTCTTATATTTATTATTGATTTCATGGAAGACCATAGACAAATTTTAGTGTGGGTTAAGGGTAGAAGAAGCAAAATCTATGGAGTGCCAAGGATATGGTCAATGGAAACGCACATGGGAGCAATGGCACATAAGTGGCAGTGTAAGGGAAAAAAGGGTACATAGGATGTGGTGCACAACTATTAAACAAAGTCAAGGTAAAGAAGTGATATTCCCACCTTTGGAATGTAAAATTTTGAAACTATTTATAGATATCATTCAATTAAGGAAAAGTGCAGGATAGGACATGTATTTAATATAAGGAAAAAAGTAGTAATGGTAAGTGTGTTAAGTACACATTGTGGCAATACCATTATTAACATTTATTATGTGAAGTGATGGAAGAGGTACTGGGGTAGTAAATGAAAGTCACCCCCTCACATCTATAATAGGTTGAATGTAGATCATTTCAATTTTTACTATTGTCACATTCATGAAATTATAGAGCCAAAAAAGCATAGTTGAACTACTGAAAGAGTGATTTTCAAGCTTCTAGATGAGTGAGAAATAACTATTTGAGACTATTTTTAAGCATTACAGAGTGAAGAAATTATGATAAATAGGTAGAGTGTTGGGAGGTGTGTAAGGACACACATGTTTACATATTTACAAGTTGCAAAGGTGGACATCTATCATTAGAGGTCATTAAAGCATAATAGTCGAATGGGATAACAAAGAAACCATGTATTCATTTGAGAGGATTAGACAGATGCACCTCAACCTTCAGGCTCTTCTAAGGGTGATTCAACCAAAGAAAAAGGCCCAACGTAGTGATCCTTTACCTATGATACTAGAGGAATAAGAGTTAGAGAGTGTAGGTGGTTTTAGCTTGTGTTTATTAGAGAGGAGGAACTTGAAAAGCTTGGCGTGCATGTGGAAGAGGTTTCACAAAAAAGATAAGGAAGACACAGAGTTAGGAATGGTGCACCAGGTAAAGAAGAAGATTTTTATACCCCCTCCACCCCTATTGTTGGTCAAGGAAATGTAGTACCCAGAGGTAGTATTATGCACATATAATTGGGTATCAAATGTGCCCACTTGTAATTTTTTTCATTATAACCATCACTATCCTAGTAATGAATTAGAACTACAACACAACTACCGGTAGAGTGTCAAAACATGAGGAATGAGCTGGTATATGACTTGAGCATTTTTAATACTCTCAGTGATGTAAGACTCTTCCAATTGTTTAATCTTCCATATTTTAGGAATCTAGTTGAAGCAACAAAATTTTTGATTTCATGATTGTATGAAGACTATTTATACTTTATTGGGCACCGAATGTGGATTATATTGGAGCAGATAAGCAAATTCACAAGGTTGCAGTGCTTAAGCATGAACCTTGGTTATGACTTGGAAGACCAAGATGAGATCAAAAAAATGATAGTGGCCCTTGATTATCAAAAAAAGGCCATGTTATGCATATCAAAAGTCTCTAAGATCTCTCCCTTAGAGTGGCCACATGCATCATCATGACCAAGTTTGGAAGCATTGATAAGTGGAAAGAGGTGGATATGGCCCATATTTATGTCACTCAACAAGTTATCATGGGAGTAAAATACAATTTGGTGTAGTACTTCACTGATAAGATTATTATGCACGTAGAAAAAACCCACCACCTACCTGACCAAAAGTTTTCATGAGATGCATTCCTTTTGTTACTAGTGTTTGATAAGCTTGGTGTACCTGAATACACCACTAGAGAATTGAAATAGGCATACCTTCCTGATAACAAGTCCCTTATGGAGTGGTTCAAAGCATTTACTTACCTTGGTTCAATAGTTCCATCCCACAGGATCAAAATGAAGGGATGGTATGATGGGATGAAGGAAATGTTTGAGAACAATTGGTGCATTCCAATGGATTTATCTGGATAGGTTAGAGACCAATCAAAGTCTATAGTAAAGTAACACTTTTCCTTAGTGTGCATCTATATGGCTCCCTCGAGAGATTTATCTGGATGGTTGAAGTTACCATACACTTTCACTGCTCTGTACTTCATGAACACCGTCAACCAAATATATGATGCACAATTGGTGAACATTGTTCCTAAGAAGATTGACATGAATACTTACACCCTCTACCACTTATACATATACCTTGAGAAGAAGGTGTATAGAGAAACTCTGGAGTTGGATAAAATTGACATCGAGGTCTATCAAATTTGGTTGAAAATTCAATTCATTATTTGTTTTACATGTTGAAATCTAGGAATAAATCATCATGGAGCACAGAACACGAGAAAGAGACAATCCCACCTCCACCATCACTAGAGAAGAAGAAGAAAAAGTGTTAAGGGAATGATGCTAGTACTAGTTCTCAACTAGAGCATACAAAGTGGAAAAGGATTACCCCATTACCACCTAAGAAGACTCCCCCAGTAAGTCAACTCAAAGGGTTAGAGCTAGCAACACAAATTGTTCCTTTGGAACATGAAACATTGGCACGTAAGGATGATGACTTATAAGAAAAGTTAGATATCCCAGAGGAGACACTAAAAAAATTTATTAGATAAAAAGAATAATAGGTTACCCCAGACTCTGAGAAGACACCCTCACCAGTGCGATGTGAAGAAACCAACCTCAAGGAGGTGCAAGTGGAAATTAAAGATATGATTGGTGAAGAGAGGGATGGTTCTAACATGACCTTAGGAATGAGTGGATTTGACATCAGGCCTAGCCACCAGAGTGAAGATGTAGACATCAAAATACTCGAGTGATATCCCTCTAAGGGGAAATAATTGGTTAATGATTCCATCTAGAGGATAGATAAAATTGATACAACTATGACCCTACGTGCCCAATATCAAAGGGGAGTGCTGGAGAAGATCTTATACATGTTTTCACATTTTGCACTAGAGGACATATCTAAGCAGACTCAATGGGATTTATCTTTCTCCCATGATGTTTATAATGAAGAACACCATTTTGAGATGCCTTCGGATAGCCTAGTATTAGATTTGAAAGCAATAACACTTCTAGAAACCCTTTTGGTGGACTTTTAGTAATTTACCATGGTACAGGTTAATACATCACTTTTAAAGTTGGCACATGAGGTCATAAGGCAAAATGCCTTATCTAAGTTTGATGCCTGGTTAGTTTAAAAATAAACATAAAAAAATGGTTGTTTTATATCAGAACGAGGTCACATCAAGAACAAAGCTTGAATAAGAACTGGATGAGGTCAAGCGCCAATTAGAAATTAAAATAATGGCCAAGGTTAAAACATTGAACATCTATAAAATAAATTTGAGCCAAGAACTAGCATTTGTGGATGAGGTTCCCCTTTTTGGTGAGGAAGTGGATAAACTAGAGACCATGGTAGAGCTTTATCTAAAATGATGCAAGGACCAACCCAACCCCTAGAATGAATAGACTTGGGCAATGAAGTAGTTCATGGAAGTAGTCGAAGTATGAAATAGATTCTTGCATAGAGTTGGAGACACCATTCCCATTTTGAATGGGGTTTTTAAAAATTTGGCATGACCAAACAAGATTTTGGAAGCTAGGCTCTAGGCAAAATAACTTAAATGATAATAATTGATGGATAATGCCTTATTTATAAAAGATCGTACAGAGGGTGCCAAATAATTAGAGGATGTGGAGGCTATGGAGAACACAATAAACACTTGTCATTAGGAAATAAATACAAATATTTCAACACTCTAAGGATAGGTTGTCACTAAGGTCACTTCACTTGAAAGCATTCATAAGGATGATTCAATATCCCTTGAGAATTTGGTCAATAAAGTAGGCAAATGTCTCAAATAGCCTGAGGACATCAAGAATATCAAAGCAATGGTAGAATAAATAAGATCTAAGTTGAAAATTTCCTTAAACCATTGGGAGGATATCAAAACATAAATTGAGGAGATAGGGCCTGAGTTTTTGGCAGAGTTTGAGAATAATGCTTAGTCTAAGGCAAACTAATGGCTTAGTGTAGGGTGATGTTGGGCCCCAATTTTGGCTAAGTAATTTTTGGGAACAATCAACATGGAGAGGCACTGCGTAGAAGACCATGGCACAAAAGACCATGGTATAGAAGGACCAAGTCTCATGGAATAAATGTGCATGTTAAACGGAGAACCCGAGATCAAATGACTCAAACTTAGCAAAAGACTTGGGGAAGACATAGAAAATAGAGAATGGTTATGGGGAAATTTGTAGGGATGGAAGAGAATAAGTCAAGCATGAATCCAACACCAGTCCATAATAATATAGATGCTCAGTGATAAGGATCCATCATCGAGAGAGAATATAGGGGTAGAAAGCTCTAGGTCCTTAGGAACTTAATGTAAATGGCTGCCATGACTCAATTGTAATGATGATCATTGGTGAGTCACCTTGAGTGTCATTAATTTTATAATTTATTGGTCATGGAAAACCAAGTATAAATACCCCTATGATTTACTTTGTAATGTTGTTGTTTAGTTGGACGTTATTGATATGGTTTATACGAGTTAGTTACATTGTAACTCTGAAACTGTGAATTCTTTAGAGATCACTTATGAATATGATGAATGAATCTTGTGTTGAATTAATACTATTATTAAACTAACTATGGAGTTAATGCTATTAATTATCATTTATTTCATTGTTTAGCTAACTGAGTTAAGGTTGATAGTTATCATTTATGCCATTTTTTTTATCATTGAGCAATGAACATGTGCTAGGTTAGATATGGATTGTAGAATGAGTATAGTATTTTGTATGTGTTCGATCAAACCCTATATAAGTAGTTATAAAAACACACCCTTGTACGACAAAACCAATAGGAACCGGTCCCTGACTATGTGCTTAGGGTGAGCATGCAAGATATTCTTCTTGCATGAAATGCCAATGTGCTAGCATGTTGGAATCTTATCAATTAAGTGCGTGCCTAGGGAAATTTATGCCCATGTAAATGAAAAGAATTATAATAGACACTACCACCCCTCCCTTATGGGTGGTGCCACTTTGGTTTCTTTGCTTCTCCACTGCTCTTGATAACACCCTTGGTAAAAAACACTTAGGCCCCTTGATTTTAATGATTTCCACCTTATAGATTCTTTTGTATTATGGTCAACTCACCACCTAGAGGTCCTTCTAGCATTATTTGAAATTTTTAACTAATAAATAACTCCTTCAATGGAAAAAAGAGAATTTAGATTACCTATCATACCAATCAGAATGACATATTGTCTAAGTTAGATCATCCTCTGTTACATTAGAAAAGTTGACTATGTATTCAAGATGACACACAACATTTTTTGAATAAGTGTTAAAACAATATCCCTAATTTGTTTAAGGATTCTAAATTTTCACATGGTTATAAAAAATTGTAGCCTAAACTCCATATATTAAGGTTTTATGAAAACCCCTAATCTAGTTCCAAGTCGCACATCACAAAAAATTAAGATATGAAATACACACCTAAACCTCTTCACAATTTTGTATAAGCCTAATGGAATACAAAGATGAATTAATTTCTTCCCAATCTTACATCAAAGCTCAAACAAGCACAACAAAACCTTTAACCTCTACAACTTTTTATTGAACTTCTTTATAACAAAAATTGTGAGAGTTTGGATCAATGTTGTGGACTCACCCCATAACTCTAGTACCATATGATAACATGTTACTTTATTAATTCAAGATCTATTTAATTCATAGAGAAATGTCATAAGATATGGCATTAAGAGAGAGAGATATGCTAACACAAGAAATAAATGATACACATGTACCAAAATATTAGCAGAACATAAGAGATCAAGATGATATAAATAAGGCATAACCCTCACTTATTAATACATCTCAACTTACCTAATTTTTTATGGTTATAACATATGTCAGTCTCCTATTACACATAATGGTGAGACACAATTATTCTACCATACCAAGGTAGGGAGAAATGAATTTGGGTTATAACTTACCACAAGCTTGTAACCATTTAGTTATGATAAAAAAAATCACAAGGAACACCACAACTTGGTGTAAAATGGAGATAATGAACCCTAACTTTGAGCATCACAAGCTACACACAAGATTGGTGGTTTGTCAATTGTGACCTGAGATAGAATCAATTGTTGATTGTGACATTGTGTTATCAATTTTGATCCACTTCTACAATTATGTATTTTACTACTTTTCAAGCTAAAAAAAAGCTATGTTACTTTGTTGGCAATGAGTATGACTATGGATTTTCTTGAATTGATTAATGCATATAACTATAAGACACTTATCTCCATTGTTGAAACCATTATGTGCCACAATGCTATAACAATAGATAAATTTGTAAGGTGAGTGGCTCGAACACCCTCTTGATGGGTTGCAACTACATATCCCACATGCTAATAATCAAGGCTCAATGTAGTTCTAGTGTTTATAAGTGTTCCCAATAAAAAGCGAGAGAAAGTGTCAGAGTGGTTTATGTTCACACTGGCTAGTAGTTTGACTCATTTGTAAACTAGTTTTGTTTTTAGCCGTATTTACACCCACTCATGGAGTTAAGCTTGATTTTGAGTGTTTTTATTATAGTCATTAGATTTTTTTAATTTATGTGCACGAACAATTTTTTTTGTGCACTTATTTAAGACAATCCACTGGTTGTTGTAAAACCAACATAAGAGCCTATTTATTAGGCACTCCTATTACTTCTCCTAGATCGATGGAGGAGAGAGGAAGACTACAAATTATGTATTATTCTTGAGGCAATAATGAAGAGATTGGATTGTACATAATTCATTTTTGTGTGCTTAATTTCTATGATAGATTTTCTATGGTAATGGTGTTCAAGAGTGATCATGTAGTTACATGAGTGCATATAACACTCCATTATGGTATCAGAGTAGGACGTGACAGCCATTTCTCGCTGATTTATCTCTCTGTGTGCAAGGCTTGTTTAACATTCCAACTAGGTCTTTATTTATTTGGTGAATTTCTCTGGGTTGTAAACCTCCTTTAAACCCCATTTAGTCTAGCCTTACACCCCTTAATTTCCTTTGTGCAAGGGTTTGAATCATTATTCAGAGGACGTACATGACCATTATCTTATTAATAGGGGTTTATGTGGATTTTACATATAGTCATATAGTTTTTTATTTTGCTTACGTGCTCAATCTGTACAGATCAAATATTAGACCTATTTACAAGTATGTGTTATTTGTCGTAATAGATTTCCTTTGGCATCCCCAATTTATGTTTAGCTTTGCATCTAACATTAATTATTTTCAAAGACTATGACATTCACATTGTTGATTGGAGCATTGGATACATGGTGGATAATATCGTTTAAACCCTTTAATGGCTTTGCCTCTTTTCTTGACTGTTATTCTTGCATTGAAGGATCTAAAAGATATTTGTACAAAACTCTTCTTATCTTGGCTTGACTCCTATCACTGATCAACGGGTCATTTGGCGAGTTCTCATGAGCTTCTTTGAGCAACATTTCATATTCTCTTTAAATTGGTGAAGATATTATCAAATTTATTATGCTTCCTATCTATGTTGGCTTCTTTTCTTCTATCTATAACCAACATCGACTTATGCCTCTAAAAAAAACCCTCGATAAGGGCATTCAAGATCTAACTTGGTGGAAACTATTCTAGTATAACAAGTCAAAGTGAGCCCTAAATTCCTCACAATCTCTAACTCATGAGTTTGGAGTGATCCAGTCCAACACGCCGTTAAAACATAGAGTACTTAACATCCTCTCCCTGGATAATCAAATGAAACTATATGCTTCATTATGACCTTCTCTTAGTACAAGTGTGATGGAACAAAATTTGGTATGATGGTGATGCAATGTAGGCTCATTATGCATGCTCCTTGGTAAAATGTGCAGACCGCTTAATAAGACTTGATAGATGTGTGTGATAGACTTAGCTTATAAGTGAAGCAACCTGCCGACGAGTTTGCATAACAATATTGTGCTACACAAAGGCTATTTGCTTTCACTAGATTTTATAGCAGATGTCACACTAAAGAAAACCTATCAAGGTTAGTTTCCTATAACACATAACTTGATCAGGTTATCCATACCCATACTAAATGGCCTTCGATAGCTTCAAGTAGTAACAAATTAAACATTGATTCAAAAAAATTCTAAACAGAATCAGGGCTAAATGTATTTATACCTTTAGTAGTTTTTGGTAGAACTACATTTAGCCCTAATTCTGTTTAGAAGAATTTTGAATCAATGTTGAATTTGTTACTATTTGATGTTGTCGAACGCCACTTAGTATGGGTATGGATAACCCAATCAAGTTATGTGTTATAGGAAACTAACCTTGATAGGTAGACTTGACCAAATATATATATATATATATATATATATATATATATATATATATATATATATATATATATATATGTTTTTATGTGAGAGTGTTGGGTAAACACACAAGCCTGGATAAATATAAATCAATTTCTTTGATATCACAATGTAGGAACCAATCCTATCCTAGATCCTAAAACACAAAAAAGGCGTTATATATAATATATATAACGCCTTTTTTTTATGTTTTAGGATCTAGGATAGGATTGGTCCCTACAATAAGTGATCTAAATGATAAAAGGATATTCATAATAATCAAATGACCTAGGGTACCTTTATATATAAGGCTCTTTGAATTCAAATTTGGACACATACACGTGAAGGTTGACCAAAGAATATAATGATAAGCAATAATCAAACCAAGAAAAATAAGTTCATGATAGAAAAGACCCACAAAAAGAAGAGGATAAGAATGGGTAGACCAACGTATGACTTAATCAGAATTGACAAATCACTGATTATAACAAGAAGCAAAAAATCTAAAAAGAAATTCTAATTAAAAAGACAATTATTGACTGACATCCAGAAAACAAAAACTGACATATTTAAAAAATTTATAAAAAAAATTAAATAACTTAATATATATGAAAAATTAAAATATCTTAAAAAACCAAATATATATAAATATATTAAAATAGATAAAACATGACATAAATGAAATTTAGATATCCAATACGTTGAAATCTTCAATCATTAACACAATTTCATTTGGAAAGCTTTTCCAAAGATTCACCTCAACACATAACGAAGGAAAGGTGGTTTCAATTCTACATTTAGAATTTTCAAAACCCAAAAAGCACATGATTACATTACCAATATGGTATAGAGCTGTTTTTCTATAAATGGTCCAATAAAGTGGATATAGTTGGCGTATATACCAAATTTCAGAGTAGACTAAAAAATGTCAACTTACCTATTTTAGTACAAAAATATTTGGAAAGGCTAATTAGAAAGGCAAGGGAGGAATGTTATTTTAGATTTTACCTTTTACAAAATGTTGTCACAATATCTCTTTTCTATGATCAACTAAGATTTCTTACGGATCTTTGTTACATTGATTATGACCCCTAACTCTACAATATAAAAAGCTTTATTCGTTAGTCATACAAAATCAATTTATTATGACTCAAATTAGAGGTGTAATAATTTTGTTATGTCCATATGTCATCGTTATCGATGGTGTGATATTGTTGGGACCTTTGTGATATATAAATGTGTATAATATATTGATGAAATTCTTGTCAATATTTGTATCGATTTTAAAATATTGGATCATCTTCGAAACAACTTTGATAAATAATTCTAAAAACTTACAAAACTTTATGTTTACAAAAACCTTTAACTATTTAAAATCTTCTAAGAAATGGTAACATTAATAATAACTAGAAATTTATACATTTGGCATGAGGTACTGAAATATCCCAACTTAACTTTTCTAATTAAATTTATAGGATGGTGTTGCCAACTTCTTTAAAATTGTGATGGTTAGTGGTAACTTCTATATGTCAAGGTATAAAATGCTTGTATTAATCGATTAGCATCTCTCCCAATTTGTTATCAATGATTTCACCATTTGTAACATGTATCCCACAGGAGTGTTCTTTGAGGCGACTATAACAATGCCCTGAAGTGGAGGTTGAGCGTCTAAAGTCTGTAGAAAGGTTTCGTACTTAACAGGGGCTTTCTCCATCCTTTCCAAAGTTCCATAATCGTCCAATCCGTTTATTGTAGCCTCTCTTTTTATTTGCTTCACTATGTATTCTTCTATCTTTTTTGTCTCTCTTATATTTTCTATCGCATCTTTTTTGACCTTCGTACTATTCCTTTCTTCAACTTTTAAAAAACTTTCAAATTATAAAAGTTAATCATCCGTTATCCACTTACTTATTATATTTAATTATTTTCAATGATTTAATTAAATCGCCAATTCAACTTCTCGTGATAATAAATGTTGACTTTACTTTGTATAAGAATACAGTTACAAGTTTTCACCCTTCCACTTCACCAAGCCATCATTTACTAGTTTTCAAATTGATGGCAATTCTTTTTTTCTATTTTTCTCAAAATTATTTGACCTTTTTATAATTTTTGAAAAAAATAATTAAAAAAATTGATTGTATTATGAAAAAGATAAAATTAGAAAGATAAGGGATATTCTTCCCACGTGATGCTATTTTAGATTTAACCTTTTTTAAAAAGTTCTCACTTGAATACCAACCCTTCCAACTGGAATACCAACCCTTTAATGTCAAATTCTATGGATTGTAACCATCAAGTAAGATTCCGTATATATTTTTTTACATTGATTATGACTAGTAACTCTAGGTTAAATATAAAAAGACTTTATTCAAAAATATTTGGAAGTTATTATTATATATATATATATAGAAGTGATTGCTTAAAATAGAAGTAGTCAGTAGATATTTGTGATCTATCAAATGATAGAAATAAAATATACATGTCAATGTTATAATTTATAGTGATATCAATAAAATTTTATCAAAGTAAAGTCAAGCATGTGCAAGAATATTAAGGGGAGGAGGATGATCATCTCTTAGAGGGACGAAATACTAAGTAGAGAGCTCCATCAACAGGGGATTAGAGGCCTCCCAACCATTGTGCTTGTCGATAGCCAAGGGAACCAAAACTTCCCACGCAAGAGGAGCCAAGTCACTAGTGCTTACCATCTCTGACACTAAAGAGGTCCACAAAGAAGGCACAACAATAATAAACACTTTACTTCAAGAACAGGGAAAAATTTAGTGGTTATTTATAGTCAAATGGCTATATGTAGGTTTTTTCAATCTTGAAAATGACTAATTCTACGAAATATACATAGGTCAAATAGCGTAAATTTTATACAATTTCATAGTTCAAACACATATTTGTCTTATAGATTATACTCGATCATATTTTGAGACATATTCACCAAAGTTAATTAGACATTTATGGGTCTGATTTGCTAGGTATATATATATATATATATATATATATATATATATATATATATATATATATATATATATATATATATATATATATATATATATAATAAGGATCACCTAAAACACAATAAGCTTAAGGTAATAAATATATTTTACTATGAAAATATTTTGAATATTCTTTGATGCCACATGCTCTTCCTTCTATATGGTTTTTAATAACTAAAAAAATTAATAATAAATAATTTTTAAACCTAATGATTATTTTATTTCTAACATTGAATACGATGTAGGTGGAATTAAAGCTACGGGGATCGGGATTTAGATTTTCTCTCATTTTTAGTGAATTAACGCTAACATATTGGGATGCCCTAAGGCAAAATTTAATGTTGGTCCAACACCTCACCCAGGGATTAATAAAAGTTACTCGAATACATATGTGACAACTTCTCAATTTTTTTTGTCATTTATGCAAGCTCTTGGCAGAAACAAAGCTCTGAGAGTCGGAAGATTAGGATGAGAGGTTAGAAACGAAGGCACAAACAAATTCTAAGTTGATTTCCTTATGATTGAAAGGTACGGACTTGTGTTTTTTAAGTTTTAAACGCTGAGAGCAGTTGTTCGCATGCATAGTCGTCTGTCTTGAAATGAATAATATAATAATAGGTTCCCTAAAAAATATTTGTTTAAAGATATTTATTAAAAACACTGTGCATGTTGGTTTTTTAGAAATTTCATGTATATCTAAAAATATTTTCTTTAAACTCAAAATCTGTGAAATGAGTATTTTGGATTAGTCAGAAATATGGTTGAAATGATCATGAGGCTCTGCTACGTTTACTCATTTTGTTTAAAAGAAGTATTTCGCATGCCATTATTTCTCAAAGGAAATAAATTTCTTGTTTGTTTAAAAGAAGTATGTGGCAAAGATCAACCACATAATATAATTCATTTTATTCTTTATGCATTGTTTAAAAGAAGTATTTTGCATGCCATTATTTCTCAGAGAAATCAGTGTCTTGTTTGTTTAAAAGAAGTATGTGGTAAAGACCATCCACATAATATAATTCATTTTGTTCGTTGCACATTATTTAAAAGAAGTATCTTGCATAACATTATTTCTCATAGAAAATAAGTTTCTTGTTTGTTTAAGGTTTAGGGTGGTAAAACTAAAGACCAACCAGATAATATATTAAACTGAGTAAAAAATTGTGACAAAAAATTAGGTATATATATATATATATATATATATATATATATAATTCTTGATTTATGGTCCCATAATCAATTTATTATTTATACTCTATATCTTGATTTTTTGTCATAATTTTTGCTATACTCAGTTTAATATATTATTTGGTTAGTCTTCACCACAAATTTTTTAAATAAACAAGCAACTGATTTCTTCTAAGAAATAATGACATGCAAAATACTTCTATGAAAAACGAGGATGACATAACTAAAAAATATAATTATTACATTAAGTTTATTGTGTCCTAAGTGGTCCTTAGATATATGAAAATTGAACATTAAGGTTTTGAAATTTGAAAAAGCTTGTTGAAGATAATGCGAAGTATATAAATGATCAATTTTGATATAGTGGTTTGTCTTTATTAAAAATTTTGCTAAAATATTTGAGGAACCTTTGTTCAAAATGAGTATTTAATTATTTAGCATGGTCAAAATTGGAAATATTGGTTTCAGATTTTTGAAGATATAGTTGCATGTATATATATATATATATATATATATATATATATATATATATATATATATATATATATATATGAAACTCATAGGGTTAGGAATTTATATGGATTTGAGATTCATGCATTTTATTATGACCTATTTACTATTTTTTTGAAAGTGGCATGAGGATTGTGAAATAAAAGATGAGACAAGATCTCAACCTCGATCCCCGTAGCTTTAATTCCACATGCATTGCATTCAATTCCAAAAATGAAATAAAATTAGGTTTAAAAATTATTTATTATTAAGTTTTTTAGTTATTAAAATTATATAGAAGGAAGAGCATGTGGCCAAAGAATATTCAAAACATTTTCATAGTTTTAAAATTATAAACTATATAATAAGGTCTGCGAAAATATTTGAAGTGTGAATTGTGGTCTGTACTCAATTTATACTAAGTATTGCACATGATCTTACCGTATGTACTAAATAAGGAGAGTCCTAAAGCCTCATGATCATACTGTATTTTGTTTTTAAGTATTTAAGGTAATAATTATATTCTGGTTGGCATGATTTGTTAATTGAATTTTTTTTTTTGAAAGGCCAATATGAATGTGGTTAAGACGTTTTGATAGACCTTATTATATAGTTTATAATTTTAAAACTATGAAAATATTTTAAATATTTTTTCAGTTATGTCATCCTTGCTTTTCATAGTTATCAAAGAGTATAAATAATAGACTGACTATGCCAAAGAATATTCAAAATATTTTTATAATTTTAAAATTACAAACTATATAATAAGGTCTGTTAAAATGTCTTGACCATATCCATATTAGCCTTTCAAATATTTTTTAATTTCAATTTTAAAATCTTAAATGTAAATCAAAACATAATTAGTTTCTTAAGTTGACTATGTCCTGAGTGGCCCCGCATAAAAATTGAACATTAGGGGTTTCATGTATTTGATTATGGCCTATTTACCATTTTTTTGAAAGTGCCATGAGGATTGTGAAAGAATAATGCATGGTTTTCTTACGCTGGTAGTTATTATTTTAGTATGATTGTAAAGAGGATAAAATAATTAATTTGTATGCACAATGATTATTATATAAGTATTATTTGCATTTTGTTTTAAATTGAACAATTTGATGCATTGTATTTTTAAGATAATGAAATTAGGAAGTATTTGAGCTCGATTAAATAAAATGCTTATTTTAACATACTTTATTAGATATCAGGGTGGAATCTAAGTTTAAATTATTTAGGTAGAGATGTTTGGGGTCGTGATGATGGTCAATATAGTGAGGCTACTCCTTCATGGGATAGCTCTCGAGGTGGCCAATTCTTTCTTGGTCACAGGGCTGCTAATACATTTTCTAGGCTATTTAACTAGAGAACCTATGTTTCTTTGCATTTTGATGCTAATGATCCTGCCTTTTGGAATATTCTCAACTCTCTTCTTGCTAGCTCTTTGAATTTTCATGAAAATAGAGGATGAAGGCAATCACATTGGAGGAATCATCCTCTCAGACAAGGTATTCCAAATGAGCCCCCTCAACATGTGCATGTTGCCATTCAACGTAATGAGCATAATGTTCTATTTCCTGAGCCATCTCAACATGAAAACATTCTTGAATTAACTATAAAATTGCATCCCAATGAAATTCTTCCACTTAATAGTAATATTTCACCCCTTCAACCTGAAAAATATGCTTCTTCTAGCAGGAAATGTGCTAGCAACCTTGCAACACAACCTATGGAGGTTAAAATGTTAAAAAAAGGTGAAGTTAGAGGTAGATGATTCTAAAGGGGCCTTGACCTACTTGTAGAACTTCTCCCTGCTTCCATGGAGTATACTGATTATTTGACTAATAAGGGAACCCCTTTAATATATTTGATTTGTGATATAAACTCTGATTAAAACTTAAATTCTTGTGTTGAAATTTTGTTCATATTTAGTATTAGATACCGTATTGATATTTTTAAGTATGTTAATATTATTTTTGGTGGTTTGCATATATACATGATAGTATTTTATTTCTTATAGAAAAGTATGTTTGAATGGTTTATTCTTTACTCAACAATTATAGAAACACACATGGATTTTAATGTTTTATAATAATCTTTAAAAATTATTTCTACATATTGATCATGTTTTAGCCTTGTCAAAATCAGTAAATAAATATATGTAACATGATCAAGATTCAATATGATCTTGAGGGTGAGGTTGAAATCAATATATTTTTTTGTTATCTTTCATGTTCCAAAATTATGGTTCTTGAGGCTCTTTTTGTGCAGTACATACAATAAGATCATGTGTAGTACTTAGTATACATTGAGTAAAAACCTTTGTAAGTCTTTTAAAATACTAATCTAAGATATAAAAGGGATATCAAGAGATAGATATATAAGAGACTAATCTATAAGTATACATTGAGTCTTTTTGTCTCATGGTTGCTTTCATTTTGGTTTTTTTCCTTCTTTTCAGTTATAGAGATATAAAAAGGATATCAAAAGATTGATAAAACACTTTGATAAAATCATAAATCTTTCTTTCAAGATATTGAATCTTCTATAGGCTTTAATCTGTTGGATAGTTTAGATTATGTTATTTGAAATTTTATCACATATACATATATTTGATAACTGAGATATAAACTATAAAATAAGGTCTGTCAAAATGTCTTAACTATATCCATAATCAATAATAGCCTTTAATTTTTTTTTTAAATTAATAAGCCATGCCAATCAAAATATTATTATTACCTTAAACCGCTATGGGACAATAGGGCAAGACAACTATGAAAAGCGAGGATGGGAAACCAATATCTTTAAAGAAATGCTTTTTAGGGAACTTATCATTATATTTATTCATTTCAATCCAGATGACTGTGCATGCAAATAAATACTCTTAGTCTTATGTTTGATTAAGAGAACCTATATATAACAATTGTAAACTCTATTATAGTAATACATATGTATTCGAGTATAAGTAAGTTACTCGAATACATATGTGATAGTTTTTTGATTTTTTTAGTCATTAATGCAAGCTATTGGCATAAGCGAAGCTTTGATAGTTGAAATATTGGGATGAGATGTTAGAACTAAAGGTGAAGACAATTTTTAAGCTAGTTTCTTTATGATTTCAAGGTATGAATTTGTGTTTCTTTTATTCTAAAGATTGAGAGCAGATGTTTACATGCACAATCATTTGTCTTGAAATGAATAAATATAATGATAATGTCTTAACCATATTCATAATCAATAATGATAAAGTCTATGAAAATATCTTAACCATATCCATAATCAATAATGGTCTTTCAAATATCTTTTTATTTCAATTAACAAACCATGCCAACTAAAATATAATTATTACATTAAGATTTTTGTGTCCTAAGTCACAAGTGGTCCTTAACATGTTTATAAAACCAAGTAAAGAAACATTTTCTTCCTTCTATATGGTTTTAATGACTAAAAAACTTAATAATAAATAATTTTCAAACCTAACATTTATTTATTTTTAACATTGAATGCAGTGCAAGTGGAATTAAAGCTAAGGGCATTGAGGTTTAGATTTCATCCCATTTTTTATTGAATTGGTGATGGCATATTGAGGGGTCCCAAGGCAAAATTTAATGTTGGTCCAAAACATCACCCATGGAATTAATATAAGTTGCTCGGATACATATGTGATGGTTTTCTCAAATTATTTGGTCATTTATGCAAGCTATTAGCAGAAGTAAAGTTGTTGGTCCAACATAGATACTTAAAGTTCATTACACTATAGATATCTCAAATAAGTTTGGTATAAAATAATAAGAGAACATCAAAATATACTTATGCATCTCTATAATAGAGTTTGCAACTGTTATAGACATATGCTCTTAATTAAATATAACACAAAAATACTCATACTTGGTATAAAATAACAAGGAAACACCAAAATATACTTATGCATCTCTATAATAAAATTTATAAATGTTATAGACATGTTCTCTTAATCAAACATTAATGAAAATACACAAATTACCTCTCAATCATTTATATAATCTACATTATCTTCAACAAGCTTTCTCAAAACTTTAATAAAATAAATCTCAAAATCGATCACAAAATTTGTTGTCCTTCCTCGATCAAGCTCAGATTTTACTTGTCTAAATTTCAAAATTCAACATGTCAATTTTCTACATTTTGTTCTTGATAATTGTTATTTGCATTCTCTTCAAAATTCGCTGGACTCAGATCTAGTATTGCAAAATTGTAGTGTGTTTGAAGAATTATTAGTCAATCCTCTTCTTTCAGATGTTGACTACCAAATTACCAGAGCTCTATCAAATAGAAAATTAAAGATATTATATCTAGTTATATAGCGCCTTAAGTAAGTCTCTAATTTTTGTCAAGCTTGTTTTTTAACTTTAAAATTTAAAAATGACTATGCACTAAAAATTCTCTCATCTTCCATTGAGCTCAAAATAATTATTTGGCATATAGTTTGAGATACTATATCATATTGTATTTCACTCAAACTTAAGGTAGTTCATAGTCTAGTGATCGAGCCATCTTCGAAAGCATGGTCCAAAACTTGTTGTGGAAAATTGAATAGATCATTCCCTTAGCTTTGGTAAATTTGAAATGCTTTCAGCTTGTTCACTATTTAATTCTACACTCTTGCAAAAGTGTTGGGCTAAGGTTTTAATTTTATTCTAAAAATTTGATGAGCTAAAAAAATTTCAATATTGAAGGTACTTATGTTAAGTTGTGGAGCTAAAAGCTTCACTGATGCAAATGGTGGAGGTTCTTGAGTGTCAGAGTAACCGACGTCGGTCAGGCCAACTGACATTAGTCATATTTAGTGTACACAGTAACCGACATCGGTTATGGTTAGTCGGCATCGGTCAGACAGGAACCGACGTCGGTCACCTGTGTGTTTCCAAAATTGGTCTAATTTTAGACGGACAATGAGTTTGCATGTAAAGACTAATTTTAGTCTTGGGTCTGTGTTTCTAATTATTATATGCCTTAGATATTATTTAAGAGACCCATGGGGCTGTATTATAATGTAAGCAAGACCAATTAGGTTTGTAGGGTGGAAGATCAAGAAGGTCTGTGGAAGTAAGGTAGGCAAAGCAACCATTGAGTTGATTGTCACTGGACTTGGAGGGAACAACAACTCGGTGTTGAGTTAATTGTTGATTGTAATTGAGTGAGAGAGAACTCTTGAGGGAGAATTAATGTACACCCAAGAGGTGTGGGAAGAGAGATTTTTTCATTGTATTTCTTTCTAGAAGAGTGTTAATACAGATTGTATTGTTTCTCGTATCTCCTATTTTGTGTTGTCTCTGATTTCTAGTTACATATTACTTCTGGTTTAATTTCGTGTTTAGTTGCTTATACAAAAGTAATCAATTGTACTCTATAGTTCCTAACAAGTGGTATCAGAGCTTGGTTCACTAACACCTTGGTTTCAGAGTGTGTTAAGTGTTTGTTGATTACAGGTCACTCACAGGGGTTTCTGTTTGAGTGGGAGAAAAGCAATGGCATAAAAAAGTAAGCTAAGAATAGAGAAATTCAATGGCAAGAATTATCAATTATGGAAGATGCAGATAGAAGATTATCTATATCAGAAAGATCTGTACTTACCGTTGGGTGGAGTTTCAAGTAAGCCCACATGTATGCATGATGAAGAATGGAAGGTTCTTGATAGAAAGGCTCTTGGAGCTATAAGACTGACCTTGGCAGCTTCTATGATTTCCAACTTATCTCAGGCAAGGACAACGGTAGATTTAATAGAATCTTTGGCAAATTTATATGAAAAACCCTCAACCTTAAATAAGGTATTTCTTATGAAGCAATTATTTAATTTGCAAATGCTGGAAGGTGGATCGGTATATAGTCATCTTAGTGATTTCCATGGTTTGGTAAATCAGTTAAATTTAGTCAAAATAGTTTTTGATGATGAAATTAAGGCTCTCTTAATCTTATGCTTTTTACCTAAAAGTTGGGATAGCTTGATAATGGCAATAAGTAATACTGCATCTGCTTCAAATATCTTGAAAGTTGATGATGTTGTTAGTGTAATCTTGAATGAATAAATTTACAAAAAAAGCACAAGAAAAAAATTAGGTAATGCTTTAAGTCTTGAAAGCAAGGGATGGCAAAGAGAGAAGGGCAAGCAAGGGAAATCAAGGTCAAAGATAGGTAGTAGATCCAAATCCAGGTATAGCAGTATCACCTACTAGAATTGTGAAAAGAAAGGACATGCAAAGAAAGATTGTTGGTTGAAAGAAGATCAGCATGAAGGTAATGAAGAAGCAAAAGATGCAGGTATTATTGCACAGGATGCTCTCATATTTTCTTTGGATAGTCAGGTAGAATCATGGATTTTAAATTTTGGTGCTTCTTTCCATGCAACCCCAAATAGAGAATGTTTTCATGATTATGTCCATGGAGACTTTGGAAAAGTTTATTTAGGGGATGGTGAGCCTTGTCAAATGGTTGGCAAAGGGAAAGTGCAGCTGAAATTATAGAATGGCAACACATGGGTGTTGAAGGATGTCATGCATGTACCCATCTTGAAGAGGAATCTGATTTCTACAGAAAAGTTGGGTGATGAGAGTTGCACAGTAACTCTCACAGCTGAATCTTGGAAAGTTTTTAAGGGTGCACTTGTATTAGTCAGAGGTAAGAAAGTAGGTACACTTTATCTATCTACTTGTATTACTGATTCTCTTTCTGTTTTATCTACTTCAGATGTAGATGCAAAGATGTGGCTTTGTAGGCTTGGTCACATGAGTGAGAAGGGAATGCATGTTCTTAAGTCAAATGTTAAGAACTGAAAAGCCTTGGTTTTCAAGGAGAAGGTGATGGACAGTGATCAGCTCAAGAGGCTAAATAATTTTGATCAGGGTAATTTGGATGAGGTTATGATCCAAAGTAAGCTCGCAGATAAAAATCATCACTCACAGGAAAACACAGACACTGATGTTAGTCAGGTAGTGACCGATGTCGATCAGGTGGTAACTGACGTCAGTCAGGTAAGAACCAACATCAGTCAGGTCAGTCAGGGGGAACTGACGTCGGTCAGGTGCAGACTGAGAGATGATCGAGATCGGTCACTGTTAGAACAAAATTTGGGCAGACAACAAGCTGTTAATGAGTCTCAAATGCCCATGTGGAGGTCTGAATGGGTAAGTAAGCCTCAAATTCATTATTCCCCTTCTTTATACTACTTTTTGCTCACTGATGGTGGAAAACCAAGAAGTTTTGAAGAGGCAATGCATGTAAAATCCAGAAAATAGTGAGAGCATGGCATGAATGAGGAAATTGATTCCTTGGAAAAGAACCAAACGTGGGATTTGGTTGAGTTTCCAGCTGGAAGAAAAGCACTGAAAGATGAATGAATTCATAGGTTAAAAAAGGAGAGAATGGATAGGTGAGACAGAAGACCAGGTTATATGGTCTTGAGCAAGCTCCAAGACAGTGGTATTTGAGATTTGACAGGTTTATGACAAAGCATGGCTTTAGTCAATGTCAATGTGACCATTATGTTTATTTTACCAGGTTGGATAATGATAGCTACATTATCCTGTTACTGCATATAGTGTATATAATTGTTGCAGGGTCACACATACAGGGAATTGCTGAGCTAAAGGTAACAGTAGCTCAGACATGTGCCAGGAAGGATTTAGGAGCAAAAATCTTTGGCATGAGTATTTCTAGAGACAGGAAAAATCATAGGTTGATTTTGCCTCAAGAGGATTATGTGAATAAAGTAGTGGAGAGGTTCAATTTGTAGGATGCAAAACCGGTAAGCACACCTATGGTTGGACAGTTCAAGTTAAGCTATGAACAGTGTCCTAAATCACATGATGAGGTTGAGTACATGATATGTATTAGACCTGATATTGCCCAAGCAGTGGGAGTTGTCAGCAAGTTTATGGCTAATCCAGGAAAGAAGCACTAAAAAGTAGTTCAGTGGATTCTCAAATATCTGAGAGGGACCAGTAGCAAGTATTTATGCTATGCAGGGTTAAGCACTTCTCTACATGGGTATGTAGATTCAGATATGATAGGTGACTTGGATGGCAGGAGAAGCACCACAGAATATGTGTTCACTGTTGGTGGAATGGCAGTTAGCTAAATTTTAGAGTTGCAGACAGTTGTTGCAGTCATAGAGGCTAGCAAGGATAAGAACCCTGCGAAAATGTTAACAAAGTTGAGAACAAAGGAGAAGTTGAATCTTCATTCAACTTCTGTTGGTCTTCAATATTGAACTTAAAGATGGGGATACAAGCTAGAAATAAATTAGAGGATGTACAAATATAGGTACAGGTGCAGCTGTTTATCTCCAAGTGGGAGATTGTTAAGTTGTGGAGCTAAAAGCTTCACTGATGCAAATGGTGGAGGTTACTGAGTGTCAGAGTAACCAACATCAGTCAGGCCAACTGACATCGGTCATATTCAGTGTACATAGTAATCGATATCAGTTATGGTCGACCGACATCGGTCAGACAGGAACTGACGTCAGTCACCTGTGTGTTTCCAGAACTGGTCTAATTTTAGACAGACAGTGAGTTTGCATGTAAAGACTAATTTTAGTCTTGAGTCTATGTTTCTAATTATTGTATGCCTTGGATTTTATTTAAGATACCCATGGGGTTGTATTGTAACGTAAGCAAGACCAATTAGATCTGCAGGGTGGAAGATCAAGAAGGTCTGTGGAAGTAAGGTAGGCAAAGCAACCATTGAGTTGATTGTCATTGGACTTGGAGGGAACAACAACTCAGTGTTGAGTTGATTGTTGATTGTAATTGAGAGAGAGAGAACTCTTGAGGGAGAATTATTGTACACCCAAGAGGTGTGGGAAGAGTGAGATTTATTCATTGTATTTCCTTTTTGAAAGAGTGTTAATACAGATTGTATTGTTTCTCGTATCTCTTATTCTGTGTTGTCTCTGATTTCTAGTTACATATTACTTCTGGTTTAATTTCGTGTTTAGTTGCTTATACAAAAGTAATCAATTGTACTCGGTAGTTCCTAACATCACAGTAATGAATTCTAATAGTTCATCTTGACGAAAATGATTTCTAATCTATGAAGAGAAATATTTTGTAATTTTCTTCAAGGTATAACTTAAAGAGAATACAAACTCAAATAATATATCCCTTATAATAGAAACTGCTTTGAGTCTATTAGATCGACCAACTATGTCAAAAGTGTGAGTTATGATCTATATTCAATTTATATTAAGTATTGCACATGATCTTACCATATATACTGCACAAAAAAAGTCCTAGATCCTCATGATCATATTGTATTTTATTTTTAAATGTTTAAGGTAATAATATTATTTTGGTTGGCATGGTTTGTTAATTGCAATAAAAAATATTTGAAAAGCCAATATGGATGTGGTTAAGATATTTTGACAGACCTTATTATATAGTTTATAATTTTAAAACTATAAAAATATTTTGAATATATTTTTCAGTTATGTCATCTTCTTTTTTATAATTGTCTTGCCTTATGACCCCATAGTTGGTTTATACTCTACACTCTGATTTTTTATCATTATTTTTACTATACTCAGTTTATTATATTATTTGGTTGGTCTTTACCACATATCTATTTTAAGCAAACAAGAAATTGATTTCTTCTAAGAAACAATAATGTGCATAATATTTTTTTAAAACAATGCATAAAGAACAAACTAAATAAATGCAACAGAGCCTCACAAGCATATTATATTTTGTTTTTAAATATTTGAGGTAATAATTATATTCTAATTGGCATCATTTGTTAATTGAAATGAAAAAATATTTAAAAGACCATTATTGATTATGGATATTGTTAAGATATTTTATCAGACCTTATCGTTATTGATTATGAATATGGTTAAGACATTTGAAAGATAATATTTTGAGCAAATATCTTTAAAGAAATGCTTTTTAAGGAACTTGTCATTATATTTATTTATTTATTCATTGTATTTTTTCTATACTCAATTTATTATATTATCTGGTTGGTCTTTACCACATACTTATTTTAAATGAATAATAAATTAATTTCCTCTGAGAAATAATGACATGCAAAATATTTATTTTAAACAAATGTACAAATAACAAATTGAATAAACGTAATAGAGCCTCATGATCATATTGTATTTTGTTTTTAAATGTTTAAGGTAATAATTATATTTTGGTTGGAATGGTTTGTTAATTGAAATAAAGAAATATGAAAGGCTAATATTGATGTGGTTAAGACATTTTAATAGACCTTATTATATAATTTATAATTCTAAAACTATGAAAAATATTTTGAATATTTTTTTGAGTTATGTCATCCTCGCTTTTCATATTTGTCTTGCCCTATGGCCTCATAGTTGGTTTATAGGTTATACTCTAATTTTTTATCATAATTTTTACTACACTCAGTTTATAATATTATCTGGTTGATTTTTTGAGAGACTTAAAGAGGTACGTACTCAATTTATACTTAGTCATATGGCCATCACATTTATTAATTAAAAAGGACAAATTTAATCTTTAAAAATAATGACAGTTTAATCATTAAAAAGAAAGAACTGTAAATAAGATATGGACTTTAGACTTCTCATCTTCTAACATCTTTCTCTATTAGATTTTTCACCATTATTTCTTGATTTGAATATGACGCTTGATCCACCAGCTGTTGGGTTGTTTTAGTCAATTCCATCTCTAGCGTTGAAGTTTAGCCCAATGTGCTAGCACACTGGCCCTTTTATGCAAGATTTGAGTCTTTCACGCTCACCTAAAATGTGTGGCAAAAGACCGGTTCTTGAAGGTTTTGTTGCACAGTTTGGTTAACTTGTTAATATTCATCTCTTTATATCAATTAAACAAAGATTATGTAAAAGCATAAAATCACTACTTTAATCCTATGAGTTCTATATTTGATTAATATCATCATGCATATTATAATCATTTTTTTTATAGCATCAAGTGTCTAGAAATGAAAATAAGATAAAGTATCTTTCACATAAAATTTAAAACACATTTCGTACCATCACTTATAATAACACATTGATCCAAATTGTTATGTCATATATTAAGCTTAGAGATTTATTACAGTGACATTCTAGAATTCATCCATGCATTTATTTGATTCCCCCTACAATGTTTTACAACAGGGGTAAAAATAATTATTTTTCCTTGACCAAGTGTTTACAATCATTAATGGCATGTAAATTTGGCCAATGAACTCTTAATAGACTGAGAGTCATAACACCTAACAATAAGTTCTTCTTAGAGAATCAGGTCTCTGTGCCCCCTATATCCTTGCTCTATGTTATATGTTTATTGCCAAGTGTTCCTCTCCTTGCAGGCTGGTACAAAACTTCCTATCAATAAGGTTAGAGTGACCCATTTGAACTATTTGTCCAACTGCTCTCGATTTCCACATTAGTATTTTACTTTTGTTTTAAGTCCTACATCCTTGGGTTCCTCATGACTCATTTTTTGACTGGGTCCTCTCACACTGGTTCCTTCAGTCCATTGTCCTCTTGTGCCCCTTAGGTTTCATGTCATGATGCTTTTGTGTTTATCAATTTCACACCATGATCCTCCCACATCATGTTAATTTCATGCCAAAATGGGATACCACTTAGTCAAAATTTTGGGGCTAACATCACCCCACATTATACTCTTAGTCCATTCTAGACTAAGATGCATTAGCATCCTCCAAAATTTAGGGCTCGACTACATGAGTTCCTTCTTCAGATTGTCCCAATGGGACAATGCCTCAATAACCTTTGAAGTTATTTATTCTATTGTTCCTTTTATTTTCTTTATCTCCTTGGGTTGGTTGGGGGTCTTTTTATCCTTCTTAACCTATTCATCTAAGGATACGGTGGCCTCCTTCTAGACATGTTTGAGTGTAGATACCTCCTTGTCAACCTATCCTTGGAGGGCTACAAAATTTGCATTCAGTTATTGCTAATATTTATTGATGGTGTCCTCCATCCTCTCTACATCCCTAAAGGATTTTGCATGCTCAATGTAGTCTTTTATTAGGAGCACATCATCAACCAACTATTACCTCTGTGTTTCTTTAGCTTGGAGTTGAACCTTCAAGACTTTATTAGGGCATGCTAGTCATGCAAAAATGCTATCTAAAGTAGGGATAACTTCCCCAACCCTTTCTATGGTGTGTTTACAGATGTCTATAACTATGGTGAACTATTTATCCAATTATAACCCCTCGTCTCATGATATAGGTTTCTCCTTGCATTGTTTGAGTAGTAATTCCACCAGGGTCTCCAGCTTTCCTATGGCACCACATTAAGGGCTACACCATCTGCTAGCACTGGGTCTTCATTCAAATTTTTTTTAAAAAGGTTTAAGACCCTTACTTTTTACCCTATGGCCTCTTAAAATTTTTGTTTTAATGTGACCACTTCCTCGACAAGTGTTTGTTTCTCTTATACTTCTTTATTATACATGCCTACAACTCTAGCATGTTTTCATTTAATCATGCATGCATTAGAATCCAATAAAATATTCAAGTGCATTATTTCCATGCCTAGCTTTAAAAATGTAGTGCTTGCTAGAAGAGGGGAAATCTCTTGTGGATCTACCCACAATGGTTTTGGCAGCGCTCGAGCATCTAGGCCTAAGGAAAGGCTATCCTACGTAAGTTCAAACTCATGTTCCTCATTGTACATGTCAAGTAGGAAGGATACTTGCTTCCTTTTTTCTAGATTTTTCTCCTTTAGGATGAAGTGTGGCCAAATATAGAGCATATTTTCTTGAATGTCAAACTGATAACATTCGTATGTATTTTTATTTGCACCTTCATCATGCCCCACTGAAGTCTCAACTAATCCCTTCCCTTGGGTCATGCTTAGGCTCAGCATTTTCATGGCCACTAAAGGCCATTTCAATTTATTTACCATCCCCCTCATTTCCATATTGTGTTTCAACATCAATAAAGGAGTCATCAGAGGTTGTTTTTTCCTCCTGTACTGAGGAGGGAGTTCTCTTAGAATCCAAACCCAAGCTATGGATCTACACCTCAAAAACTTCCTATTGGGGCACTTGCCTTGGAGGCTACTATTGGGAAACTCTTACCTTAGTAATTAGAGGAGATAGTGGAGGTGAAGAAGGTGGGGTGGAGAAGGTGGAGGTGGAGGTGGAGAAGGTGGTGGATAAAGAGGAGGAGTAGGTTGAGGAGATGAAGGTTGGGGAAATGAAGAGTGTGGGGGTGTAGAGCAAGAAGGTGTAGAGCATGGATGAGATGGATAAGTGTGAGGATATGGGGATGAAAGTGGAGATGGTGAATGATGAGGTGGGGGTCATGTATAGGGATGGGGTTGCATAGGTCTAAAGGACTACACCTCTACAATATTTTGTCATTTCTAGGGGGCTTGGTGCCCACTTGTAATGGTGCCCATGTCTGGTCTCTTCTTCTTCTTTAGAGGTGGTGTTGAAGCAAGTTTATCCTTAGGGTCTCTGCTCTATGGGTTATTTTAGGGGTGAAACATGTAGAACAATTTATGAACTTACTCCCTGACCAAAGTTTGCTTGACATATATGTCGGTCAGGTCTATCTCCAAATTCTCCACATAGGGTTTCTTGCCTGGATAAACATATAACTTACAAAGAGTGTGAATTTTTGAATTAATACTTTCAACTTTTAGGAAGATAGGTTGTGCATCATATATTTGATTAATATAATTTATGAAGTACTGCACTAAGAAAGCATATGGTAACTTGAGCCATGATAAGATCTCTCTACATGGATTCATTCATATTCATGCGAGGGAGAAGTATTGATTTACAAAAAACTATGCTTATTCTACAACTAAAGGGGGTAGGTCCTTGGGAATGCACCACTCATCCTCAAATGTTGCCTTAATCCCATCAAACCAGTACCTTATCTTGATCTTGTATGATGGGGTGATGTGGCCAGGTCAAGTAAATGCCTTGTAGTGCTCAACGAGGGACTTGTGCATGGGAAGGTACACCCACTTTAGTGCTCTAGAAATATAGTTTGACACCCCAATTTTTTCAAGGACCAATAAGAGTGGGATCACCCCCATGGAAACTTGTACTTCAGCTCTTGATGAATCCTCTTCATGTCTTCAACAATCTTCTAGGTGAAGTACATGGCCTAGTTGTATTTCAGCCCTTGTGAGACCTTATGAGTGATGTATAGGTGTGCAATGTCCTTTTATTTCCAATGATTAATCCATTTGATCTTGGTCAAAATTATCCATGCCACAACTCAAAGGATATGATCTTGTAGTTTCTTGATGTGCATGACATGTCCCTACTTTTGATATATCAGCACCATAGTGGTCTACTATATCTCTTCAGTGTCAGCCAAGTCATCAATTACACTTAGTACCGAACATTGTAGTCTTGTGACCCTAATGAGCGTTTCAAAGGTAATCTTCATGTGATACCTAGAAAAGTATATATATAGTCATTGTGGATGCACAAAAGGAAGAATTGCATACACCAGTTGGTACTTAGTATTGGTGATCTCCACTCAATAATCATTTTGGAGCCCAACCTCTTCCCCAAGTTGGTGATGATTGTAGTAAAAAATGGTGTAAGTAGAGAACTTAGAGACCTAGTTCTCCATGCACAACACTAAGTCTTGATATTCCATCTCTTCAATAAATAGAGATGGGGGTGGGGATGCTTGATCTATCTGCACCAAAGATGACTAGGCCTGCTTTGCCTTGTGCAACATACCTTCCTTTCCTTCTTTTGTGCATTGTTCCTCTTCTCCTCCCACACTCTATACTTATTTTTTTGGGTGCTACACTTTTTATTTTGGGGTCTCTTCCCTAATTAGAACCTAGTCTCTTTCACTCACCTCTTCCTCTTCAAGTATTATTGCCAAGGTCTCGAGTCTCTTCACCTACATTACCCTTTTAGAAGCCTGAAGGTTAATGCGTGACCATCTAACAGTTTCAAATTAATACGTGTTTTCAGATTAATTCTTCAACTTTTTAATCTTAAGCACCCTTTAATGGCAAACCTGAAACCTACAACTCTCAAAACTAAAGCTTTTCCCACCGAACTAGAGTTAGAATCTCTCTTCTCAACTTGGTAATGACCTACATGGATTTTTGAGGATGTGAAAACTCTTTGCTTTGCTCAAGATTTGATTTGCTTGACTCTAGTAGTTGATTGATCTTTGACTCTATTAATTCAAAAATAAATTCAAGGTAAAGTATGGAATGGGTTTAACTTGGCTATTTATAGTCTCTAAGAGGAGTTTACCCTCATTAATGCCTTTTCATCACCCATCACATTATAGCATTTAATGTAGATATTTAATGGCCATCACATTTGGCTACTTATTTTTTGCAATTAATGCATTAATGGTATTATCCCATCACATCATTGGCATGTTTTATTTTCATAACTATTCTTTTTACATTAATTACATGTCCTATCTCATGCCCTTAAAATTAGTTCACATTTGTGGACATGCTCTATTGCATTCTCCACTCTTTGATATTTAGGTAAGTGTAGTGTCATCTCATCATAAACCATCATCGGTGAAGGTACTTGAATGGGTGGTTATTGGGAAAGTCCATCCCTTGCCCCTTAAGGAGGAATTCTACCTCCTCTAATGCCTCTAGAAGTAGTGCTCATGGTATGGGGTGAAGTAGCTAGTTGATTAACTAATTTAGGGCCTGTATTCTATCCTTGAAGACTAGGTCCACCAGGTATCTTGAGTTGTGCCATATAATTCCCTTAAAGAGGTAAAGATAGTGTTAAATCTAAATGAGCATCAAAAGGGTCAATTTTAGTATCCCTTACCGATTCAAGTTTTGATTCTAAACTATTTTTATCCTAATTTCATGTGTACTCTATCTGACTCAAAGGCATGAGCACGCACTATGGTGGGGGATCTTGGCTGGTTCAAACTTGGTTCTTGTCATTCATCTTGTCTCTCCCTCACAGGATAGAAGTGAAATAGAATGTGGCTCAAAATTGATGGGGTATTCATGTGTTTTCACTTTCCAATGGATCTTAAAAACACTCCTTGAGTTTTCTTGGTCTCTTCTTGCACCGCTAACTCCCATAATTCTTTGTCAAGCTTCATCATACTTCTGTTTCTACAATGCATGTTGGTTGGATACCATTTTAAACCCAAAATATTCTACCAACCCGTATTCTCCCCTTCCAAATGTGTAGCTCATGCATAAGATAATATATCTTTCCATTGGTATAGTTTTTAGTCTAAGATCAATAATTAACTTCTTAATTTCAAAAGCAAAAAACTTAAGATAATGACCACATGGTTCTCGAATGAACTGTAACTTGGATTCTTCAAGACATGAATAGGTGGTCATAGCGTACTCCATAATGTAGCTATTTAGAACTCCTTTTCACCAAAAGTTGACTGATTGCATCCACGGGGCTCCATGTCATGTTAAATCCCTTTGCCATTCTAGCATCTAAGACTACCTCCTTCCAAGATTCCTTGATCATCCTTGAGCATATGCTATCAACCAAGTATGTAAGTAAATTGGGACCTCCAAAAAGAAGGTTTCATATGACAAACTATAGATATTTTTCTCCACCCACTACCGTGTGGAGATTCCTGGCTCAAAATACAAAACTACAAAATTATCTTCAACACTGATAACCCATTCTTCTATATTATCTAGCATAATACACTCAAACATTTTTTCATGACTATGCTTCAAGTGCTTTGGGTTCCAGTAATGAAACCAAAATGTTGGGTTATTTTAGTCAATTTCAACTCTAGTGCTGAAGTCTAGCCCAACATGCTAGTGTGTTGGCCCTTTCACATAAGACATGGGTCTTACACACTCACCCAAACCACATAGCAAAGGACCAATTCCTAAAGGTTTTATTACACAGTTTTGTTAACTTATTAATATACATCTCTTTATATCAATTAAATTAAGATTATGTAAAAACATAAACTCACTACTTTAATCCTATGAGCTTTAGATTTGATTAATATCATCATGCAGATTATAGTCATCTTCTATTAGCATCAAGTGCCTAGAAAATAAAATAAGATAAAGTATCTCTCACATAAAATTTAAAACATAATTTGTACCATCACTCATAATAACACATTGATCCAACTTATTATGTCATAAATTAAGCTTAGAGATTTGTTACAATAAAATTCTAGAATTCATCCATTAATTCATATGATTCACCCCATAATGTTTTATAACAGGGGTATTTATACTTGTTTTTCCCTAACCAAGTGTTTACAATCATTAATGGTATGTAGAGTTGGCCAACGAACTCTTAATAGACTAAGAGTCATGGTACTTAATAATCAATTCTTCCTAAAGATCTAGGCCTTTATGCCCCTATATCCTCACTTTATGTTATATCTTTGTTACCAAGTGTTCCTCTCCTTATATGTTGGTACAATACTTCTTATCAATAAGGTTAGAGTGAGCCATTTAAAATGTTCTTCCAATTGCTCTCGATTCCCATGCACTCCCATAGTATTTTGCTTTTATTCTGAGTCCTACATCCTAGGTTCCTCATGACTCATTCTCTTCTGATTGGGTCCTCTCACAATGGTTCCTTTGCTCCATTTTCCTCTTGCACCCCTTAATTTTTGTGCCATGGTGCTTCTGTGTCTATCATTTTCATGCCATGATCCTCTTACACCATGGTTCTCCCATACCGTGCTAGTTTTGTGCCAAAATGGGATAACACTTAGTCAAAATTATAGGGGCAACACTAGATCTTTATAAGTTTTTTGAAATAAATAATAGAAATCTCAAGTCAATTTATACTAACATGGTGATTTTGTCAAATATTCACCAATAGATTATTCCTAAAATCTAGGATTTACCAGGACTTTATAGTAAGCTTTTAGGGGTCCCTTAAAATTATCCTTACTCAAGAAGTAGGTAGAATCCATCCACCTCAATTAGATGATATAAATTAGAATCCTACAGAATGTGGTTGGTTATGAGAATGGTTGAGTCACTATTGAGGATCCAAAAGAATATATGTTTGAAATAGGAGGTTAGGTAAAACATGACTTATAGTGCATGATGTGCTCCCATATTGGTTAGGAAATTCCTCTAAGTGTATAAATTTATAGGAAACCTTTTCCACTTGAGCCTAAATTTGAAAATACATAAAGGTGAGCACATGAAATTTTTTAATAAGAGAAAATTGTTGATATAAGAGCTCGATGCTAAAAATGGTAGAATTCCTAGATTTCCATAGCTGGGAAAAATAAAAACTTTGAATAAATTCCAAATGAAAGCAATATATGTTGGTTATTCTACAAAATCCCCAAAAGAGAATTTTCCCAATTATGGGCTCATGATGAGGAGAGAAAATAATATGAATCTATTTCCAAGAACACTGGTCGTAAGGGCAAGTCTATAAGAGATGTTTTAGGATCTTTAGCCTATCAAAAGTAAGACACTAAGGGTAATAAAACCCCATACAATATAGTCATTCTCCAAAATATATACCCCAATAAACTAATAACTTTGATTTTAGGAGTTTTGACCCCAATGGTAGGTTATTGTTACTTTTAATGGGGGATCACCTTTAAACATGATCATTGAGGGAGTGTTTATTCTTGAAACTCTTTCCAACCCATTTGAGAAAGGGATTGTTAGTGTAGGTTTTATTCCATTTAATAGTTTTTTCTTGCACATGTTTAGATAGCTTGTTTACATGTTTTTTAGGTCATTTTGAAAGATAATCCCACATTCATTAGGAAGTGAGGACATGTTTATCTTTCACCTATTTAATGTACCTCCCTAAAGCTTTTATGGATAATGATGTTATTGTTAATATTACAATCTTTTGATTATTGAGCAATTACTTATTTTTGGCTCATGTTTGATTTCACCACTACATATATGTAATTCTACATGCATTCAACTCCATCTAGTAGATCATTAATTGTGGCCCACTCCGACATGGTATCAAAGCTTTTCTAGTATATGAATGTCATTATTCTTGTTGTGAATCTTGAGTTTCAGCTTACATGTCACAAATCTACCATTCATTGACCTAGCATATTAAAGATTCACCCTTTCCCAAATTTTGCTCTTCTTCTAGTGTCGTCTGTTGATCTAGATTCAAAAAAAGAATAAGAGAAAGGTGTCTCCTTCTGGTCATATTTTATGTGGTAGGTTTTCATGTAAAACAACTTGTGTCATCATATTCAGAAAGGGTCAAAACCTTATAATCGAATGTAAACATGACCTAGTTTTGTGACAATGGAATTTTTTCCATTTTTGATATTACTAGATTGAGTAGGTGATATTTAGAATCGTAAGTCTACTTCAAACTATAGTTTCTCCCTTAGTTCAAGTCTGATTAGTTGGTTAAGCAATAAGTAAAATATTATTTATGTATCTTCTACAAAGGTATAATATAGAGGAGTTTTTAACACTTTCACTGAATCTATTCAGCTTCAGGGAATTCTCACTAAGTTTGGCATTCGGTTTTAATAAACTATAGTCATCTTCTATGACAACCAAAGCATAATATAGATCTGCAAGAATTTGGTCCTCCATCAACAGACCAAGCATATCAAGATTCACATGCATTTCATTTGGGATCTCATCCATGATGAAGTCATTGATCTCCACTACATCCAGATAATTGATAAAATTACTAATCCAAACCCTTCACTGAGAGTATCTTCATTTATGGTCTCTTTTTAGGGTCCATGTAGCTTCTACATCCTCCTATGTGGGGAATTTTATTGTACTTGGATACCTCATTAGGCCTTTGTGTCAAGATACAATTCTACTACCCACCTAAGCTATGCTTAAGGGGGGGTGTTTGTATAGGTTTTAATTGTATTTAATGGTTTTTACCTACACATGTTTAGTTAGCTTGCTTAGGTGTATTTTTAGGTCATTATGAAAGATAATCCCACATTCATGAGGAAGTGAGGACATGTTTATATTTCACTTATATAATGTACCTCCTTAAATATTTTGTGGCAATGATGTTAATGCTAATATTTTAATCTTTTGATTGTTGAACAATTACTTTTTTTTGGCTCACGTTTGATTTCACTACTACATATCGGTAATTTATTCATGCATTCAACTCTATCCAGTAGATCTTCGATTGTGTCCTAATCTAATAGGGTTTCGCATACTCAAAGGCTTTCCAAATGTTGTGAGCCAAAAAATTACATTCAATTTTTATGATGGTATTTGTGATAATATAATTATAAACCATAACCCATTCAATACCCTATTACCATAGATAAAACCTATATAAATGCGATATTTGGGAAGAAATTTCCAAGCCTCAAATCCTTCAATAGCTCGAATGACCTGTTTAACACATAAAACTATACTTCATCTATGAAAATAATTAAATTATGTTCCTCATTTTTATTTAGGAAGGCAACATATGCCCTAGGAAACTCTTTGAAAACCCTACGTCTACTTAGCATTAACCCACAACAAATCCCACAAAAGTTTGTAAAGCCTATCATGTGTCACTTTTGTAGGATTTCAGTGCAAACTAGAAAATTAGCCACTAAGAAAAATGGCTTAGTTATATAGTAGGATATCATTTTCTAAAATCACTAGAGAACATAATACTAGAGAATGGCAGGGGAGATTTAAAATGTGAATGGAATGACTATAAATTTAATAATTTTCCATTTCTCAATTCACCTCTAATTAAAATTTTCTATCCATTATGCAATGGCCATCATACTCTATCAATAGCATTGATTTTCCCTAACTGTATGCTAGAACTTGAAGATTTATAGAAAATACCAATGCAACAAGAAGATTCATAAAAGGAACCCTCCTTTTTTGCAAGCATGATAAAATAGTCATCTATAAAATGACCATTAGAAGTTGACTCTTCATGTCAGGGAGATTAATACCCTTAATAAGTCATCGATTAGTTTTATGGTTAAAATATAACCAAAGGCCTCAATAACAAGAATGTACATAGAAGGAATAAGAGGACATCCATTCTTTATTGAGAAAAAAAGTATGAACCTATCATACTTGTGCCAATTAATGTTCAAACAATATAAGTCCTCCATAAATAAAGTTTAGATGGTGAATATTGAGATGTTCCCAAACCCTATTTATTTATGCATGGTCAAAATGATGACCATTTAATATGATTATAGGCCTTTTCAAATTCTAATTAAGGAAGGACATTGATTTTTTGGAGGCATGATCCCATTCCATTCCTTCCCAAATTACAATGATCTTATCAAAGATATAATAGATTTTGATGAAACCTATTTTCTCTAGTTTAAAAATTGTAAGAAGAAAACATAAACAAAGAGCAATATATTTGGTGAGGATATTATAAGACACCTTAAACAAAGTGATGGGTCTCCAAATGGTAATTAACTCAAGATCACCAGCCTTAGGAATAAATTTTATATTTACTTTATGTTAGGTTGTGGAGCTAAAAGCTTCACTGATGCAAACAGGTGAGGAGGTTGCAGAGAGTTTGTTGTTGTCACAGACGCCAGCGTCGATCAGGCCAACCGATGTCGGCAGGATCAGACAGGAAGAGCAACCAATGTTGGTTAGGAGTCAGCCGTTGTCGGCACCCCACAGGTAGACAGGGACCAACGTCGGTCACCTGTGTGGTTCGAGCTGCGAGTGTTACGGGCAGTTAGTTAACGAACCAAGTGTTTGCATGTCAAGAGCCAAATTTAGACTAGAAGCTACGGATCTAATTATTGTAATTAGGTGTCTAATTATTGTTTACATGAGATATATTTAAGAAACTCATTGGTTGTATTGTAAGTTGTTCTAGTTTGAGTTGAGCAAAGTTAGCTCCTTCTGTGTGTGAGGTGAGCAAGGGTGTTCCTCCTAGTTCCACAACAGTACCAAGGTGGGTGCTGGTTTTGGAGAGTCAACAAGATTCTTCAAGGGTGTATGATCTTGGTCAGCAGGTGTGCATGGCTCCTTTAGGAGATCTACATGGTAAGTAAGATCATTGATCTGTAGGTGTATGTGTGTGCATGATCCAAGTTTGTAGGTGTGCAGAACCAGATTGATTTGCAGGTGTACAAGATCAGAGAGGATAGCAACACAACAAGGAGCATAATCAGGTAGGATCTACTTGGAGTACAGTGTGTACTCAGAAGGAGAGCAAAGAGGAAGGCAAGGAAGATCCTTCCATAAGTAAGATCAAATTGGGTTGCAGGTTGTTGCAGTTTAGGGGAGATCTACTTGAAGTATGATTATGTACTTGTGGAGTGCGTGGAGCACTTGTGGAGTGTGTGGAGCACAGGTGTACTGGCAGTAGTGGATACTGGCTGGTTGGAGGTGAACACCAACTCTGTGTTTGAGTTGTGTGTTGTGATCGTAGGAGAGAGAGCTTTGAGGGAAGATTTACTATTTATGCCCTAGAGGTGTGGGAGCCCTAAAGGTGTGTAAGGAAGAAGAATTGTGGCAGCCTTCTTTGTTGTATTTCTTTCTGGAAGAGTTTTAATATAAGTTGTGTATTGTATCTCATATTTTGTGTTATTTTTGAATTCTAGTTACTTGTTAATTCTGGTTAATTCTACATGTGAGTTTCTTGTATTTGGTAATCAATTGTGTGCTTTCGTTATTTACCAACAAGTGGTATCAGAGCTAAGGTTGTAGGGAGCAGGTTTTGTGTTTGGTTACAGGTCACTCTCAGGGGTTTCTGATTGAGTGGGAGTAGAGCAATGGCAGAAGAAAGTAAGCTAAGAATGGAGGAATTGAAAAGCATGAATGGTCACTTACAGTCCTATGGAAAGAAAGAGCAAGGAAAAGAATATTGTTGGTTGGTAGCAAATCAGCATGAAGGAACTGAAGATACATATGTTGCAGGTGTTGTTGCACAGGATGCTCTGGGAGGTTTCTTAGATAAAGTTGAATCTTGGTTAATAGATTCTATTGCCTCTTTCCATGTAGCCCCAAGGAGAGGAGCTGGTGAGCCTTGCCAAAGAATTGGCAAAGGGGAAGTGAAGCTAAAATTGCAGGCGGCCAACACAGGGGTGTTGAAGGAGGTCATGCAGGTCCCAGGCTTGGAGATGTGGCTAATTTCTTCAGGAAGGTTGGGTGATGAGAGATGCACAAGAACTCTCACAGCAGATGCACTTGAATTAGCTGGTGGTAAGAAAATAGGTACTCTTTATCTACTTGTTTATATTATTGATTCTTCTTTTGTTGCAGAGACGTGGCTTTATAGGCTTGGTCACATAAGCAAGAAGGAGATGCATGTTCTTAAGCAGAAGACTGATATATTTAACAGGCTTAAGAACTGGAAAGCTTTGGTGTTTATGGAGGAGATGGCAGACAGAGACCAGTGGATGGGGCTGGATACTTCTGAGCAGGGCAGTTTGGACATGGGTTTTGATTCAAAGGAGCTCGCGGGTAAAAAATCATCAGTCACAAGTGAACATAGGTATCAACATCGGTCAGGGGGAACCAACATCGAACAGACATGTGCCAATGTCGGTCATGTGCAGACTGAAGCTGGTGATGTCGGGCAGGGTAAGACCGACATCGGTTAAGAAGACCGACGTCGATAGTAGGTAAGACCGACGTCAGTCAGGAGGACCAATGTTGGCAACAGGAGACACCGATGTCGATAGAGTTGGTAGTCAGGACAGGTGCATGGAAATCGACGTCAGTTGGATGCAGATTATGTGGTGACCGAGGTCGGTCACTGTAACAAATTTTGGGCAGACAACAAGCTATCAAGGAGTCTCAAACACCCATATGGGGGACTAAAGGTCGTAAGTAATCCTCAAATTTGTTGTTCCTCTTCTTTATACTAGTTGCTCACTGTAGAGCAGGAAGGATCTAGGAAACAGTGGGAGCATGGCAGGAATATGATGCAGAACCAAGCAGAGACTTGGTAGGGTTGCCAGTGGGTATGAAAGCATAGAGACAAATGGATACGTTAGTTGAAGAATAGAGAGAATGGACATGTGATATGGAAGACCAGGTCATATGGTCTTGAGGAAGCTGCAGGACAGTGGTACAGGTTTGACAGGGAGATGACAAAGCATGTTTTAGTCAATGTCAGGGTAACTACTATGGTTTGTCTTACCAGGTGGATGATGGTCATGACATTATCTTGTTACTGTATGTGGATGGTATGTTTGCTAGTAGGTTTCTACATACAAGGTTTTGCTGAGCTAAGGGTAAGATTAGTTCAGTGGTTTGCCATGAAGGATTTGGAGCAGTGAAATTCTTTAGCATGAGAGACATGGAGATCACAAGTTGATTTTGTCTCTAGTGGGAGCTGATGTGAATCAGGTGTTGGTGAGGTTCATTACGCAGGATGTAGAATTGGAGCACACTAAGGGATGGACAGTTCAGTGTCTAAAATCACATGAGTTCTGGTATAGACCTGAGTTTTCCCAAGCAGTGGGAGCTATCAGAGAGTTAGGAGCCAATTTGGGGAAGTGGGTTCTTAGGGATTTGAGAGGGACCAGCAGCAGGGATTCATGCTACGCAGGGTCAGGACTTCACTACATGGGTTTGTAGGTTTGGATGTGGCAGGTTACTTGGATGACAGGAGGTGCACCACAAGTTGTGTGGTGGTTAGTCTTCAGGGTTGAGCTTGAAGAGGGATACAAGCTAGGAAACAGATTAGATAGAGTACAGGTATAGGTACAGTGTAGATGTGTATCTCCAAGTGTGAGATTGTTAGGTTGTGGAGCTAAAAGCTTCACTGATGCAAACAGGTGAGGAGGTTGTAGAGAGTTTGTTGTTGTCACAGACGCTGGCGTCGGTCAGGCCAACTGACATTGATAGGATAAGATAGGAAGAGCAACCAACGTCGGTCGGGAGTCAGCTAGTGTCGGAACCCCCAGGTAGACAGGGACTGACGTCGATCACCTGTGTGGTTCGAGCTACGAGTGTTACGAGCAATTAGTTAACGAACCAAGTGTTTGCATGTCAAGAGCCAAATTTAGACTAGAATTTGCGGATCTAATTATTGTAATTAGGTGTCTAATTATTGTTTGCATGAGATCTATTTAAGAGACTCATTGGTTGTATTGTAAGGTGCTCTAGTTTGAGTTGAGAAAAGTTAGCTCCTTCTGTGTGTGAGGTGAGCAAGGGTGTTCCTCCTAGTTCCACAACAGTACCAAGGTGGGTGCTAATTTTGGAGAGTCAGCAGGATTCTTCAGGGGTGTATGATCTTGGTCAGCAGGTGTGCATGGCTTCTTTAGGAGATCTACATGGTAAGTAAGATCATTGATCTATAGGTGTATGTGCGTGCATGATCTAGGTTTGTAGGTGTGCAGAACCAGATTGATTTGCAGGTGTGCAAGATCAGAGAGGACAACAACACACCAGGGAGTAGAATTAGGCAGAATCTACTTAGAGTACAGTGTGTACTCAGAAGGAGAGCAAAGAGGAAGGCAAGGAAAATCCTTCCATAAGTAAGATCAGATTGGGTTACAGGTTGTTGCAGTTTAAGGGAGATCTACTTGAAGTATGATTGTGTACTTGTGGAGTGCGTGGAGCACAGGTGTATTGGCAGTAGTGGATACTGGCTGGTTGGAGGTGAACACCAACTCTGTGTTTGAGTTGTGTGTTGTGATCGTAGGAGAGAGAGCTTTGAGGGAAGATTTACTGTTTATGCCCTAGAGGTGTGGGAGCCCTAGAGGTGTGTAAGGAAGAAGAACTGTGGCAGCCTTCTTTGTTGTATTTCCTTTTGGAAGAGTTTTAATACAAGTTGTGTATTGTTTCTCATATTCTGTGTTATTTCTGAATTCTAGTTACTTGTTGATTCTGGTTAATTCCGCATGTAAGTTTCTTGTATTTGGTAATCAATTGTGTGCTTCCGTTATTTCCCAACACTTTATTAATGATATTTCCTAAGGATTTGGTTTATAGAGCTTACTTATAAACTTAGAGCAAGTTTGGCCCTATAAAATTCCAAGTGGTTTTGTACAATTCACTTAGAAATCTATCTAGACCGGTGGATTTATCATTGGAAATATAATAAAGGAAGCTTACATCTCCTGTAAAGAGAGCAATGCATGACATAAAGATTTGATAATATGGCTAAGATTACAAGGAACTACATCTAAATAATATTGAAGAGCTTAAGCACGCTCATGAGAGTCATCTTGTGACTGAAACACTAATTTATAGTGGTCCAAAAAAGCATTAGAAATATTAATAAGTTCATTAAGTTGATCATATGTAGATGTGATTGTCTTAATATTTTATATGGATGTACTAGCCTACAAAGATTTAAAAATTTCATTATAGGCTTTGTCCCTCGTCTCACCATGTCAAAAAGGGTCTAAAATCAAGGGTGCACTTTCATTTCACTAGAATCAAAGTCATGATGCTTCAATTATGTCCTATTTAGGAAGTTTTTTAAACAAAGAGGGAAATTAGTATTATTTTTTAAAATAAAAATATTTTTGAAAAAAATATGGAGCATTTATTGTAATTTTATTCAAACATTTATTTGAAAATTTTGAAGGGGTGGGCGAATACTTATTTTAAAAAAAATTTATATATATATATATATATATAGGGTTTGAAGGTCATAACCTTCATGGCCACAGTGAACCCAATCTATTTTACTGGCTAATGACTTGCACATAGTAGGCCATAACCCCATCCCCATCCATTAGCAGACGACAAACCCACCCACATCCCAAAGCAGGTCATTGCCATCATTCCCATTCCCTTAAACATGTTCCTCATTCTTTGTATCTTTTTGTCCATCCCTCCCCATATCCCTCCTTGCACCTCTCCTAGCCATTGTCATACCACCAAACATTGTTGTGAACCCCTAAACCATGAATTTGTTTGGTTAACACCATTTATTTTTAGTAGATCTCTTGTTTACAATATCATATAGATAATGCCATTATCCACTACAAGTCATTAACTATTTCCACCCACATACTTTGTTAGTCTCTCAAATTTGGTAACAAATACTTGATAATGTCAATTTTGGCCCTACTTCATTTTAATTGAATTGAACACTTAATTTGACAATTTTGGCCCTACTTCATTTTAATTGAATTGAACACTTAATTTGGTCTAATTTCTCTACCTCACTCTATCCTAAGCACTTATATTACCTATTTCTTTTCTAAATTGTTATCTGATGCCTAAAAAAATGTTTTAACTACTAAAAATACCTCTAAGAATCTTTGTAGACATTCCAAGAGCCATAATTTGCATGTTTCCCTTATGGAAAAGATCAACCAATAGGGGATAATAGTGGTAGACATTTTTATCCCTTATGGGTCGATCTTGTCCTTAGCCCTTCTAATGGTGATTTTATAAATTTTAATCCTCCCTTATAGTTTGGTCCATATTTTTTGTATAGGTATGTGAGGTTTTCCCCTTTTGGATTGTCATAAAGGCACACTTAAATAACCTATTCAATCACTAAAAAATTTTAATATAGAGGCACACTTACACTATTACACATTGGGAAAACCTTCCCAATTCTAATTCTAAGCATTTGAAGTAGTCCTCGGCCAAATCAAGAGCTTATCTTATCAAAGACAAATTAAATCATGATCAAGTATTCAATCTATCTCTAGATGCATTCATAAAGTCAAAGGAGAACAATTGCACAAAGCACTCTAAGTGGGATAACTATGTGAGCTTGATTTCCCTCTTCAGAGTATTGCATAAGTAAGTAACATCCAGTCCTCACAAGGGTGATTGTGGTTATTAATCTCACCCCTTTTTCTATTTACATGGTTCAATCATTGCATGCCCTATTAGGGTTTTAAATTTGAATAAGACATTTTAGGTCTTTCATACATATCCAAAGGTCAAATTTATAAACATAGACATGATTTAAGATATCACAAATGATCGTGACTTGAGTTTCATGATTATAAACATAGGATAAGATAGAACAACTCAGGATAATAATTGAAATCAATCTTATTCCAAATTGGAAAATTTTGTCTTTCATCAATTTTAGTCCCAATCTCTATGCACATGTAGAAATATATTTGTTTTTTAGTTCTAATCATCTATCACTTGCACACATGCATATCATAGGTGGTAAATAAGTAAGTTTTCTATTTTTTCATAAATAGTCTTCTTTCACTCAATTGCACATTGTCAAATTCAATCTTTTACTTTCATTCTACCTATCACAAGTAATTTATAATATTCTACTTTTATTCTATTTAATTTATCTAAATTATGTTTAATCATCACATTGATTCAAGTTTTGATAAAATATATTGGTGAACCCAAGATAGTCAACACATTTATTGGTGAACCCACTTTTTATTCAATAATTGCTTCAAAAAAATTGTCCTAGGATTTAGAAATTCCTGAACATTCGACACTAAAAGAATTTTCTTTCAACCTTGGATCTAAATCTGACACTAAAATAACTTGATTTCAACCTCAAATCTAATAATGAAACTAAAATAACTTTATTTTGACCTTAGATTTTAAGGTAATTTACTAACCTTTGTACACTTTTTTTAAGGGTCTTACATTTAAATTTTTTGTTAATTTTTTTTCAATTTAAAAAAAATATGGTTATATTAGATGAGAATTTTTTTCAAGTTTTCAAAAAAAGAACTAAATCACATATTAAAACACAAGCTAAATTAATGAAAAAAGTTGTAAAGTCAAGTATAACATAAAAACAAGAGCAATCATATATTCAAGATGTTATAAGGCCTACACTACAACTTCAAGTCCTTCCTCAACCCCCTCCACCTCCTACACATCTTCTTAATGGTATCTATATGCATGTTCAATCATAAGTCCCGAGGCTTATGTTTGTGAATCCCTTCAATATCAAATAGTTAGTATGAAAAAGTCAATAGATAAATTGCAAAAGCAAAATCATTAATTACAGTTCAAGGATCACATCATTTGAACATAAGATCACATATATAAAAAATATTGAGCATGCTAATGTTAATCATATATCTACATATCCATCCAAACATTTTGTGCCTAAAAATAATTCATATCAATATTAGAATCTAAAACAAAATACATTCACAACTATTGATTCAAAATGTGTACAAAGGGTTAACAAAAGTTCAAGAGATATTCAAAGAGAAATGCTTCAAAAGAAGTTGATCATATTAAATTTTATGCATCCTTTAAGGAGATCAAAATATTATTGTGCATATCATTGAATGAAAGGGCATCATATATATATTTTTTGGGATTTGAAGAACAAAATTCAAAGTATAATTGATAGTGATGATCCTATAACAGATAAATCAATCAAACAACCTACTCATAATATGAATGTATCTCTTAAAGAATAAGTGCAATTAGAAAAAAATATAAATTAAAAATAATAAAGCATACACAATTTACATTAAGAGAATTCACTAAAATATCAATTACCAAAAGAGAATTTTCAAGAAAAATTTTAAGATAAGTACGAAAGCACCTTTGTGAAAAGATTTCTCAAGAAGGAATTTTAAAAGAAAAATATTCCTACAAAGTCTAATAGTATATATGTATGGTTTTTAAGGATTCCACTACTATATCTACTTCATGCATAAATGAAAAAGATAAGGTCAAAAGTACAAAAACTATGGTTACATCGTCAAGTCAAAAAGTCAAATCCTAAATTGGTTCTCTTCCTAGTATTCAAAAAATGATACATGACTCTTCTCTAATTTAGAATGAGATAAAATATCATCACAATGACAAATATAGTTGGTTTTTCATATACAAATGTAATAGATAATCATAATAACATATCACAATTTTAAGAACAACCTAATATATTAGTTATCTACAATGACGATGATTACATTGATGAATTTAAATTTGATTATGTAGAATATTGATATGATATTCTTAATGATATAGTATTTTCACATAGGCATCCCCTTGATGTGATATTTGGCTTATAGTAGCATTATTTGGTTGTACATAGCTTCATGTTTACTTTATCATGCTATTCTTCTACTTCTTACACATGTGATTGATTTGATTAATTAATGTAATCCATTGGCACTTATTGAATTTTTGGCCTTTTAGCTCTTCTTTTTCACTTTCAAAATCTGAATAGTCCAAAACAGTGATCTATTTTTCTATAGTATGCCATTTAACTCTCCAATTTCATAGTCTGCACTCATAAAATTACATTTTTTGACAATGACATAATCATAAAGTGAGGGATAAGAATGATTGACATTACTATCCTTAGTTGGTCAATCCTATATTATGCAAATTTTCACTTAGGAATCTAAATATGAGCATACATAGCCTAAATATTACTAATTTTCTAATATTTCACCTAGTTCCAATATACACAATAATAATTATTCATGCAAAATCTTTCTTTTTCTATGTAATATTACTCATACATGTGTGTTACATACCTTGACAAGTGTACTTTATATGAGATGATGATGAAAAATCATTCCTCTACATACCTATTATGTTCTCAGATGTTTTTAGTTATAATCACATATACATTGGAGGCATCTTGCTCATATATGGCCATGCCATCATTTATAGTGTATACATCACATTGACACATGTTGTGGTTTTTTCAAATCCTTCCTATTTATTCTATGTTCAAACCCATGGTTATTTTAGTTTCTCCATTTCTAGTTTCAAAATGAAAAAATTACAAAAAAATAAATATTTCAAAATATCCAAAATCAAGACCTGAGCATGATTAGACATCTATTTTATATCATTAGCATATGTTATTTATCTCATGATTAATGGATAGAATAATTTTTTTTATCACACATACATTTCACTGGTATTCATGAGTGTTATGCATGACATAAGATCTCATATGCACTAAGATGTTGGGCATGCCTCTACCTATTACCCTTGCTAAAGTGAGGACATATTTTTCATATGTTACATCATTTAAAGGTGTTATCATTATATGACTCTTATTTTTTTGAACTATAAACACTTTTACAAATGTCTTGCTAATATTTATATATTACATTATGTACATAGATATGTTATTTTCTAGGATATGACCACATTACATATACATGGTGTAGACTATATTTATACTTATATATTTCATTGATGATATTACTTGTACATAATAGATTAGACTTTACTTTTTTATTAAGTATAGCCCTTGGCCTTAATGTGAAAATTTATTGAACGTATCTATGAGATCATTGTTTGGTATGCGAGACATTTGAACATGTCCATTGCTTGTGACCTTTGGCCCTAATATGTAAATTGTTTGTGAAATTAATATGCCATTTAAATGTGTCCATTGTCCTTATATGTGAAAACTTTACTTAGGTGACATTTAAACATATCTTTTTTTTGTGACCTTTGACCTTATTGTATGACAATGTGCTTGTTATATTTGTGTGCTTATTGAGCTTACTAAGTTTGATTAGTGCCATGGTCCATATCATGTACTAACTAATGCATATAATTCTAAATTTTCAATTAATATTATGAGCTCCATTGATACATTTCTATGGGCCTTGCCTCATATATTACAGACATGATTCAAATAGTCTATATCTTACTATGTGACATACTTTTCACATATCCTACATTATTTAATAATTAGATCTAAATACGTATAATAAAATTAACTTTTTTTTTTTAGATGAGAGAGTTTAAAGATACAATTACCTCACCTCAAAAAGGGGTATTTTAATTGGCTTTTCATACATGAGATAGGCCATTTTAGAGAACAAATAAGTTTTCAATACAAAACACAATTTCAAAGATTTCAAAATGTTTCAAAATTCAATCATTGGTATAGATTATAAGATCATGTTCCATTAATATACACTTTTACTACAAGAACAAAATACAAATTCATATAGTTTTGGGTACATGATACAAATTTATTCACAAGCTTCAAACAAAATTTACAAAAATTGTATCTATATAGAGATACAAATTATACAAAAATTGTATTTACATAGAGATACAAATTATAAATTTATCAATGAGGACCTGATACATATTCATGTATATTGTGCTATTTTTTTAAATTTAGGGGACACGATATAGATTCATTCCATGATTTTTAAGACTACTTTTTATTTTTAGATATAGTAGGAGCATGGATGTTATCCATTATATTTTGATTGTGCAATCAGGGACTAAGGAACAAAGTCACAATTAAATATACAAGCCATATGTAGTGGTTGATTCAATTAAAGTACATAATGCATAAATTAGTGGTTCATTATCATCTAACATTATTGATTACAAACCCATTATGGATTCCAATACATTTCACATCTTCAGGTTACAAATACCAGCAAGTAAATTGAGTTCTTTGCATCCCTTAATGGGTTTTATTTTTATTAAATTTAGTCCAATTTGGGGCTTGATCACCCTCATATTCTACATTGATTCAAATAAGGAACCAACTTCTCCAAGTGATTCATGAGAAGGACCGATTCTTCAATGATTTAACGAAGCATCATCTCCAAGAAAATTTACAATAACAATATTGATTTCACACATACAAGTGTACTCCTTCCTTGATCTTTTCAATATTTTTTAATTCAAATTACATTTCAATTTCTAGTTTCGCATATGAACATTAAATAATTTTATATCATTTTAGAGGTTTCCATAGAACACCTTGAATGATTTGAAGCTTCTCCATAAGGCAAAATGTGTTGTACACTTAGGTATATCTTTATTTTAATCTAGTAGTTTCATTTCTAGACTAAAGGGGGGGAAATATAGTCACTCAAATTTGGTCACTAATATTTGATGATGTTAGTTTTGGCCCTAATTCACATTAATTGACTTGAGAACTTAATTTGGACCTATTTTTACACCTCACTCTATCCTAAGCACCTAAGTACATTTATCTATTTTATAAATTGCTATCTAACACCTTCAAAAATGTTCTAACTACTAAAAATCCCTCTAAGCATCTATATGAGCATCCCATGACCCAAAACTTGCATGTTTCTTTTAAGGACAAGATTGACCAATAAGGGATAATAGTGGTAGATGTTTTTGTCCCTTATGGGTCAATCATATCCTTCACCCTTATAGTGATCATTTTTCAAAATTTAAAGCTCCCTTATAGTTTGGTCCATATTTTTAGGATAGGTAGTGTGAGGTTTTTCCCTTTTGGATTTTCATAAAGGCACATCAATTCACTTATTCAACCACTAGGTAATTTTAATACAAAGGCACACTTACACTATTGCACATCGAGTAAAGCTTCCTTATTTTTCTCAATTATAATTTCAATTATTTGAAGGAGCTCTCAGCTAAGTCAAGAGCATGTCTTATCCAAGCCAAAGTAAAACATGATCAAGTATTCAATCCATGTCTAGATGCATTCATATAGTCAAAGGAACACAATTACACAAAATACTCTAAGTGAGAAAAATACATGGGCTTGATTTCTATATTTGAAGTATTGGATATATAGGTAACATTCAGTTATCATAGGGGTGATTGGGGCTAGCTCAATGTATTACACTCCCAACCTATTTCTATCTACAAGTTTTCAATCATTTCAATCCCTATTAGGTTTCAACTTTGAAGAAGTCATTTAAAAGTCTTTCATGCGAATCCAAAGGTCAGATTTATACACCAAGCATGATTTAAGTTGTCATAAATGATATTGACCTGAATTTATTGATTTTAAACATAGGACAAGATGAGCTAACTCAATAAAATGGTGGCAATCAATCTTGTCTCAAGTTGGATGATTATGTCCATGATTTTTAATCCTGGTCTCTATGCACTTACATAATCAACTTTTGTTTATCAATTCCAGTCATTTGTTAGTTGCACACAGTTAGATCTCATGCAGTAAATAACTAAGTTTCCATTTTTTCATAGTTAGTCTTATTTCACTTGATTTCACTTTGTTGAATTCAATATTATACTTTCATTCTCCCTGTTGTAAGTGATTTACAACATTCTAATTTTATTCCAATCAATTTATCTAAATTAGGGTTAATCATCACATTAATTCAAAATTATGATAAAATAGTCTTTAACAATTTCCCTCCATTATTCCCATCATGATTGATGAGCATAATCAAACCATAAATTAAATTTGTGTAGTTAATCTTGTCAACAACCCAATGGGATCATCTGAGGAGCAATCATTTCACTTACTGATTCTACTACTTTGACTAATTGTCAACCAAGGTCATGTAATTTGGTAAGATGTCAGCATTATATGTGTAACACTAGTTTCCTTCAGAGGTTGAAGTGTTAAGGTTTATATATGGAAAGACATTTGCATGAATCAAAATAACACACTTGCATGAAAGTAAATAATAGGAAAGTAATTGACAGAAAATTAAAGCTAATGCTATCTTGGAAGCTTCCTCACATAGTGATGGAATTGAGCTTACTGAAATAAAAAATGTATGTGTAGAAAAATAGAACAATAATGTTTCTTATGGTTTAATCAAACTAAATAATTCAACACACCATGAAAAAATTGAATCTAACTAATTAAAAGATCGTTACCACAATCATCTTGAGTGGGGACTGTCTTGGTTGGATATGTGTCACAGTTCCTTCCTAGTGCTACAATTGTTACTTTAAATCACTTATCTTGAATTAATAAACATGTAGCAATGTGAGTATTGATATAGTGAAATTACAAAGTTACCAAACAAGAATTAAACATTTCTCAATAATTCTTAATGATTATTATCTATTTGCTAATTGTTAAATTATGCCCTAGTCCTTGCTATTTAAAAAGAGAGGGTGGGTTCTTCTTTTAATCATCTAGATACAATAAGGATTGTGAAATGTGTTTTCATTGTTAATATAATCTATAAAAACAACCTACACATGTTTAATAACATATCTACAACTAGAAATTGAATAATAATAAAAAATAGGGCATGGAGCAATTTGTTTCATGGTTGTAATAGTGAGGGGGTAGTCCAATGGAAAAGGGGTGTTGATGATGTATTTAAACATTGGTTTGGCCTTTTCATAGATTGTAGCATCTACCTTGTCCTTAAACTATTAAGTAAATCCACCCTACACCACTTGCTAATTGTTACAATCTTAGTTGGGCATAATAACAAGTCTTATAGGTTAAACCACCAACTACAACTATCGCTATGGGTTAGAAAAACTATCATGAATATTGATAGAGGTTGAAATATTCATTTATACCTTTTGTATGGTTTGGAATAACTGAATTTTTTATTGTTATGGGTTGGAGACCTAGTTGTTATGGGTTAGCCTACCCAGTTGCTATGAGATAACTACATAGTTTATATGGGTTAGCTTAGTCAGTTTATATGGGATAGATATATAGTTTCTATATGTTAGCCTAGATAGCGACATAAAAGTGTTATTCTACTACTATTGATTCATGCTTTTCACCATAACTTGTCTTTAAGATATGTATGCAGTGGATTAGTAGTGAAGCCAAAAATAGTAATGATAGTAAATGATATAATCTCATTCATAAAATAAATAGTTTTAAGAATAAAACACCAAAGTTATATAAAACATATTCATTAGTACTATATAGAAGAAAAGAGTACAAAGGGAACTTTGAGATATCATGGATGAGTTCAATAGAATGGGATTTGGAAGTGCTTTCAAGGTTTATTTCTTAGCTCATCACACCCCACAACTGGTCATTTGCTCATCCCTCGATCAACTTAATTCTATTTAAACCCCATCATACATTATGCACATAATTGACAAAAGTCAAAAATTTAAGGTGAAAATTATCATTACCTCAAGTAAGATCCTTTATTTTCTCAAAATTTTCCATTCTTTTAATTTCTACATGCTTGTCTAGTTGTTTTTCCCTATCTAATCAAGGATAGGAAACCAAAATGGTGAAGGCTAGAATGTGATGGCTAACCATTCAATCCTCCATCTTCTAATTGCCTTAATATACTTGTACACTCTTTTGAGTGTTGTCCTTATATTATATCTAGAGAAAGGCTCCTTTCTTCCTAATTTTAGAGTTAATTCATTCCACATTTTTTTGCATGATGCAAGATTTGGTTTACCAAATTGATCTAGATATGTGAGATACTAATTTTTGCGTTGAATATGTTTTCTCACAAAATGTAATTCCACATATAATTTTTCCATTAGGGTATCCCACTCATCCATTATTCATTAGGCCTAGTTTATTCCCCATATCACTAACTTGGCCTCTCCTTTTTTCATTATATTCAGTCATTTCCTTGTCTCTTTTGATTTCATTGACCAAATATGAAGAAAAGGATTTTAACAGTACATTCTTATATATAATTTTGAATTTCATTCCAAATCATAGGTAATAACATAATCATGTAAATACAACTCATATAATTTATTTTTAACTTCAAGAGTGATATTTTCATAAACATCAAAGAAATAATGGGAATCACTTATTGTTATAGGCAGGTTGAAATATAATTGCATGAAATTATATTTCAATCATTACTTATTAAGATAGAAGGTATAAACCCTTGTAGGTGGTATGCATTCCATAAATTAGATAGCTAGTTGGCTTAGCTTTTCCATTTTTCCTTTCACTTCACATATTTATTTTTATTTATTATGTAACTTCAATTATGTTTCCTTCAATTTTCATTTCATAGTCTTATTTTCTTTTTTCAATTGATTATATTGATTATACCATTGAATCTACAAGGTTTGAATTCTAACATTTTTTTCAAAATGATCTCCTCTTGGCTTGGCCCTTTTGTTTTAGTATAATTAGATGTAAACATTATTTCTATGGTGGCTACTAATATCGGAAGCTTTGTTGATATGGTTTGTGTTATGTGTTGTTGAATGTATAGTTTCTACTACTACTACCCTTACCAACATGTCAAACCCATTCAATAAACCCTTGCTAGGTCAAGTATATTCATTTTTTAGTTATCGTTCAAGCCTCATCTTTTAGTTTCTTCTTTCTCCATAGATGAACCTCCACTCTCAATGTATGCTACAACAAGGGTATGTTGTTTTATTATCCTACTTTTAAGCCTTTGTGATTACCTTCTAGGAGCATTTGGAGGTGGAACCCTTTTCCTTTTATTAGGTCTTGAGGTTAAGGGCATGTCCTCTACCATTTATTTCTAGATTTTTTCTTTACTTTATCTTTTGACTCTAAAGAGGAAGGACCTAATATTAGCCTCTTCCTCCTTCTGTCAAGCCATTCTACTCTCACATTTTCTTCTTATTCTTCAATTACTACATCTTATTCTTGTGCCTTAGTTGTTACATCTTCTTTATCTACTTCATGTCTCATCTTCCTCTTCTAGTATTTTTTTCATTGTCAATAAATCATTTGATGCTAAGTTGGACCTTTTATCCTTTAGACACTTATTTAATATAAGTTGAATAAGGCAATGATGGGATAAAGCCTTGGGTTTTATTTTCTAGTATTATTTAGCCATTCCCTTTAGTATATTTAGTAGAAAATTGGGCACATTTACTATCGTACCATCCCATAGGTGATTAATGAGTCTAAATTTTATTTCATGGAACATTAAGTGTCTTCCTTCATAGGTGAGGTAATTTATAATGAAGGTAGAAACTTCAACCCATACCATGGGTGTAGACATCCAATTCAAAATTATGTCAAATCTAGAATCAACAATATTATGTATGTCTGAAAAACTTGATCTTCATTTGTTTCCCAACTATTATACATTCCATTATCATCTACATATCCATTATCAATTTATACCATTTATCCTATGCCTAACATTATTCACCATCCTTGGAAGCACTTTCCTTTATGGAGGCTACGAAGATATCTTGTCTTGATGTTTGAAGGAAGTAGAATAAAAAACCAGTGAGGATCACAACAACATTATTGAAGTCCAAATATATAGCAATTTCTTGACAGAGCATCTATTCTGAAAGGGTGTGGGTGAGTAATTTTTTTATGATTGATTATTTTGGTTGTCTCACATGTTGATTAGGATGAGCATCTCTACGTCAGCAAGAATAGTAGAACCATTTTTCATTTACAATTTACCCTACCGTTTCCCTTGCCTTGTCTCTTGGGGGTAACCCTATAGACCATTTCATTTTAGGCATCTTATACCATTGTATCCCATTTATCATATTTTTTGAACTACATTGACTTGTGTTCCTTCAGGACTATGTAGGCAGTGCTCAATTTCTATTGAGGTCAACTTGATCATCTTACCCACACTCTCACCATTTTGTGAGTAATTTTTAAGCTCAAACACTCTCACCATTTTATGATTGAACTAAGCCATGCTCTCACCATTTTTTGATCCAATCATTGTTTGGGGGCAATCCTTTTATCGATATAGCCAATTATCCTCTTATCATTTTTATGACGTGTCTTATACCATTTTATTATACCATGTCTTTACTAATAACCAAAACTTGTTTTTAGTTGTCCTACCCAACCTATTTTTTATTTTGGTCCCTTTGATTCTTTTCGTACCTTTTGTGAGGGGATTCCTGTCCAATTTTAGTAGTTTTAGAATTGTGTGTTTAAATGATAGTTTATAGAATTAGTGTGGTATTTGATCTAGTAAGTTATATTTCATTTACATCTTATCTAGTAACACTAATTATAACTGCCTATGGGTAAATTAGTATTTTATTTGGTATCATTGATTATACTGCCTATGGGCAAATCAATATTATGATGTTATTTCTTAATTATAACCACCTATGGTAAAATTAAGAATAACACCTCTTTATCATGCATTGCCACATCACGTGGTCATTACTATTATCATTTGCCTTTTCATTTGGCACCAAATTTGAGCACTTGTTGTGACCTGGTCAATTTTTCACCACCTTTTGTGTAGACAGAACTACTATGACTTGAGGTCCTAATGGGATTATGTAAGTTGTGCTCGATTCATGTTGAGGTCAAATCAACCCCCCTTTTCCATACGCTCTTGTCATTTAATTATTTGGACCATTTAGTCTTTCATAATTCTCGATCGAATTAAGATTCTTAGAAAATTCCAAAAACATTGACTTGCACTTTTGTTTATTCTGATCTTCACACTCTTGCCATTTTGAAAGCATTAATTTTAACACTCTCACCATTTTGTGAGCCCATTTTCCTTCTGTCCTCTACAAGATCAATCAAGTTTTTCTTATCATCACTTTTCTTCCATCCCATTTCTTGGGAGAACTACATTTGACCTAAAGTTCATGTTGGTCTTGCATCTATGAAACTATGTAGGCAACGTCCACTTATCATGTACATTTGGAGTCATCTCGGCCACCCCCTTCATTTTCTTCTTTTTTTCCCCATTTTATTCTACATTGTTTTTTTATTATTTGGAGGTAACTTTGTATATATTGTTCTTGTTACGTTGTTGTAGAAAGTAATGCCTCTACTACACATACGTTAATAATTATTTTCAAACCACACTAACATTGTGACTAACCTCTTGTTATTATGTGTTTATTTGATTTTTATTGGTATTTTGTTGTGCTTTCTTGTCTCTTGTTTTATTCCTTTCTTTTCCTTTGATTGTTTCTTTTTGTTTCTTCTTGGTTTTTTGAGTTCCTATTTCATTTTGTTTCTTTATTTTATTGTCCAAGTACATCTTGATAGTACACATGGATCTTGATTATTCATATCTTGCTTTCATGTTGTGTATTAAGTTGTTCTTGTTTTGATTTTATACACTCTTGTTCCTACTTTAATCATGATTGTTCATATCTTGATTTTTGGGTTGCATTGGTGTTTTGTTTTTTTCTTTGTCTTTATTTTTGGTTTGTTTTTATTTAAATGTAAATAGTTGTAACTCCAATATTGGTAGTTCTTATCATTATATTTAGTTATAAGTATTCACATTTGAACTAGCTCATCGTAATTGAAATGCAATGTCATTATAAGTCACTCATATTTATGATGCCTAATTTCATTTTGCTATATCAAGCACTAATTGCTTTGGATCTAAGTCTCAAAATCAATGCAGCTCTGATGATCAGCTCTCAAGTGCACCAATGAAACTATGTACCAATATCTTACACACCAGACTCTATGAAAGACGTGCATCTCTTGGCATACATTATGAGTGTTAGGTTGTGCAGCTAAAAGCTTCACTGATGCAAACAGGAGAGGAGGTTGCTGAAGGTTGCTGAGTTGCAGAGAAGCTGGGGTCGGTCTGATCAGCCGACGTCAGCAGGATAGCAGAGAGAAGCAACCGACGTCGGTCATATATCAGTCGACGTCGGTCACCTCCAGGCAGACAGGGACTGACGTCGGTCGCCTGTGTGGTTTGACTGCGAGTTAATTACGGGCAGTTGGTTGATGAACCAAGTGTTTGCATGATGAGTGCTAATTTTAGACTCATAGCTGTGGATCTAATTATTGTAATTAGATGTCTAATTATTGTTTGGATGAGATCTATATAATAGACTCATGGTTGTATTGGAAAAGTGTTCTAGTTTTGAGTTGAGCAAAGTTTGTTCCTTCTGTGTGTGAGGTGAGCAAGGGTGTTCCTCCTAGTTCCACAGTACCAGGTGTAGGTGCTGGTTTTGGAGAGTCAGCTGGATTCTTCAGGAGTGTAGGATCTTGGTCATAGTTGCATGGCCTATATAGGAGATCTACATGGTAAGTAAGATCATTGATCTGCAGGTGTATGTGTGTGCAAGGTCAAGGTTCACAGGTGAGCAAAATCGTGGTTTGATTTGCAGGTGTGCAAGATCATATAGACAGCAACACAACAGGGAGCAGTATCAGGCAGGATCTACTTGGAGTATAGGTGTGTACTCGGATAGAGCAAGACAGGAAGGCAAGGGAGTTCCTTCCATAAGTATGGTCTATTGAATTGCAGGTTGTTGCAGATTCATGGGAGATCTACTTGAAGTACCTTGAGTACTTGTTGAGTACGTGGAGTACTTGTGGAGTGCGTGGAGCACTTGTGGTGTGCGTGGAGCACGGGAGGTGAACACCAACTCTGTATTTGAGTTGGGTGTTGGGACCTGAGAGGGAGAGCTTTGGGGAGAAGAATTACTGTTCACTTGAGGTGTGGCGAGCCTCTGAAGAGGTGGTGGAGAAGAAGTGGCATCTTCTTTATTGTATTCTTTTCTGTATAAAGTGTTAATACAAGTTGTGTATTGTCTCTCATATGCTGTGTTATTCTGAATTCTAGTTACTTGGTGAATCTGATTAATTTCCGCATATTATAGTTGCTTGGTTTGGTAATCAAATTGTGTGCTTCTGGTTTATTTCCCGACAAGTGGTATCAGAGCTAAGGTTGCAGGAAGCAGGGTTGTGTTTGGTTACAGGGCACTCTCAGTGGTTTCTGATTGAGTGGAAGTAGAGCAATGGCAGATCAAAGTAAACTAAGGATGGAGGAGTTGAAAAGCACAGATGGTCACTCAAGGTCCCATGGAAAGAAAGAGCAGGTAAAAAGATATTGTTGGTTGGTAGCAGATCAACATGAAGAAACTGAAGATACAGATGTTGCAGGTGTTGTTGCACAGGATGTGTTTGCAGGTTTCTTGGATAAAGTTGAATATTGGATAAAAGATTCGGTTGCCTCTTTCCATGCAGCCCCAGGTAGAAGAGCTGGTGAGCCTTGCCAAAGGATTGGCAAAGGGGAAGTGAAGCTGAAATTGCAGGTGGCCAACACACAGGTGTTGATGAAGGTCATGCAGGTCCCAGGTTTGGAGATATGGCTAATTTCTTCAGAAAGATTGGGTGATGAGAGATGCACAAGAACTCTCACAGCGGTAGCACTTGAATTAGTTGGTGGTAAGAAGATAGGTACTCTTTATCTACTTGTTTATATTACTGATTCTTCTTCTGTTGCGGAGACGTGGCTTCGTAGGCTTGGTCACATGAGCAGGAAGGAGATGCATGTTCTTAAGTGGAAGACAGATATATTTGACAGGCTTAAGAACTGGAAAGCCTTGGTGTACTTGGAGGAGATGGCAGACAGAAACCAGTGGATGGGGCTGGATACTTTTGAGCAGAGCAGTTTGGACATGTGTTTTGATTCAAAGGAGCTCGCGGGTAAAAAGTCATCACTCACAGGCAAACACAGGTACCAGCATCGGTCAGGAGGAACCGGCGTCGAACAGACAGGTGCCGATGTCGGTCATGTGCAGACTGAAGCTGGCAGTGTCGGGCAGGGTAAGACCGACGTCGGTCATGGGACCGACGTCGACAGTAGGTAAGACCGATGTCGATCAGTAGGACCGACGTTGGTAGCAGGGACACCAGCGCTGGCAGGTTGGTAGTCAGGGACAGACGCATGAGAACCGACGTCAGTCAGATGCAGACTGTGGGGTGGCCGAGGTCGGTCACTGTAACAAATTTTGGGTGGACAGCATGTTGTCAAGGAGTCTCAAACACCCATACGGAGGACTGAAGGTGTAAGTAGGCCCTCAAATTCGTTGTTCCTCTTCTTCATACTTGTTGCTGACTATAGAGCAGGAAGGATCCAGGAAACAAGTGGGAGCTAGGCAGAGATATGATGCAGAACCAAACGAGAGTTTTGGTAGGTTTGCCAGCTGGATGAAAGCACAAAGACGAATGGATTCCTTAGTAGAAGAATAAAGAGAACGGATATGTGAGACGGAAGACCAGGCATATGGTCTTGAGGAAGCTGCAAGATAGTGGTACAGGGTTTGACAGGTGGAGGACGAAGCATGGCTTCAGTCAGTGTCAGGTAACTACTGTGGTTTGCCTTACCAGGTGGATGATGAGTCATGACATCATTATGTTGCTATATGTGGATAGTATGCTAGCTAGCAGGGGTGTACATACAGGGTTTTGCTGAGCTAAGGGTAAGATTAGTTCAGTGGCATGTCAGGAGGAGTTTGGAGCAGTGGAATTCTTTGACATGGGAGGCATGGAGATCACAGGTTGATTTTGTCTCGAGTGGGAGCTGATGTGAATCAGGTGTTGGCGAGGTTCGAGATGCAGAGCCGGAGCACACTAAGGGCTGGACAGGTACAGTGTCCAAAATCACATGAGGTCTAGTATAGACCTGAGTATTCCCATGCAGTGGGAGCTGTCAGAGAGTTAGGAGCCAATTCGGGGAAGTGGGCTCTCAGGGATTTGAGAGGGACCAACAGCAGGTATACATGTAGGGTCAGGACTTCACTACATGTGTTTGTAGGTTCGGATGTGGCAGGGTACTCGGATGACAGGTGGTACACCACGGGATGTGTGGTGGGTTGTCTTCAGGTGGGAGCTTGAAGAGGGATACAAACTAGGAAATAGATTAGATAGGGTACAGGTACAGGTACAGTGCAGCTATTTATCTCCAAGTGGGAGATTGTTAGGTTGTGGAGCTAAAAGCTTCACTGATGCAAACAGGAGAGGAGGTTGTTGAAGGTTGCTGAGTTGTAGAGAAGTTGGGGTCGGTCTGATCAGCCGACGTCGGCAGGATAGCAGAGAGAAGCAACCGATGTCGGTCATATATCGGCCGACGTCGGTCACCTCCAAGCAGACAGGCACCGACGTCGGTCGCCTGTGTGGTTCGACTGCGAGTTAATTACGGGCAGTTGGTTGATGAAACAAGTGTTTGCATGATGAGTGCTAATTTTAGACTCATAGCTGCGGATCTAATTATTGTAATTAGATGTCTAATTATTGTTTGGATGAGATCTATATAATAGACTCATGGTTGTATTGGAAAAGTGTTCTAGTTTTGAGTTGAGCAAAGTTTGTTCCTTCTGTGTGTGAGGTGAGCAAGGGTGTTCCTCCTAGTTCCACAGTACCAGGTGTAGGTGCTGGTTTTGGAGAGTCAGCTGGATTCTTCAGGAGTGTAGGATCTTGGTCACAGTTGCATGGCCTATATAGGAGATCTACATGGTAAGTAAGATCGTTGATCTGCAGGTGTATGTGTGTGCAAGGTCAAGGTTCACAGGTGAGCAGAATCGTGGTTTGATTTGCAGGTGTGCAAGATCATATAGACAGAAACACAACAGGGAGCAGTATCAGGCAGGATCTACTTAGAGTACAGGTGTGTACTCGGATAGAGCAAGACAGGAAGGCAAGGGAGTTCCTTCCATAAGTATGGTCTGTTGAATTGCAGGTTGTTGCAGATTCATGGGAGATCTACTTGAAGTACCTTGAGTACTTGTTGAGTATGTGGAGTACTTGTGGAGTGCGTGGAGCACTTGTGGTGTGCGTGGAGCACGGGAGGTGAACACCAACTCTGTATTTGAGTTGGGTGTTGGGACCTGAGAGGGAGAGCTTTGGGGAGAAGAATTACTGTTCACTTGAGGTGTGGCGAGCCTCTGAAGAGGTGGTGGAGAAGAAGTGGCATCTTCTTTTTTGTATTCTTTTCTGTATAAAGTGTTAATACAAGTTGTGTATTGTCTCTCATATGCTGTGTTATTCTGGATTCTAGTTACTTGGTGAATCTGATTAATTTCCGCATATTATAGTTGCTTGGTTTGGTAATCAAATTGTGTGCTTCTGGTTTATTTCTCGACAATGAGTCTATTTGAATAGTGGTCCATTTTTCTTCTCTATTCTTCATTCCTCATTCCATTTTCTCCCACTTATGGGTGAACTACATTGGCTTGAGGTCCATTTAGACTATGTAGGCAGTGCTTAGATATATGATGTATCTCAGGTCAGCTCAACCATCTTTATTATTCTATTCATCTCTTTCATTACTTTATGTATTCTTGTATGCCTGTTTGTTTATGGCTTCTTTAGTCATTTGACCATTACATCTACATTTTCACTTGCTCATCTTTAATCTATGTAGTATGTTATATCCTTGAGCTATGCTTGCCAATTTTCCTTGCTGGGGCACAACACTTAGACCCATCATTGAAGAAAATTAGCCCTATCGGGGCACCCTTTATTATCAATGATCAAAATCAACCCTATTAGGGAAAAATTGCTTTATCAACCGATCATATCCACTCTACTAGGGCACATTATTATTTCTTTTCTTTGGAGAAATGCTCTCCTATTTTTTCAAATTCCAAGCTCTACAAACTTTTGCCCTTATTCTAGTAATATTTTAGTATGCAACTTATTTTGAGATTGATCATTCCCTAAGTGCGTAAATTTCACCCTAGTTTTGGGTGTGTTCAAAGTGTGTCACTTATATTTATGGATTATATCCTTCCATTTCCCCCCATCCTTGGGGCCCATTATATTTTTATCATTGAGAATCAATGCATGCAAACATTAGCTCTTATGGATTTATGATCCAAAACTCAGAAGTTTTGGTTGATAAATATCACAATAACATAGAAATAACACAATAACAATGAATTCTCTGAGAAGAGATGTAGTATTACTCAAAATTGCAATACAAATATATGCTTATCTCTATGAAGAGATGTTTGTCTTCACATTTCGGGTTACCTCTTCTTTTATACACAATTTGAAAGCATGGGAAGGATGTGGAAGGTCACCAATCTCAAGGGAGATGAAGTGGTACGACTTCCAATATTTAAAACAATACATAATTTGAGGAATTACTATTTTTAGAAACTTACTATTTTTAGACAGCACTATTAAAATTGAAATTTGAGGCACTTTCATTGGGTTTTTGGGGGTCAAACTTCATTGAGCAGAGCTCAATTCCATTTCACGACATTCCCCTCGTTCTTAGCTTTCCAACGGTTCAAACGGCGAGTCAATTGGAGCTACGGTGCAAAAGTTATGGCTCCTGGAAGTTCCGTCATCAATTGGGGTGGAACTGTCACCCGAATTGTCGCCTAAATTGATGCCTGGATCAATTTAATCTGTCCTACAGGTTAATTTCACTATTTTTCTCTCTTTTCGAGAGTCCATCCTTCTCTTTTATCCTTGTATGTCCTCTCGAGGGGGCATCATGGGTCATTTCCTTCCAATTTATTCTTGAAAACTCTTTTATTTAAAAATATGTTGCTTTGATTGAATATCTCGCCACACTTTCTCAAACAGGAGCAAAATGTAAACATTCAATTCCTAACACCATTGTGTTGAAATTTTCAATCTTATTCAAAATTTGTGAAAATGCACAATTTGGGCCAAAATCACTTAAACATGTTAAATGGTTAGAGATTATTATATACAAGTGTTGATTTAGGCTAATGTATCCCTAAATGGGGTAATGTATTTTATGTGATTATTAAATTTTCTCAAATCATTTCAGTCAAAATGATAAACACATAATTTGACTCTCTAGATCACTCTTTTTTTATAATTTGAAAGCACACGACACGTGCATGTGTTATTTTGTGTCAACAATATCATAAATGGGGTATTGGTCTATACACAATTGACATCATCTTCTAATTCCACTCCAGTCAAATTATGACCCATTATATGACATTCTAACTAGTTTGATTAATAGTGTGCAACCAATTTCCAAAGAGTTGCATAAAATTTGATTAATCTCACTTAGGAAAATTAATCCAAATCAAGACCTTAAGTGAAAAGTCTATGGAAGCTATTGATTATATTTTAATTGGAAATTGATTCCTAATATCTGCATCAATGGCATCATTTGTGGGGTGGCATCCATAAGTCATAAATACAACAAATATCAAGTTTAAGGCCTCCCATGCCTCTTTAATGCCCTTATCTTCCAAATATTTATGAGGGTATTTATGGATTAATTATTCAAAATTATATTAATCCATGGCCACACATCTTGATCTCAACATGGACAGTCATGGTTAATTATGATCAAATTCCAAAATATATAAATAGGAGGGCCAAGACCACCATTTTTAAGCTTCATTTATGTAAAATTATTATGCATAATTCTCTCCACAAGCCATTTGTGTGTGGTGTTTATTATGCTTAAGTTGCAATAGGATAGCTTCAAGATAGGCATAACATTGATTCAAATATCATGAGCCTAGTTTCATTGGTGCATAAGAGATGATGAAGGAGCTTTGTCTTGCATCATTACTAAAGACTTGAGCACAAAATCAATGGTAAAATCATGTTTGGGCCACATTTGGATAATGGGATGCTCTTGGGAAGGTATTATGTTTGTGATTTCTTTCAATAACTCTTAATTGTCATTTGTAAAACCCCGTTGAAAGAGTTGGCTTAGCTAGTTATGTTTGTATACATGTTATTGAGTTTTCTTGACTAATTCTTGATCTAAGTATCTTTGTAATCCATATCTACAATAAGTAATGAATATTGGAGTGTGTCATGGTTAGAATATTCTAACTACTCATTAGCTACACAAAATATATCTCTTATTGCAATAATATTGGTTCTTCTTTACCATAATTCCCCTATTTGTGGTAGGTATGTCACTTATTCCATGAGTTCATCGGTGATCTCACCCATAGCCCCATAATGATAGCTACATTTTCTTCCAGGGTTTGTATAAATTCTTTGAAAATTTGGTCATCTAACTTGTCAATTTCTCAAAGTAATTCAACCAAAATGTATTTTTATGATGTTTTCAAGATCTTACCTCCTTGTCAATGGTGTGAGGTCTATTAGATCTCTCTTGAGGGCATATCCACCCATGTTTTCTTGATGTTTTCCCCTATAATATAAAATTATGCATAGCATGTATAAAAAAATAGAGGGTTTCAAAGTTTGGAATGTTCACTATGTTCTAGTGTGGCCAATGTGATAATTTTTGGTACTTATCTCCTGCTCATTTCAATTCTTTATAGTTATTATGTGCATATTTTTAGAATTCATAATAAAGTGGCTCTCACCTCAAATTATTATTCTAACATGTAGCATGATTACAAGTCATCACTTCCCCCCAACCATATATTCACTTGACCTCAAGTGTAATGTCATAACAATTGGTTCATGTGGGGAAAATCATGGAACATAGGGGAATAATTGGGAAATGATTTGATTGTGTAATGAGGTGAGTTGATTTGACATAATTTTTAGAAACTACAATTATTTATCATGGGTTAAACCTGTAACATGTAAATATTAATATAATTCATAAGATTAATATAATGTATATGATTACATGTCTTTAAATGTTTAACATGGAAAACAAGATTATTTTTATAAAAATAAAATAATTACATATTATGCATTGGTTTACCAATAAATTTAATTTGTATGGTCTGGTTTGATTGTTCCATGCTAGTGTCTAGATCGATATTTACATATTTTTGAGTAGTCATGGAGAAGGATGTGAGACTTGAAGACTTTATTTATTGAAATCATCTTCTATAAGATCAATAATTAATAGCTGATTTCAAATGATGGTTGAGTTGGAATTTTTGTGGGAATTTTTAGTTGGATTCTAATTTCCTAAAACAACTAGTTATCATTTTCATGTAGCAAATCTTAAAACTTCATGTTGTAGGTAGCTAGTAAGCATGCATGAAAAAGGAGTAATAAGAACTGGTTTTGGGTTATTTCTTAGGAAGCAACACTAATCCTAGTAATGATATCCAAGAATGGTGTTGCTTCTACTTGAATCTTTGAGAGACATGAGTATATATTATTTATTAATATTATAGGTATGAAGTGCTTATGGTGATCTTCCTTAAGTTTTGTTAGTTTGACTACTTATGGGGTTGGTAAGCCAAACATATCGGTGTCATTTCAAGGGCTATTTAGGGGTTTGTAGATTTCCACAAGTGAAACCTAAAGCATTTTTTGGGAAAATTATAACACTTCCAAATATCCCATAACAATTAGATGTTGCATGTAACACCCATCCCATATTGTAGTATTTATATTCATGCATTCTAAAACATCTACTACACATCCTATAGTATATGCTAGTAATCTATAACAATTATTACCTAACCCTTAACAACTACTAATTAACCCATAATGACTATGATGCAACCCATATCTATTTGTAGAGATCCCGTAACAATAAGATGTAACCCACAACTTACTACAAACTATATGTAGCAATCATATAGATTATATGCAAGGGATAATATTAACCTAAAACTATCCTATCTCAATAGACTCATACTTGAACAAGGATGATCAAATGGATCCCATGATATTTAGTTAGTACATGTAATGGCCAATGAAATTTGTAAATCTAGTAAAGTGTTGCCTATGTCAAAAATCCCAAGATGAAAGGGTCCAAAACATAAGCCTATGACATAAGGAAATAGCTCACACTAGACCTCTTGTGAAAGTAAATGATTCCAAGTAAGTAATGTAAGTAAGTAAGTATGAAAGTAAACTAAACTAAACTAAGAGTATTATGAGTTTAGAATGAAATTAACTGGTATGGTGTCATGGTCAATCAAAAGGGGGGTATATGTAGCCTAAAGTTAAATATGGAAAGTCTAAGCAATCATATGGCCACACCAATATTAGGTGTAGATAGAACTTAGTCAAATATACAAACACATTCAGTCACTAAGAAACAAGTAACATATATATATATATATATATATATATATATATATATATATATATATATATATAATGAATGAAAGAGTATAAATATCCCTATTGGTTCAAGTGGAGCTTTGCAAGAGATGTTGTGGGTTGAAGACTTTAAATGCAAGAAGAAGACGTAAATATCCTTAGTTGGGGACTCCAAAGTCTATGACCCCTCCTTGGTTCAAATCCTTATAATAAGCTTTAAATACTACCATAAGACAAATTTATTCAAGACAAGATTCTAGACCACTAACTCCTCCAAATATGACTTAGGGTATAAGTGTAAGTAAAAGTAAAGTTAATAGAGTGTATATGATATGTTTGAAATGAAATATGTCCCCTATATATATATATATATATATATATATATATATATATATATATATTAATACAATACCCTAAACTAACCCTAAACTCTAAGCTAATGGTATCATCTAGGTCAATACAATTGAAACAAGTTAGCTGACATGAAATGGTATCAATCAGGATAATACAATATAGATGTCAAAAGACAGTCAAAATTGCATCAAATTGGCTGATATAGTATAGGAAGGGAAAAGGCACTAAATTGATGATATCGATCAGGTCAATGACATAAAATATAATAGAAAATGGTAAACTAAATAGGATAGGATGGAATGAGGTACATGGAAATATAATTTGAAGAAGCTACACTGATGATATGACTGATGTAATCATGATATAATAGAAACATCTCTTTTAAAGCACCATGAGCTTGCCCACCCCTTTCTTGATGCACCCTTTAAGGTATACACTCAGGGATATTGATGATTAAAAATTTATTGCAAGATAAAATATTAGTAAGTGTTTAAAGTGAAAAATATTATGTGTATATATATGCCTCACCTGAAGCTTATCACATGTCACAATAGTGTAGTGTAGGAAGGTGCTTAGGGAAAGAACATAACAAAAAAAATATATTAATTGGATTCAAATAACTGAAAGTAAATGAAATAAAATAAAATAAAAATATGTACCTTTAATTACCTTGTAGAAACTTGTACGTGTGTGGTAGATGATGAAAGGCGTTCAACATGCACAATGAGAGGTAGACTTGAAAAATAAGAACAAATTCTATTTTTTTGTAAAAATATTGTGAGAAACTAAAAATTATATATTTCGCTAGGGTTTTAAAGCTTCTTTCGGTTTACCAAAAAGACCTATGAAAACAAATATGTTGGTGAAAATTAGAATCTCATGATGATTAATTGAAAACTTCTAGTATGATGATGTATATTTTATTCTTTTTAGCAAATGTGATCAAATGCATGGTCAAAAAGAACAAAAGCTATGTGATTAAAAATTACAATTAAGTAGATGGAAAATCAACAAACAAAAAATGTGAAATTTGATGAAGTAAATGATGAAAATGAAAGTAAAACACACCAAAAAATATGAGATGTGTAAAACATTACAATTAAATGAAATATCAATGTAGGAAATATCAAATAAAGATATGTAAGTAAAAGATGTGATCTCATGTATGAATATATAAAATTAAAAACAACTTCTCAAAAGAATAAAAACTAAAATGTAGTGCTTTCTCTTAAATAGGGTGCAAGAAAATACCACCACCTATAGGCATGACTAGGATGATAATGGGATGGTGTGGAAATAAATGGTGATGGGCATTTTTTAGGAAGGCCTAGTTAGATTACTCAAGTCTTACAATGCAACTCACAAATTGAAAGCTAAGAGGTGTAAATATGATAATACTTTGATCAAGGATGTGATTATATAAAAGTGAAACTTATCAAAGGGATATCAAGGAAGATATGATGTAAATAGGGAATGTGACGTGCCACATGGGTAATACAAAAATCCTTAGTGAGATTGAGACAATCTAAACAAGGGGACAAGGCTTAAAACTATCAACATCAAGGACCTAGGACACTCCAACTAGTGAACACAAAGCTTGGGCTAACAAGTGAAGTACATAGATCATCCCATGAAGGATATATTTTTGAAAATTAAAATAATATTACCTTCCCACAACATGTTCCTTGCTCCTCAGGACCCCTTATAGAGTCGTCAGTCTAGTGTGAAGATTGGGTACTTATGTGAGAAGATATGAAGAACTAGAATGTTTGAATATATAATGATGTAATGATATAATGAGACCTCCTACCCTAGTCTACTAGCCTACTACATCACAATGGACCTCAACTCTATCACAATGCCAATCGTGGAGTTTGAGCTTTGACTAAGATATGAGATGTGCCAAATAAAGATAACATATTTTGGTGTGATTTGACTTTCTAAGAGATAATTTTAATTTCATCATTGCCCTTTATTATGATATGAGTTTTAATTATTTTTTTATTTTTTTATGTTTCATCCTCTATAAGTATTCAAAAAAACCAAAAATGAGTGAAATAGGTATCTAACATAATAAATCTTATGCTTGGCATCTAGAAGGGATAACCTAAAGGCCATGGTGCCTAAATACTCCTAGGTTTGCCCCATGTGTAAGTGTGAAATCTCAAAATTGATCTACATGTGCTTCAAGTGAAAGGAAAGAAGGGTAAAATGGGGGCTATGGATGACCCATCCATGTAATAAGAATGATACAGTGATGAATATGCTTATAGCTGATCATAACGAGGGAAAATAATGCTTCAAAAAGGGTGAGGCTATGTTATGATAGTCATGTCACTAGGGAAGTGGTATTAACCTACAAGAGATCTAGCACAAGCATTGGTGAAAGTATTAGTCATCCAAAAAGAGGAGGAAAGTAAATAATCATCCCAAAAGAGGGGGAAAGTAAATGGTCATCCCAAAAGAGGAGGAAAATAAATAGGGGCGAAAGAATCAAAATGAGACTAAGGTAAAAATGACAAAAAAGTGATAATAATGAAAACTCAAAGGTTATACCTAAGATCCTTAGGTGAATCTAAGGTTGACTATAAAATGATACAAAAACTAAAGGTGATACCTAAGCTCTACAAGAGAAGCAAAGGTCAAAATTAACTATACCAAAGAACCAAAAAGGAAGTAATGGTGTTAGTAAATCATCCCAAAAGAGGGGGAAAGTAAATAAAATATAGAAAAGAAAAGAAACATGAGACAAAATAATATGCAAAATATATGCTAACAGCTATATCAAAGAAGAACATATGAAATGTGAGCATATTTGTCTCATAAAGTTTCTTGAAGTTGATGTGGTGATTATGGTAAAGAGGTGAAAGGTTTTTGATGTGTAATTATTGGTAAAGATGAAGTACCAAGAGGCCAAAAGATAAAGGGTGGGAATCATAAGATTCCCCCAAAGGATAAAATGAGTAAAGGGTTAGCATCAAAATATGCCCCAAAATGTGAAGTAGTAAAATTATGTGCATCACAGGGTGTCCTAAAATGTAAAGAAAATGATGATAATTGCAAGATACCCTAAAATGTGAGATAAAGATGAAAGATTAGAGATAGAATGAACTACATCATGTTGTTCAGCATAGTTTTTTAATTCAGAGACATAATGAACTGCATGAGGTTGGATGATGTAGTTAGATAGAACTAAATTGTTAAAGTGAACTACATCAAGTTGGTCAATGTAGTTGGATGAAATTGAAATGTTAGAATGAACTAATTCAAGATATATGATGTAGTTGGATGAAACTAAACTATTAGAATGAACTGCATCAGACCAATGGATGCAATTATATGAAATTAAACTATTAGAATAAACTATATCAAGATGGTAGGTACAGTTTGATGAAATTAAATTGTTAAAATGAATTAAATCAAGTTGGTTGATATAGTTGGATGAAACTAAAATGTTAGAATGAATTATATCAGGCTAGCCAATATACTTTGATGAAATTTAACTATTGGAATGAACTACATTAGGCTAGTCAATGTAGTTTAATGAAACTCAACTTTTAGGATGAACTACATTAGGTTGGTCGATGTGGTTTGATGAAACTAAACTATTAGAATGAAATACATTGGTTTAATTGATGCAATTGGAGACAGGTAAATTTTTTGATATGTTGGATTTTGAGGATGTTAAAATTAGCATAAGACCTATAAGAGAGGTCGGAGGATGTATATAAGTTAAGGGAGAACCATTTATTATGCACTTTAGATTAGGCATGTGGAACAAATAAGGAGGTAAGAAGGACTAATTGAATATCATGATAATGATCTATCATACTATACCACCAACAAAACTTTTCAGAATTATACCATTTTGGAGGAGATTTGGAAGAGTCAAAGCTCATGGGTTTATAAGGTGGCATATTTTGATTGAGTTCATGGAGACTGAAGGGAGGGTGGGAAGGGTTTTTATTATTTGGTTTTAAAGTTCCCTCATTAGGTTATTGGGGAGGATTTATTTGAGATGAGTTGGTATTAATGACATTGGTTGATGATTCCCTATGAGATGATTCATATTGGATCATAAGGAAGTCTTGCCATTTTGCTTGATAGAAGGCCTATTCTAAGTCTTAAGGGAAAACATCTTAAATTTGTATTGAACAAGAGATTTAAGAGTGGTAACAAAGAGTTTGAAAATATTATCATCACTCATTTTATGGTTTGCTTTATGAGCTAAAGACTTCCATCATTTGATGAAAGTGTGAGTAAATTCGTTAGCGAGTTGTTTATCATTAATGGAGTTGCTAAGTCTTTTTTTAGGAAGGTCATTATGTTGGAATTCGTTAAATAGAGCATTTCATAAATCCTATAATTGTGTAATATAATATCTATGAATTTTATTGTACCACTCTAGTGCATCTCCAATGAATGTTTTAGATAGAATCTTAGTGGTAGCAAAGGTATTAGTTTGTACCCATTCCTTATAGAGATTGTAAAAGGTTTTAAGAAAGAAAGAAATAACTTTAGTACCATCATATGTGATATTTGGAGAGATGTTTTCAATGCTAATGGACATAATGAGCAGAGATAAAGGTTCATTTTGAACATGTTGAAGCATTTTGTTATGCATAGGAGGCTAAGGTATGATATTCCCATTGTCATCTCTAAGAGGAGGAGGAAAAAAAATCTTATTTGGTTGAATCATGATGACTTAAAAAGGCTTAATATCCAATTGAAAAATGTGTTTTTGTATCTGGAGCATTTGAAAGTTATTGGAAGCTTGCATAAAGACCATTTGTGCAATGACTTGTGTCATGCCTAAAGGTGGACTATGATTAGAGGTAGTAAGACTGGAAGGTGGGGGATTACCAACATTAGTTTTGGGAGGAATATTCACAACTTTTATTTTGGTTTCGCCAATTCTCATAGAGGATGAAGGAAGCATATTAAGACCACCACTCTTGTTTGGGGTGTAAATGGTGTTATCATCAAGATTCTTAATACACAGGGCAAGATCATCTAGATATTCATTCTTATTGATGTCAACCACTTTACATTGTGATTTGATAATACTTGGTGTTATTTTTATTAATATAGTAAGAGGATTTTGAACATTAGTTTTAATAGGTGGAACATAATGGGATGTTCCAACTGTTGATGTGGATTTTTTGATGAGTTTGCGAATTATATGTTTGGAAGGAGTAAAATTATTGTAAGGCATATGGGTAGTATATTTTTCATGATTTTAGATTTGCCTTTGAGGATTTTATGGATATAACATATGTTATGGGATGGATCAAGATTGAGATTGAGAAGATCTAGAGTGATTTTTGGAAAAAAATGCACCATGAAGAGTTATATTCCATGGTGGACAAGACAGGAAAGAAGGAATAACCCATGTAGGATCTAAATGGGTTGAGGCTAGCAAGATAGATCTTAAGAGATGGCATCCTGATGCTAATTAGGCAATAATAAAAATTAGTTGATGATAGGAAATAGATGATATTGGGTGGGTTGATATAGTCTATTTTTGAAACTAGAAAAATAGATAATGTTGGCTAGGCTAATGTAGCCAACTGAAATAAAATAGGCTATATTGGGTTGGCCAATACATTTTGGATAAAAAGGATGTGCTAATGGTGGCTGAGAAGAATTTAATATATCATCCAGGTTGATGTAGTTTTAAAGAACACATAATGAAACTGATCTGGTTGATACCATTCACATGTTGATATATAAATGTATTAGGTTGGCCGATACAATTAGACTACAAAAAAATATTCTAGTTTGAAAAGAAAAGAAAAAAATTACTAAATTACAAAAACTAAGAACATGAATCTGAAGATAATAAATGAAAAATGAGAACATGAATACAATATAACTAGGTGCAAGATACTATTCATGTTGGGTTCACCATAATGTATGCACATGCTAGGATTAACCTACAATAATGTATGCATAGGCTAGGATCAACTTGCAACTATCCTATCTCAATAGACTCAGACTTAGATAAGGATGATCAAATAGAGCTTGTGATACTTAATTACTTCATGTAATGACCAATGAAATCCACATATCTATTATAGGTTTGCCTATGTCATAAATTCCAAGAGGAAAAGGTCCAAAACCTAAGCCTATGACACAAGGAAATAGCTCACACTAGACCTCTTATGAAAGTAAAGCATTGCAAGTAAGTAATGTAAATAAGTATGCAAGTAAAGTAAACTAAGGGGAAAAGATTTTATAATTATATTAATTGGTAAGGTTTCATGGTCAACCAAATGGGGTCTAGGCAAACTAAAGTGAAATATGGCAAGTATAAGAAATCTTATAGCCACACTAGTATTAGTTATAGAGAGAACCCAGGAAAGGATACACACACATTCATTCACTAAGCAACAAGAACCATCTATATATTAAGTAAATAAATGAAAGAATATAGGGTTATAAATACTTACCTTAGAGTGGACCCATCAAGCATCAATCTCCCCCTTGGCTCAAGTGGAACTTTACAAGAGATGTTGTGGGTTGAATACTTTAAATATAAGAAGAAGACCTAGATATCCATAGCTGGGAACTCCAAAGACTATGACACTTTATTGGTTAAAATCCTTCTATTGAGATTTAAAGACTTTCATAATACAAGCTTTTTCAAGACAACATTATAGACCATTAACTCCTCTAAATATGACTTAGTGATCCAAAACTCAGAAGTTTTGGTTGATAAATATCACAATAACATAGAAATAACACAATAACAATGAATTCTCTGAGAAGAGATGTAGTATTACTCAAAATCACAATACAAATATATGCTTATCTCTGGGAAGAGATGTCTGTCTTCACATTTCGGGTTACCTCTTCTTTTATACACAATTTGAAAGCATGGGAAGGATGTGGAAGGTCACCAATCTCGAGGGAGATGAAGTGGTATGACTTCCAATATTTAAAACAATACATAATTCGAGGAATTACTATTTTTAGAAACTTACTATTTTTAGACAGCACTATTAAAATTGAAATTTGAGGCACTTCCGTTGGGTTTTCAGGGGTCAAACTTCATTGAGCAGAGCTCAATACCATTTCACGACGTTCCCCTCGTTCTTAGCTTTCCAACAGTTCAAACGGCGAGTCAATTGGAGCTACGGTGCAAAAGTTATGGCTCCTGGAAGTTCCGTCATCAATTGGGGTGGAACTGTCACCCGAATTGTCGCCTAAATTGATGCCTAGATCACTTAGGGAAGAAGTGTGAGTGAAATCAAAGTGAATAGAGTGTATACAATATTTTTGAAATAAAATATAACCCATATATATATTGATCCAATACCCAAAACCAATCCTAAAATATAAGTTGATGGTATCATCCATGCCAATATAATATAGATGTTAAAATATGAGTTTAGAACTACATCGAGATAGATGATATAGTATAAGAAGGAAAAGGCACTAAGAAGATGGTATCAGCGAAGATGATGTTTTGTGATATAATTGAAACTGACACAACTAAATATGATAGGATGGAAGGAGGTATATGTCAATAAAATCTAAAGAATCTAGACTAATGTAATCATGATATAGTAGTAACATCTCTCATCAAGCACCACAAGCCTACCCACACCTTTTAAGACATACACTTAGGAAGACCAATGCTTGAAAAATCACTTCAAAAGAAAGCATTAATAAGTGTTTAGAGTGAAAAATAGTATGTGTATACATAGAGCTTGTATAATGATATGATTTGGTGACTAAATTAAAGAACAATAAATATTTTTTTGTTTTTATATTTTTGCCTTTGACTGGCCAACAATCTGGTTTTCTAATCAAGGCTCTTTATTTAGTCATTGGTTAGCCATAAAACTAGTTTTATAACCAAGACTATAAAAAATGCTCGAATTTCATTGTTATAGTTTTTTTTTATAAATTATTCAATTCTAACTTACCAAAATACTAGTGTTTCAATCTAAATTTTTATTTAATCAATGGCCAGCCATAAAATTGATTGGTTGGTCAAGGTTACGAAATTATGCTTAACCTTTATTTGAGGGAATAAAGGATGAGCTATAATGCTCATCTGATATTTGAATAGGTTCATGTTAGGGATTGATTTTTGAGATACTTATCTAATGTTTTAGATAGCTCCATATTCATGCAATATTTTCCTTCTTCCATGACCTTGTTTATGAAGTCTTGTTTGAAGAGTGGTTTCCTATACAATTTACGGTGGTGAACATTGACTACTAGATAAAATATTACCATATCAATTTTTCATAGCTTGATTTCTCCATTTTTTTCATATTCCCTTTGTGTTCCTTATACTTTGAGTCATAAACCATAGCCCGATCTCCTGGTTTAAATTCTTGTGTCTTGATGAACTGATCATGTCACTTGACTCATTAATGTTGAATCATTTTTGTATGTTGTAATGTTTCCCTCCAAAGTTCATATAAGGAGTTGAATTACATTATTATTTCCTATTGTGCTTTGGATAAATCTATGTCAAATTCTAAGGCCCTCTTTACAATTTTAAATTCAAACTCTATGGGGAGAAAAACTTTCTTTCCATAAACCAACTCATAGGGTATAAATCCTGTGTGGTTTTCAATGTATTTTTATATGCCCATATAGCCTCCAAAATGTGTGTTTCCCAATATCAGTGGCGAAAAAATATTATTTTTTTAATATTTTTTTCCAATTCCCTATTGGTGATCTCCACTTGGACATTAGACTATGGATGGTCTAGAGTAGAGTTATTATGCCTAAATTCATATTCTCGAATAAGGGTTGCAACCAAATTAGATGTGAATTACAATCCTTGATTTATAAATTTTCCCTCGTCACTCCATACCTTGTCTTTATAAAGGAATTATGTAAATTTATCATCTGTTGCATGTGTTAAGGCCTTTACTTCTACCCATTTAGTGAGGTAATTTGTACACACCAATATGTAATCCTTTTTTAGGGTATTGGATCTATCAAACCAACAAAATCAAGTTCCCATTTGTTAAAAAGGTTTCAAGACCAATCAGGGTTGGAGAGGAATTTCATCATAACCTATGTGTTTCCCCATATGTTGTCATCTATCACAATGGTAATTGTATGTTGTTGCATCCCTGTATAAGGTAAGATAGTAATAGCCTATAGTAAAGATCTTGGAGGTAGTCCTCTTAGCTATACAATTTCCTTTACATGGATATTCATGACATGGCCTAAGGATGTCAAATAATTCATATTCCTATATACATATGTGCATGACTAAGTTAGGCCCACTATAAATAGGTACCCTGAGATCCATGAGTATGGGAGGCTTTACTCCATTAATTACCATTTTTATTTTGGCAAGAAATGTTTTGGGATCTACCTTAAAACTAGAGAGTTATCCATGTTTATAAATCAAGGAGTGTTAATGGTTAAAGTAAAAATAATATCATCAGAAAATTTATCATATACCAATGAAATATGTTCTTCATATGCTAGTCTTGATTTAAATTTAGTCACTACATTATCCTTGCCTAGTATATCTATAATAGTAATGTCAAATTCATGTATTAGCAATAACCATCTAATTATTCTCCCACTAACCATTAGTTTTTTCATCAAATACTTGATTGCAACATGGTCAATGTTAATAAAAATATAATACACAGTAATATAATTTTTAAATTTATTGATGGCATGCACTACCATAATAAATTCATTTTCTATCACAGTGTAATTGAGCTTAGCTCTGTGAAGGTTCTTACCAATAAAGTATATAACATAGTTTATAGATCCTTGTTTTTTGCCCATGACAACCACAAGTGTTGTATCAAAAGCATTTATGTGGATATGAAAGGGTATTTTCCAATCTGGGCCTCGTACAACTGGATTTGTTACTAGTATATTTTTTAGGTCTTGGAATGTTATCTGACATGCATCAGTCTATATAAATTCAATGTCTTTAGATAATAAATAAAATAAAGGTGCTTCTATTTTTATGAAGTCTTTAATAAATTGATGGTAATATCTAACATGTCCTTAAAAAATTCAAATATCTTTTTTTTTACAGGGTAGATAAGTTTTTTATTACTTTTATCTTGCTAGGATATACCTCTATTCTTGTTGGTGAGCTATGACGTCCTAGTAAAATGCCCTTTGTCATCAACATGTAACATTTTTATGAATTAAGGACATCTAATTATCTTGATAGTGTTGAAGGAATTTATTTAGGTTCATGGTGGATTATTCATATGTATCCCCATAGCTTTTGAATTCATCCATATAAATATTTACATAAATATGGGATAGGTCAAAAAATGCTCAAGACAACCCTTTTAAAGGTGGATAGAGCATTACATAACCCAAATATAAGTATGAAATATGTGTAAGTACCCTAGAGACATGTAAATTTAGTCTTATCATGGTCCTCAGACATTATTGTGATCTAACTAAACCCACTTAACCTGTCATGAAAAGAGTACTTTTTCCCTGAGAGTGTGTCAAGTACTTGGTCAATGATTTGGAGAGAAAATTGATCCTTTATTATGGTTGCATTAATTTCCTCAAAATACACAAAAATATTCCATTTTCCACCCTCCTTTATCACAATGACAAGGGGTGACACCCACTGGTACCCAAAGATAGGAAAAATAAACCTTACATCCATGAGTTTCTATGATTCAATTTTACCATGTCCTTAACAACGGACTTCATTAATCATTATGGTTTTTAGATGGGTTTGCACTCATTTTTTATGTATATATAGTAAGTTCATAGGTCAGGGTGTATATCTCTCATGTCATGCTAGTCCCATGCAAATGTAGTTTTATGTTTTTGGAGAATGGTTACTAGATGAGTCTCTTATTGAGGGTTTAACTTGTTGATATTGTGAGGTCGTATAGGTAGGATTTATACCTATTTGGACAAGAACAAAATAGAATCTATGTTTCACAATAGAGGCATAAGGTTGAAATGGTGTGGTATAATTTAATTAAAAGTTGTAATATCTCATGTGGGATCGGAGGATCCTCATGTTTGGAAGATGTTACTAAGAGGACATTGTATGCATTGTAGTTAGTTATATGTTTGTAGGTCAACTTGATAAATATTTTGTTTAATATTATAAATGAGTATGTCATCATCTTGTTTGTTTAAGGGTTTAATACATTCCATCATGAGCATGGTTTATAAATGAGATTACTAGTTTTCCTCATATTTTAGCGAAGAGGGTTATTTTGCTTCACTTGAAGGCTGAGCTAGTGGATATAAAACTAGCTTCTTTGTGGTATTTCCATTTGAGATCAACATGTTTCCTAACCTGGAAAAAATAAAGGCATAAACTTTAGTTATCTAGGGTCTCCCTAAGATAAAGATTTATTACCCCAAGTTGGATTTTGGATATAATATTAAACAATCCACTGGATACTCCCATGAATCCATGGTGATGACTAGGTCTTCAATAGCCCCTTCAAGTTTCACTATTGATCTATTTTCCATTTGCAGAATGGCGGGGGTTTGGTGAAGGCCTTTGAGGTTAATTTTTTACATAGTTTCCTTATTCATCACATTTATGGTTACCCTTAATTTTATCAAGATGTTTTAAATGAGTATGCCATATATGTGTACATCAACTACCGAGTTATCTAGGTTAGATACCTAGGTGGGACTATATTTCCCAACATTGTGTGAAGTTGTCTAATTACTTTAATAGTTTTGGGATCCTTCTTCTTTTGACCAAGTTTCCTTAGGCATAATTCATCGATAGACTTGGTATAAATGGAGACATCTTTTATAGTTTGAAGCAATGGAATCTTGACACACATTCTTGATTTGTCCAAAAAAATCAAATTAAAATTATTATTCTTGTTTGTTGAGGTTTAATCCCTTAGGAAAATGAGGGGTGGTAGGAGATCCTTTACTGGTATATTTTTTTCATTTAGGAGTGAAATATTTATTATATGGTTTTAGGTTAGTTGCAATGTCAGTTACCTCTATAGGAGGTTCTATTATTATGGATGTGGTGGTATTTAGGAGAATATATCCTGGAAAAATCTATACTTCATCTATCTCTATTGAATAAGTTGGGTATTACATCATGTCACTACTGTATGTCAGTTGAATTGACTTATTATTGGTGTTAGATATGGGTTGGGTAGGAAATTAAGGCGTTGTAGGCTTATTTGAAGTGGGATTTCCTATCATTAATGATGATTTTTCTTATTGTTGCATATGTTGTGGTTTTTGGCACCCAACATTATAACTAAACCATGGTTGGTTTCCTTTCCATGGTTATTGACATTTATTGGAGGGTGGATACCATTGATAATTATAATGTTGTGGTTACCATGGTTGATGTTGGAATTGATGCCAATTCATTTTAGGTTGGTAAATTTTTATGGCCAAGGTTGGTTTTGTGATGGCATTTTTTGTGTTTTATTCTAGTGGATGGGTCCATACTAGTTTTAAGGAGGGGAATATGAAAATTATGAATTATAAATGAAGTGTTTGATGACATACCTAGATTTTGAGGTCTTTCAACCATGGTTTCTATTGAACCATGTTGAAAGATTGGTCTCCATATCTACCAATTATGTGAAGTTATATTACATATGGGTCCTCATCCATGATTATTTATACCTTTGCATGGGTAGTGTGGCACCTACAATCCACTTTATTTCTACAACAATCTAGGTAGTATGCAATCAGAGCATAATAAGATTTTATTTTTTATGTGCATGTAATGTATCAAGTTATGTGGTGAAATGAATGATAATATCTTGATTCATATCTTTCAACAGGTTGATGACTTACACCCTTGAGACTCCATTAGTGGTATTAGAGGATGATGATGAAAATATTTTATTGTTGTGAGTCTTTTTCATTATAGGCCTAGAGTAATTTCTACACAAGATGATGATATCATCAAATTATTTATGTGAAACATCTTCATCATTCATGAGATCCATTGCCTCCAAGCATTCCTCATTGATTCCTTTCAAAAATATTAGCTTTGTGGGCTCTCCATCTAGCATGTTGTGTTTAGATTTTTGAAGGTTGAACTTGAATCTTTCCACATAGTCCTCTAGTGGTTCCTGTTGGAGTCCTAGATTTCACCCTAATTGAATAAGGGGGTTATTCATATCTTCCTATTCAAATATATTCTAACATGGGAATGACCCTAGGCTGTGGGTATCCTAAACTTGGGTTAAACCTTCATAAAATTTTAGCTTCCTTCTAGATTTATCACCTAAACTAGACCTAAACTAATAATTACTTGGAAAAGGGGAGATGATAAAAATAATATATGAAAGCATATAATGGGTTGATGCACTAGTAATTGGAACACTTATACTTTGCACAAGGCACACTATAAGACACATTCAAAACCAAAGAAGATCTATCTCACATAAATATTTCATAAAAGGTATTGACTAGTTATCAAGCTAGCATGATATGGCAGATATCCACTTTCAAGGTAAATAATAAATTGTAAATTGCACTTAGAATGACCTATGAAAATTAACAAGCTCTTCATGAAGGTGAGGAAACTTAGACATAGACAAGGAAAATACATTCACTTAACCTAGTACATGAATTCATAGAACACACTTCAATTATAGCTTGCAAAATGATGGAATTCAGTCTTTATTACATCAAAAGGTGTTATAGTGCAAATTTTGGCATAGCCTAAGCAAGCCAAAGCATAAGAGTCTATTTCTATAAAAATTTTAGAGATTCGTTTCTACAACTTCCAAAGAGATTTTTTTATTGTGGTATAAGATGGAACATTTATAGAAAAAGGGAAGAGGGAACTGTGATGTATTAGCACAATTTTGAGGAAGCTGACTCATGACCTTATCAATAAGGAACAAATTTTATAAAAGAATTGAATTCTCATTATCCTTATCCATCAGCCAGGTCCCCTTCTTGGAACTCTATGTCATTTTATATTTGATCTGATGATGAGTATCACATCTTGGAATTGATAGAATTATGCCATATCTACTTTGCATGGTCATAGGTACCTACTTATCAAAAATGTGACCATATTGATAGACAAGACAACTCTCTGTGATCACATTTACATCTGTATTTGGTCCAACTTAAATCATGGTTCTATTATGGATGAAAACCAATCCAATTATTGGTTTTCACACAGCCACAATATCCATAAAAACTTGTAGACCATTTGATCTTGCTTCAACACTGCTAGTCCATCTTCAATCTCTATATTTGGTCTAAAAAGACTTATTTTACCTCTAAAAGCCTCCAAGATCTGAGAAGCTATTGTACATGAGAATCCTCCATCTAAAAACAATGAACATGTTAATGGAATGACCCTGTAATAGGGTTAATAGGTTCCAAATTATCAACTAGGGGTCCTGTTTGAATTTTAATGGTGACAAAGCCTCATTATTGACCATCTTACCTGTATGACTATGTCTGTTATTTGACTAATCTCTAATGGTGATATGGTTTCTTAAGATTTTATTCACCTGGGTCAAAAAACTAGTTCATTGACCTTCAATGGAATCTCTTTGGATTTTCCCTTAATTCATTAGTTGTTGATTACTAAATCTGACCATTTACATTATGCCCATCTATCTTTATACTTATTGCTCCTACATATATGCTGACTTATTGACTCTACTTGTACCATTAGATCTAGATATATGAATGCATGTGAGCCCTTGATTTACTGCCTGCTAAGATCCTTTGACATGTTGACTTGATCTCGCACCATTGGATCAAGATGTACAAACTCATACATACCATAGATCTCATTAGGCCAACTTTCCTCTCATTTCTTATACACCATTGGATCATTGGTATGATTTTTTGTTGATCTTTGATATGATAGGATCCACCTTTTTTAGTCAAACTTGCACCATTGGATCTCTACTCAATGAACCCGCACTGTTTGATCTTGTCCAACTTGTAGCTTTTAAGGGCTTTTAACCCAGGTACCTTTTGAATTGTTTGACCCAAGCAAAAAACCTTAGATCTATGTTGTCAGTATGAAACCTCATGTGGACTAGTATATCTCATTAACTTTAAACCTTTTAAGGACCTCTTGAACCTAAAGGGTTACTTTATGAAGCTCAAATTTGACACTTGCATGGACGTCTGGCTTTGCCTATTCAACTTTAGAAACTTATATATTGAGATATCAAGCTTACTTAGACATGAAATTTATAGATCATATTCTTATCACAAGGAAATTCATGGCACTGCAACCTTTTAGATCATGAGAGTTCCTAAGGTGCATTTATTAAAGACATAAGTGAACTAGTCTATTCCTTTTTTGGATGACATGTTGATGATGATCTAGTTCTTTAAACTTGCACAATCCATTTTTTACTCAATAGTTTTAAGGCTATGATGATATTATATGGCTTGTGAAACCTAGTTCATGCTCCTGAATGCTTGGGACACCATGAAACCTACTTGGACCCTTTATCTACAATTGTAGACCTAACCCTTAAAGATCAATTAGATCACACTTTAAACTTGCTTAAAGTGTTTAAAAAGATTTTCAAAAGATATATGATCCCCACTTGAGGTCTGTCTACTCCTCATAACATTGGGTCACTCTTTAATCAGTATCTTGGTTGACTTTTGGACTTTTAGACTAGGTACATTTTGGTATGTGGGCCAAATTTGGTCAACATTTTTAGTGACTTCATTGGGCAGCATGCCTGTTATGCTTGAGAACTCAGACCATCTCTATGACTCCTTAATAATTTACATGATACATGGACCATTTACATAACTACAAGATGTCCTTTTGACTTGTAAATAAATCCAAAAAATAGGGAGAAAAACAAACTTGAAATGAAAACTAACCTGATAAAGCAAAGGCAACTAACCTATCAAATAACTATGCAATAAAGCACTTATTTAGGACAAAATAGAAACAAACTAATGTGTTAGAAAAAAAATTATATAAAATAAAAAATAACTAAATATGTACATGGGACTTAGCTTCATCAATAACAGTGCTTTAGATGTATCCCATTGACTGGGATAGGAAGCTCTTCACCATCCATCCTTGTGAGTTGGAAAGCATTATGGGATTTTCAATTAGAGACAATGTATGGACCACTCCAAAGAGAATTAAATTTTGTGTGACTTCCTAGTTAAGCTTTGTCCTCATCCCACTTAAGGACCAAATCTCCTTGGAAACTTCTTGAAAAAACTCCTTTGTCAAAAAATCTCTTTACCATTGCTTGATAGGCTTCCATGGCCAATATAGACTGATGCATTATTTCTTCTAGATCCATGAGCTTATCATATCTTATTTCCATTGGATCATTCTCCAAAATCTCAAGTTGATGCATTAGTTTCAAAGCAGGGAATTCAAGAGAAATGGGCATTCTTGCTTCCTTACCATATACTAGCTTGTATTGAGAATTAGCTATTGACCTTTTATAGGTGATCCTGTCATCCCAAAGAGCTAACTTCAATTTGAGATGCCATGACTTATAATTGTCTTCAATTTTCCTCTTAATGATATTCAACAAATTCTTGTTAATAGACTCAGAAAGGCCATTGCCTTGTGGGTCAGAGTTTGATGAGGTATTGAGAAAAAAACTATGTTGAATTGACCACTGATTGAACTTAAACCCCACAAAAACCATAGCATTATTATAAATAATATTTTAAGTGACCCAAAATATGGTAATCAAACCTTCATGTAAGTCTATAACATTGGTTTCATTCACTTCTTTCAGTGCCACTACTTCTATCCATCTAGTGAAATACTCGGTGGTAATTAGGATCTATTTGTGTCCTAAACTTGAAGCGGGATTAATGAGACCAATAAATTCCAATCCCCATTGGACAAAGGGTTGATTTACTAAATTTTTTTGGAGAGGTAAGGCTACAAGCTTCACCTTTACAACAAACATAGCACATCATCTGCATTTCTTGACCTATGCATGACAATCACCAAATATACTTGGCCAATAATACCCACCTCTCATTATCATTTGGGTTATGATCTTTGTTGACTAATTCCCTCCACCATGTCCATCATGGAATTTCTCAAGTAGTCTCTATGTTTGACCTAGATCTATGCATCTTAACAGCATGCCATTGATATCCTTTTTGAACAACACATTATCAATAAGAAGAAAATGAATTGACTGTAATCTAAAATATCTCTTTTTTTAAGGGGTCAAATGAGAAGGATAAATACCTTATTGGAGATAATTTACCATGTATAGGAACCAATTGGAAGATGAGGTGTGATCAGTTGCAACTTCTTCATCATTTGACGCCATAACCACCCCATTAGCCTCTTGCAAGTCTTGGGATAGATGCTCACGAAGTCCTTTACCTCTAACTAGCTTTGTGACCTTAATCTCCACATCATACTCCATTACTTTGGTTATCCAACCAGCTCTTTTATCATTTATATCCTTGTTCAAGAGGAAATATTTGACACTTGGATGTGCAACCATCACATGTATCTTATTATTGGACAATAAGTACCTAAACATTTTAAGATATCTTATAACTGAAAGTACATGTTTCTCAACAAAAGAGTACCTTGTTTCATATTCTTCTAATCCTTGACTGAGGAAGGCTATTGGATGTTATAAGGTCACTTTATTATGTTGCATGAGGATACCTAAAATAGTGTTGATGTTAGCATAGGTGTATTAGAATGATTTTTCTGTGAAATCAGGGTTCAGGAGTATAGGAAAACTGACTATAGATTTCTTGATCTCTTCAAATCTTCTTACTCCTTCTTTGGACCAACTAAAACTTTGACCCTTCTTTAGCATGGTTTTGGGTGGCCTAGCTAAAGTAGCAAACTCTTAAATGTATCTTATTATGGAAATTATCTTCCCTAAAAATCTTTGCAAGGCTTTCTTGTTTTTAGGCAAGGAGAGTGTAAGAATTGAGTCTATCTTATTAAGATCTATGCATGTACCATGTTTTAAAATTACATGTCCAAGAATCCTACCTTCATGAATAGATAAAACACACTTTTTTGGATTCAAAGACACCCTAAATTGCCTGCACCTTTCAAACACTTATCTGAAGTAAATCATATGCTCATCTGCACTCAGAGAACACTTTTATATGATCCAGATAAACAAGTATAAACTTGTAAAGGAGACCCTAAAATGCCATATCCATAGCTTTTTGGAAATTTGATCCAAAATTGGATAAACCAAAAGGAATATTTTTATATGCAAAAGTCCCCCACTTTGTGGTGAAGGTTATTTTGAGTTGGTCTTCTTAATTGACCAAAATCTGGTTATAACCACTATAACCATCCAACATGTAAAACCTTCCTGAACTAGAAACTAATTGTAAAATTTGCTCTATTGATGGCAATGGTTAGTGGTCTTTAATATAGGCCTTTTTCAAGTCATTGAAGTCAACACATAGTCTTATTTCACCATTTTTTTCCATACTGGAACAAGGTTTGCCACCCAAGTTGAGTGCTTAATTGGAAATATTATAGCTAACTCAATGAGATTATGAAGCTCAAATCTCATCAAAGGTTCAAGATTTGGGTTAATAGGCCTTTAGCTTTTTCTAACTAGTTTGGTCTCATCCTCTAAATAAATGGTATGTTTATCTAGACTTGGATCAAATCCTTTAAGGTCACTATACTGCCATGCAAACACATATGAACATAACTCAATAAAAGTTTCCTTCTCTGAAGATGTGTAAACCTTTCCCAACTTTAAGCTCTTACCAGTTGCAATCTCCACATTTGTATAACGTTCTTCTTTTGTTGACAATGAAAATTTCTCTTTTCTCAATTCATCATCTCAGCTAAATATGTTTTCAAGGGTGACCAACCCTTTAGGTAACTTATTTGTCTTCAATTGCACAATCTGGTCACCATATTATTGTAAGTGTTTATCTTGGTTCCTTGATGAGAACTCAGCTTCTTTTTGAAAAAATATGACAATCTGATTATCATCTTCAAATACATACAATTGTCATGGTTGTCTGGAACATAAAGCCTTACAATCACCTTGATGTGTGATTGAACATTTTCATTTTTTATATCATTTAAGATATTGAATTATGACCCAATGGCAGCCAGTATGTCTGCATGCTTATTCTTATTTATTTATATAGCATGAATATTGAAAGCTTGAAAGTCTTCATATAAGTCCCATACTCTATGTTTATAGGACCTAAGCAATGAATTCTTGCATACATTAAGTCCTTTTACTTGGTGAACTACCAGTGAATATCACCAAATACTTATAAGGTACCAACTTTCATCTTTCTTACCCATTGCAAACAATGCACTAGTGCTTCATATTCAGTAACATTATTGGAATAACCAAACTAAAAATTGAGAGAAGAGAAATACCTTTGATTGGTTGGATGAGTTAACATCATTCTAGCTCTAGTGCCATGTTTGTTCCTAGATCCATCAAAATATAGTTGTCATAGGCCATCACTAGGATCATCATCCTTCATTAATGTTGGAATGGGTGTGTCATTTTTATGAACACAATAGACATTGAGTCCTTATTCTTAAATTAACTTGTAAATATCATGCTCATGAAAATCAGAGTCCCATTCATCAAGGAAAATATCTAGAACTTCATCTAGAGGTGACTCAATTTCTACCTCACTATTTTCTAATACCTTGTCTGAGATAAAACAATTAGTGTTCACCATACTTGGCATATATGGATCCAAATGAAATATTTAAATAGGTTTAAAATGTATTGTCACCTTAGTACTGTACCTGGTCCTGAACATCAAATATATCCAATCAATTGACAAATATTCTCCAATCTTTGAAGTAAAGTCCCTTGACAGACACATGGTAAATTGGGAGGTAAGTCCACTACAACTACATCTTGTTGAATGGTAACATTGAGTCAAGCATTTAATTTCAAATTTATGTGCTTGATTATGCCTATTATCTTTATTGGTGACCCATCTAATTGTAATACTCCCTTGGTATTTGGTTCATAGACAAGACCAAGTTTATTTACAATATTCTTAGGCATGACAGTGCTACTAGTTCCACTATATACCATATAATTATGGACTAAGTAGTCAAAAAAATAAGAGAGAGATAAAGGGAGGGTTTTTGTTTGATTTGACATTATTTTTGTCCACCTTTGTCATTTTATGTACCTGTCGATCAGGTTATTTGGTTGGTTGGTCTAAATTAGCCAAGACATCTCCTTGTTTCTCAACTGGTTCTTTAGATACCTTGAGAGCTGAAAGATATTGAATGAGCATGTATTTTTTCCCTAAAATGGCAAGGTAATCCCACATTTTAATTATAACATTCAATTTATTCATTTGATCTATTATGATAAATGAGGTTCCACTATCATTTGGCTGCAACTTTTCAACCACTAGTTATTTTCTAATTAGAAGTATTTGGGGAACCTTTCCTGCCTCTAAATTTTAGTTCTTCTATGCTATAAGAGCAGTAACTTGATCCTTGACACTCTTAGAAATAAAATTAGGAACATTAGAAGCATTGCTCACATCTTGAGTTTCCTCAACTACACTTTTTTTAGATCTAGTTAGAGTTGCAACTTGACCATTTGTGTTACTAGTTTCACCAAATTTATTGAATGCAATATGATCATCCAATTGCCAATTAACATTGATGGAATTAATTTTCCCTAGAACTTGTTGATATTATCCTTGTAATGCCATGTTCATGTCTTGATACTGACATCTTTGAATAGAGAACTCATCTTATGTCATTTGTGGCATAGTAATATCTTGTGATATTAAGACTTCATTTTGAGTGTCATTTGAGTTGAATGGCTACCAACCTGAATCTTGCATCAAGTTGTTTTGATGAACAATAGATTTCAAACTAGAAGTTACATTAGGATCAAGGGTTTCATATGGATTAATTTGGGTTATGGCTCCTTGATTTTGGTAGGGGGCCTATTTTCTTTGGAACCTTGATAAGGAAAATTTTTTATTATTGAAGGACTGATAAGTGTTCTGGTTTTATTGTTGATAAGGTTTACCCTAGTACTCTTGTCTTTTAAGTCAAACAATGTCATTTTCAAAATCTTGTAACATACTTTTCAAATCTCTGATCTCATTAGCTTGATTAGAAGGGGCTACAACTTAGCATTTTGGACATGGAATAGGAACTATAGATGAGATTTGAGGAACTTGAGGGGGTGGAATAGGTTGAAATTCTAGGAATATGGGAATTAGATGCTTTGTAACAAGCTTACTAGCTTGTAATAAGCTATTTTATGCTCTTATTACAAGTTCATAAGCACTTGGTAAAGTATTATCACCCATAGACTGTATCATGACACTTATATCAAAATTAAGGGCCTTAAGATAATACAAAAATGTATACTCTGGAGATGGTCTAACCAATGCAGGAATTCTAATCCATGTCTTTTGGAATCTAAGGTTAAAATCAGACATGAACTCATGGGGGTACTTTTGTATGGCAGTCATTTGTTCAACCAAATATAGATGATCATACTTGTCTTTAAATACTTAACTAAGGCTGCACCTAACTCATCCCAAGTAGCAATGGAGGTCAAAGGAAGATTCCTATACCATTGCAATGCTTTCCCTTGAAGGAAGAAATAAGTAGTCTAATAACCACATTATCTTGAACAACATTATGAACAGAGCAAAGGTTGGCAACATCTTGAATATGCTCAATAGCAGTGGTTTTGACCCATTCCCCTGAGAAGAAAGGAATACTCTTAAGGGCAAACACAATAATATCATCATATTGGGCTAAATACAGGGGACTACCCCTATTGAATGGAACAAAAACTTGATTCATGATAACCATTTAGGTAATGGGGACAATAGATTAGACTAAAATAATAAGATAATCATGAGATGAATGCTTCTTTTGAGGATAAGGATTTGTCCTAATTAATCTTTCTTTTTTATACGAAGTAGAAGGCAATTCAATGTGTTCAAAAGGAGTACCTTTACTTGATGATCTTATAGTAACCTTTAGCATGAAAACAATGTCTAGAAGATGCTATGAGTTTTGTAAATTGAAGGATATTCAAATTTTAATGATGGTAGATATCTCCTCCTTTTTCAATTTCTTCTTCTTAATCTTCAAAATTCAAGTTTCCAAGGAAACTTGGTCCCACCAGGCATGCCAAAACTATTGGGGTCCTAGATTGCACCCTAGCTGAATAAGGGGATTGCTCAGATCTTCTTATTCAAATATAGTCCAATATGGGAATGACCCTAAGCTGTGGGTATCCTAAACTTGGGTCAAACCTCTAGAAAAGGTCAGCTTCCTTTTGGATATATCACCTAAACTAACAATTACTTGGGAAAGGGGAGAGATAATAATAATAATAATAATATATGAAATCATATAAATGGGGTGATGCACCATTAATTAGAACACTTATAATTTATATAATGCACATTCAAAACTAAAGAAGATCTATCTCACATAAATATTTCATAATAAGGCATTGATCAACTATCAAGCTAGTATGAGAGGATAGATATCCACTTTTAAGCTAAATAATAAACTATAAATTGTACTTAGAATGACCTATGAGAACTACCAAGATCTTCATGAAGGTGAGGAAACTCAGACATAGATAAGGAAAATACATTCACTTAACCTAGTACATGAATTCATATAACACACTTCAATTTTAGCTTACAAAATGATGGAATTCGGTCTTTATTGCTTCAAAAGGTGTAACAGTGCAAATTTTGGCATAGCCTAAGCAAGCCAAAGCATAAGAGTCTATTTCTCTAAAAAAATTAGATATTCCTTTCTAAACCTTCCAGAGAATTTTTTTTATTGTGGTAGAAGATGGAACATATATAGAAAAAGGGAAGAGGGAACTGTGATGTATTAGCACAAGTTCAAGGATACTGACTCATGACCTTATCAATAAGAAACAAATTTTGTAAAAGAATTAAATGCCCATTGTCCTTTACCAACCACCAGGTCCCCTTATTGTAACTCCATGTCATTATCTATCTGATTTGATGATGATTATCATGTCTTGGAATTAATAGAACTATGACATATCTGCTTTGGGTGGTCATAGGTACCTGCTTATCAAAAATGTGACCATATTGATAGATGAGATAGCTCTCTATGATAATTTTTACTTGTTCCAAATTGAATCATGGTTTCATTATATATGAAAACCAGTCCAATTATTGGTTTTCACATAGTCACAATATCCATGGAAACCTGTAGACCATTTGATCTTGCTTCAACATTGTTAGTCTATCTTCAAACTCTGTATTTGGTCTAAAAAGACTTATTTTACCTATAGAACCTTGTGAGATCTAAGAATCTACCGCACATGATAATATCCCATCTAAAATCAATGAACATGTCAATGGAATGACCCTACAATAGGGTCAACAAGTTCCAAATTATCAACTAGAGGTCCTGTTTGAATTTTAATGATGACAAAGCCTCATTATTGACCATCTTGCCCATATGACAATGTTTGTTGTTTGGCCAAGATTTAATGTAAATATGGGTCCTTAATATTTTATCCACCTATATTGAAAAATTGTTTCATCGACCTTCAATAGAAGGTCTTTGGATTTACCCTTAATTTATTGGTTGTTGATTGCCAACTCGAACCATTTACATTGTGCCCAACTATCTTTATGCTTATTTATCCCACAGATATGTTGAATTATTAACTCCACTCACACCATTATGTCAAGATGTATGAATGCACATGAGCCCTTGATTTATTTCCATCCAAGATCCTTTGACATGTTGACTTAATCTTGCACCATTGGATCAAGATGTACAAGCTCATTCGTACCGTAGATCTAATTAGGCCCACTTTCCTGTTAGTTTTGACACTCTATTAGATCATTGGTACAATTGAATGTTGATAATTTATATGCTAGGATCCACCTTTTTTTTAGTTGATCTTGCACCATTGGATCTCTGCTCAGTGAACCCACATTGTTGGATCTTGTCCAACTTGTAGATTTTTAAGGGCTTTTAACCTAGGGACCTTTTGACTTGTTTGACCCAAGTGTGAACCATTAGATCTATGTTGTCAATATGTGAGATCAAATAGATTTTTAGATATCATTAACCTTAAACCTTTTAAGGACCTTTTGAACCTAAAGGGTTACTTTACTGAGCTCAAATTTGATACTCACACGAACGTCTGGCTCTGCTTGTTCAACTTTAGACTCTTATATCTTGAGATAGCAAGATCACATGGAAATGAAATTTATAGAGCATGTCATTTGAACAAGGGACTTCATGGTGTTGCAACCTTTTGGATCATGAGAGTTTTTAAGGTGCATTTATTAAATACACAAGTGATTCAATCTGTTCCTTTTATGGATGAAGTCATAGCGATGGTCTAGTTATTTAAACTTGCACAATCCATATTTTGCTCAATATTTCAAGGATTTAATGATATTCTAAGGCTTGTGCAACCTGGTTCATGTTATTGAATGCTTCAGACACCATGAAACCTATTTAGACCCTTTATCTAAAATTATAGACCTGTCCCTTAAAGATCAATTATATCACACTTTAAACTTGCTTAAAGTGTTTCAAAATATTTGTAAAAGCTATATGATCCCCACTTGAGGTTTGTTTGCTCCTCATGACATTGGGTCACTCTAAAATCCAGATCATGCTCAACTTTTGGACTAGGCACATTTTTGTATGTAGGCCAAATTTGGTCAATAGTTCCTCCTTTTGTGACATCTAAAAGATTCATCTCTTCTGAAGTCCTTCCTTCTATAATAATCATGATATTTAGAGAGAAATATATCTTTCATGTTCATCCAATATTTGACTAATTTCTTTCCTAACCCCATAAACTAATAGAGGAATACATAGTTGAGCATAGATGGAAATAAATTTAGCTTATGGGAGTCATGATCGTAATCGTAACTATGACATGGGATGTCAAACTCAAAGAAGAATGTATTGGGGTCCTCACTAACCATTCCATTTAACTTAGGTAGAGATGATAGGGGAATATTTTTCATGGGTGCTCTACTTGTATGGGTATTGATGGGGAATTTAATTGTTGTTGCTTCACTATCAGGGGTTTCTCCTTCTATATATCCCATGATTCTATGAACCACTCATGCACCAATTACCTTTGTAACCCACATTTCAAATTCCTTTTCAATTTTATTAGCACAAGGTGAGTAATGAATGATGCCTCGAGGCTTTGTCAGAAGAAAGGAAGACCTTATCGATGGAGGTGATGGAGTGAACTCTTCAAGAAATTATTTTGAAAATTCAAAAAAAAATGTTGTCTTGCTTAGTTAGGTTTAGGATTGGAGATTCAAATTTTCCTTTTGGGGCAAGAAGAGCCCAGTATTCTCTTTTATAAAGAAGTTTAGGTCAAGGTAAAAAATATTTAATACCATATTCCTATGTGTAAGGTGGCCAAGTTATTACTCCAACAAGGATGTATTTTTTAAGGGTGTGCAAATTCTCTTTTCATTTGCCTTTAGATTGATTAACTAGATCAACCAAGAACCTTTCAGCCATTGCCTCTACTGATATAATTTCAAGTGATATGGATGGGTTGGTTACAGGTGTGCTTTTTTAACTTATTTTTATTGAGGATGATACTTCAACTTCTGCTACTATAGCAAAAATCAGTCTCTTAGGTAAAAACATACCCAAGTAATCTTCTTCATGCTACGTACACTCAATCAACCTTTCTTTTAGCTTTTTCCTACTCTGCCTTGCATAGGGTTATTTGATGAGAAAATAAAATTATTTTAATTAAGATAAATTTCAAAAATTTAAATATTAATTGGAAAGAAGTAAATTGCTCTACAAATTAGGAAAATTATTCTATATAGTAGGAAAACTATCCTAGAAAGTAGGAAATATAACTCAACTTCTTAGGATACAAATGTTTTGACACCTGTCCCCAAAATGGTGCCAAAATGATGAACATAATTAAAAAATAAATTAACTTGTGGTAACTAAGCTTGCCCACAACCTGATGGTATCATTCGAGGAGCATCCATTTGATTTATTTATTCTACTACTTTCACTAATTATTAACATATGGCATGTATTTTGGGAAGACATTAGCATTGTATGTGCAACACTAGTTTCATTCAGAGTTGAGGTGCTCAGGTTGTATATAGGGAAACACAATTGCATGAATCAAATTAATAAACTTGCATGACAGTAAATAGTAGTAAAGCATTTGACAAAAAAATAAATTAATGCTATCTCAAAAGATTCCTCACACAGTGTTGGAATTGAACTTGCTGAATAAAAAAATGTATGTGTAGAAAAAAAAATGTTCATGTGGTTTAATTAAAATAAATAATGAAACACAAGATGTAGAATTGAATCTAACTTATGGATGAGATCTTTACCATAATCCTCTCAAGTGGGCCATGCACAAGTTGGAATTGTGTCATAATCCCTTCCTAATTCTATAGTCATTACTTCAAATCAGTTCTCTTACAATAATAAACCTCTGACAATGCGAGTATTACTATAGTGAAATTATAGAGTTGCCAAATAAGAATTAATCCCTTCTCAATAATTCTCAATGACTATTCTTTATCTGCTAATTTTTAAATTATGCCTTTCTCCTTACTCTTTAAATAAGAGGGTAGGTTCTTATTTTAATCATCTGGTTAAAACAAAGATTATGAACTTTATTCTAATTGTTAACAGAATCTATAAAAACAACCTACACATGCTTAATAATAAATCTACAACTAACAATCAAATAATAACCGAAAATAGGTCATAGAGCACTACGTTTCATGATTGTAATGGTTGGGAGGTGAAACATAATGGAAAAGGGGTGTTGATGATGTATTCATACATTGATCTGACATTTTCATAGATTGTAGGATCCCCTTGTCCTCCAATTATTGAGGAAATATAGATTACACTACTTGTTAACCATTACAATCTCAATTGGGTATAATAGAAAGTATTATGGGTTAGACTCAACTGCTAAAGTTATTGTTATGGGTTAGAAAAATTTTCATGGTTACTGTTATAGGTTGAAATATATATTTATGCCTTTGTTATGGGTTGGAGTAGATGACTCTAGCAATGGTATGGGTTGGTTTATTGTTTCTACAAGATGGCCTACCCAGTTGTTGTGGGTTGCCTACCCAGTTGCTATGGTTTGGCCCACCCAATTGCTTTAAGTTAGATACCCATTTGCTATGGGTTAGCCTAACCAATTGTTATGGGTTAGTTACCTAATTGCTACAGGGTATCTTAGCCAGTGATCCAATAGTGTTATTTCATTGCTACTCACTCATACTTTGCTCAATAACTTGTCCTTAAATTTTGTATGCATTGAATTAGTAGTAAAGCCAAAAATAGTAATCATAGTAAATTATACAATCTCATTCATAAAATTAAAAAAATTTAATAATAAAACATCAAATCCACATAAGCATAATTACTAGTACATATAACATAAAATGATACAAAGGGAAACTTTGAGATGTCATGGCTAAGTGAAAAAGGTTCAATAGAAGTGGTTTTAGAATGGTTTTCAAGGTTGATTTCTCAACTCCTCAATGACCACCATCCAACCACCGCCATTTGTTTAAAAATACAAAATTTAAAAATGCTTAAAAAAACCAAAGACTTGTCACATATTCTTATGATTTGTTGGATAACTTTTGTTAAGGCATTGATTTAATTAGATACGTCACAAGTTTGACTCTCCCCACTAATATTTTACACTAAAAACATTCTAAAGGGTTTTTTTAGCTCCGATGAAGAATACTAGGTGGGTCCCAATTTGATAGGGATTCAAACCCCCCCACATAAACACTTAGCTCACTTTTTCTAACCTGATCTTTTCATACATAGGTATTAAGTGGGATGCACATTTTAGTCTGTGTTGGGCACCATTATACACACCTATGTCCCTTTTTGCTTATATCTTAGGTGTTATTTGGAGTTTAGAGGTTATTTTTTTGTGTTACTAAGTTGAATCCAACCTATTCATTGTGGTATATTAAATTCTTGATACCTAAATTATAAATCTGATTTTTTCTTATTTTAGAGGATTTCTCAGCAGTCACTACTCGCCAAACATCCAAATGCAATAAATATTACATATGAAAGCTTTCTGAGCTCCCATTGTATTTGAATGTATGTTTTTCCAAGATATATGATGGTAGATAGAAAATTATATCTAATTCCTTCATTTTTTTATATAATTTAAAGAGTTTATTTCTTCTGGTCTCGGCTCAAATCTAAAAATTTGTAAAAGGAAATATTCCAAAGGGTCCAAAAGCTTTATTATTATGCATAATACAATCTAGGGGGGTTTGGCACCATTTTAAGTGTGAAAGTATAATTTACTTTGTATATATTGTTTATTTGAACACACTTGATATTTTTGGTCTCATTTGTTCTCTATTTTACCTTGAAAACTTTTAATTTTACCATCTACTTGAAATAAAAAAATTTAATCATGTCAAAATTGAAATTTTTATCACTTTTAACTTCAAGCACCTATCATTTGTAGAAGCTTTCCATGACTAAATTGCTTCAAACTAAAAGACATTAAAGGTTACAAGCACATATCTTGAGCCATTCAAGCATATAGAAAAGATCATATGGATGAATCAGTGTGATGAATCCTTAGGCCTCATTAGCATGAATTGTCTCTGAGGGGCTAAAATTTAATGTTCAAGATGTGACAAAACCTAAGGAACAATGGGACAAATTTAGTACATGTTTTAGTGAAAAGAATGTAATCAAAATCATTCAGATGGAAATTGAACATTCTTCATTGGATATTAATGATTTTTCCAATTATTAAGGTTATTTTTCCAAATTCACAACCCTAAAATCATAGTTAGTGGGTTTTGGACAAGACAAACCTTTCAATAAATTGATATTGATAATTATTGCCAAGTTTAAAGGACCATTACATATCTTTGTAACCACTTTTTTCATCACCATAAATAGCCAAAATTGTAATGCAAACTTTTGAATAGTTTTGTGAACATCTTACACAAGAGCAAGATGGACCGATCACCACTTGAGTAATATCATCTATAAACTCCAAGAATAAGGCATTGGTGGAAAATCATCCTGCAAGGATAAATAAAATCAATCCCCCACCACCAAGATCAAAAGCTTCCAACCATGTTAAACTATGACAAGAGTGTTCTTCATTAAAACCTTTGTGAAATACTACCTTTATTGTTCATTATGTGAGCAATATGGCCACCTTGAGTTTCAATTTTAGAAGAAGACATCCCTTTTAGAAGAAGCACAAAATTCAAATCAACAAGCCTTCTTCTTCATCATTTTTTTCAATTAGAAAAGGTAAATTCAATGTCCTTTCTACAAATTCTTATACCTTTATTGAAACTCAGTCCTCAAAGGATGCATGGATATCTGAATCTAGAGCTTCACATCAGTAGTGAAGTCAAAAGATGCATTAACCTCTCTTGATAAGTGTGACACCTCAGAAATTCTTATGGGTGATTCTTCTCCTTTATTAGTCTTCGGTTCCAACACTGATGACTTGCATGATGTAGAGATAAATGATGTTTTATATGTACTTGATATCTCAATGAGCATTATCTCCATATATCAAGCCTATCATTCCCACAAAGGTTGAACAGTGACTATTTTTGAGAGACTTGGAATATATTTTCAATGGTTTTTCTTCAATAAAATATAATGATGTCACTTCCTTGTATCAGTTTGATATCTTTTTGTACTCCCATTCTTCCCAAGTTCTTATTTCTCGTGTTGATTCCTTACAAAAATTGAGGTGGGATAGATTTTTATTTCTCAAATTTGGGTACTTAAAATAATTAATCACTCTAACTATAATCAAGGGCCTTCCCAAAGTGTCCTACAAAGTTAGTGTTTTTCAAGGTTTTGTTCTTGTAAAACATCACAAAAACAAGTTTGAGAAAGGAAAGCCTTGGAGAGCCAAAACTCCAATTCAATGCATTCATAGTGAATTGATGTCTTTCCTTAAAACATCCTTTTTTGGAGGACTTTGGTGCATTTATTGAGGTACATAAGTGAAGTTTTTGAACAATTTGCTGAGAAGTAATCAACTTTTTTGAATCAGTAATTGAGGACACATAATGGAGATGAATATGTAAACAATCTTTCATTAATGTTTATTCTATTCATGAGATAAAATCACAACATATGGTTCTATACACACCTCAACAATATGGTACCATCAATAAGAAAGAAACCACATTAAAAGAGATGGAAAATTACATGATTCAAGCCAATAATATGGTGCCATAATTTTATGTTGAAGCCATTGATTATGAAAACTACATTTAAAATTGTACTCTTCATTGAGTTGTGTATAATTTGACACTAAAGGAGGCTTGGACCAAATAAAAGGCAGTTGTTTCCAACTTTAATGTGTTTGGCAGCAAATCTTGGGCATTCATTCTTGATGAAAAATGCAAGTCTAAAAACAAGAAGGGAAGACCATGCATTTTGGTTGGCTATTGTAGTGATGTTAACTCTTATTATTTGTTTGAACCTAGTACTCATGATTCATTTATAGGCAAGATATTCAAGTTGAGGAATAGTTTTTAGCCTATGAGCTGATGTCTTCCACTTTTTATCTTTATAATTCTCCCATCGCATTTGCTTCAAATTTCTCTTCTTTTGTCATTGATGACCCTTCAAATGATCAAGTGGATGAAGGACCTCCTATTAAGTTGGATCCTCTTCTAACTCTTGTTGAATAATCACTTTTATGATGGGTCAAATATACAAGAGAAGTAGCTTATACCTTGGCAAGTGATCTCACTAACACTCATCAAACCATACATGATAAGGTTTTTGTGGGTCTGGTTACTCATGTTACATAATCTAAAGATCCTGAGATCTTTAAATATGTATCTGGTAAACTTAAGTTGCATGAAGAAATGGTAATTGAATGTCATTTTGTATTGAAGAATGATACTTGGGAATTAGTTACCCTTCCAAAAAGAAGAAAATTGATTTGATGAAGTGGGTCTATCAAACCAAGTATACAACAGATGGTTCAGAGCAGGAAAATTCCAAGGCACACTTAATTTTGAAAGGGTTCACCCAAGTTGAGGGAGTTGACTATTCAGAGACATTTGCATCATTTACAAAGATGTATTTCATATGCATGTTCTCTCACTTACTACAATACTTAGTTCAAAAGTATAGATGGATATGAAAAGTATCTTTTGGAATGGATATCTATAAGAATAAATCTATATATAGCAACCATTAAGGTACATATTCCAAAGTCTTGATTAATATGCAAGAATCGTGTGTGTGTGTGTGCGCGCGTGCGCGCGTGTGTGTGTATGGGTGGATGGTTTTAAATAATCCCCTTAAGTTTGGTATGGGATGTTAAACATTTTTTTACTTATCATCGATTTTTCTATATGTCATTCCATATAAGCCTCAAAACACACACTCAATTCATAAAGTCTAAAAAAATAAATACGAACCAAAATATAACACTCAAACATATCAACCTAAGTTTTGACTTAAAATAATTCCTCATCCCTTGACAAAACTCAAACAATTATTAACAACAAATTAAAAAAAATGCACAAAAGGTTTAATCATTTAATTAATTAAATAATTACTCACATATCTAAATAAAAAAGGCCATTGTAAATCATGCCCTTAAAAATATATCAACATTCCAATAAATAAACATGCCACATTAGAGTAATCTGACAAAACATCAAATTATAATAGAGGAAAATCCATTAAATGGAATTTAAGTCCCGAACATTAGATCAATTGGATCTTAACCGTTGATCCACTTTCCTTAGGAAAACCTTAAAATTATATAAAACTAGGTTTGAGCTTCAAAAAGATTTGTTCTCTACCTCCATCATCTGACGCATGCCAGGAAATAAGTTTAGGAGGAAGCTCTGCCATGCTTCCTCCCTCCAAATTCCAACACAACCTTCTTCCTTTATATAATTTACTAGGTGATCATTATATTTAGCTAGGTTTTATTTCTAGTGGCTTGGATAAATTTTAAAGTCTTAAATATTGTCTCTATCCAAATTCCATTTTGTAGAGTTGATGAAAGCTTTGAGTTAGGGGGTTAATATATTATTTCCGTTTCTTTTCCTATGTACATACTTTATTTTATTTAGAGGCAACGGGTTAATGTGTGTGAGAGGGATAGAATTCCATTTTCAATATTTCAAATAATTTTATTTCAAGTGACTTTTGAATTTTATTTACATGGTTTTTATTTTGAAACAAACTATTGTTTTTTAACAAGTTTTGATTTTATTTTTTGAATTAAATAAAATGTTATTTTTTTTAAAAAGCTATTTGCAAAAATAAGTTTTCCATAAAATTAAAACCTCATCTCATATAATATAGATTCTATCCTAGGCTAAGTCTCTTATTGAAGATTTTATTTTTTTGTACAGCGTTTTTTTAAGTTTTCAATCTTATAAATATTTACAAGGTTTATTTTGGTTATAGGTCTTATTTTAGCAAAAGGGACACAAAAAATCCAAGCTATAAGATAGGATTTAAGTTATCTCTAATAGAGAGATTTTCAAAATCCAATAGAGCATGGATTTATGAAACATTAGGCATTGTAATACTTATCATATTTTTTTAACAAAACAATAACAAAAAATTTCTATATAAAAGCATAGAAACTTATTCAAATAGCATTTGTCTCTGTATTTTTAATTTTTTTAAATTTATTTATGAAAAAATAATATTTTATTCAAATTAACACTTTTATATGAATTTCATTTTCATACAGACAATCACCAAAAATTGTCTAAATAAAAAACAATTAGATGAAGCTTCTATTTCTTTAATCAAAATATTTTAAACAATAACACAGAAATTTACAACTTATAAACAATAACCAAAAATTGAATCTTCCTTTACTTTTTTTACAACTTGACTTTTATATACAACCATGTATAACGCCTTAGGGAAACACTGTAAATTACTTACATAAATAATCAAATAATTACAACTTTATATACTATAAAAGCTTTAACCTTTCACAAGTTGATAATCTCAATAACAAGAAAATACTACTCCTAATCCAACACAATTATTTCCATTATCAATATCCAACAAACAAAATCTCTTTCATTTAACTATCATGTCTTATTTGAAAAAATTAGCTCAACAATCAAATGGGGGAGGTGCTCACCTGCCATCCATATGATGCCATTAGGCATCTATGACCCTTATCAACCGCTAAGTCTAAGAGCCGACACCTAAATAATTCAACACAGTCATGGGCTTCTAGCATAAGGAATGATTCAGTAGTCTATGGCTTCAAACAAGCCAATAAATTCACAATCCTAACAAGCATGGGCTCTTAATACCTTGAGTAAAATGGGAACAATAATGCAAGTAGGAATAGTAGGAAATATTTGTGCACTTTTCTTCTTAAAATAGTTCTTTAACAAGATGATGAGGAACAGAAGCCAACAAGAAACCCATAGGATTTCACACACAAGAACAAGTGATTTACAACACATTTCCTAAGCTTAAGTCAAATCTTAAAAATCTCAATTTATCTCTATTTGATATCCTTCCTCAAGCTTTTGCAAATTCTGCTCCCAATTCACCCAAATTATGTTGTTGTCCAAAATGATGGTGAATTTTTAGATTTTTTTCTATTTAAGGGGAGGAATATGGTGGCTATATTTTTACAACATATCCAAGATGAAAAAGTTTACACTCTTAGGCTCCAACTCCATATAGATAAGGCAAATCCCTAAGTTGGGCACTTTTAGAAAATTTACCAAAGTTCCAATATCAATACAGCTCCTTTTTATCCAATGGGAGGCAAAAGATTACTTTTTGAGTCTTTTTTAAATTTGACTCTTTTATAATTTTAAAAATTTAGGCATAAAATAAGGTTCCCTTAAGGTTGCGTAGGTATTAATCATGAAAGAATGTTTTGATCATGTTCTTATGGAAAGAATTCCAAGGTCAATGAATGAGTCGACAAGATTGTCTATGGAACACAACATAATTGAATACACATAAGCAGTGCATGAGATACATGTTGGGTTAATGGTCACCTCTTGTCCTTCCCCTTTTTGCCATGAACATCTATCACCTACATACTCATTTCACTTGTTAAAACAATTATTCACACAAATAATAATAATGAAAATATAACACCATGTTCTAAGGCAAAGTCACACAATTCCATGAATTTGTCATGGTTGTATAATCATACACATATACACTTGCACCCATGCACACAAAAAATTATATATCTAACCCTTGATCATACCTATCATGGTCTCATAGCAAACCATAAGGTAAATACATGATTAGAAATATCTATTCAATTACATTCATATCAATTTGTGATCCTTGTGTTGCCATTCATTATTTGTTTCATATGGTTAAAATAATACGTGAAACAAGAACTATGTCTCATAACAAGTATGCCCTCTACTATAGTTGGTATTTATTTTACTTGAGATTCCATTCACTCTTTTATCAAAGGGAAGCTTCTCTAGCATGAAAACCATTTACTTTGAGAAAGGTTATAGTTTGAAGTATTGGCAATAGTAGTACACATAATGAGAGCAACCATTCATGTCATTAGAGTAGTGGCAAATAACATGCGTGGATTTGGTAGTTTATTTCCTCTGTGTAAATCATATGTAAATCAGATATTGGTTTCCTCTTTGGAAAAAATATGTAAATCAGATAGTGGTTTCCTCCACACAAACATCATGTAATCATATAACAATTTCCTCTATGGAAACATTATTTAAATTAGATAGTGGTTTCCTTTTGCAGAAACATCATGTAATTAGATAATAGTTTCCTTTGAAAAAACATTACATAGTGGTTTCCTCCATAGAGACATTATTCACCATAAAATCCAATCAAAACATGATTCGCATAATTATTCCATACATAATTAGATAACATATTAAGATAACCCATAATCGTGTTATGTATCCACAAAAAAACATGAATACTAACCATGTAAGCTAATCTCAGCATATTGAGTAAGCTCATGATTGATCCTCAATAAATATCAATCCTTAATAGCTATGACTACATCTCAAATCATATAATATTAATGTGAGATATAGGAAGAGAGAGAATACAATCTATTTTGTAGTCAAAACCATGTTAGATATATTCCATAAATGTAACATGAATGTTAGAAAGATGATTATGACAAGCTAATCAAAATGAATATAATCAACATGTGCATATACCAAGGATAATAGGGCTACCTTTCTGATGTAAAACACTTATAATAATAAGGCAAAGAATCATCTCAATATACATCATGAAAATTTCCACAACACAATAGATTTATCATAACTATAAATATTAGGATAAAATTAGGCAATGATAATCATTTAAAAACCCTCAGAGACAAGGAAAATACTACTATAATACACATCTAAAGAGTAATATTGTGTACACAGGCCATCAATGACCAAATCCACTATAATATATATGAAAATGTATAAAATGAGTCATGACGTCCCCCTCCCCTTATAGATACTTCCTCTTAGAAGTTGTTGGGTGAGTAAAAGGAAACATGAACTAAGAGGTGGTCCATACAACCAATTGTCATATGGGATCCTATCTTAATCCCCGATCAAGTCCTCAAATGCCTAAATCTTGATTATTCTAATGATGAAAGGACTCAAGGATAATGATATTTCTCCATCACCTCTATTAGCGACCCATCCTCTCGAAAGCACCCTTAAGCGTGCTTCCATAGAAAAAAAGGAAATTATGAAAATGATTGATTAGGATGGCAAGATAAATGATATGTTATTATCCTATCTTAGCTGAAAAACTTAAAAAGAAACCAAATCAAGATATAATGTACTCCTGGATAGTTAATAGTTGAAGATGCCATACAAATTACATTATAGCCATAATCAATTTCAACTAGGTGGAGGTAATCCCCTCCCCTAAATAATCCTCCAATCTAAGACAAGCAAAACTATCTTCAAATAAGCTTGGTCCAAACAAAATTATTACTGTATGTAAAACACAATGATCCTCTAGGTGGGTAAAGTTGACAAACATTATCGACCAAAAACTTCCAACCACATTCATGTCTTCTAAAATAGAAAATATGATGGCAAAAACATGGGACACCTTAACCATCCCTCTTACCATCATCTTAATGGTGCAATAAGGATATTTTTTTTAATAGAAGGGAAATGATATAAAACACAAATTTCACATCATTATACTCTCCAAAATATAAATTAAGATGGTAAGCTCATCGAATGTTGGTGTCCCTCTTGGATGGGATAACAGACTAAGAAACTTAGACATATAAATGTGATGTCCTCACATTGTCTAGACCCATGTTAAAAACTATCTTAGCCCTATATGTGTACCTAAACTTATGAATGCACCAAGAAGGTAAATTGAATGCTTTTCAACATAAATTAGGGATGTAGATTCCATACATCAAAACACAAAATGCATGAGATACCATATGTCTCAAATGCCTATGAAGGTTTCATCCAACATTGTTATTGACATGGAGGCTAAGATGTTCTAAGGAGGAAAAAATACTCAAAATGTTGGTCCACTCTATATTAGTGTTGATGATATGAGTGACACAATATGTAAAGGATTCTAACCAGTGTCACTATCTCATAAATGGAAGTTGAGCTTGAAATCTTGAGATTTTGTGACTCACATGTCAAATTAGGATTCCCTAAATGAGATGCACTTGCATATTCATAAAAGGAGCATCGATAAACACCCAACCCTTGGGTGGAATTGACCACTTACTCAAGTAGTTGGTAAGAATATATTCAAAAATTAAAAGGGTCTTAAGCATTATTTTGGCCTCACAATTAGGCATAAGTTCCTACTCAGGGAAGTATGAACATGTGGGGTAACTCTCTCCAAACGTCTCTCTTATAAATTGTGGCCAAGGATTACACCTCAAAAAATAATAAGGAAAGAACATAATTATTCCAAACTATAAATTCTCTCATGATCACTAGATAACCTTATAACTTTACCACTTGCTACTCATTTAAGTTGTAGAAATGAAAAGTCCTGAAGGAGACTCAAATATGCTAAAATAGGTGTTATAGAATAACCAAAATAAAGCTTTCAATGTTATAAATTATTGGATTTCTTCCCCAAAGGCACCATGGTTAGTCTCCATAATGTAGAATAGGAAACTATTATAAGAGAAATAACAACACAAAAACATGGAACGACCGCACCTGAACATACCATAACATTTACAAGGAGAGAAGAGTGCACACACTTGAATTGCATCTGAAAAACCCTCAAATAAACTTGAACTTAAGGAGAAGCCTTTTTATCTAAAAATCCTCTAAGAACATGGTTTTATAATTTAGAATTGTTTATTAAAGGTTTAACTTAGGGTACAAAACTTCAAAATAATTGGGTGGTTGAAATCATACCATACAAAAGTGTTTTACAATGAACCCAAGAAAATTAATTCCATCAAAAGGTTCCATGCTAAGACTCAAAGATGCATCAAAACGTCCCACAATAAGGGGGTAATAATTCATCCTTAACATCCTCATAGCCTTAAAATCTACTAAAAAACTATCTATTAGTTAGGAAAAGCATCCAACAGTCAATACTTGAGAAGCTTTAAATTAAAAAAAATATTAGATAGATTCATGTGTATATCACAATAATGTTCCATATGTAGCTAAAAATTAAGCATGTAAGCAATAAAATAAATAAACTTTAAATGTTTATAGGGCTTCTAAAAGCCAACAAATTAAAAAATTAAAACAAAATGTAGCTAAGAGAAACAAGATAATATAAAGGAATGTTTAAGAAACATGCTCACAAGAGCAACTTCAAATGATCTCATTTGATCACTAGGAAATAAGGTGCCACTATTGTCATTAGTGAAAATATTTCATATTATTCAAGCTCAATAATTATAAGTTATCCAAAATCTATAGGTAAAAAGTGATGCCCTTGACACAAGGCTATCAACTAGTATCAACCCAACAAAAATCCAAGACTTATCAAAAAATCTAGCTAACCATATGGGACTAAGTAGGGTTAGTTAAAACAATCATATCCATAATCTACATAACATGGAAATATAATAAAATAATTTCATCAAGGCATATCATTAGAAGAAATACAATAAATACATCCACATGATCAGTACACAACCAATAATAACATAATATAATTTCAAATATATTCAACATGAACAATACAATAATCATGTGGTAATATAAGTCAAGATATTAAAAAAAAGTTTGGACAGGCATGACAGGGAATACAATCATGTCCAACTTCATGAAATTTAAATTTCTTTCCCTTAATAATAAGATTAATAATATTTCTAGTCATGTACTATCATATAGAATAATCTTAAGAGGTTAATTTAAGTATGACAATGTCCATGGAGGTTTAGAAATGTTTTCCAATTAGGAAATGACAAGAATATCACAACACGATATTGAAAAGTCATACTGTCCAAGATGAGAAATTAGTGCTTTTGGACATGGCCCACATCACCTCTTACCTACTCTGATCTTGATTCGACCTAAATTTTGGTCCTTATGATCCTATGTGCACATTCTCTTACCCAATGAGGTCATCCACACATATAAAAACCACCCCTTGGAGGTGCACAAACAATGGAGGATCCAGTAGTTGCACATATCCTATTAGAAATTCTTTGTATGAATTATTGGGTCCTAATAGGTATCTACCCTTGTCTATGTTAATGGTACCCCTGTGCTTTCCATCTACCTTGGTTGAGCCACGGATCTTATGGGGGATGTTATTATTGGGTCTAGTGTTTGTTCTGGAGGAGAGTTCATCATAGTAACTGTGGTATTTTTCGGATCCTTCTAAGGATCGGTTATGGAACATGTTTCCCAGTACCATCATTTACAGTCATACCTTGTCCTAAATAACTCTAATGAGTTGATGAAGTGTTTGAAAAAAAATTGGCCCATATCTATGGGATTCTCTTGGGGATTTCACTGTAGGATTCCTAGCTAAAACTTGACCACAACCTATCTAGGGTTTGCCTCATTCATATGGTTTCCCATTAGTCGTCTAGATGGAGAATTGTGTCCTTGACTATTGTGGCTATCCTACATTTTTTGGCATTCCATATTGAACAAAAACAAGGAAGATATTAGAGACATGATTGACCCAAAACTTAATCAAAATACATCCTGGACTTCTTGGTGCTACAACCAATCTCTGATACCAAAATGTAACTCTCAAAATAAATACTCAATTCATGAGGCCTAAACAACATAATTAGAGACTAAAACATAACACTCAAACACATCAACATAAAAACATAGGATCAATTGAATAAAATGCATATATTTTTTTAAATATAACGAGGAGAAAGACATTGTAATATAATGGCTATGGAAGTACCTAATGTTTTGAGTTTAACCATGATTTAGTTGTTAAAACTAAGTTTTGACTTAAAATAATTCCTTGTTCCTATCACAAAACTCAAGCAATTACTAATGACAAAGGAAAAAGCATGCATAAGGGTTTAATCATTTAATAAATTAAATAATTACTGACATCTTTAAATAAAGGGCATCATAAATCATCACCTTAAAAATATAATAACATTCCAATAAATTAAAACCCCGCATTAGAATAATCTGACAATAAATCAAATTATAGTAGAGGAAAATGCCTTATAATTTCAATATTTAGGCATTAAATGGGTTTCCATCAAGGTTTACATGCTTAGGGATTAATCATGCAAAAACATTTTGATAAAGGTTCTTATGTCATGAATTCCAAAGTCAATGGAGTCAACAAGATTGTTTATAGTAGGCTTGGAATTTCAAATTCACCCAGCATGTCAAATAAAAATTTGCCTACGGTTTGATATGTTTACTACCTGTAATCTTACAGTTTATAAAAATTTGTAAAATTTCAATTGTACAAGTTAATATTCTGGTGGCTATTTTTCATTTTCCATTCACCCACCATAATGAATGTTTCGAAATTTTAGGCATGTTATGTTTTATTTAAATATTTTCAGAATTTTGATATGCATTATTTTATTTTAATATCTTTTTCTTACCCTATTAAAAAATAATCACACATACTTGCAGTTGTGCATGTAAATTAAATTATTAATTTATTAGGGTATATAATAAGATTTACTTATAATAAATATATACAGGGTATAGTATATAATGCTTATTAAAATTATTATTTTTAAATTTTATTTCATATACATGTCTACATTTTATTTTTAATTTGACTTGTAATATATGGCCAAAAACCAAAAAAACAAACCACTAGCTATGAATTTCTAGACGTGGTCTATGAAACACGTACATGTAAAGAAAGGCCCCTATGACAAATATAGGGAATGTGTAGTTTTGAATTAATGGTCAACTCTTGTCCTTCCCCTTTCTTCCATGAACATCTGTCACCTATATAATAATTGTATCCATCAAAATGTTCATACAAATAATGACGACAATATAACATCATGTTCCAAGGCAAAATTACATCATTCCACGAATCTATCATGGTTGTATAATCATACATATATACACATGTGCCTATGCACACAACAAGTCTCATATCCAACTCCTAATCATACCCATCATGGTATCATAGCAAAACATAAGTTGCATACATGATTATAAATATGTATCCAATCACAATCATACCAATCTGAGACACTTGTGATGTGATTTTCTATTTTATCCATACACTCAAAACAAGTGAAACATGAATACAACTCATAATAGGGATGTCATTTACTAGAGTTAACTTCTATTTTTCTTGGTAATCCATTAACTATTTTATTAGAGGGAAGCTTCTCTAGCAGGATAGCCATTAACTTTAAGGAAGATTACAGTCCAAAGTATTGGTAGTAGTAGTATACATAATGAGAGCATCCATTCATGTCATTAGAGTAGCGACCAATAATGCATGTTGATCTGAGATTGTTTTTCCTCCATGTAAATCACGTGTAAATTAGATAATGGTTTCCTCCATGAAAACATTATAAAAATCAAATAGTGGTTTCCTCCATGGAAACGTTGTGTAATCAAATAAGGGTTTCCTCCACAGAAGCATTATATAATTCAAATAATGGTTTCCTCTAAACAAACATCTGTAATTAGATAATGGTTTCCTCAGAGAAAACATGATATATATCAAATAATGGTTTCCTTTGTGGAAACATCATGTAATCAAATAATACTTTCCTCTATGAAAACATTATATAAAGTACATAGTGGTTTCCTTTATATAAACATCATTGGCCATCCAAAGCCAATCATAACATGAGTCACATATTTAGTCCATATAAAGTTAGAAAACATATTAAGATAACTCATAATAATGCTATGTATGAATAGAAAGCATGAACAGTAACCATGTAAGCTAATAATAGCATATCCAATAAGCTCATGGCTAATCGTCAATATATCTTAATCCTTAATAGCTATGACTACATCTAAAATCATATCATATTAATGTCTGTGAGACAGAGTGTGTGTGTGTAAGAGAGAGAATACCATTTATAATGCAGCCAAGATCATGTCAGATATAATTGATAATTGTAACATGAATGCTAGCAGGGTACTTAGAACAAGCTAATCAAAAATAATATGATCAACATGTGCATATATTGAGAATAATAGGGCTACCTTTCTGACGCAAAAAACTTTAATAATAAAGTCAAAGAATCATCTCAATACACATCATGAAAAGTTCCATAACACAATAGATTTATCATAACTTCCACGATTAGGATAAAAGTAGGCTATCACAATTGTGTCAAAGCCCTCGATAATAAGGAAAATACTACCACAATGCACATATGAAGAGAAACACTAGGTTAAAAAAGCATCAATGACCAAATCCACTGTGAGATACATGAATATGTAGAAATGGGGCATGACATTCAGACCCCATCATGTACACAAAGAGGATTGATGGTGAATTCCTTATACATGTGTTTTATGTCAATGAATTGATCATAGATAGGAGTTATTCATATTTGATTTAGGGTGTTAATTAAATCCTCATGGATTAGTTTTAGATGTCAAACTTTGGCCTACTTCAATATTTCTTTGGTCTTCAAGTGTCCCAATCTAAGACCGAGATAAACATTTCTCAGGGTTGTTCCTACGTATCCCTTGGACATGCTTCAACACTTCAACATGCATGATTGCAAACCAACCCTGACTCCATTTTAGGTTGGATTCACCTTTTCTACTAATTTTTGACACCATTCATTAATGCTACATTATATAAACAACTGTTAAGTAACCTCCTTTATTTGAAAAATAGCTTGCCAGATATATCATGTGTTGTATTTATCTCTCACTTCATGTAGGATCCACACAAGATTCATGGGAGAGAAGGAACAAAAAAACTCCAATACATTTGAGGCATAATAACATATGACATTGATTAAACATCAAGGGCATGACTCAATTATTTGGATATATAGATTATGATTCGACACATGATGTTGATAATTACAACTCCACTTATAACTACATCTATCATGTTGTGTATAATCGCATCACTTGGTCTAGTAATAAGAAGTATGTTATTACCTGATATTCCACTAGGGCATAGATTCATGGAGCACTTACCATAAGCCAAGAGGCTCTTTGGTTTCATCAAATCTTGATTGAGTTCAATCTTCCACTAGATCAATTTACTACTATTTGGTGTGACAAATAGAGTGCTCCATATTTATTTCAACCCATGGATCACCAACACCCAAAACACATATATATTCATATTCACTTCATCAAAAAACTCATTCAAGACCGTGTGATCAATCTTTAGTGTTTTCTCAAAAAATATCAGGTTGTGGACATCCTCACCAAACCACTAGCAACAATGAAGTATGTCTCTGTGAGACATGTTAAGGGTGAATTAATTTATCACTGAGGGTGGATTGTCTATAGTTCCTCCTTCATCTTTATTGTACATGGGTGCCTAATCTTTATCATACCACTTTAAATATTTTCCCCTAAATTAATACATCTATGCAAGTTTTAATTCAGGGCATCTATGAAGATCTATGCTCTTCCCACTTTAGGTTTTTTGCAGCCTAATATGGTTTACTCTCATATATTCTCTCTTAATGATGATTAGATAGCAAATGGTCATCCCTAATCCACAAAGTTCTTCCAATTAGTGGAAATCCAATAGACATCATTAAGTATATACAGTACAATATATAAGACTCCTTCCAATCATAATATGCATGTATATTGTGGGCCTATGTTGTCAAAAACCATTTTCTAAGATGTTATTTTCTCCCAAAGTTAAGGGGGATGTTACATTAATACTCTAATCATAATCTTAAATTGGGTAAATAGTTGTCTTAACCTAGGTAAGCTTAGCCCAAATCACTTTAACCTAAATGTGGTAGTATACACATGGGATAATAAATTTATCATGCATGTATGTTAAATTAGTCAGTGTGCACATATTTAACTTTGGTAAGTGTGCACATACTTGTTATTCATTTCACACCTAATGGTGACATTTATCACATGGTAGGTACTATTCATTTCACAACTTAGTGTTTTCACATTGTCAAATAATAATGCACTCACCTCCCCTCAATTGTTATAAATAAAGGGCAAGGCATGGTATATGTAAGGTATTAGGAAATTAAATAGAGTTTTTACTCTTATAATTTATCATAGGAGGTTGTTCAATGGAAACATTATGTAATCATGTCAATTTTCCTTCACAACTTTAGTTTCTCCATTAGTGTGTAAGGTGTTTTTGGATTTAGGTGATCTTCATGAATTGACATAGTTATCTTTCAATTTGTATAAAAAATCGATGTGGGGTTATAGACAAACATTATGAGAAAGGAGGATGTAAAGGATTTAAATTGGGAATCTACACATAAATTTCAAGCATAGAATCAAACTAGATCAAAGTTGTCATTGGACATTGAAGTAAGAGAGGATAATTAAAGAGATTAAAATGCCTTTAGGCAGTAAACACAAGGTATTTAATATAAGGGTTGTATAAGCGGCATTAGATGATAACATTGAGGTGCAAAATAAATAGCATGCAAATATAATGATGTGCTACAAAACATGTACTAATTTACTTATGGATAGATATAAAATGAACCAATATAATCTACTAACCAAAATACTAAAGAAAGAATATATGGTTAGGGATACTTACCTTGGACTAACTTGTTTTCACATTAATCTCCTCCCTTAGCTTGTAGCACTTTGTGAGAGATGGTTGCAGGTAAGGTCAAGATGGAAAGAAGAAAACCTAAATAGACATAAGTTGGGGACTCTAAAGACTAGGTTTACATTATTGGATGAAATTATCTCCTTAATATGTTCAAATACTTATGCTAATTTGTACTCCCTAAGTGTAAGATCCTTAACCATAATTACTCATTGTCTTCCTAAGGTGGATTTATTGTCTATTCTTTTGAGAAATGACAAATATGAACCATATAAATACATATCCAAACCCTAAAATTAAAAATTTAAACCTAGCTAACGTAATCGATCCAGTTGATGGCATACAAAAGTTTACAACATAAATAATATGTCATCAACCTGGCCAATGATCTCAAGAAATTGACACTGCAAGATATCATAATTTAGGTCGATGATGTCTAATAAAGGTGTGCAAAGGGAAAAAATGGAGTAAAAAGAGATAGAGAAGGACCCTCAAGGGACAATAAAATCAAATGTCATGGAAAAATAAAGGTGGTTGTAAGAATGAACAAGAATGAAATAATCTCTCACAAAGCACCACAAGTCAACCCAACCTTATCCTAATGCAATCCTTGGGACATACACTCAAGGATATTAATGCATTGATGAGTCCTGTAAAATAAATTATCTATGAGAGGAAATAAGATGTATGTGTTAACACAAAAAATAAATAGTTGGAGGGCCTATCAAAACAATTACACAAAGTCATTACTTATAATATGAGGAAGACAAAGTTTGATTGAATACAATTGTTGGTAATATTTTATGTGCATACCCTAATTTGATCAAACACAAGTACTATGTCTTTTGTAGGTCTTTCACAAGAATTTATTAATAATGAATGAAGGTCTTAATCGCATGGTCATTTTTGTATTTTAGCCTTTATTATGATTTATTTTCCCTAATTTTTGCACCTCCAGTGGTCTTATGTCATGACAATCCCATTCACAGGGGCCCTAGCCTATTTGCTTTAGCCACAACATAGTTTTTTACCTACAGGACAATAGTGTGGCCTTGGATAGTAATGCACCGCACTAGTGTCCACCACCGCACTATTGTCCAACAGTCACTTTTTTAGCATGTGTTGGGTCCTTACCCTTCCTTTGGATCTCTTATTATTTTATCCTTATTTTCACCTTATTAGCTTGCGAACAAGCATCTTGAATTCAAATTAAATTTCCTTCTTTATAAAGAGCCTCACAAGGCATTCTACATCTAGCACTTACTACTTTGGCACATAATTACATAAAAATTAGTCAATAGTATATCTCAACACTCTCCATATTACTCAGCATCACACCTAGATATACACGCTTGAACAAAGAAGGGCCTAAGGAAAAGTCATTCTAGCATATCATCCACGTTAATTATTCACATTCCCTAAAGGATAACTACATGCGATCTGAGACCCCTATCATTGGGCTTAATGTAGGTAGCAATAAAAACATCAAGGTTTCTATATCGTGTGATCATAATATCCCACAACCCACCTTTTGCATTCAATTATGTTGTTGTTTCATGTGTGTAGGTGTTCACTAGGGTTTTGAAGGAAAATCAGCCAAATAGTGACATACAAGGATGATCAGAAACTCCTAAGCACACTTACAGAACCCTGAAGCTCCCTTGTAGCATCCCCAGAAGTCTCATGACCCCTATCCACAAAAAGACACTACCACGGTGATTTGGACATTATCGTGATGTGTCATTGTCCCTTTGATTGTGCTAATGTCCTAAAGCAATAAAAATTCCAATTTTATAAATGAAATGACTCTAGGTTATTTTCTTGACCTGTTTCAACATCATTACCATCCAGGGACATAGGTTTTACTTTAGATAAGTGAATCTTATCCTTACACTCATTATTTTGAGTAAATCAATTTAATTATCTATTTGTAGTATATAGTTGTATTTATCCTATGTAGTCGACACTTTAACAATCTAGGATTACATCTATTAAATCCTTTAAAGTTAAATCACTATGTCACAGTGATTCTTCTAACTTATACAGTGACTTTCCCAATGGACAATGCATAATCTTACAACATTAGAGAAATAACAATGAGCAAGCAATTTTTATTTGTGTTTGAGAGGGTAAACTCCCTCACTAGATATTTTATTTTTTAGACTTTTTGGTATTGTTAAAATAAATTGCAAAAGGGAACAAAAAGGGAAAGAAAGATCAAAAGAGGGAGAAACCCACAACAGACTAAATCCAGAGGATTGTTCAGATTCCTCAGAGAATGAACAAAATGAAATGTCCAATTCCTCCTCCAACATGTAAATAACAATGAATCAAATTGAATGTAATGAAAAAAAAGAAATGGCTTTAAAGCTTAAAATCCTCTTTATACTTTGATTGTAGTAATGTGACCTAAAATCCACTTCCTGAGATTCATAATACAAAGTTTGTGGAATATAATGGTTTGCACACAATATAATAAAATGCAGGAATTTATTGCATTTCTCCATTAATGGACAAGATATAAATTTTCACAAAAAGGAGATATAATAGCCACAAAAGTGAGATTTAATTCTTACACATTAGAATCACATTTCATTCCAAAAATTTGGAAAAGAACATACAATGCATAAAATTGTAGAAAACCCTCTCCTAGGCTAAAGGACAAAAACATGGTTACAATGGAAACAATCCATTTTGTACATTGTTACCCTCCCAAGGTAGTTGGATAGTCATCTTTGACCTAACTTATGACTTTAACCTAATTCAATCTCTATTTGCCTACTTTTCACCTTTTAGCATATTTGGGCATTTTACAAGATAACATTACATGATAGCAATAATAAAAAAAAAGTATGAATTTCACACATAATATTATTTAATTCTAAAAGAACTAATTTAATGCACGTTATAAAGCCACTTGTTGTTTGATCTGAACCCACCAAACATTAGGACTTGTGCACACTTGAGACACATACACACCTTTGATGACATCAAAAGGTACAATGATGAATCCCATATCATTTTACATATTAGACATTCTTTTACAATTGTGTCATATCGAAATAATATGATGTTTCATGACATATGACATGTTTATAATGACACATAGCACATCGAGTGCACCTTTGAATCCTTCTCCATTGGGTGATAAAGTAAGACACTTCACCACATGATCCCCTAGTTTCCCTCTTTTGGTTTCCCTCCATCTTTAATTCATGTAGCACATAACACTACTTATGTTTGAAAATGGGTACCACATAAGATGCCATAGGTAGAATGATGAACAAATGATGAACCCATCTTGAGAATATTTTGACGATCGAGGGAACACTAAAGTATATGGGCATCACAAGTCAAAAATTGAAAATGCTTTTCCATCATTGACCTCAAGTTGCCTTAGAAAATGCAATTGGAGGTGTTACCCTAAAATTCCAAAATTTATCACAAAATCTCTCACAAAGCATCATGAGTCAGCCCACCCTATCCAAATGTACTCCTTAAGATGTATACTCAGGAAGATTAATAAGTCACTAGTCCTATAAAATAGACTATTATTGAGAGGAAATAAAATGCATACGCTTAACACTTTGAAAACAAATAGTTGTAGAGCTTATCCAAAAAAAAAATAAACGTATTGCTTATAATATGAGGAAGAAAATTTTTCGTTGAATAAAACCAACGTAACTTTTAGAGCATGTGGAAATATGTAATGGGGAAATAACTCCAAATTGTAAAACACAATAAAGGGATAACATAAAATTAGGTACAGTTCCATAAGTGGACACGATTTGACAAAAACTAGAATTCTAAGTACATGTGATTTTAAGAAATGAAAATAGATACGCCTTCAAACAATGAGAAATGCAATTCTAAAGAATAAACAAATCTTAACTCTTCCTACATGTGGTGATCAGTAAAGAGTAACCAAATAAATGGTGAAAAATGCAAGGAAGACAATAAATAAAAGCAACACATAATCCATAAATAGTCACTATAAATAAGTCTAGAAATATATGTTATAAATCTTTCATGAACGTAACAAGATGTAGTCTCTTTAAAATTACAAAGGGACAAATGTGCCTTTGGGGAAAGAGAAAGACAATTTTAATTGGAAACACAAAACCAAATATTTCAGGCACATGCAGATATCTTTGAATTGGAAAGAACTCAAAAGCATAATATGCAATAAAGGTAGTAAATAAAAGTAATATATATGAAATTAGGAAATTGCCTTTTCCCATAAAATCAATGTATCTCTCTTTTTTCAAAAAAACAAAGCCTTTACAGAATATAAAATTCAACCAAACACCTTATGAGATATCCCCTGTCCTTCGCACAACCTCATAGCAACAAAGGACTATAGCCAATATTTTTTTACACAACCACCATAAGCTCCCATTCCATGTGAGATTATGTACATAGATTCATGATCGAACAAATAATTAACTCCACTAGCATAAGAGAAGATAAGTATGTGGTAATGTCAATAGAAGCCCAAATAATAATCACTCAATATGATAATGGATCAATACAAAAGACAATTGTTTAATTAAATATGTGGAAAGAAATATATTTATATACAACTGTCAACATATAACATGAAGTTGGGTTGACCAAATATAAGGAACTAAACATAATATAATTATAATTGTATTTACAAGGTACACATTACAGTATACAACATGCATATCACAAAGTACACACCAACCCAAAGGTACACCACAAATTTGGGAACTCAAAGGGACCGTACAAAATAAGGCTTACATTGTAACAAGATTTGGGAGAGTATTTATTTTTAGGAGCAACACGAATAAACTTATCATTATATGTAAGTAGATTTCTCTAGAGGACATCTATCTTCCATTTATTTTTTGTGTTTTGTTGGAGGCCTAGAGATGGTTTTTGCTTAAGGCTCTCAGTATGGAGGAAGAATACATGACAATATTCTTGAAATGGAAAAGGGAGGGGGGAGGTATATGGGTGACATCATAAGTTTGATTATATAGGGAGCAATGATACCAATAATACAAGAAGTAAACAACCCAAAATTAATCGAGGAGTGGATTGTTGCTCCAAACCATGACTAGAGTTGGCATGAAGAAACATATTTCAATGTTAATAATTCCTAGACCTATCACACCAAAACCCTAGATAAAGCTTATTTCCACCTTTTCCTCCATGGAGGATGCCTATGATATAAATTTTATAAAAAGGGATAATTTTTCTATTGTAATTTCACGAAGAACAAAATAGATCTAGTTATTTCTTATTAACTTTGGCCATACTAAAATTTTGAATTTATTTTATGCAATTAAATGTATGTCTAATCAATCAAAGTTTTGGAGGATCTTCAAAAGGTCAAGTTCGATTAGTGAGAATGATGGTTTGTTAAACCATTCGTTAGGGTACAAATCCTTCTAAATACTCAGTGCATGAAATTTTTTGGACATATAAGGTCACGTTCGCTTCCTGGGTAACTTTGGCAGATGGATTTCTCCTAGTCATGGCAACTTAGTCAAAGGAAGACCCTATTTAGATATACGCTTAGTCAACATTGTCATCTACTATATAGAATCCAAAACATAGGTAAAGATGCTAATATCTATATAATCAAGAGGTTCCAATCGAAAAAAAAATTGAAAGACATAAAATTTAATTCTTCTTATGTATACAAGGAATAGACCATTTAAACTAAAATTTTAGCTATAAGCTATACCCATCCTCTCAAAAAAAATGGAGATTTCAAATGAAAATTGTTCATTGAGGTACCAATTTCCCTAAAAAGAGAGTATAATCTAGTGAACTAATTAATTTTTTCAAAATGGATTATACCTCAAAATGTGTTTATTCAATCACAGAATTTTTAATAATCTTTTTTAAAAATTAAATAACTAACTAGCTTATCCGCAAAAGCATCTAATTACTTAGCATAAATATATGATTGGGTCGTAGTTTAGATTAATTACATACTCTAAGAGCATTAAGATATTAACGCATAAGATATTATATACTCTAAGAGCATTTATAATGGAGAAAGAAGCTAGAGGGTTAAAAAACTCAAAGGAATTACCATTCGTCCCAACTGTAAGGTGCTTTGTTTACTCCCCACTAATGCTCTGATGTGCTTTGTATACTTAATGGTGTTTGTGTGATTTATGATTATTACCAAAAAATCATGAGGAAATATATCATTAAGTTGATGACTACTCATGGAGGTTAACTTGAGATGAACACACAAAAACATAATAATTTAAGCATAATTCTTGTTTCAATTGGAACCCATGAGAAAACTTATGAGGCACTCGACTTGAAGCCTAAAGGTTATTGATTGATCCCTCCTCCCCTTGCTTGACCACAACCCCCTCAACCCCATCCATGGAGATAGAGAACTAGGCCAATAGTCACCTACATTCTACCTTGTTGGTCAAGCTCCCAAATAGATATATAGGGGAGGGGGAGGCCCACGTATATAAGGGTAGGGGAGGTATCAATCAAGAGCATGTTAATTTTGAGAGTCACCCTTGATTAATAACATGAATACATAGTCTTCCCCCATATTTATATAGGGATCCTCAACCTCCCATATATCTAGATAGGGTCGCCATACCCATATATAGGTTGTCAACTACCAACAATATATAGCTATATAACCTAGTCACCCCATAAGTAGAACTGTCGGCCTATCTTTATATATTGGTAGTAGTTCTATATAAAGGGTGAGCCAATCATAGATAGTGCCTTCGATACCTCATTTACCTTATAATTTTCAATGAGGTGTACAATGCTAAACTCCTCCAAATTATAACATGTAATAAGTAAATGTGCCTTCACCATTAGGGCTACTTATTAACACCATAACATGACATTATAAATTACTTTTAAGCATATAAGTTTCATTTTTAAACACTTTTCTTAACAAATTACTAATTCAAACGACCTCATTCCCCTCTAGTTAACAAAAAAAAGTTTCAACTTTGCTCTAATATCTTTTTTTAATAATGAGTAAAATAATTTATAAGAAACTATTAAAAATAGTCTTAAACCAAATACCAATAATAGGTACTACAAATAATATCCTAAGGGTTTGAAGTCAAAAGAAATACCATCTAAGGAAAACCAAATAAAGACTAAAGAACACAACTCAAAACTAAATCAGAGACAAAAAGGAACCCAAAATATGAAAACATGACTACCAACATAACCCTAAAATTGATGAAGCTAGGATTAACTTAACCATTCAACTAACTTTAATAGTTAGGGTTGGTGGAGCTTGAATGATAACCAAGTCATTCAAACTATTGATTACATGGACAATTGGGTTGATTCTATGTCACACAACTTGTTCAACAAATTCAAAATCTACAAAGCAATTTCATATGAATGAGGGATGCCCATTGCAACCTTTTGTAATATGTTGCACAAAAGCCTTGATATTGCATGTGCTCCTTTATATTTGGTAGAGTAAAGCATTGCAATTGAAAGTTTGTGAAATTTCCTTCCAATCGTTTAATCCCCTCACATGTCGTTCAAGTCCCACCTCCTAAGTATGCACTTATTAGGCTTATTGAAGGTGTTTTGTTGTCATCATGTAACCTTTTGAATATTTGAGAATATTGAAGGAAAAATTGAGATTCAACAATGTTATGCACCAAAATTCTATTGCTCATAGTAGTTACCAAATTATGCATGAAATACTTGTGATCATTAAAGCCATGGAATTCATAGCCACACACAGGGGCAAACTAGTTACAACTAACCCATTTTCCCAATAAGGTTTCAATCTCGTGTGTTCTACGTGAACTTTGAGGATGGCAAGTTGAGGACAAAAATACATGGGAGGAGTGCATGTTAAAGTTATAGTTCATGCAACTTGGAATTGGAATATCCATATGATGGTAATAGATGTTACTTGTATTCATGAAATCTAAAGCTTGTAAAAAACTATGGCAAACTAGTTCCTACTCTAAATTAAGTGTAACCTCAAATTAAGCAAGCAAGGGAACAAAATAATACATGCACTTACCAAATGAATATCTCTTTTATTGAGTGGATTTGTTCATGCTTGCGATGGATTGTGGTTGCTCAAAGGATCGTGCAAGATTTCAGCAACATGTACCTATGAAGAATGATTCCCTGATTGTAAAGATGACAGATATTCTTTTCACAAGATCTTTCAAATGTCATATTATTCCAAGAGATGTAGATTTTGTTCAGATTCAGATTCAGATGATTTCAAGAGATGTGAGAAGATGATTGTAGAGATGTGAGAATGAAGGACAAATGGTAAATTTATAGATTTTTTGATGGGAGGATGAATGGTTGAGATTAACTTGATTCATTTAGAAATTTTGAGTTTAGATGGATGAGATCAACCTCACTTATCTAAGGCTTGCATGCTTTGATTTGCTTTTAAAATTGATTTGATTGATTTTTTATTTACTTGATTTATTCACTTTATAGATGTGCAAATATAAATCAAGGAGTTAATGATTTAATTAAGATTGGTTTGGATGAGTGAATTGAGGTTTAATTTTGATCAAGGATTTGACAAAGTGATGACATAGAGTTAGCCATGGGTGAGAATAATTAGTAATTTTTATTTATTTTTTATTAATTATGTGTGCAAGGAATTAATTAATGAATAATAATTAATTAGCTAATATTCATGGAGTGTAATTAGTGGGATTAAATGAGGTCACGATGTAATTAATTAATTAACATGGTGTTGTTAATGTGGGTTAGTTAGGATGCATTGACGATAGAATTAAGGTGGCGGAACTAAGGTGTCTACACTACCATTATGTTTGTTCTCTATGTTTCGTGATATTTCACCAAAGCCAATAATAGATAATTGAAGAAAATATATCCATTCAGAGGGAGATTTTCTCCAAACAAATAAGAGAAACTAATCCCAACTTCAATCACTTTGTTGAGAATTTACACCTATCAGTTTCATGCCATCTTTGATATGCTCTCTTATTGTGAACATCACCCTTCTTGGTCTAGAGGGTGAGCATACCCTTATATAAGAGTAACACAAAAAACACCTGAGGCTTCTTTATCTATTGATGCTTATTAATAGCTTAACTGTAGATGAAATTGAACACTACCAAAATCATTGTTATTAAATTAACTATTCAAAACTTGAGGTGATAAAGCACCATTTATAAAAGCAAAGCAAAGCTCAATGTTTGTCACTTCTTTGATAAAAGTGTCAACAAGAGACACATTTGTGACATAAGGTGTTAATGAAGACATGCAAATTTTGAAAGGTAAGTCCAAGCTACCCTTTGGTGATATGCATGTGCACATAACATGCTTGTGGCTCAAGCTATGCACTCAATTGCTTCTTCACGAGGCAATCGAGTGTGTAGTCGAGTCATTAATAAGGGTAGTATGTCTAATCATTATTGCTTCAAACTTCTCAAAACCACATACATTGGCTTATCGATTAGATAGGATGATCATTGTGATTCTCTCCTTCATTAAACCTTAATCACCTCGTAATGAAATGTGGCTACCTATGCACTAATCTCAACAAGAGAGGCTTTTCATCATGGTTATCATTGAAAGGATTTGCATCAATCATTATCATCGTAATGTTTAAACAATAAGGGACATGTTTGATTCATCTCACCTCTTGTTTGCAGGCCATTTGTAGGTATAAAAGAGTAGTGCCTTCTTATATTAGCCTTGAATACATCTTTATATCATTGTGACACCGTGTTGTTGGTATGAAACACATATATCCTGAAACCATTCCAAGTTCTAATACCACTTTGATGTTAACAAGTTAAACATTACTACATCAAATATATGTATAAACATCAAAAATGTGCACAAAGAGTTTAGGATTTGAAGAAAATGTTCAATGATCATCTTGATAAGCTGTGTTTATATATGTCACTTGGTCTATTTGAATGACATTATATCAACTCAGCGAAGACATATGTGTAATCACGGAGACAACCATGTAAACATTATATATCCAACAATTATTAAGGAAAGTTCGTTGATGATGTATTTTTGTGTGTAATAGGCCCTTTAATTATTTTATTATTATTGTAATACATTATCAAACAACACGATGAAATCACTCTTACCAAACTAAGATATTAAGACCTCAATTCAATGGATCTTATTTTATAAGATATTAACATATAGTTATATGCTTTAAGAAAGAAACGTAAAATAATTGTTTAGCATGAGTTCACATTTATCTATAACATCTAAAAAACAAATGAGAACAAATCTAAAGATTTAAAATTTGCATTATCCTTGTCTTATAAAATATAGTGTCATATTTATTGATATTGTAATTTTAAAATGTTGTTGAATAAGATTGTACTAAATCCACCTCATGATTGCAACAAGTCAAAATTTGCGTTAAAATAAATGATGATACTTGTTACCATTTTTTTTTTGGTATAGGGAAATGGGGACATCACTGTGCCCAAAGTCGATCATGGTTCCATGTTTATGATGGATATTTTTTAGCATGATATAAGCACTTATCATGCCTATGGATTTGACTACAATATCATGACTCCCCATTGACCAGGTGTCCATTAAGTGGGTTGTGTTAACATGTATGTGATTTAAACCCAAGCCTCTTACTTTTGAAAATACCCATTCATCACTACACCACCACCTCATGGGTGATACGCATTACTGTTTACTATTGCTTGTACTGTACAAATTTAAAAATGTGAGATGATCTAAGGGCAATAGTTGATCCAACTCAAAACTATTTTTAAATACCATGGGTTACTCAATTCCATTCAAATCAAACAAGAACCATTTGGGAAGGAGAGAACTATTCACATGCACATGCACATTTGACTGATAGAAATATGAATTCCAAACAATTCTTTCTACTACCAAATCAAAAACCTAAGAGAACACTTCACCTTTAGGTCAAGATCCTCTAGAACATTTACGCACTTAACCACACCACCTATTGATTGGTATTGGGTTGGGTTGAGGGCCTTCAAGCATTGTATGGTTCACATCCCACTTAAGTAGTCAATGTGGGGAAGGGTTATGGTTCACATGCCACTTAAGTGCTCACGGTGTTGAGGTCATGTGATTCACAAAACATTTACACACTCAAGTGTTTAGCACAAACACTGAAACATTCATTGTCTACATATTTCTATTTGAGAAAATGTGCTACTAAAAGAAAGATAAATAAAAAAATCACCTAAAAAACCTAAAAGAAATTAAAGGGGAAATAGGCTTTATACATCTTCATGGTTACAAAGCCTTTAATGCTCCACATAATCTTTGAAAGTGTTGATGAAATTATCTTTAAAAATGATGATTTATGAGATTACTCTTAACTTCCTATAGGCCAAATTGGCCTATAATATCTATTAATGTGTGTTTACTTCTTTAGATTTTTTTTTAATTGTAAAATCATTTACAAAAGGCTATATATTCGAAGATGAGAACATCAAAAAGAAACCAAGTTACAACAATCGATCACCAAGAGAAACAAGGTTTATAATATCATTGTGATGTTACAATATAAAAAAGCCATACAATAATGGCAACAACAAAGGAAGCAAAACACAACACAGAAAAAACAAGCTACACAACCTATTCAGATGAGCTGATATCCATTAAACTAATTGCAAGTGAGCCACTGTCATTCTCAAGCTCCTTGTGTTCCAATGTCCCTTCTGAAACTCAAGTCCCTGTTGAGGAGCACCCACTAATGACAAGAACCATTCAACCTTGTTGAGAAGCATGCGAATGGAGGCCTTGACATAGTTTCTCAGTGCTTCAACATCAACCAGTGTACAAGATTCAATCACCTTTTCTAGACGACTCACAATGTTACTAATACATTCCTCAACTTGAGCACCATAATCAATCGACATTAACTGATCACCACCACCTTGTCGAATTCCAAACATTGCATCTGCATTATTAGAATCGGGAGCCGAAACCACAAGAATCACCGATCCAACACTAGTCTACGAAGATCTAGCACCAACATGATGCAAAGCCTCCATCACCTCGCTCTAAGCAGATAGCCAAGTGTTAGTGTTAACATTGTCATAATCAGAGGATCCAACCCACTTAGGAAATATTATTTCATCAGCGTGTTCAAAAAAAGATTCCTCCATCAATTCTCATTCGTGTCGGACTTCAACAACAACGTCTTGAGTAGTTCTCCAATCTGACGGGTTAGACTATTTAGGAAAACCTCCGATATCCAACAAGAAGCAAGCAAAGATCTTCAAAATTCCAATATGTAGAAACTTTTTCAATTGCACCTGAAGAATCTTGAGCTCTAGAAAAATCTGCAAGGAGAAAATGCTAGAGATAACTTCAATGTTGGAATTAGTAAGCATCCTTGCCTCAAACTAAAAAACATCCAAATTTCTTTGTTTCCAAATGAACCAGAGGACTTCAGTAGAAAAAACCAGCGAGAATTTATGAAAGAACGGAGGTTTTTTGGAGAACACATAACCGAAAGCAATATCATACCAAGAAATTTCACAGTAAAACAAAGAGGACCAACTTTTCATGGCAGACATTTTAAAGAAAACACAATTCATTGTCAATTTCATTTGCATTACATGTTCAACTACATTTATACCACCTAAGGTTTCTTTCGGTTAGCTTATCATCTAAGGTTTCACAAGTAGTTTGTAAGTTGTCTCTTAGTTTCATAGTGAGTTGTTGCAGTTTAAAGTTTGTATGATTTTATAATGCCAAAGCTATTTCTTGACTTAAATAATGTCATCATTCAGATTTTGCTGGTTGCTTGATTTCATATTCTGTTCCAAATGTTAATGTCAGATTTTCGTAGACATCTTGATGCTTTAAACATATAAATTTTTTTTGTCAACCTTTATCCTATATATCAAATCATTTATGTAACTATCACCATATTAAAATTTCATGCAACCTGCGGTTGATACCTACAAGTCTTATAATAGTTGAGAAGCTGCTTTTATTCTACATTCATTGTCCATGCCTCTATATTCGTTCCACTACATGCCATTCTAAACAAATTAAAAAAAAATCAAACTAAAATCACTATCACATAGAGAGTTTATGTTCAGAATCTTGTTACATATTCCCTCTAATCCTGCACCTTCCTAGAAACCAGGCTCATTCATTTACAGGTTTCTTGGCCCGACCAAATTTGTTGTCAAGTTACATGATTTACAAATATTTGCATTGTTAAGCTCAATACTACTCCTATTAAGTCCATAAATGCCATAACTCGTTCTATCAACTGCATAGCCTCCGGCCAATTCAGTGCCCTGTCTCCCAACAGAGTTCTCAATCTCCCTCATCCACTTTCAAGGTTTAGGGAAGGTCAAGAAAGTTGAGGTCATTAAAGTGCTCGACAATACAGCCAGAGTGATCATTTATGTAACCTTTGGATCGACATGTCTTTGTACGGCAATAGTTTTAAGATTCGTCCCTACATTTTATGTCCACCAGCCAGCCTCCCACATTCCCCCACATTTTGTTATGCACTAATTAAATCTACAAACTCATAATGTTGACTAGTATTTAAAATTTCTCGTACCACATCCCCACAAAATTTGTTAAGCACCAGTTAAATCTGCAACCTACTAGATGTTGACTACTATTTAAATTTGCCAATTCACATTTTTACTAATTTCTGCCTAAACAAGCATTGTCTAGAGAACACAAATTTTTAATAAATAATCTTGAAAAGTTCTTCCAGATTGCATCAAGCTAAAGAACGCACTTAAGGAATCACTATCAAACCCAGAATCCTTAACCAGTTGTTTACCTGATCATTGACTTTAGCATTATCAAATGAGGCCAACACCTCATCTCTTCCCATGCAATATGGTGGGAATATGATTTCAAATGTTTGATAGAAATTATAATCACCAGAATAAAAATTATGGGTGGACACAAGCGTGTCCTTTATATATATGTACTTGTATATAAAGCAAATTGTTTTTCTTTACTTTAAAGGCTTTTGGGAGAAGGCTGAAGTGAGAACCATACTAATTTTTGGGCTAGGGTGGATAAAAGATTATCCAATTCTTTTGGTTTAGTTGAAGATGTTTGAGGCATCTATAAAGTACTCAACGTATCTCCAGTACCTGACACATCTCCGACTAGTCTATTCTGGTTACAGTTAGAAATACAGAAAATGCAAGTGGAAAATATAAACTACAAGTTGAATCATCAAAATTTTGCTCGAGATTTATTTCCTGGTCACTTTATTTTCCAGTTACCACAACCATGTGGCCCAGGATGAAATCAAGCATATAAATCATCATAGGCACATTTTACAGGAAGGGCCTATGAATGGTGACAATGCACGGCATCTAAAAATCATACAACTCTCCTCGCCACTAATAATTGAATAACTTGAACTAAAATCATAAGATATCAATAGTGACAACACCAATGTCATCATCAATTACTTTGCATGAAAGAACCGACTGACAGCATCATGGCTTGGGGCATTGACAACTGCAAACAAAATATAAAAAGAAGCTTCAGAAGTTACAGAGTAACAAACCTATTGTCAAAAAAACGATTTTTATACCATACCCAACATTTAACCCTTCAAAAGGAAAACAAAAAACAACCATTTTCCATACCATTCCCCCATGCGGCCATGGTTAGAGGAGTGGAAATAATTTTCTGTGCAATAGATGCAATGTCATCCAAATTGATTTGATCAAGAACTTTCAGGAAATGCTCAACTGGTTTCCTGCAAGAAGAATATTTTCTTAGCATTTTACCCAACGTAATATAGCATAGTTAGCAAAGTAAAGAAAGGCAATGGAGGATGAGCAAAAAAAAATTTAAGGACCAACATTTGCATAACCAACACTCTCACTCATTGTGATCTAGCTTGCATGGTAATCAAAGAGATCAAATGGTTGTTCTTCAGCAATGCTATAGATTGATTATTCTACAACTTTGAAGTTCATTGTATACCAACCTATTGCAGGTAAAGTGCGAGCACAATTCTACGAGAAAATACATCCAAACTCTTTACCGGTAAATGTACAGGTTAAGTAAAAGCAAGATGATCTGTTCTGTAATATTTGATGACAGAAGGCTGACATATTTGATATTAGGCTTATCCATTAGTAATGCCAAGATAGACAATATTCAGATAAAATATTAAGAGCTCCGTAAGTTTGTTTTCACTATTTGTGATGAAAAGGGGCTCAAATCACACTATAAGAAGTAAATTGGCAGGAAAAAAGAAAAATTAGTGACTTTAAAAAACCATATTCTAAAGACAAGGAATGGAAAAAATATAAAAATCCATAAAGCATAGTGGCTTATAGGCTCTGCTGGGGTTCAAGCTGTCATTCCTGTATTTACGCCAGTCATTTCGCATGCCTGAGTGTGTTGTCTGCCCCTTTTAATTCCTGAGATTTTTCCTTTGTCCCCTGCCAATTGGGTGGTTGTTTTAACAGCTCAACAAAGCTATTTGCTATAATTTCAGTAGACGGCACAAAAATTCCCATGGCCCAAGAAAGCTTGCATGTTTGAGCTGAAGATTTTATTAATATAGACCCTGTGGTAGATTAACTTTTTAGCACAGAAGATGTAAATCTTCATTTAAAATGGGCCTCTCACAAAACTTTCTATCGCACTAGGGTTTCGTACAAGCAATCTTGGACTCTGCCTTCGCCGATTCAAGCAGCCTTCAATTCGAAGTAAGAAGAATTATATTTGTCATCTCCAAAATGCAACATAAATATTTTGAAGCTTAACCACAGCTCCAGCACGATAGTGCTAGGCTTTCCCCGTGTGACCAAGCAAACTCAGTGAGATGCTCGTAAGACAGTCCAGTAAAGATGACTTTATAGAATTTTGTTGGCCTGGGAATGATGTCACCATTAAACCTTCCATTGCTACGAGTTCAGATCCTCGCAGACTGTTTTTGAAAATTTAAAAAAAATATATTAGAAAATAGATGTCGAAGAACCTTAAATTAGTTCACAATAACATTGCAGAAATCCACAGACGAGCCCATCTAGGGTTGTCACCTATATACATGCCATCCGCAAATGTGAGCCAACCAATTGAATTTTCTGAATTCACTACTGCAGGAGATTATTTAGACACGGCAAACTGGGTGTGAATGAGATAAAATTTGTTATGGATGCTATTCCAAATATGCAAACGAGTCCAGGAAAGGAGAGGACATAATTTTATCCCTAGAAATGCATATACTATATGAAGCTAGAAGACAATACATCATCTGCATATTGTTGAAATAGTTAATATCATCATTCAAAACCTCGGACTTTGCAAAAACTCAGCAGCCAAATATTTTTTAAACGAAGCAAAAGTCCATATTCTTAACAAATGTAATGGCAATAGCCATTATTTATACAATAACATCGACTAACTATAGCTCCTATCAAACTCTAACTTCATACCAACAAATTTTATTCTACGGATGCTTATTCCTTTGTTTAGTTTAGCATCCTAACAACTCAACTTATCTACATATATGTTGTTAATAAAATAACACTGCCATTTACAATAGAAATAACTATGATAAATTAATTATTCCAACATTCCCCACCTTAATTCATCATAATCTCAAGAGAACAAGAGAGAGAATCTCGGACTGCCTCAAACTTATCATGTGCAAGTGACTTGGCTAAGACATTTGCACACTAATCTTGGGTGGAGAAAACTGGAGCTGAATGTTGTCTTGTTGAACATGCTTGCGCATGAAATGGACCTAAGCCTCAGTGTGTTTCGTGCACTCATGAAACAATGGATTGCGAACAAGTTTTAAAACACTCTAATTATCGCAATACAGAAACATAGGCTGTTTTTGTAGTACTCCCAGTCCTGCAAGTATGCGACGTAACCATATTGTTTCGCAAACAGCTCCTAGTACATGATATTCTACCTCAGTGGAAGATTGAGAAATAAAGTTTTGTTTCTTGCTCCCCCACGAGATCGGACCAAATCCCAAAAAGAAAATAAATCCCAATGTGGATTTCCTATCATCAATTGAACCTACATGATTTGCATCTATGTAACATGTCATGAAGAATTGATCATTATTCTTGTATTCTATGCCATACTCCATAGTGCCTCGAATGTATCTCAATATCTGCTTTGTTGCTTTCCAGTGACTCATCTTTGGTTTCTGTATGAACCATGAAAAATAGCCAACAACATAAACTAATATCTGGCCTAGTGTAGGTCAAGTAAATGAGACTCCCAATCAACTATCGATACAGAGTGACATTTACTGGTGGTGATGGATCTGAACAAAACATCATAAGTATTTTTTCCTTGGGTGTTACAATTACAATCCATCATCCAAAATTTCTTGAACATAGTCTTGGCATACTTCATTTGAGACACGAAAATGTAGTGTCCCTTTTGCCATACCTCTAAACCAAGACAGTAGTGCAATAAACTTAGATTTGTCATGTCGAACAATCTCTTAAGATCATTCTTTGTTGCATCAATCATCTTCACTGAGCTGCCAATGATGACTAGATCATCGACATACACAATTACAATCACAACCTCTGCCCCCCGCCCCCCCATGCACCTTGAAATAGAGATTTGGACCATATGGACTCCTCTGGAATCCATGCAGAACAAGATGCTCATCAAGCTTGGAGACCCTGCTTGAAACCATACAGTGACTTGATGAGTCTACACACCTTTTGTTCTTGATTAGGTGTGACAAAACCCTCTAGTTGGGTCATGTAGACTTCCTCTTGCAGATCTCCATTTAGGAAGGCACTTTTCATATCCATCTGATGGACTTTCCATCCAAACTATAAAGCCATAGCAAACACCATTACGATAGTTTTTTTCTTGGATGTGGAAGCAAAAGTCTCCTCATAATCAATGCCTTCGAGTTGTCATAGCCCTTTGCTACAAGTCTTGCCTTGTACTTGTCAATGCTTCCATTTGTGTTGTACTTGTTCTTAGAGATCTACTTGCAACCGATAGGCTTCTTCCCTGGTGGAAGATCAACAAGCTACCATGTATTGTTCTTCATCAATAACTGATACTCTGCATCTATGGCCTCTTTCCAAGGCTTTGACTCTTAGACTTCACAAACCGTTGAGGGTTCAAAAGATTCTACAACAGTGCTCATCAAGGGCAAATTCACCTCTGCATGAGCTATGCTACAAGATCATAGTCCTAAAGTGGAAGTGTCTAGGAATCCATCCAATTTTCTGTCACGTATAATGCTGATATACTGCTTGCGTATATGTTGAACAGGACCTGGCTGACTCATCATTTTCCTCATCCTCACTACCACTAGCAACATTAGAAATGTTTACAAGTCTAATGTGTGTATCAGGGGACTCTATGGAGGATGGATTAAAAGCACCCTTCTCATCAAATACATCCCTGTTAATGTATAACTTCTTGGTTTTTGGATCCATATGTTGGTAGGCTTTCAACTCTTCACTATAGCCAAGAAAAATGCATGCCAAGGATTTCTTATCTAGTTTTTTTCTCTTCTTTTTAGGGACATGCATACGTGTTTTATAACCAAAAACACAGAGATGTGAGATAGAAGGCTTATTCCCAATCCATCCATCTTGTGGTATGATACCATTGAGAGCTTTGGTGGCTTCTCAATTCAATAGATAGATTGTTGTGAACACTGCTTTGGCCCAGTATATACGAGGCAATTGTGAGTCCTAAATCATGTTGCACACCATCTCCATAATAGGGAAATTATGCCACTCTACAACATCATTTTGTTGTGGAGTATAAGGTGCAATAAACTACCAACGAATGCCATGTGCCTTCAGAAATTCGAAGAACTCTTTACTGGCGTACTCCTTCCCTCAATTTGAGCAGAGGACATTAACGCAACAACCAATTTGTCGTTCCACATTAACATGGCTTTAAATTCTTTGAAGACATGAAAGGCTTGAACCTTAGTCTTCATGCAATATACCTACATCTTTCATGAGTAGTCATCAACAAAGAGCTGAAAATACTACAATCCACGAACACTAGGTTGCATGTACCCACAAAAAACGATGTGCACCAAATCCAATGGATTGGAAACCGATGCTTGTGCCAAATGGAGCTCTATGTTGTTTTCCAACTAAACAACTAGAACACATCAATTTTCTGCTTTAGTGAGGGAAGGCCTCTCACCATGTTGTACCTACTTAGTGCAATCAAGTACCCAGAACTTGTGTCCATATCTCATGTGCCACAATTTTGTTGAGTCTATATATTTTACAACAAAAGCTTGATTGTTGTTATGAACAACATCAAGCTGGAATATTTTGCCTACACTAGAAGCTCTTGCAACAATTTTTAAGCTTCTAGACTTGTTTCTAATAAGACAACTTTTTGCCATGTCGATCAAATTCAACCTTGAGGTTGTGATGAAGCAATTCATTTACAGACATCAAATTCTTTGTTAGTCCTGGAACATATGAATATTTTGCCTACACTAGAAGCTCTTGCAACAATTTTTAAAATTCTAGACTTGTTTCTAATAAGACAACTTTTTGCCATCTTGTCGATCAAATTCAACCTTTAGGTTGTGATCAAGCAATTCATTTACAGACAACAAATTCTTTGTTAGTCCTGGAACATATAGGACTTCTGTTATTTTACATGCATGATCTCCGAGACAAAAAAATATATATCCCCACACCTTGGACACCATATGATGAATCATCTCCTAAAGATACATTAAAGCAATATGTAGAATAGTTCAAAATGGTGAACCAATCATTTTGTTCAGTCATGTTGTGGCACTAGAATCCACATACCAAACTGCATTTGGAGGAGTGATCTCATTTGTCTATGTAGCAAAGACATTATCCTCATCTGAAGGATCATCGTCTTCAGCAATGTTCCCATGTTGTGGGGAAGGTTGTTTCTTCCAGCTACGTGTGAACTATGGTTTCTATTTTTGTCCTTGTAGAGATTGTTGGGGGGCGGGCTTCTTGTTGCTAGATGAGCCTTGTATAAATGCATTGTACCAACAGTTCTTCAATTCATGGCTTGTCTTTCTAAAAATTAGACAAATCTACTTAGAACAGGTTTTGTTGATTGCTTTGTTTAGTGGATTGTTTTGAAGGCTTCATGGGCTTCTTCCCCTTCTGATATGATGCAAGTGCAAGTTCTTTTTCATCTTCCTCTTCTACGTGTATGGATTCTCCCTGCTACAATATATTAACCAACTTTTCAAAAGTTGGTTTCGTCTCTGATATATTTAGAGAAGTCACAAAGATTTTGTAGGTGGAGGACAATGCTCTAAGGATGATGGGTACCAAGGAATCATCTGAAACTTTCTCACCCAATTCTAGGAGTAAGGTCCGCATTGCTGCAACACGACAAATAAAACCTTCAACTTTTTTCCTATGTCTTCAACTTGAGACAATGAAGTTGGCTTTGTAAAGGAAGCATGGTATTTTGGGTCTTGGCATCATAGACGATACTGAGTTTGTCCTAGGTGTTTCTGGGTAAAGGAGCATCTCTGATATGAGACTCAACCTCATTTGATACCCCAAATATAATGATCAACTTCGCCTTCTTATTCGTTGTCTAACTTCTGCTGTTGGTCAGCACCTGAGGTGTGTCGGATGAATGTGCCATTAACAACCGGCCCAGAGATCTTCAAATTCCAAGGGAGTCTTCACCTTGGTTTTTCCATAACATGTATCACCACAAAGAAGCTGTGTATTAGGTAGAACAAATCTTGGGCCATTTTTGTCCATTATATGTATGAAGTTGCTTGTTTATGATATGATCTTGTTTTTGGAAATACTAGGTAGAGGGTTTGATCTGTAGGCTCTTTATTATATTAATCCACAATCATTTTTATAAGCAAACAGTCCAAAGGGCACTAACTACAGATGTTTCCACCATTCCATAGCCACACTATCTTGAATCTGAGGTGCGTAGAGTAACTAAGGCTAACCGCTTGTCTATGCACTACAGAATCAAACGGCCGAAAGGCTTCCTAAAATCTGTATAAAGTGATATTTGATGGCTTGAATATTGTGGCAGTACCCCTCACACCATGGATCAGATGAAACTAATAACCGTTTTGCCCAAAATGAACACTCTTGTGAGTTTTACAAAAGCCGAAACACAGTTGAAACCTAGGGGATTTTTTTATTTTAAAAAACACGAAAAACAATTAAATAGATAGTTTTATGAAAGCTAGAACAAAACCATTTCAAGGAGAACTTTGATAGGTTATTTCACACAAGCTTGCAAAATTTTATCACCGAATGACCCCTTGCTTGCAAAATACACAATTAATTCGGTTTTTCGGGCTTTACGTCGACCTAAACTGCCTAGTTTTGAAAAACAATTATTTTTAGAGCACTATAGTCGCTGTACAAAACTCCTTTAATGGATTTTTTAAGACTGAAATTTTAGGTGTGCTTGCAAAATTTTGACAAATAATTTCTCTCAAACCTCTATATATCGTATTACTACAATTCCAGGGATAGATATGGAAAAACAATTAAAACAGAATTTTGACAAGGTATCAGGGAAATATTATTTCTTTGAGAGGTTTATTACTAGTACCACTAACCAGAGAATGTGGAACTCCTTTCAATTTTCTAGATGCACAATTAAATGTTTTTCTGGGCTCTTCTAAGGGCAAAAAGTTAAAATATTTCTAAAGTTGTGAATTTAATAAACTTTAAAAATATTCAAAAATTGCATATGCCGTAAATGTTTATGAAAACAGACTTTAGGCTAAAAGTATTATAGCTTTTGCCAACCAATAAAAAGAAACTTGTATGTACCTTTGCCTAAGGCGCTCTAGGCACCTATGGCATCCCCCTCAAAGCATGCCCAGGGTGATCATTTGCTGATTTATGAATTTGTTTGTATCAGATTACTTGTGTTTTTTGCCTAAGCACTTTTGTGTCTGATTTCTCTCTACAAATCAGAGCCTTCTTTAGACTAGGCACTCCTGCTGCTTGCTTTGCAAGCATGGCACTTCGTTTTGCAAACAATAACAAAACCAAAATACTCCTTTGTAGAGTAGACAACAAGATATCTGACAAAATAAAAATTTACATAAATATTCTTCAAAGATAAAAAATACGTCACTTCTTATCTTCAGTTGCACCAACTTGATGGAGTGGTCTATGCCCTTCCTCTATGCCTCAATACTTTTCTCCAATAGCCAATAGTTGTGCTTTCTTGGATGGCGCTTGGGCTGCCAACTCTCTTTCTAGATGTGGCTGAAGCTATCAAGCTTTCTACAGTGGAGTGCTATGGAATTCCTTGTTAAGCACAAGCTTATACTGAGAGGGGGGGGTGAATCAGTATAAGATATTTTTTCGCTTTCGACTATTAATCTTAAATCCAAAACCTCAAATTACTCCGCAATTAATATATTCAAAGCAATCAAAGAATACAATGTTAAACCACACAATGCAAATAGACACAGATTTGCATGAAAACCCTTTCGAGAGAAAACCACGGAGAAATTCTCTTAATATAAATATTCGTAGGCACCAACCTACAGGGGCACCAACCCCTTTCACCGAGTACCAACTCAGCAAGAGACACCAATCTCTTCAAAACGAAGGCACCAACCTTCTCAGAAAAAATCACTCTTCTATTTCAAATTTGTTGTCAAAACAACAGATGATAGAACACTTGCTTTATCTCTTTTAGATTCGATCTACACTTGAGTGTTTTCGCTGCTATACTCTTCCTTATACTTGCTGATTTATTCTTTTTAATATTCTCACAAAAAAAATCCTCTAAAAATTATGCTCTTCTTTTATATATCTTCCACTTTCGAATCTACTATTTTGCCAATCGTTATGCACTTATTTATAACCCACGAAAAGCCACAAATTAAGGTCGTGACTCTTCAAATGAAAAGGTCCTTTCGAACAGTCACAACTCCTCCCAATAGGTCGGCCAACGCTGACAATTCCGTCAACAATTCCGTTCACTTCCGTCGACAATTCCGTTCACTTCCGTCAACAATTCCGTTCACTTCCGTCAACATTTCCGTTCACTTCCGTCAACAATTCCGTTCACTTCCGACGACATTTCCGTTCACTTCTGGCAATCAATTCCGTTCACTTTCGGCAATAGTTCCATTCACTTCCGACAATAGTTCATTTGACATCAATGACAATATTCCAACAATCTCCCCCTTTGTCATTGATGGCAACCACATACTAAAACTGCTCCCCCTTGCCGCACTGTCTCTTCTATATGAATCCTTCTTCGTTGTAGCTCCCCCTTTCTGTGACATCCTCTTTTTGTACTTCTCCCCCTTTGACATCAATGGCAAAGGGTCTATCCAAGAGCTAGTACTTAGCTCCCCCTCAGTTGATGCTTACCTTCAGTGGCAAAAAACAAAAGAAATTACTCCCAACTTCTGTCGTAGGTACTCAAATGTTTCCTTTGGAAGTGGCTTAGTGAAGATATCTACCATCTGTTCGGATGTGGAAACATATTCCAATTTCACTTGTTGTTCTGCCCCCTGTTCTCTCAAAAAATAATACTGTATAGGGATATGCTTAGTTCTGGAATGCATAACTAGATTCTTCGAAATACTTATCGCACTAGTATTATCACAGAATATGGAGATTGGATGATTATACTCTACTTTGATGTCTTTCAAGGTTTGTTTCATCCATAGAACTTGTGTACAACATAGCACTGCCGCTATGTACTCTGCTTCTGCTGTGGATAGAGATACAAAATTTTGCTTCTTACTCAACCATGATACTAGGCTATATCTCCAAGAAAGAATGCTCCTCCACTTGTACTTTTTCTATCATCTACACAACCTGCCCAATCTGAATCCGTGTACACTACCAATGTGAAGTCTTTACCTCTTGGGTACCACAACCCATAATCCAAGGTTCTCTTTAAATATCTAAATATACGTTTTACAGTTTGCACACGTGTTTCTTTTGGAGCTGCTTGAAATTGTGCAACCATACCTACTGCTTGCATGATATCTGGCCTAGATGCCGTCAAATATAGTAAACACCCAATCATTGATCTAACATGGACATCTCAAATTCCTTTTGCATATCTTCGACAAATATCTTAGACATTTCCTCATTGTCTCCTCCAAAGATTATATCATCTACATACACCACAATAATTAACTGGTGATCTCCTTCAGTTTTGATGTAAAGATTATTATCAGCATATCCTCTCTTGAATCCTTGGTCTTGTAGGTATTTATCAAGCCTCGCATACCATGCTCTAGGAGCTTGTTTCAATCCATACAAAGCCTTCTTCAACTTACACACATAATTTTTGTTTTCTGATGAGAGGAATCATTCTGGCTGTTCTATGTAAACTTCCTCTTCTAGATTGCCATTTAGAAATGCTGATTTAACATCCATTTGATAAACTTTGAAATTTTTGAATACTGAAAATGCAAGAAATATTCGAATTGCTTCTAGTCTGGCAACAAGAGCAAAAGTCTCTTCGAAATCTACACCTACTTGAGCATACCCCTTACATACCAACCTTGCTTTGTTTCGAGTGACTTGGCCATTTTCATTCAATTTGTTTTGAAAAACCCACTCAGTGCCAATCACATTCTGATCCATTGGCCTAGGCACATACTAATGCCTTGAAAGCTTTAAACTTTTCAAATGCTTCTGATTTTTCTTTTAGAAAGGCTACCCACGTCATTCTAATACAATCATCAATGAGCAACATAAAGTAGCTCTCACCTTGCATGCTTTCAGTTCTGGTAGGACCACAAAGATCCATATGAATCAACGCTAGTGGTTTGGTGGTCTAATATTCCTTTGTTCTAAACCTTGTTCTGGTTTGCTTCCCGTGTTGGCATTGCTTGCATAGAGTGCTTAAAGGTTTCGTTATCTTGAGCATATCTCGCACAACCTGTTTGTTGCTGATTTTCACAAAATTATCAAAATTTATGTGCCCTAACCTTCTATGCCATAGCCAACTCTCTTCAACTTGACTTAGACAACATTTCTCTCCTCTCATTTCTCCAAGCATGTATAGGTTGCTTGTGGTTCTATGAGCATCTGCAATTAGTTCTCCCGTGTCTCTTTTTCTGATCTCGCAACCTTTAGAAAAGAACTTGAATGTGTGTCCTTGATCACACATTTGGCTAACACTTAGAATATTATGCTTTAACCCTTCCACATATAACACATTTTTTGTTTTGGTTTTTCCATTATCGAGACTAAGTGTACCTTTTCTTGTTATTCTGGCTGTAGTGTTGTCTCCAAACTTCACCGTGCCTTCATTGACCCTTTTTAACGAGATGAATTTGTTTCTATCTCCAGTCATGTGTCTCGAACATCCACTATCAATGAACCATTGTTGTCCTTCATCTCTAGCATGGAATGTTGTTTGAACAATCATGGATTCTTCTTGCTTCTTCCAGGTCTTTGATGGTTCTCTTTTCTTTATCACTGGAGCTTTGAACTTTTGATCTTGTCTTACAGATTCAAAAACACTTCTACAATAGCGTGATATATGTCCATAGTTGTTGCACTTGTAACAAACTATAGCTTCATCAAAGTTTGATAAGGGAGCAAACGAATTGTAGTTTATGTTCGAAGCTCCATAGGTTCCTTTGTTTTTGCTCCTGACTTCAATATCCTTGGCTCTCTTTTTACAATCTAATTTCTTATGACCAAAATGATTGCAATAATAACAATATCCATCAAAATAATTACCAAACCTAGTTTTATTTGCATATCTTGGAGCAAATGGTCTTCTGAAGTTTTGTTCTCCTTTGCTTTCTTTGTTGATAGAGCTGGTTTTTGTATTCTGGGTTTCTTCCTTCTTGGTCTCCTTTTTCACTGGTTCCTTAAGAGTTTCAGCATAGCTCTTAGCTTTCTCTTTTTCCTTCTCATACCCAATGCCTAACTTGTTAGATGGTGATCTTTGCTCTCTAGAATCTTATTCAAAACTCAAGTGCTTTTCTCATATTTCAATTCACTTGCTATTTTAGAATACGCCTTTCTAGATTCATTTTTAAAACATTTATCTCAGATTCATACCTTTCACAATCTTCTCCTTTCTTTTTTAGCTGATCCGTTAGATCTTCTTCAATTTTCTTTGCTTCTTCGATTTGGACTTTTAGATCAGCAATTACCTTGTTTGATTCCTCAAAGACTTGTGATGTCTTCGTTTTGAAGTCTCGATTCTCTTCTTCATATTTTTACGGTTGTAACTTTAGTTTCTGATTCTTCTTCTTAAATGCTTTTATTTCTCCCAACACGCAAATAAGTTCTTCAAGGTTCACTTTACCTTCTTCCATGTCTTCGTCTTTCTCCAAATTATCTTTGCTGGTGGTGGCATTTTCTTCTGTAGCCATGAACAAAATCTCTTCATTATCACTCTCAACATCACTTTCTTTGTTTTCTTCGGATGAGCTGCTATACCTCTTGGAGTATAGGCCTTTCTTTTGTTTCTCAAATCTTTGCTTGTCTTTGCTCAGCTTGAATCCCTTTTTGTACTTTGATTTGTTTCTCTCATCATCGCTATTTCCTTTATTTGGACATTTGGCTGCAAAATGAACAATTTTACCACAATTAAAGCTTTAAATGGTAACTTTCCTTTATATTTGCCCAATCCTTTCTTTAGCTTCCGAATGAATAGAGCTTCATTTTCATCTTCTTCACTACTTGAATTTTCACTTGATTTTGGTTCTTTGATCTTCTCTTTCTTCGAGACCTTGAATGATGTTTCCTTCTTCGACTATCTCTCAGATTCGGTTCTCATTTTGTAGGCCGTAAGAATTCCATCGAGCTCGTCCATTTTCATCGTGTCTAAATCCTTCATTTCTTCAATGGCAGAGACCTTCGCATCAAATCTCAATGGTAGGGATCTCAGATCTTTTTGAACGATCACAGATTCTTCAATTTTCTCTTCGAGTCCTCAAATGACATTAACAATCTCATCAACACGAAAAAGATACCCAGCAATGTTTTCATCATTCTTCATTTTTAAACTTTCAAACTGCCTCCGGTGGGTTTGGAGTTTTGCTTTTCTAACCTTACTATCACCTTCATAAATAGTGTTGAGTTTATCCCAAATCTCTTTTGCAGATTCACAATGCATAACCTTAATAAACTCATTTTCTGAAAGCCCGCATAAGATTGCATTCCTAGCTTTCGCATTGTTCTCACTGGCCTTTTTTCTGGTGGCATCCGTTGGTGCAATTTGTGGCGTTGTGTATCCTATTACCACTGCTTGCCAAATATCGAAACCTAGAGCCATCAAGTCTTCATTCTTATGCTCCAAAATGCGTAATCCATTCCATCAAACAAAGGAGCCTTGTTAGTGGAGAAACCATCTAGCACTTGAGATCCTGCCATATGTGCTTTCCAAGATCTACCTTCTAGCAGTTGTGCTAACACCGAAGGAACCGGCTCTGATACCAATTGTTAAGCACAAACTTATATTGAGAGGGGGGGTGAATCAGTATAAGATATTTTTTCGCTTTCGACTATTAATCTTAAATCCAAAACTTCAAATTACTCCGCAATTAATATATTCAAAGCAATCAAAGAATACAATGCTAAACCACACAATGCAAATAGACACAGATTTGCGTGGAAACCCTTTCGGGAGAAAACCACGGAGAAATTCTCTTAATATAAATATTCGTAGGCACCAACCTAGTGGAGCACCAACCCCTTTCACCGAGCACCAACTCAGCAAGAGACACCAATCTCTTCAAACCGAAGGCACCAACCTTCTCAGAAAAAATCACTCTTCTATCTCAAATTTGTTGTCAAAACAACGGATGATAGAACATTTGTTTTATCTCTTTTAGATTCAATCTACACTTGAGTGTTTTCGCTGCTATATTCTTCTTTATACTTGCTGATTTTTTTTTAAATATTCTCACAAAAATTTTCTTTTAAAAATTCTGCTCTTCTTTTATATATCTTCCACTTTCGAATCTACTCTTTTGTCATTCGTTATGCACTTATTTATAACCCACGAAAAGCCACAAATTAAGGTCGTCACTCTTCAAGTGAAAAGGTCCTTTCGAACGATCACAACTCCTCCCAATAGGTCGGCCAAAGTTGACAATTCCGTCGACAATTCCATTCACTTCCGTCGACATTTCCCTTCACTTCCGTCGACATTTCCGTTCACTTCCGACAACAATTCCGTTCACTTCCGTCGACATTTCCGTTCACTTCCGTCAACATTTCCATTCACTTCTGGCAATCAATTCCGTTCACTTCCGGCAATAGTTCATTTGACATCAATGACAATATTCCAACATTCCTTCACAAGGATAATGCTTTGGAGGAACAAAACTTAGTGCTATGGAGCTCCTCCTCTTTCTTTCCTCTCAAACTCTCCTCTCTCCCAAGCTAATACTTACTTTGAAACCAAATTTATTATAAGAAAAAATCCATATTCTTAACAAATGTAATGGGAATAGCCATTATTTAAAAAAAAACATCGACTAGCTATAGCTCCTATCATTTAGGGAGTCTAATCTATCAAACTTTAACTCAATACCAATAAATTTTATTCTATGGATGCTTATTTCTTTGTTTAGTTTAGCATCCTAACAACTCAACTAATCTACGTAAATGTTATTTAAATAACGTCACTGACAATAAAAATAACTATGATAAATTAATCATTCTATCAATATTTTGACTCATACTCTACGAAAAACTTGCAAATTTTGATAAATATATAAATTCACAAAATAAGCTTAAATAACATGCAACATACAATGATCATAGGTCTACTTTCTATTCGATTTAGACCAAAAAAAAAGTATAATGCCGATCATAATATCATATGATAATTGATCATCGTCGAGAGAATTACAAATCTCTCAAAAAAATTACAGCTTCATTTTCCACTTCCTCATAATGATAGGCATCACCTTCAAACTGGAAGATAAATATTCCTCCTTAGCAACAAATTCATCCAATATGCCATCTCCCAGTCCCACAATTCCTACTGCCCCCTTCACTGCTTCCATCTCAGAATCTATGATTTTGCTCACTAATCATGGGCTCCACATCATTGGCAATTCAATCGAGTTATGGACTGACATCATCCAAATCAATTGTGTTATAAGACTCCTTCCCCTCCACACATTTTTTATGCAAAGACAAAGATGGTATTGTACAAAGACAGTCAATGAGGCAATTTTTGGGCAACCCATTACACTTTTTTTTTGGGAATACCCTTAAACAAGTTCCAATTGTGCTCACACATAGAAGTGCTACGAGGCTAGCACAAAATACGTATGGCTAGCCTATGAAGATTTGGTGTTTTGTGACTATAATCTTCCCACCAAAAATCTACAAGTAGGACATTTATAACTCTATTAAAATCTGCGATCAAAGGATTCAATCTTTTACCTAGTTGTTGGGTCATTCTCCTTCCAATGATGTGTCTCTCAAGGTTTCGTCGAACATTATTCTCTCTATGGATGTGTTGAAACCATCCATAACCTCCTCATTAGCCTTAAAGAATTCCATGAAAAAAAAATTGCAGTTCAAGTTGCAAAACACTACACGTGTGTTGGCAAAGTTCCATGTTCCATCTCCAATCAATTATGCGACAAATGGGTTCATATTTTCTTTTATTTCTTGGATAATAATGTTGGATGGCCTCCTTGGCCTTGTCCACAGCCTCATAGAGATAACCCATTGGGTTTTTTCATTTGCCAGTCAAAAAGATGTTATTGACATACCGTCCAACTCACGAGCAAGCAACAGATGTGTTCACAAAACCTTCTTTGTATTGAAAAGTATATTAAACTAAGGAATAAATTTTTCATGCTTTCGTATGTTGTTATAATATTTTATCCAATGGTCATGAGTGTAAATCATATTTACTTCTAGTATAAAAATATATTGGTATAGGAAATAAATGCACAATATTAAAACATAACATTGTGCCTTATACGAGTTAGTAATAAGGGGGTGCATTTAATTAACCTTGTATTTAAAGGTTGGTAAAAGTGTACGTAGACGTCTCCCATGCCTGGAAACACCTCCCTGCCCGTTCTCGCATCTCCTGCCCCGTCCGGCATTAAAATATGGCATCCCCAAATGAATGGCGGTAAAAATATTAAAATATGGCATCCCCAGGTGCATAGCGGTCTGTCTTCTCGGTGGACAGTTACTCTAAAAGATTCTTTAACGTGTCGCAAAAATGGAAAGTGCCACTTGGCAAGCCACACCAAAGCAAGGAGTTGACACATGGTTGCTATGTGAAGCCGCTACGTGCAATGCAATTGCTGCGCAGGAGTCTGCCACAATGGTTGATGCGTGGTTGTTGAGTGAGGCAAGCTTTGTGTGGGGTGCACGATGTCGCAATGGTTCTACAAGGCTCAAGAGAGCCTCTGCAAAAGTGAAGTGTTGCACAATGCTACGGCAGTGCATAGAGACGTTGTGAGACTTGTGTGCATGCTACAAGGTGTGCAGCACAAAGGAGAGAATAATGATATGGATGGGAATGACCCCTGGCGTGAGCTCAACTCATTCACAATTTGATGCCAATTGGTTGTACCCTTATTAAAAGGGTACAAGTGATGAAGAAACTTTGGATGATGGATTAAAAGAGTAGCAAATAAATGTCACCATTGATATGACTGATGGAGTCACTAGCAGTTGTGTTACTGACATTGAGAAGCCAAGCAACACTAGCCACAGCATGACAAACCAAAATACGGTAACAGACTGGCAATAAACTTATATTAAGTGCAATACAACATACAGCAATATGAGACCATACTTTTCTCTGCATTTACAAGAGCCGTAGCATCCCTATTTACTGTTGAAATCACCACCTACTCAAGATGCTTTAGGACTAAATGTGTAGAGGAGATTAAATTAGTTTTGATGAATCGGAGGAATTAAACTAATTGCGGACTTTTTTTTAATACTGTTATATATTTTAAATCTTGATATATTTGTGAATGATTACTTTGTTGTGGTGGTGTTAAAATGTGACATGGACAGTTATATACCAAAACTATGAGATGTAGGTTTTAGTATGTATAAAATGTAATTTAGTTTTAAATGCAAGTGTTTCAACGGGCCCTATTACTTTTGTACCGTGTTCCATAAAAACTCTCCTTAAGAGGCCTTTCCCTACATTCTGTAACTTGCATGATTTTTGTACGCATTTTCTTGCTTGGAAATTTCCAACAAACATTTCCCAGCTCAGAAGACTGCCCTCAGAAGTTTCCTGTCATTTCCAGTGGAAGTAAAACAAATATGGTTTATGAAAAAAAAAATCGTGAAGAAAAATAAAAATTAAAACTTTAAATTTATTAATAAATCAAACCTTCAAAGCAATCAAAGACATAAAAGAACTTCCTCTAATTTCATCCCTCATTGTTTTGCGGGTCTAAGAGCCATCAAGGGTTTTTCATTGCAAAAGGAAGTAACAAGATGCTTCACCATTTTCTAAGTCATTGAAATGTTATAGCAGGCAAAATGGTGGGTAGCAAGAACTCTTCTTTTTCACCCATTCTTTTTCTCATTTTTATCATTCACGGCTTCAAGTTCTGCTTCACAAGCTAATCTATCTTCGGGCTCCATCATGATCCACATCCATACAACATGAACATTGTTTAGTCTTTATGCACCCTATTTTTCATCTTTTGTCTCGCGCATGAGAAGAGTACTCAAGAACTACAGTGTGTCACTATGGAGCTTGCACATGAATTCGACACACACACGTGCCGCATTGGAGTTCGCACACATACATGCCACATTGGAGCTTGCAATAATTTTATTCATGAATGGGAACATCAACCACCCCATGGGAATTCATCAGTCAATCCATGATGGGTACTAACCAACAACCTTGTCAAGAACACGATTGCTACTGAACTGTGATATGAACTTCCACTTTATCATCACAATAGGGAAAACATTGACATTGATTACATTATTTTATTTTCACACTACACAAAATAAATTGAAAAAAAAATTGAACCAAGTCTTCATTGTCTTTGTTTGTAGCCACTATGTATGATTGTTGCCACTCGATCAAAGACAGCATAGGTGATGACCATTGCCATAGGAAATAAACCTTGGTGTTTAGTCAATTTGGCGTTGTTTGGTTGTGCCACAATCACAATACATGACACCTTTGTTAGCGCCAAACTTGAGGTTGATGATGGCCTCCTACCTCCGTTTCCTCCAACCTCCGGTGAAGTGTTGCTCACTCAGCAAGATGAATCGTGATTTTGACATTGGTTTTGACATTGTGTTTAGTTTTATTATATTCCCCCCCCCCCCCCCATAATGCAAAACATCTTGGATGTCGATTTCCACCAAAACTACATCCATTTACAAACATTTAGTGATGACAAAACCAGACACAGACTAGAAAATATTAAAATAACAAACATTTAACACAAATCATTGACTCTAAAAAACAACCTACTTCAAGACAATAACTTTGATCATGAACGCTAGATTAGACTAAAAAATCTAAAACAAACTATTGACAAACAGAATATATATTTAAACACTATCCCTGAAACCTTATGGCTAACAAGGGAAAGGAACATTAGCTCATCAAACGAAGTCTACAAGGAGGAAAGACATGAAAATAAAGCAATGACGATGACATTGGTCCATGCTGATCAGACATTTACACCAAAGAAATTTAACGTAATATGCATGTGTGCAGACAGATTGAATCTACCGATTATTGACAGAGATACTCATTGCTCACAACAAATCTGATAGCGTGAATAATAGAGCGCAAATACGTCTCGCAAAGATTGACAAAGAAAGCACAAAGATGTGAATACTCACACACAGAGATGACAGATTTGCATTATCTCACATAGCAAATGGATCTTCTCCTGCAAAATTTCTGTCTTAATTGATTCCTCCTAATTGGCTGGAGATGAAGAATGCGATAGACTCTATTCCAGGAAACAAATGAAGAAACTTCAAGTATCTCAAATCCCTCTTCTTCTATTAACACCAAGAAGCTGGATAAAACAAATAAACATTGTAGGTAGCTGGCTCAATCGGCTATCAGGGCCATAAAAAACCTACAGTTTAGATAGCATTGACTGTACAAATGAAAGAAAAGCACGACTACCTGGATCAGAAGATAAGCATGCATGTCAAAAGTACAATTGCCCAGAGAATCTTAAGGCAAATTTATATGGATCGAACACTACAGAAGAATACCTTAATGTCTAGAAAGCTATCTTAATTGTCACAATCATACCTTAACAAATGCTAAATCAGCTTAAAAAACGAATCTAAACTCTCTCTCATATTAAAGAATTTCATCCACATAACAACAAATAATAATAGTTGTCCTTATAAAATCAGTTACTAAGACCATGACAGGAATCCCTTGCTCTGATACCAAATGTAAAATTTGGACGAGGTTAACACACAATAAAAGATTAGTTAATTCATTGAACGGGAAGTACAAATAAAAAGAAGGGAGATCTCCTATAGAAAAGAAATTTACCCTTATCACAAAATCCTTATAATATCACAATAAAGCCAAATCTAGTATGAGTTGTTATTCCAACTAATTACTCACACATAGCCACATTAATTACCTTATACTATCCCTATGGACGAACCAACATAACGTTTCCAATGAGGTCAAACGAAAGATTGGGATGTGGATCCTGAAAATATTGACCAGGGCATTTCCTTGGTTGTTCTTGTTCTTGAGGATCTTCAACATCCTCTTCATGCATCTCTTCTTTCGGTTCTATTGTTAGTTTTGACAATTTTGAAGATTGAGAACTAAGAACATCCCATGTAGTTCATATTGGTTTTTGACATGCATAGCCTAATCCATAAAGGCTAATTTTGAAGTTCAATTTGTTCTTTGGAATGTATAGCCTAATCTATATAGGCTGACTATATGGGATTTTTATTACTCGTACAGATATCTTACTTATATCTAGCTAAAAATGTTGAGATGTATTAATTGTGAAGCACCAATCTTGGATATGTCACATAGATTCGCCCATTGAAGGGTTCCATATTGATTAACAATTCCATCACTTTCTCCACAAATTTTCCTCTGAATAGTAACATATGGCCTCAATGTAGCTGCACCACTGCGTCAGGCTCAAAAAAACATATTTGGGAAACATAAACAGGCTCCAAACTCCCATGTATGCCCAGGATAACACAAATTTTCAATTGCCTTCTCCAAGCACAAGGAAAAAATGCCCTATGACAATCAAATGTACCTCAAATTTAAAGACCGACCATTTTTATTGATATTTCACACCACTACACTCACTCCTCCCACACCCCATGTCTATCATTGTAATTACGCCTCTCAGCTTAATTATTACTATTATTATTAATATTATAAGTTGCTTCCATGTCATTTCCCCATTTCAAGCTTGCTTATCCATTTAGCACATCGTAACATTTCCATGTTTCATGCAACTTAACTTGCATCTCATAACACAATCATACGAGTTGATGGCTATGCATGAATGTGTTTTATCTAATGCCGAAATCCTAGAACTACAGCATTATCAAATGGAGCTCAAGGCAACATGCCAATTGAACCACCTTCAAGTGGCATGACAGAACAATTATGCCATCTCTTTATTTTGAATCCTTGATTTCTAACTAGTACAGATATCTTAATTACATCAATTTGACAGATGATGAGAGATATCAATCTCAATGTTCTTATCTTGGATTTTTAATATATCACATTGATTAATAATTTCATTACCTTCTCTGCCAATTTCCCACTGACCAATGACAAATGACATCCATCTAGCCACACCACATTGTGTCAAGCTCGAAATGATTTTCTGAGAAAAAAAGGGGGTCTCCAAACTCCACCGTATGGCCAAGATATTACAATTTTACGATTGACTTCTCCAAGCAAAAGGACAAAACTTCAAAGTGACAATCAAATGGATGTTAAATCTAAGGTTGAAATTCCCCTGTGACAATCAAATGGACGTCAAATTTAAGATTAAATGTAATTTAGAACTCGCTCCATTACACTCCCTTGCTGCCATTGTAGAATGCCTATCGACGTAATACGCCTTCACTTGCTGCCAGACAAAGTATCTCATCTTCCATTCAATCTGCAAAAATGAGCAAGTTCTCAGTCCATTCATCAGCCGTCTTAAAAGTGGTAGCACACAATCCTACTCCAAGGACAAGTCCTATAGCAGGACAAGAAAATTTAAAGGACCCCATCTCCTTCAACAGTTGGATGTGTAGAGACTTATGGGCTAAGAAGAAAGAACAAGCATGTCAATAACATGGCTTCAATGAAACCCTTAATAAACTTCTAGTCTCAAAAAAAAACAGGGATATCCCAAGCATTCTCCATATGGAAGAACAACGAATTCATGAGTACTGAATGGAATACAATACTATACAAATTCAATAATTTTTGTCTCTTTGCACAACCAACAGACCCTTATCGTTTCAATCTTAGGTATGTGAATCAATTTAGGTTATTCTTGCAATCCTATCTTTTTAAATTGAATCCAACGACCTTAACTCTGGCATAGACTGGAATTTGGTTCAAAATGACGAGAAATTCCATATGCTTAGTAAAAAGCCTTTCAAGTTGTCAAGAAATCCATTTCCATTACTATCTTGAACAACACAGATGACAAGAATCGCATTGCTTGTAAGGCAATCTATCTCGAGCTCGATCTCAGTAGACTTTCCTAGATATTATTGTTCTAGCGTTCTCAAGAAAAAATGCAGGTGGATTTTGGGAAATACAAACTTCACATTCGGGCCTGGTTTTCTATCACAACTACAGCCATCATGCTTCTAATGTCAGAAAAAAAGATGAGTCACAGAACAAAGGTAAAGATCAGGATTTTAAAAAACTATGATCAAAGGAAGGGCTCCAATTTGGATAAATATCTCCAAATGAACATGATCCCAAGTAAAGACACTAACGCCCTCAGGTCAAAACATTGAGATGGAATTTGCCAACCTTTAACCATAGACAGAGGTGACCGGTAAAGCAAATAAAGAGTTGAATGATGGATAACATCTAGTAATTGAAAGGCTCGTCAAAGGAGACAAACGGAGAAATCAAAAAAAAAATGGCTCTCAAACATATACCAAAGCAAATAGAATGTTAATATTCCATTAGGTCTGCGCTTATGATGTCTATTGTAATGCATTCTAATTCTGAAAAGAATCTCCAAAGATCCAAGACACATACTGTCACAACCTGAGATAATAGCACTACTCTTGCACAACAATGACACGGCATTACCAAAGTGTGATTTTTTTACAATTGTTTGCTTAAAATGGGAAAATCTCAGCAATTTTTAAAATAAAGAGATAATGTTAAAAAGATAGCAAAAGAACATGTTTTTCACATTTTTCAACGATGTGATTTTTTTTTAAACTGCACACAGGTTTGACAAAATCATAGCTACATTCACCAGTGTGACAAGCTGCATATCCAAATAGCACGGTCTTTAAGCTGGTCGAGTTTAAACTTTTAAAGGAATTTAAAACACACTCTAAAATATTCTGCTGCAAATAGAATTTAAATAAAATAAATAAAAATTCTAGGAAAGAGTTGCTTTTACATAAGTAATCTAACATAAAACAAAGAAAAGAATTGCTCAGATCTATGAATACAGATAGTTCTTGGGACTCACCATCTAGTTCAATAATTCAATTAATTTTGGGCAATGGCAGTTTATATATTTAAGGTTATCATACGTTCTCTACCTTAAGTGGGAAGAACACAATTTTGCTAACGTCATTGCAAAACAGTAAAATTAATTTTAAACCAGAAGGATTTCAAAATATGCTCTTATTCCCAAGTCAAAATGTACCCTGATTAGTTTGAATCTCTTTCCAAACAAGTTCTAGAATTAGATACAGCAACCATATTTTAGAAAAAACTACTTGTGATGCAGGAAGGCAGGCAAAATGATACAACAACAATAATGTGATTTCAGCAAGAGGTGGATTATACCTCTGCCCATATGTTAAGATCTGTCGGCCAATATCCTCTGTGACAACTATCTGCAAAGACAGCAAGCTTAGAATATGATAAATAAATATCAGCCACTTTCAAGTTCCAATTATAAAATGGTATCTTCATACTTTGCTTAATAACATACCCTCGATTCCAAGTTCATCAAAACTGCTGATTTAGTAGAATTTTTGGCACGATTTAGCTCCACTCCAGTGACTATGCAAAGAAAATATGCCAACCATTAAAACTAAAAAAAGTTCAGTACAATTCACAAACCAAAATAAATGACCACTGACTAAAAAACCTTGTCCAGGAGTTGCAACAGCTAGAAGTTCTCTTGCTGCTAGCTCTACAGCTTGTGATACAAAGTCCGACCCCTGCACAAATTAGAAAATAACTGGTCAGAAATAATTTAGAAAGTTGAGCACCATAGACAAAAATAGAAATAAAATAAAATAAATTACTAACAGAAATAGATATCCAGTGTCCATGGTCTTCTGAATTTAGTTTTTTTAATTTCAAAGAACTTCTCTTCAAGGGAAAAAAATCCACAGAAGCCACTATGGTAGAACTTTTGAATCTCTATCTTAAAACTGGTTTGTGGTTGTGAAACAATGTTTGCGGTTGTGTAACAATGATGGCAAACTTAAAAATAGATAAGTATTGTGTCAGCATACATAAAAGGCAAGTTAAAAGACCAGTACAATGTAAAGCCAATAAACACTAGGGCAGTGGCACTATCCTTATTGGATCCTCCTTTAATAACCCCAACAGCAGAACCTGATGCTCACCCACACCCAATTCTGGAGTGTAGTTCACGACTTTGCAACTAAATTTTTTATTTTAATTTTCAATATATACATATGTGGGTGTGTGGCTGGCTGGCTGGTTTGGTGGGCCAGGGGGGGTATGTGTGTGGGGATATGGTACACAAATATTTTATACAAAGATCTTGTTCTTCAAGAAGTAAATCAGCATAATCAAATAACTGGTGACTGATGAGCTGGCAATCAATGCAAAAGGGGGTGACAATTGTTGAACAAGCCATGACAATCAGCCTGCCTTTTGCTAGCATTAAATGCAAGCACTATATGCAATAACTATTTATATATATAACCCTGATTCCTAAATTTGCAGACCCTAAAACACCATTCCCCACTCCAGCTCCATCACCCACACTTCATGTAACTTAGGCAGGCATCTATTGAAGCATGCTAACAGGAGCCAAGCCTTAAACAGTTCTAAGAAAAGAAATAAAAATAGCTTTGGCATATCTCCTACGTACCTAAAGGAATGGTATACAGTGATCTAGAGTAGAGCTGCATACAAGGGACTTGATTTGGAAAAGCAAGCTCCGAAACATGAGGAAAGAGCTACCACTTTACACCAAGTAAAATGAGGGAGACAATAACTTCAATACTTTTGGGGGTAGCGCAGTCGCATTAAAAAACGCTATGTCCTATCCAAGGAGAAAGGGAAAGATACAGAGACTACCAAAAGGAAGAGAATATGATGGTTTAAACTCCAGAGCATAACTGCTTAGGAGACAGGATTGGATCAAGATAAACTATGAATCCTGGCTGGAAGGAGCTCTCACAGTGTTAAGAGGAAAAAAGAAGATGAATCCTTAGTTTCCTATAAAGGCATTGTAATGCACTCTAATTCTGAAAATAATCTCCAAAGACACTAACGCCCTCAGGTCAAAACATTGAGATGGAATTTGCCAACCTTTAACAGAAGACAGAGGTGACCAGTAAAGCAAGTAAAGAGTTGAATGATTGATAAAATCTAGTAATTGAAAGGATCGTCAAAGGAGACAAAAGGAGAAATCATAAAAAATTTAACTCTCAAACATATACCAAAGCAAATAGAATGTTTATATTCCATTAGGTCTGTGCTTATGATGCCAATTGTAATGCATTATAATTCTGAAAAGAATCTCCAAAAAGCCAAAACACACAGTCACAACCTGAGATAATAGCACGACACTTACACAGCAATGACACGGCATTACCAAAGTGTGATTTTTTTACAATTGCTTAAAATGGGAAAATCTCGGTAATATTTAGAATAAAGAGATAATGTTAAAAAGATAGCAAAAGAACATGTTTTTCACATTTTTCAACGATGTGAATTTTTTTCGAATTGCACACATGTTTGACAAAGTCATAGCTAGATTCACCAGTGTGAGAAGCAGCATATCCAAACAGCATGATCTTCAAGCTGGTCGAATTTAAACTTTTAAAAGAATTTAACACACGCTCTAAAATATTCGGCTGCAAATAGAACTTAAATAAAATAAATAATAATTATAGGAAAGAGATGCCTTTTACATAAGTAATCTAACATAAAACAAAGAAAAGAATTGCTCAGATCTATGAATACAAATAGATCTTGGGACTCATCTAATTACCGCTATCTTCAGCCAGATTACGACTATAAATTTCTTAGCTCATTCCCACCAGATTTATATTTATATATCAGATAATAGATAGCTACAGAAAGAATTGAGCTGAGAGTGGATGTAATAAATAGAGAAGCTCCAGCTTGGATCAAGTAATGAAGAGACAAAAGAAAAAGACAAAGAGACCAATAAAAGTAAGAAAACCATTGTTTCAATCGAAAATAGCAACAAACCGAACAACTTAAGAAATATTACACGCCACCTGGTCCAAAAGTTGAAAGAACACATGAGCAGGAAACCAATAAGACATTCAAGCTACGTTACCCATACGGATACGGGTACGAGAATCAATGGATTCGGGGATTTTTTTGAGGGGGCTTGGATACGTTTTGGATATGGCAGTACAAAAATATATATAAAAAGTTAAAAATATAAAAATATAGCCATATAAGCAAAATTAACCATATAATATGCATATAGAGGAAACAAAATAAGTTAAATAACCACAAAGCATACTCATAATTAAATGCCAAATATCATAATATTCAATGGTCAAACTTAGATTAGTTTTATAACAGGTACATAGTGCAAATGTTACAATGCATGGACAAAAATAAAGACAAATCAGCATATTCATGATTCACTATATTCATTTTCGTCTTCGGCTTTGATCTCATCATCATCATGCAGTTCAAGCATTTGGTATTTGTTGAAATTATGGTAAAAACTTAAAAGTGTTAGGAGATGAAGTTAATATTTAGATCTTCAGCATTGTGGTGTGGTAAAAATACAATGAAAGGTAAATGTGCTTTTGTTGTTTACTTTTGATAAATTGAGTGTGAAAGCTGCTTTTAGGGTTGAGAATCCACTTTAGCTTGTTTTTAATTGTATTTTGAAGTCCATGTTTGACTTTTCATTGGGCGAAATTGAAAAAAACACATTTTTTGGCTGGGATACGCTGCGGATATGCCCAAGGTACGTCCCTGGGCATATCCCCACCATACATCCACAGCCGTATCATATCGTATCCAGAGGTCTGTAGGGGCGTATCTGGTAACGTAGCATTCAAGAAGTAAACATCAGCATCTACTGAGAATTAGCTCAAAGCCTCAAACAAGTAGTAAGGCAACCCAAGGCCGTATCTGGGCGTATCCACAGGCCCAAGGATGTATCCCCACTGTACCCTTATCCACAGCTGTATCGTATCATATCCAGGCATCTGCAGGGGCATATCTGGTAACGTAACATTCAAGAGGTAAACATCAGCATATACTGAGAATTAGCTCAAAGCCTCAAACAAGTAGTAAGCCAACCCAAGATTTGACCTAACGTAGTTGCTCCTACAAGCAGGATGTCAAGAAAGGAATTCTATGGTTCTTGATTTTTAAAAGATGATCACTACACAAGACAAAATATAGTAGTTATTTATGGGATCCAAGCTGGGGAGAACAATCTGCCCAAAGTCTGGCCAGAACTAACATATGCAACACTTTCTGTCCTGATGAGGTAACTAGTCAATTAATTGGAGAGCTATTCAACTGCTTTCAGTCTTCATAACAGATCAAAACTATAAAGTAACAGGTAAGTTTAATCAGCTATAGAGTTAGTTATAAGATGATCTCCAATCAACTTTGATTTGGGGCTTGGAAAGAAATTACCAGAAATAACAACCAAATTTTCAACATCGCTCTTCTGTAGTCCGACTTTTTTCGGCAAATTGTGAACGGTGCATTTTTTTTTGCATACAATGTCTTTTGGAATGAGCTATGCCTTCCATTACTCTTTTGTATTTATTGTCCTTCCAAATCAAAATAGAATTATAAAGCTTAGTCTCTAATTTAAGGGAGGTTATAGGAAGTCTTTGAGCTTTTGTTGCCTAAGAAATTTCTGTGTTATCTTTCTGAGTATTGGCAAAAAAATCTCTCTTAGTCTGAGCCAAGAAGAAATTCAAAGAAAACAGTGGGATTTTTATAATTTATCAGAGAACCATGTTACATTTTTCATTTGGGTTTTGAAACATGCCTAAAATGCAAGCGGGAAAAATCTGACTTCACTACTGCCTTGACACCATGTCATTGTCAACCTGCTTTCGGATCGGAATAGGAGAAAGAAAGTACGAAAAAATAATATTGATAGTTAATGTCTGTGAATGCCCAAAGCATAGTAGTATTCCATTTAACACAGAATTGACATGGCATGGCAGAAGTGTAGATAAAATTCAATTACCCTAGTTTAAAATGGGAAAAACTCAGCAAAAACTCAAGAAACTAAAAATCCTGATTTTGTTATTTTTATGTCTAATATAGTTCATAGAGATAAAAATAAACATAATATATTAAAAAAATGCTAATCACAAAAAACATAATACACAAAAAATGTCGATCACAAAATAAATGTGAGCGTTTTTAAAAATAGCTATTTTACTCAAAACTACACAGCTGAATTCCCAAATCATATCACATAACTATTTTACTTTTATATACAAGGGCTTTTATACAAAGCTTCATTCAAGAGGCAAAGGAGCTGAAAATGCTCTCGATTTGTTTGAGAAGGCCTCGTGTCAAATGGTAAACAAGACTAAATCGAAAATTTTCACTTTTAAAACAAACAGGTATGCTCAAACTGCCATTTGCAGTAAATTGGATATTAACCCAGGTATTCTTCTTTGCACATACCTTGGAATCCCTCCCTTTGAAGGCAGAAATGCAGCTAGACTTAGAAATCTCTACTAGATAAGATCATGAGAAAATTGGAAGGATTGAAAGGTAAATGGCTCTCCCTTGCTGGGAGAATTCAGCTCCTCAAATCCTGTCTTCAAGCAGTGTCTATTTACATGATGTTTGTGCTATAGGTCCTGTCAAGGTTGAAAAGGCCATTAAATCAATCCAGACAAGATTTATTTGGAGTGGCACCAGGGAAGGAAAGAAAATGCTTCTCCTTAGGTGGGACTCTATCAGACTCCTCAGAGATTGGGGGGGATTGGGAATCAGAATCAACATAAGAATGAACTTAGCTAGGGGCAAAGCTGGTCTAGAGACTTTACTTTGAGGAAAATGCTCTTTGGAGCATAATCCTTATATACAACTATCTAGACTCAAATGTCCCAGGAAAGGATGTTCTCTAATCATGAGCACCTAAAAAGATCTGACACTTGGAACCTGATGACTAAGGCTATCAAGATCCTTAAGCCATTGCTTAGATGGAGAGTTGGAAAAGGTGACAAAGTCAATTTTTGTTCAGAATCCTGGATCTGCCCTCAACCCCTTACTACAGTTCAATCACATATTTGAAGATAAGGTTGCTAATTACTACAGTTATGAAAGAAATGGTTGGTTGGATCTGCAAGTTCCTACTCATTTGTTGGTTGCTGCAAAAGCGATGAAGATCCTTCCACTTCAATGATAAAGATGGCAAGTTGGTATGGATCGAATCCAAGTCCCAAGACTAGTCTAATAACGATGGATTTACGGTCATTTTGACTTTGGAGTCTGATTTGCCAAATACTTTCCCAACTAAGCAAGTCTCAAACAAGTTTGGCCTCCTTCAGGCTGATGCTTTTCTTTGGCTGGCCACTTGGGATAAAATTATGACTCAATCGAATTTTTAAAAAAAGAGGATTTCAAGGTCCCTCATGGTGTCATCTCTGCAAAAACAGTGAAGAGGATACCGACCATTTGTTGCTTCATCGCCCCTTTCACCAAAGACATTTGGGCTTTCTTCTTGATCTCCCTAAAGATTTGAAAAAAATATTCTTTTTGCTTGGAATTCTGCTCTAAGATCCTCCCCACCTTTAGTGCAAATCTAGAAATGCATTCCAGCCTTGATTTCTTGGAACGTGTGGTTGGAAAGAAATAGGAGGATTTTCAAAGATGAACATAGAGATTTAACTCTCCTTGTGGAAGTCATTCTAAAAATGATTAAGGAGCCAAACAAACCTTGGCCACGAAAAGATGGGAAGATTGCTCCTAAAGATGCTTGCATTTTTTAAAATAGGAAAAGAGTTCTTCAAGGTACACCTGATAATAGGGTTAGCAATGATAGAAGAAGCCGGAAAAGAATCTCTTGGGTTCCTCCTTGGAGCTCAAGTTGTAAAGCTAAACTTTGATGGAGCAGCCAAGGGTAAACCAGGTTGGGCTGACTTGATTGGAATTTTTGGAAATAGTAAGCGTGTCCCACTTTTGGTCTTCTTTGAGGTTTCAAGAAAAACCACTAACAATTGTGTTGAAGCAAAGGCTTTATGGCAAGGTCTTTAGATTGCTAAAGAAAGAAATTGGATGAACTTACTTATAGAGGGGGATTATCAGCTTATCAATAATGCCCTAAAAAAAGACAATTAAGCACTAACAGCTGCAAATCATCATCGAAAACTACAAATTTGTCTCCCGGGTTCTCTTCCTTTATCCTCCACATGAGATGGAAATAAAGCAGCTGACCTTCTAGCCAACCTTGATGTGGAGCAAAACATTTTGAATAATACTAAAATACATATATTGTCACCACCCTTAATGATTGCAAATTTCTCCCCAATTTTGGAGGGGGATTTCCAGGGCTCCTCCCATTCTCAGATTAAGGCCAAATTGGGGTGGCATGATGGATGTGACAACATTTGGCTTTGTTTTGACGCAGGTGAAAGGCTATAAAGCCATTGTCTCTCCCTTGCCTTGGCCATTTTGGCCTACAACGGGAGCGAATGGGGACGACAAGCCTCTTAGGTATGTTCTCATCTTCCCATTAAATTTGGATCTTTTCCGCTCCAATGGTTTGCTTCTTTGGTTCAGTATCATGAAGATGGGAATCTGCTTGTCTATTTTCCTTTTAAATATTAATGAAATTATTGTCTGGGTTATAAGTTTTTGGTCTGCTTCATTGAATAAGGGGAACTGGGCTTGTTTGGATGGCAACCTGCACACTTTCCTTTACTGGAATGTTTGTTTGCTCTTCAAATGTGCCATTCCGGCAGCCTGCACGCTCCCTTTTTCTGGACTAGAGTGTGTTAGCTGCTGTGATGAAATTGTTTGGTTTGATTTTGTTATTGGCTGAGAAAGGGGAGCCACTTTTGGCATTGCTCTCTCTGTTGATGGCGGTCTGAATTGTCTGTTGGATTTTTCAATCCCCTCAATGCCATTTTCTTTCTATTGGGATCCCAAGTTGCTTCCCACAAGCTTGTTTGTTTTGCAAAGGCATACTTTCTAAGGGTGTATTGGATTATTTGGTTGATGTTGGGATTTCTACGTCTACGCATGGAGGCGAATAAAAATTGGTAGGCTGGAGAGGGTTTGTCATCTAGAGAGAACACCCGTTCCAGCAAAGGGAAAGTATCCTCGGTAAATATTGTAAGGGATTTAAACTCAAAAATTATCAATAAATACTCCGTGTAGGATGTGAAAACTTCCTTTATAGAGCTGTTGGGTGACCTCAAGCGAAAGCAACTTCTGAACCATGGAGTTTTATTTGACAAGTCTACTAGATTGTCAGCTGAGCAAGCCCTTGATTTTCGGAAGTACACTCTACTGGAAGACAAAAAATGAAAAAATACTCAAATAGTGTGCAACAAGTTTATTTCGTGTACAGTTGGCTGCAAGGTTGGGGAAGGATGCCTCAATGGACTGCATCCTTCAGGGCATGAAAGATCCTAATCAATCCATTCCCAACTTGAAAACTCTCAAGGTGGCCCAATTGATTGGAGTGCACAAAGTGTTGTTATGGGCAATTAATAACATGCAATTCACGAGTATGTAGAGCAGTTGGAGTTAAGCCTGATGTGTCGCCTGGACCAAGTCTGGATGTTTTTCAAGGCCATAGCAGTTGATGACATTTCTATGCGTCAGAAGATTGTTTTCTGACATTTCTAAGGGTCAGAATATGTGACAAGTTGGGTATGAACTCTACCTCTTTTGTTGTCTCTCAACTGGCTGAGACACTTGTTGTGACTTTGGAAGATGAAGAAAGGGAGTGGGGACCTACTATTATGGTCTCCAACTCCAGTGATGAGGCTGATGCTTAGTTTTGTTTCTTATAGGTATACTTTATTTTTTTGTTTCCATCACTTGCAGAACTTTTTTGGTAAAAGGTGGCAGATTCTATAAACAGACTCCCCTGAATTCATTAGGCTTTTTATTTCGAATATTATACTATTTGTGGCTTGTAGCCCTTTTTGACCTTATCAAAAAAAAAGAGCTTTTGCACAGGGCAAAGGGCTTGCCCTAAAATAGTAGGACATGCCATTGTGGACTACATGCTACTATTTTAGAAGCAACAGTGTTTTTTTTACCTAAACCCTCATCTGGGTATAAATCAAAGGAAAAAAAAATGCTCGTTAGGGTTTACAATTTGCCTTCCAAAATAAATCTATTCAAAGTGGAACATTAAAAAAATGCCCTGCCCCTTACTTTAAATTCGAGTCTGCCCGTGCTCTGTTTTTCTTCCATAACTGTAAAAATGTGCAATAAACATGATGGATATTTATAAAAAAAAAAAAAAATCAGAACCACTTTTTGAAAAACTTGGGAAACGGCAAGGCAAAAGCTGCGGGTCACGATTAATCGAAAGTTTTTCATGAAAGTAGATCAATGGGGCTCTAAAAGTATAGCAAGTTACAATAAAAGGAGGTGTACTAAAAAGAAAACCATCAGCTAAAAACATAGCATCTAAAACTACAACTAGGAAGCTAAAAAACCTTTCTTTCAAACATTTTCTTACTTTCGCTTGAACATTATGTATATTACCATCGCCACTTCTAGGACTGGTTTCTTTTAAAGATTTCAGGCATTTTTGCATATCCATTTCCAGGTAACTTTCTGGTTTTACAGGTTTTGTTCACTAGTTTCCCATCTGTGGGTTTCCAGCATTTCTCTTTCATGCGAAGCTACACACAAGATAAATCTGGACACTCACTCAGGTTTAGGTTAGACTGCCAAGGCCACATTTCCCAAAAGAAAAAGGAAACATAAAACTAGTGACTGACAGGCTCCCTGTCAGTTAACATGTATGGCTGCCCAAACACCCTTGATTTTAAAATTCACTCCCCATAAGTCATCTCTCTACGAAGACAAGCTATGTGGGCAAATGAAATATGACTGCATACAATCAGAAAATGCCATGGACAAACAACAAATTATCATCTAACTTTGAGCTAATACTTTGGGCAGCTCTAAAGATAAGTTTTTGGTTCACAAAATACCTCCGGCAACTAGTAGAAACATAAGCAATCAACAAGTTGTTCATTACCCAAAAAACATTGTTGTTGTCTAAAATGCAGTGTATCATTGTCCAGAACATCGAAGTCAATATGCACAAAGAAGATCATTCAAATGAAGTAATTCACATAGTAGCCAAGAAGATCATTCAAATGGAGTCATTCACATGCACCTACTATCTATCAGATTGTTTATACACCCTGCAAGCCTTCCATATAGCGCGCATCCATGCACAATGAATACATGACATTATCAAGTAGGTTGTGTCACTTGTGTGTGTACCCACAATGAATGCCTATTAACCTATGCATTTACACGTTCAACCACTAGTTCATCATTAACAACTATCCTTGATGTACAAGTTAATAGCAGCTGCAACCATAAATTCTAGTTAAAAGTATTTTTCATTGATTCCTAGACTAATAGTTTAGAAATTCTAGAATAGCAGGATAAAGTAATAATTTAAAACAAAAAGGCAAGTCTGGAGAGAGTTGAAACAAAGATCAAAATCATTACCACTAAAGCCTTAAGAGCAAACTGCAAGTTTTCCACCAAATAAGCCTTAAGAGCAAACTGCAAGTTTTCCACCAAATGTAGCCAATATGATGATATAGTACAAGGTTGGGTGCTCGACCAAGATCTTAAGGGATTCATATCATTTGTTAAGAAGAATCCTGTTACAGCATCTGAAGACACCATTCAGATAATCAATATCTGATTATTTGTTTGTGAGGTAGATAAGCGCAACCTTGGGACAGCTGGAGCAGGGCAGGTGAAGTTAATCAAGTCTGCTGCATTATTTAAGGACTGCCACCAACAATGTTGCTTAGGCATTTGGTCTTTTAAGAGCCCCAGTACTCCTCCTAAAGAAAGGTTTCAAGAACGTCTTGGTACTCTAAACTCATGATTAACCTATCAACAGGGAAAGCCATAACAAAAGGGTCTGTCCAGCAAATAAAGTCAGTGATATTCAGTCTCTCACACACCCCACTATCTCAACAAAGAGAAGGATGGTCAGCAAAGGGTTGGACAAAGTGGCCAGATAAGGATCAATGGCCCCCTTTTAGTTAATCTTCCTTGTGATTGACAAACCAGTGAAGACGATTACAGAAGGCAAAATGCACAAACAAAAAAGAAAATTGGTTAACAGCTCCCCAGTATCTTCTCTTGTTTGTGCTCTACTTTACATATTGTGAATTCTATTCTCTTCCAGTTCAGTTAACATAGGCGCATACCCAATTCTAGAAGCAACACCTTGTGTTTGATAACATTTTTCTGGATTCAAGCACAAATAGTATATGTTGGAAGGCACGTTTTGCTTTGTGCTCTATCTGAAATCAGTCCCCAACAGGTGCAGCAATGCAGCTGTAGATCAGCATCACAAATTATTTTGTAATAATATTTTAAAAAATTATTTTGTCAAAGCAAAATAAATTGCATATAATATAGTAATAAATATAAAATATATAATATACAATATGTGGCATATCTTCATTTCAGGTGTTTGAATGATTTGGAAAGCCATTTTTAACAGCATTCAAAAAAGGGGGTTTTTAATGTACAGAAAATGGGGTTGATCCATAGATCGTGCATTTACTGTATTTTTGTGATAATTTTTGGACAACTTATTCTATTGACCACTTTTTGTTCACTAACTTGGAAAGTCACAACCAATGGCTCTCTCTCAAATCATAAATGCCCCTCCACTTTTCAAATACCATTACAAATAATGGAGTCCGATTAAATATTAGCCCCTTTCTCCTAAACAAAAATGCTTCAATTCTAAAAAACCTATAAACTTTTGAATATCAGTGAGCAGAAGATGCACCATTTTACATGCTTTCTCAAACACAGTATTAAAAACTTTGAAAATGGCCTCACAGTTAAAAATATACATTGTTAGAATTGTAAGCCAGAACTAGTGTTATAGTGCATACCAACAATAGTATAGCCTAAAGATAACCCACCCTAAATCTCTCGGCCGAGGAGATTCTACATCATAAGAATGTCTTACCGTAGTCGCATGTATGCCAAAAAGACCACTATCATTGTACATGCTGTTGAAAGCAGTGAATGACTGCACTTCCTGGTGCTCGTTCAAAACACGGACATCTGTTATTTCATTACAGTAATATCAAATTAGAAAACCATAAAATATGTTTCCAAAAAGTACCTAAAATATAGCAAATGCAATGCAGATTTAAAGGAGAATAAAGTTCACTATGGTTAGCTGAAGATATGGTCAAAACGTACAAGAATGGACAGAAATTAACAAGTGCTCAAATGTTACACAGAATAAGTAACAATTTAAAAGTGCATTGATACTCAAACTTATAGCATGTTAATACAATTACAACCGAAACTACACATGATCTTAATCTCTGTTCAAAAATATTAATGCGGGAAACATAACATGCGAATATACACTCAAAGAAAATACAATAAATGAGCATGAAATAAGCAGAATTTTCAGTTACTCTACTGTATTTTACTCTTAGATGTGACAGTAATAGAGATGATTTTTCACATGCAGGAAAGCTTGAAATAAAAAAAATAAAGACTTACATAATCGCGAATGCATCCCTTTACCAGGGCCACCAGCTGAGAAAGAACCACCACCTCCCATGAGTGTCTGTTTATGAAACAGATTCATATAAACATTGGCACAGAAAAATGCTTTTAGTTTTCCACAGATAAATCACACGCAACTTACAAATCTAAAACAGATTTCATTTCTGCAAGCAAATAACCAACACTATAGTTATGGGCAACAGTTGGCAATCACATTACGACCAAAGCATACTAAAATGCACCTGCAGAACTGTTAAAGCAATAGCATCCTTCTCATTGTGCCAACCGCCAGGAACCTCAAATGCGAGAGCCACATGAGTACTCTAAAAATCAAAATGTAAACCATATTAAGCAATGACACAGAAAACAGATCAAGGAATGATTGCTCAGCCAAAAAGAATAAGAATCAGCAACATAATAAAAATCTGCATTATTCTAATGATATAGAATGCAATACATGAAACCTTACCGGTGAATCTGCCTGACACCGAAAATCACCACCAACATAGTCAGACTTTGGTACATCAAAATGAGGAACACCAGGCAGATCGGCCAACAAAGGCTCAGCTACAGAGAGCAATTGTTGATGGTCCACTCCAGATGCTGCCAAAACTATGCGTGGAGCAATATAATTCTCCTGTAAATGTAATCATTTTACAAAGATTAAAATAGCCTCCAGTTCAACTTTTCATAAATACTGTAGTATGATGTGCACGCTCTTCTGACATAACCATAGCCCATCACAAAGTTGTGAAGTTATTTTGCTTTGCTTCTAATATCAAGGACATCATATTTGTCGAATTTAAAATAGAAAAGAAACAACACTTACAGCAACAAACTCCTCTAAAATTGAACTATTTAATCTGTTTATGGCAGATTCAGGAGCCAAGAGAGGATTCTGTAATGCACCAGAATAGCCAGCAGAATGAAGTGCCTCCAAAAGCAAACTTTGTGGGTTATTTGAAATTTCTGCAATCTCTGCTTTCACTCTCGCTAGCTGCAACAAATACATGTTCAAAACACTTGTCAAAGGGAAAATTTAAATGCTTATAATTGTATAAACATTAAAAAAAAAAGCAATAATTGTAAGCCTTCCTATAGACATAAAATACGGTAAATATATTGATAGGCATGTTGAAATACCTGCTCCTTAACCTCCCAGTCAAGAAAAACCGGATTCCTCACACTATCAATGAGCAGTTCAACCATTTCTGGAACATATGTTTTGAGTGCATCAAAAGTATACCCCATCTGTTCTCTGGATGCAGATGCTGTAATATTTCCTCCAATAGCCTCCACTTCACGAACCATCCTTAAATGGCTACAGTTTTTTGTAGATTTAAATGCCATTCGTTCCAAGAGGTGAGTTGCCCCACTTGACAATGGTGTCTCATACACAGAACCACAATCAACATACAATCCAATTGATGCGGTCGAACTCTGCTCATCAAAGAAATTCAAGGAGAAACTGAACTTACAAGTCCATCTCAGATCAGAACAGAATTTAATCAGAAAAAATAATAACAGTGTACATAACGCATCAAAAACAACAGATTTGCTTGGGCAAACAACGAATTAAAACAATATAAACTAGTTAAAAAGTCATATGTGGCACTACCAGAGAAATAAACATACCGGTGAGCTTTCAGATGCAACTTTCAGACCATTTGGAAGGGTTGTGACACTTGTCTTTGCTGGCTCTATATAGTCTGGAATTGACGGCAGAAGGCTTACACCTGGCAAAGGCAAATCTAGAGGGAGAGAATTTGACTTACTTCCTGTCAGCCAGGAAAAAATTCCACCTGAGGAGGACTGTTTTGAAATCTCTGCACCAGAAAACTTTGTCGTACTTGTTGCGACAGCTCTTCTGCCATGTGTCCCAGCCTGCAGCAAGCTTTAAGCACAGTCAATAATCATAAACTTACCTTTTTGTCTGACCCAACCAATTATATGCTTCCTTTTTCAGTCAGACAAGCAATTATCGAACTTATAGCACCCAAAATTTTAAGTTCTGGAACAAACTATTGCAGTCATGGTTATGAAACAATAAATTACAGAAACACATCCCAAACAAGAAAAAACTAAAATTGCCATTAAAAATATTTATCATCTTACTGACAAAGATTTTACAATTCGACATAGCCACACAGGAAAAGTAACCAGTTGTAGGGTCCAGTATAATAGACATCAAATGAAAAAAATCTGGTCAACAGCGAGTCTCCAAACACATGTATATCTCTACCATACTGTTACATGGTGTCTTACATAAATAAAGAAAGAAAAAGCATATATTAGCGTCCAAGAATGACCACAGATTTGGTCAATGGAACCTGTAAAGAAATAAAAAAGTATTACAAAAACACTTGAAGGTTGAAACTATCACAACAGCACCAAACTTTGACATAAGGCATAAAAAATGCATTATCATGAAGGCAATGATTTCCACTAGAAAAAGAGAGTGCCACAAAAGATAATAGCCATCACAATACAAAAAATATGCAAGAGTACACAAGGGCTTTCATCACCATAACAAGGAGATACTTCTTACAATGGTAGTATTTGAAGCTCGTTCCATTCACCACTTATACATTGTTAATTTGATACATTGGGGTGGATTCAATACTTATACCCTTCAAACTAATTCTGAGCAGAAATAAGCTAAAATAAATTTAGTGTGTTAATATTGAGTAGTGGTCCTATGAGTTGTTGGCTTGCAACATCCTTGGGATATGTGCAAAATTCAATGTGAAATATAGTGTTCCAAAGGTCGGCCTTGTATGAAATAATTCCAAGGTACATCAAAATGGAAGTACATTTCTGTCAAAAGTAGATATTTGGATACTCAATACCTGAGCCAAGAGAATCTATTTTGATCATCTTGAGGTACAATGGTGGTAATTTGTGCCACATGCCATCTACACCACAAGCTTCAAGAGCTTCTCAAGTACACGTGGTCAAATCGTGAAGTCCTAATTCTTCTTATTCTATGTCACGCAACTTCAACAATGACAGCCCTATTATATAGAGTTTCTAGAAAACAATAAAACAAAGGATTCGAACCGTCAAGAGGCAATCGATTGCGTTTCTTGCAACGACTTAACCATGTCACCATCTTCCACACTTTTAGATTAACGTATCATAGCCATTCCTCAAATGGACATGAAGTGGCCAAGCATATGCATACACATCTTGCAGCATGCATCTGATCTCTCAAATCTTTGTTTGCAAAACTTGCATAATATAATTTTGCATTTGATTTCCAGGATGGTGTTCCATCGTTCTTTTATTCTATTTTTTCAAGCACTGTAAGTGTTGTTCTTCGCACACTATCACTCTCATTCGCTTTTTTCATAACATATTTGAACCTGTTTGAATGTGTTATCCCTCGGGTCACCCCTGAGCCCCAGATTAATGGGTATTGAGGTATCTTTTCCCTTATTACGCCTTAGTGGTATTAAAGTTTTTCATTTGAATCCTTCTCTGCATTTTGTATGCTCACTTACACAAGGTCTGGCTACAAGAAGCTTGGTCTCAAAACTCATGACCCTTTGTCTTAGCTCCTTCACGATCTCAGTAGATGGCAGAAAAAACAACTTAAAAGACGCCGACTTAAAAAATGTTTCAACAAATGATAGAGAATACTTTGCAGCGACATGGAGATGATTCACGCTACACAGCGCACTAGAAAAAATCAGGATCATTAATCACTTTGCTCAGCTTTTACAGTGTGTTCAATCCCCTTCAGACCTGTTGACTTCATCAACCTATCGACCATTTGGTGGTCCAACACCATGTAAGGTAGAATTTAATAAGGATGTTCCTATTTTCTAAGGCAAAATGGATGATGAAACTCTAGATAGTTGTCTAGACCTCATTTTCTCGTATTACATGGTCAATCATATTTTCAAACAAGAAGAAATAATCTTTGCCCTGGTGAGAGTTTCCTTGTTTGAAAAGAAATGGTGGAATAACTATTGTACTGCACATGAGGATGATCTTACACCTATAGATACCTTAAATGGTTTTGTAGAAGCCTTGAAAGAAACCTATTACCTTTTGGAAACTATGATGATCAATATATCAAGTATTCACAACTTCACCAAGGTCATGAAAAATCAGCTCAAGAATATACCAACACCTTCCATACTCTTGTTGCTAAGTTGAATGTTCAAGAGTCAAAGAGAAATCTCATTTTGAAATGGAGGTCAGGCTTCAGACCATACATCCAAACCTATATGGACTTCCTCTATATATCTTCCATTGGAGAAGCCTACAGGCATGCTTGCAAATTTGGAGCAAAAGCCCAACACAAGTCTAATAATGATGATTCCAAGTCCCAGGATAAGTCATATATTAAGGACTTGAGTGCAAGAAAGATATCCTTGCAGTACAAGCTAACACCACAACTCCTCCAACAAAAAACAACAGTTGAACAAAGTATTGGAGGAGAACAAGAATCCTTTCCAATCCCCCATTAAAGTAACAAAGCATTGCACAGTGAAGCATACTGCTGATTTGATTCCAGGGCTACCTAATGCCTATCTATACCATTGTTCATTCCTAGAGAATGAAGAGATCAAACAATAGATTCATAAAAATGTAGGTAAGAACGCATCAAGCCAAACTCTTCACCTTGCAACAATCCCATTGTGCCCACACCAATGCAAGATGGTGCATGGAGGTTATGCATTGATTACAAAATGCTCGACACGATCACCATGAAGAACCCTATCCTCTTCCCAAGATTGAGGACCTACTAGACGAGCTCCGCAATGCCAAATTCTTCACAAAGATAGATCTAAAGTCATGGTACCATCAAATTTCTGTTGAAACCTCAAATGCTTGGAAGACAGCCTTCAAAACCAAAGAAGGTTTGTTTGAATGGTTGGTTATGCCCTTCAACTTGACCAATGCACATACGACATTCATTGTCGTCTACCTTGATGACATCCCCATCTTCAACAAAACACAAGAATGAAATATGTGACATATTCAGCAAGTGCTCAACAATTTGCGGTGGCATAAGATCTATGCAAACATGAAGAAATGTTCTTTTGCCATGAAGGGCATATCTTGGGTATATTGTTAGGGCACGTGAAGTACATGTGGATCTAGCCAAGATCTACATCATTCAGGAATGGCTTACACCAAAGACTCACAAAACTTTGCAGTTTTTTGGGGTTAACAACTTTCTATAGGAAATTTGTACTTAGTTTTTCTCACATAACTCGGCCACCAAACCTAGTTACCAAAGGTGGTGCCAAAGTGTTTTTCTAACATAACTTGTCCACTAAACCAAGTTATCAAAGGTGGCGCCAAAGCAACTATCACCTAGACAAACGCATAATAGAAAGTATTCGAAGAATTGAAATGTGGAATTTGTTCAACACTAGTGCTTGCATTGCCTCATCTTCAACAACCATTTGATATCAAGACAAATGCATCTTAATAGTCCTCACTCAATTTTGTCATCCATTTGCTTAACACAATGAGACATTCACTAACGTGATTAATAAATATCCCACATATGACCGAGAGCTTTATGTAATTGTCCAGGCATGTAGGCATTGGAAGCACTACATACTGGGAAAGGAGTTTATCATCCATACAAATCACAAACCATTGCAGTTCTTGCAAGCATATAACAAATTGCATCAAAAATGGTCTTCATTTATTCAAGAGTTCCAATTGAACATCAAGCATAAGAGAAGTGCCAAGTAGCAAATTGTTTGAGTTGACCTTCAGTTCATGCTCTCCTCTTTGTGCTGGAATTATACAAATTAGAATCAGACTTTGGAGAAATCTATCAAGTACTACATAGTGGTAAGTCAATTACAAATTTCTACTTGCAAGATGAACTCTTCTATCATCCAGGATACTTGTGTATAATGCATGAGGCAGAAAGCCAAAAGTTTACATGGGAGGCTCACTTCACCAAGGTTGCAGGGTATTTTGGATTTGAAAACACCCTTGTAGTATTTAAGAGATATTTCTTTTGGCCACATCTCAAGTCAAATGTTGCAAAATGCATAATATCCTATATTGATTGAGCTATAGCAAAGCCATTGCACCGATCAAGCCTTTGAAATCAAATCAATTTCCATGGATTTCCTTTCAGATTTACCTACTACCAAGCATGGCAATGTTTGTGTGTATGTAGTAGTTGATAGAATCTCAAAAATGGCAATTAAACTCTAGAAGCAGTTCAATTGCACTTTCAAAACATATGGGTCCATTTTGGATTGTCATCCACATTCATATTTAATAGACAACAAATTATTGAGTCATTTTTGGAAAGCACTTTGGTTAATGATCAACACAAAGCTAACCAAGTCTACCGCATTCCATCCTCAAACTAATGGACAAACCAAAGTGGTGAGTAGGATGATCATGCATCTTCTCAGAATGTACAATTCCAAGAAGCATTATAGTTGGGATGAAAGCCTACATTTCATTCACCACAACTACTACAGAGTTTTGCACAACTTTACAACACAACCATTTTCAGGCGTGCCTGGATTTCCAACCATTGGCACCCATTGATGCAGCATACCCTATGCTGCCATGAACAACAACTTCAGCTCAAAAATTAGTTGACTCTACCAATTTCATTGAACACATTCAGCAGCCATAGTTAAAATCCAGCCAAATCTACACAAAATCCGGTTCAATCCAAATTTTTCGGCTGGCCCAAATAAGTTCAGTCCGAGTCAACCCTGTTTTTTTTAATTTTTTATTTTTTTAGTTTACTGCAAAAAAGACACCCAACAACATTATATATTATATATAATGAAATAGATTAACATTTCATATTATGCTATTGATTGTTTTCATTGTATTTGTCAATTTTAAATATTTATAGAATTATGCTCTCATATATATATATATATATATATATATACATATATAATCAGATCAGATTATTCCAAACTTTTTCCTGAATTCCAGATTTTTGGTTTTTGGCCCTCCCGAATGGATCCAGATTTTCAAACTTGGTAACTATGTCAACCGCAAGTGCAAACTATTTTGCAGAAGTCCAATTGTAAGAATAAGCAGTGCCATGATCAAAATTGAGAGCCACACACCTTCAAGGTTGGTGACAGAGTATGGCTTCATTCGCAAAAGGAAAGACTCACAAGACCTTAGAGCAAGATCTGTCGCCTTTTATATGGCCTACACACAATTACTAAAAAGGTTGGAGACAATGCCTTTGAGCTCCATCTTCCATCTTATCTCGTTCTTCATTGAGTCTTCTCTTGCTCCATTTCTTTCCAACTTTTTTAAACACACCAGACATTGCAAAAGGACTTCAGCCAGCTGAGATCAATCATAATTGCAGCATTCCAGCAGAAGCGGATCATCGAGTCATTGACCTCAAGGTCAAACGCACAAGGTACCAAGAGAATCCTCCCAACTAGGTCAAAGCAAGTCAAGTTTCTTCTCAAGCAAAATGGTTCACAAAAGTTAAAGTTGCTAACAACTTTCCACATCTTCTGCAACTTTCCACAATGAGGAATATTGCTTCCCAAGGGGGGCAGTTTATACAAGAGAATTCAGCACTTTCATCATCTCATAATACAATGGCAGTAATCTGTGCCATGTTACCTACACCACAAGCTTCAGGACCTTCTCAGGTACACGTGGTCAAACTGTAAAGTCATATTCTTATCCTATGCCACACAACTCCAACAGTGTCAGACTTATTATGCAAAGAACACAGAGCTTACAGAAAAAGACAAAACAAAGTTTTCAGACTATCAAAAGAAGAGTGGTTCCATTTCTTGCAACGGCTCAACCATCCTTTCATCTTCCACACTTGTAAATTAAAATATCATAGCCATTTTTCAAATGGGTATGAAGTGAACAAACATATGCATAGACATTTTGCAATATGTGTCCAATCTTTTGCATCTTTGTACACAACTTTGCATTACAGTTCTAGCATGCCGTTCTGTTGTTCTTTTGTTCTTTTTGTTTAAGCACTTTGGGCATTGTTACTCCTGCACTCTAGCATATCCATATTTGCTTCAGTTCAGAACACATTTCAAGTTTGAGTGTGTTATCCCCCGGGTTGCCATTGGGTTCCAAATCAATACCCTAAGCTTATGTTGTGTGCATGTATTGGTTATTTTGTGGGAATTCATAGGCAATGCTTAAAGTGGAAATGTTTTAAAACTTCAACATGGCATCAAAGTGGGCTGAACCCTGCTCTATGGCATGAAGATGTTTGGAAGCATGAAAATCCCATGATTTGGAGCTGCCAGAACTTTTCAATAAAGTAACAAAATATAAGAAATCAATTAAAGATCTGTTCATATGGATGATTCTCCTCTAAAATATCATTCCAGTGTATATTTGTTTTCTGGATTTTGTCATCGGGTTACGAAATATCCACCATGAATGTTTGAGGGCAAAAGAACTTTAGTTGAACATTGCAAAATTGCTGCTGGATGTTATCCAGATATTTCTTCACCATTATTTGGTTCATCTCAAGAGCTTTCTGGAAAGTATTTATTTATAAAATTTCAAATCCGAATGAAAATGTTTAAGCAAAACAAAGTTTCCTCTTCTGACTATTAAGAAAGAAATGGGTGTTTTATGCATTCTTTGGGATAATTTAACAGAAATAATTGCAGATTTGACCAATTTGCAAAAATGGGTATCTGAATATGTAATTTGTTTGCAAAATGTTAATGGGTTCCAGAACACCTGTTGGGACTTTCCACCGCCTAGATTGAGATATTTTGGGATTTTTTGCAAAACAAATAAAGAAAATAAGCAAGAAAAAAGAGTATCTAAATTTATAATTTGCTCTCCAACTCTTATGAGATCAAGAAAACCCTGCCAGGAGGTTCTGCAAATTCAATTTAATACATCATTCTTTGGGCATATCTTCATCGTATGAAGGTACTTTTTGATGAAAACATTCGTGGAGATTATAAATTTGCAACAGAGTTTAGAAATTTTGTTGTTGGAGGGAAATATTTTCTGCATTTCACTATCGGTAAGGCAAACATTGAGTAAAAGGTGGAGGAGCTACAACAGAAAATGAAAAATTAATACAAAGAAGAATATGATGCTTCAATAGAAGAACAATGCATCCCCAAATCATCTAATGAACAAAAAAGACCTAACAAACCAAAGTAATTATATATTTCATTTAGTTTCAACTGGCAATTCTTTATACTGCATAGTTTGAATTGTCCTTCACTACATAATTGGTGCAATAATTGGAAAAAATTGGGTGGTTTTTTTTTCCCCAGTGCAGACATGTGACTTGTGAGCTTCTTTAAATGCTCAAATTCATTTTTCTGTTTCAGGTGATTTACTTGTCCAAGTCTACTGGAGGAAAATTATTTCAATATTCATCTTTATAGTACATCATTTTTCACTTTCAACTTTTCATTTTTAATTTTTTGTTTCTAATTTTTCGTTTTTTTGGAATTAATGTGCCCCCATAGGTTTCTAAGGCTTTTGAGCTTAATTTTTTATCAGGGACAAGTCTAGTGGTAAGTTAAAAATCCTTCACTTGGCCACCATTTTATGCCATGTTTCATCTAAAACCTATTTCAGGTTGTTGCAATCCAGGCTTCTTGCTGTTGTGATTATTAATTTATCCCTGTTTTCATTGCTAATAACTTCTATCCAGAGATCAATAGATCACTTTTATCTCCAATTGGATCACGTTAGCCACAATAACTAATAAGTGGTATAGGCACAGTAAGACATTGTGTTTTCTTGTCCATTATTTTATTTGCTTTCCATTGAACACGAAGCGCCTCCATACTTCCTCAGTTTTATACAAAACCTTCTTTTGGAACTCATGCTTATTAAAAAATGGGTATAACTTGGCTGTGGAAGAAAAGTTTATTATTTTTATTCAATCATATCAAAATTTTGACATCTCCCCACGCATTTTCTGGCACAAAGCATACTCCTCTTCCCCTCCCCTAATATGGTTTCTATAATGTGGTTCTAATCTAAATTCCCTTGAGGGAGATTACAAGATACTTGTATTTTTGGACTCTGTCTAGGGTAAAACCTTTGGACAAGAGATCTAGAAACTGAAAATATTACAATTTAGACAAGATAGCTAGAAACAGTGAACTTTATAAGTTGGACAAGATATCTAGAAAGTGCAAATATTATAATTTAGACAAGAAAGCTAGAAAGAGTGAACATTATAAGTTGGACAAGATACCTAGCATTATGTGAATAACAGGGTGTCTCTTGCAACACTCAATTAAACTACCATTAACTACAAAAAAAGAAAGTTATGAGAAATTGTTGCACTTCTCTTTAAATATTTCTCTCCCTCTCTCTCTCTCTTTCCCTGCCGATCATGGTTGTTTTATGGCTGCCTCTTTCAACATAAGTCTTGTAGATGGGGTTCAACAAGTAATGCAAGAAGCCAATAAACATGATGTCACATGCTGCAAGTTAATGGAACCTAGGGAGCATGTCTGCTCAATCAGTCTTGAAAGAGGTAGAAAAATGTGATAATGCTTTGTATCTCTGAGATCTGATCATGTCATTTACCAAGGGTTTCAGTATTTTTTTATTTTTTTTTTTGCTATAAAAAGAAAAACAAATCTAATGGAAGAATGCCCCAATCTTTGATCAACATACAATTTTCAAGAAAATTACATATAAAATTCAAAAAGTGTATCTTTTCTAGATTTTCATGAGTGCCTACTGCGCACAACTATAATTACTGATTTTATTGTAGCCCTCTACACTGCTTGATATATCTTAACCAATAGAACAAACATTAGTTCATAAGCCTTTTCCTCTGAACATTGGCCCTTGCCAATACCGAATCAAATGGTCAAATTATTCAGGTACTATTACTGTCCCAGTTTCATAAATTCTTACCTAGTAAATCATTAAATCGAATTATATGAAAGAGTTTAAATTTTTAATTGAATCACAAAGAGCGATCAGAGATTCTCTTGATTGTAAACAATCAATTTCTTAAAACATGCCAAGGCTCAAACAGACAAAACCGCTTCACATTGTTCCTAATCTGGAGGTCAACGTTCCCCAAAACTACTTTAGAATTCTCTTAAACGTCTTTCTTCTATTGGGCCTTGACATGTCTTCTAAGCTTGCCAATAATTTTTCCATACCATGAAATTTTCTGTTACAAAATATCCAAGCTTTCTAATGCCTAGTAAAAATCCATGTTTTTCCAAATTATCTTTGATTTTGGAAAATTTTAATACAAATGCAGGGATAGAAAGGAAGAATTGGAACCCTGACCTTTAACTGATGGAGACGTGAGGCGCTGGCTCGTAACATGGCTACAGCAGCTGTGGGGGATATGAGAATGAGTAGATCTGAAGCTCTGATCCTCCTTGGCTGTGAACCCTGGCTTTTTCTCCATCAAAGAAAAATTGATATAAGATTTAGATTATATGTGAGAGATAATGATGAAACTACTTTGGCAGAAAAAAATACTAGAAGGCAAAATTTACTAAAGAGATGTGTGTTTTGTACTTGATATTGTCTCCTGAAGGGAAATGCAATAACATTATTCATAAGCACTATTACAACTTTTTAAAACATACAAAACCTCACAATAGATAACAAATTTGAAAAAAAAATACAATGTTCTGCAGGAAACTAAATTGCATTTACTTTAATAAAGGGGAAATTATAATTTATAGATTATGCAAAACTATAAAAAGTGAAGCGTCATTTAGACTAAAGTAGTTACTCAATGACTATCTACTTGACAAAAACAACATGGTAATAAAAGAGCCGCTTGATTTATCGCTGTCCAAATGATGGTCATATATATGATACAAACATATATAATATACATATTATATTTGCACATATATAAACATAGATATTATATGTGATATATATATAGAAAGATATGTATGTATCATAGTGGCCATGATCCTCAAAAATGAAATACAAGAGGTTCAAAAATACGATAAATACATTTGGGAAAAGAACAAGAAAAAATAACATATGGAATTATTTTCAAGCAAAAATTCCAGAGCATATAGAACTTCCTGGATATAGGATTTTTCAATTCAAGGTCAACTAAGGTTAGAGAGTGTGCGGTCAACATTAACCCCCTCTCCAAAATCTGAGGGTCAATGATAAATGTGGCATATTCCTAAAAAATGACCTTTACCTTTATATATATTATATTAAATGAATCTGACAACTTACAGATAGGGACAAAGGAAAATTAGTTTTCATTGCAAAAGAATCATTTCCAAGAAATTATGCAGAATACCTAGATTGAATAAAATTGTGTCTTGATGTTTTGATAAGCATTGAAATAGAAGTGACCTATAAATTAAAAAAATCTTGTCTTAGGGAATCTATTCTTGAATAAAAATGTCAAATGCTTTTCCAACATTGGGTTGGGCCCAGGGTTCTATAGGATCCATTTTTCTCCAGGTCCCTTAGCAGAAATGAACAATGCACTTCCAGCGACAAACTTGGCTTTGACATTTGTGAGAGTTTGAGCTCGTCAACCCTGATATGGAGACAAAAACAACCAACAAAACCAATGGATAACGGTGCCCTTCTATGGTTTTGAGGTAGAGACTAGGCACATGCTCCCTCTCGTCATCCACAGAATATCTCCTATGGGGAGAGATCCAGGAATGTCAATCAGCCGGCCAAAAAACTTGTTGAGCTCCAAAGCTCATCATGTGCCTATTGTTGAGGCTCTCTCGTCTACTCTCGGTCCTCGACCGAGCAAAGCTGCTCCACCTTTCTTTTCTGCACCTCCAAAATTCATTTCGGAAGCAAACAAGACTACTCTCGACTCTTGATCGAATGGTATCTAGCCAAACCATTATGAACCTCACCACTAACCTCAATCTAGTAAGCCTTTTCTCTCTAGTCTTTCAAATAAACATGGCTCTTTCTCTTCACGTCAGCTCCAAGACCTTACCTTAACCTGGATGACAACGCCCTCCTTTTTTAGAAGAATGAACTTGCAAACTCTACTCTTATTGACCATTTTGCTAGTCTTTGGCCTATCGCCTCTTCCCTTTTGTCATGGATTAGAAGCTCATTGTCTTCATATGGCATCTCTAATGTTAAAATCTTGCCCAAAGGCTTCTTTCAATTTACCTTCGCCCCGAAAGAAATGTGTGAATTAGTCATTGTTGGAGGCCCTTGGCATCTCCAAAATGCCACTCTCTTCCTTCGCCCCTAAGACCCCACATTGACCCTTTCCATTCCAACCACCTCTCCTCCCCAATTTGTGTTTGTCTGGATTGACTCCCTTTGTTGTATCATAAGCCCTCAATTTTGGAAAGGATTGGCTCTTGCATTGATGGCTTCATTTCAATGGACATTGTCAATGATTTGGACGAGCAACCTTTGCTCCTCATCAATCTCAACATCTTTCTCACCCACCCTTCTTCCATATGCATCTGATCTTCTCTTGATCACTAGGATCAACTATTATCTTTTGAGAGTCCCCTCGTTCCTCACAACCACTCCAACCTCTCTCACTCGAGTCCGCCCTCCTAGCTCTCTCTCTCAACTTTCTTCTCTTTAGACCTCGGTTCCCGTGCTCTTTGCCCTCTTTCCCCGCTCCCTACCCCCTATGATCCCATCCAACCCTCTCACCTTAATCCCCTCTACCCTGCCCTCCCATCCTTCCCATTCCTCCTCCATATTCTCCCCCTCCTCCCATCTCAAATAACCTCATCCTCCATTAATACAATATCTCTCTTTTCGAAAGTGAACCAACCTCCCTATTACTGGACCCTACCCGTCTTGGCATGCATCTCGCAAATTCCCAACTCTGACTCATTTCCAAACATCTGAAAAAAGACTAGGGGCAAGAAATCTAACCTCATCCAATATAAAAACATACTCGACATTTCTGGTCTAAAGAAGCAAAAAACAATCAATTCTTATTTTTTATGCCAAAGGAAGAAAAGCCATCCACTATTTAAATGAAGTGCCTATCCCGGAATGTTAGAGGCCTAAATGCCTCTAGCAAAAGAAGGTTGGTGAAGCGCCAACTTCAACTCCCAAGACTAGATGTTGTATTACTACAAGAAACTAAGATATCACCTATGGATTTTTGCTCCTTCACAAAATAGTATTGAACTTTCTAGGAGACTTTGGGAGTTGATGAAGGAGCCTCAAAAGGCTTAGGTATCCTTTGGGACCCTACAGTAGAAAAATGCTCTCTAGTGGTTTCTAACAAGAATTGGGTGTGTTGCAACCTATGTTGTTACGAAGAAGACCTCCATGTGTGAATGATAAATGTGTACAGCCCAACCTCATTGGGCTAAAGAAAAGAACATGGGTAAAAATTCAAATTTTCCTGGACTTAAATCAGCAACAAAAAAATTTATTAGGTGACGACTTCAATGTTGTTCTAGCAACAAGTGAGAAGAGAGGTGGCTGCCATAATGTTACTCAATCTCAAAAAGACTTCTCTAACTTCATCTCTCGCTACAACCTTATTGACCTCCCTCCAAAAGAGGGTCTCTACTCATGGACCAACAGGAGAGCAAGCTATTGTAACATCACAAAGCAGATGGACAAATTCCTTGTCACAAAAGCTTGGATGGATGCCCAATGGATCTTTGAGTCCATAATTATGAAGGTGTCTAGCTCAAATCACTCCCCTATTTGAATTGACATCTCCACTGACAATGCTCATCTCCGTTGTCCTTTCAAGTTTGAAAAAATGTGGCTTCGAGATCAATCCTTCTTAGACTTGGTCAAAACATGGTGAAAAGATTTCCCTAAAACCCAAGGATCTAAGGCATTTAGTTTCGTGATGAAACTAAAATACTTGAGTTGTCTCAAGAACTGGAATCACTGCCATTTTAAGAACATTTTCATTCAAAAGCAACAGTTGGAGGACAACTTAGCACCTTTGAACGGTCAAATTTAGAAACGCAGGCCTATCATATGCTCTCTTGACCCAAAAAGAGTTTCTTCTTTGCTCCTGGGAAGAAGTCTTTTGGAAGCAAAAACCGGGAAACCTTGCTTGTTGAACGAGACCAAAATACAAAAAAAATCGCATATCAACCATCTTCCAAAGACAAGTCAATAGCTTAAGCAAAAAATTTGCCCCAAATAATACGCTCCTTAAATCTCCTTCAAACATTTGTGTCAGGCCAATATCATTTTTCCAAAAATTGTTGAAACAAGATCAACATGTTCCAAAGGACACCATGGATGCATTTTTCCCTAATGTCCCCACTATTATCTCTCCTCTTCAAAATGAAAAATTGCTTGCCCCTATCTCAATAGAAGAAATTAAAACCACGTTTTTTTTTAATGAGTGGAGAACAAAGCTCTAGGCCCAAACGGCTTCTCAATTGTCTTCTATCAAAACTTTTGGGATATAGTTGGATGCGAGGTTACAACAATAGTAAATGAAGCTGGAAGGTCAAAAAAGATACTAAAGGAGCTTAATTGCACATTCATAGCCCTCATTCCTTTGGAGGCCACCATCTCCTCTTCTCTAACTTTCACCTTATATCATTTTGCAATACCATCTATAAAATCCTTACTAAGTCCTTTGTTGAGCATCTTAAAGTTGTCCTCCCAAACCTTATTTCCTAAGACCAAGGTGATTTTGTTCAGGGTAAACAAATCCTAGATGGGGTGGTTTTGGCGCACAAATCACTACATACCCTATCGGCTTCAAGTTCCAAAGGAATGTTGATAAACCTAGACATTAGTAAAACCTTTGATAGAGTCAATTGGTTATTCCTCCATTTTATTCTTGAGAAATTCGGCTTCTTTCCAAACTGGCGTGACCTGATTATCAATTGCATCTCTTCGGCTTGATTCTCAGTACTTGTAAATGGCAGTCCATTCGAATTCTTTGATAGCTCCTATGGCCTTCACCTAGATGACCCCATCTCTCCATACCTCTTCATTCTCATGATTGAGGCTCTCAATCACGCTCTTCAAGAGGCAATAACATTTAACATGATCCAAGGTCTCAAACTAGCAATTGAGGCTCCTACCATTTCTCACCTCCTATTTGTGGACAATACATTGCTTCTTGGCTATGCTTGTAGAGTAGAAGCCTCAAGATTTGTTAGATGTCCACTCAGTAGTCTCAAGGTAGATCACAAAGCCAAAAAAGTCAAAGGTTTTCCTCTTTAATAGCCACCACCTCCACCAAGTTTTCGCTGATATTCTCGACTTTTAGATAGACTCCATCCTAGGTAAATACATGGGAGCTCCTTTCTTTTCATCTCTAGAGAGATCTTCAAGAAAAAGTGGACCTCCAACATTCATCATGGAAAGGTAAATTGCTTAGCATTGTAGGGTGTATCCAACTTCTCATGCCGGTTCTTCAATGTCTTCCGACCTATCTATTGTTTGTTCTCAAGATTCTGGCAAGCACCATCCCTCTAACAAAAAATGAAAAAAAACCTCTAGCAAGGAATAGAGTGTGAGCAAAAAATCCCGATTATTAGTTGGAAAAAGGCCTACCTCCCTATGTAGTTGGGTAGGGCGAATCTTATGAACCTCAAACTTCAGAATTTAGCTTTGGCAACTAAATTGTTGGGGAAATTCTAAGTTAATTCAAATCATCTCTAGAGTAAGTTGATTTGAGCCAAGTATATTAACTCGTCGACCAAAAAGTGTATCTTCGCCACAACAATCCTGCCCAAGGGTTCACACATTTGGAACTTCCTTAGCTCATGCAGAGGTATTATCTCGAAGCAACTCACTTGGAAAATTGGCACAAGTGAGCACAATGACTTCGAGAACGACTCTTGGACAGGCTTTCCTCCTTAAAGAACATTGTGCCTCTACGGAATCAATTAGATTTCAGTTGCAACCTGGGTCTCCAATCTCAATAACTACCTCCAAGTCCAAGCAGCTACCTCCAACACTCTATCTTGGCAAAGCTAGAACAATTTGAACGCCCCTGGTGGTCAAGTGGACTAGATTAACTCAATCCTTCAAGCAAGGTTTCTCCCTATAGTTAGCAACTCGAACTCTCTCAGGTGGAACAAAATGCCTCTAGGATCTTATGTAGTCAGCCAAGGCTACAAACTAGCAGACAATCAAGGAACCCCATGTGTAAACCCAAAATGGCCCAGCCACAAAATTTGGTCCCAATGGAAGCTCCCGAAAGCAAGTGCCTTCACATGGTTGGTGACCCAAAACAAAATCTTGACTTTCGACAACTTCCAAAAGAAGAGTTTCCGAGGCCCAAACAAATGTGTTATTTGCAACACAAACTCAAAATTAGCAAATTATATGCTTCTTGTTTGTCCAATAGCCACGAAACATGGTTTTGACTTTTAGAGAAGTTATCCTATTACTGGGTGTTGCCCCCATCCATAGCAAGATCTTATCAGGATTTGGAGTTGCTCATTCTCCATCTTTCTAAAACCACTATGGGTAGCATGCTTAGCTTTGGTAATGTGGAGCCTTTGGTTGGAGCATGACAGAAAAAATTTTGGGATGAGGGACTTTCTTGGGATAGACTTATTGACAAAATCAAAGTGGGGATTTCGAAATGGGCTTCGACTTAGTTCAAATCTTGTGGCTACCCCCAAAGCCCAATGTTACCCACATCCTCCACAACTATACTCTCATCTCCATGCATCCCGCCTGCTTCCAAAGAAGAATTAGCATGTTCAAAAAGGCTCAATGACCATTGGGAGCCCCCCAAGCCTATTTAGTGCAAGCTAAACTTTGATGAGGCTTCACGAGGCAACTAGGTATAGCTGCATCCTTTGATCTTCTTCAATTTCTTTCATTGCAGCAGCTGCCTCCATCCTTATGCCAAAAATAATGAAGGCAAAGTTCAAGCCCAGGTGGAAGGCCTCCACTTAGCCAAGTCACATGGTGCAACCAATCTTGAAGTGTAAGGAGATTCGCTCTTGATCATTAATGCTATGAAAAAAGGCAGTACTCCGATAGGAACCTCAACTTTCTTCTAAGGCCTATGTTGGAGACTCAACACTCATTCTCTTAAATCTCCTTCTATCATTGCTTCAAAAAAGCTAATATGTCTGCTGACCTGCTCGCTAAAGCTAGAGTCCATTTGGGAATTCTCTTAAAATTTGAGAGTATCTTGTACCAAGATTGGACCGGGTTGGGCAAGCTCCTCAAGCAAGATTTCCCTCAAGCTTGAAAAGGCATATCCTTTGTGGGTGGAGGGAAAAAAATAGTAATTAAATTGTTTTTTTTATTTTGAAAAAATAAAAATAAATAAATAAAAATAGAATTAAAACCATCATCACATCATTTCATTTCTCCCCTCAAAAATTCTCAACTTGTCACATCAAAATTTTCCTCTTTGATCCATGCCAAATAGTTTCTTTGTTTTGATATTAGGCTTGTTGAGAAAAATCCAAAGGCAATTACAGACAGCTGTCTCTGTCGCCGTTTCCTCCTTCAACTCTATGCAATCTTGAAGAGCTAACCATTTTGGTTATCCATAAACTATCTTTGCTTATGTCTGAACAGAACGCAGAACTGGAATACCCTCTTCCTCTGGCACTTCAAGAGGAGTTGCCCGACTGATGCCCCCCAGAAGGCTCTTGTTGTAAATCGATTGGTGGCGTTGTTGGCTGGAAAAATTCCCTGGCCAAGTTGAAGAAGTAGGTTCAAGTTTTTTAGCAATGTCTGAAGGTGCCCACTCTGGGTCTAAGCCAGCTTCTTCTCTTGGGAAGCTAGGCAAACAAGCATGCAAGGTGGACGGTCGCACAACTAAAGAGTGGATCAGAGCAGAGAAGGGTTCAACGATAATCAATCTTCTGTTCCGAGGGCCTCCCCATATGATAGTGCAACTCAAATAAATGAGAGTGTGTCCCAACTTTGCAGTTATAGTTGCGTTTGGGATGCTAACCTAAATTCTTTGCCCGATGAGACAGGCTCTTGGCTCAAAAGATTACAATAGTTGACCATTCAACCCTTAACTATAAGAAGGAAAAGAAAACATCACTAATTAAATTCTTTGTTCTCCTTTGCACCTTTTTCTACTAATCTTTTTGTTTATGTTTATTCAACATCATGCAAATCAGTTTACTTTTTGTACTTTCTTCGTGGCTTCTAACTTTCTGCACTACTTCTCACTGTACTTTGAGAAGTTAAATGTCTTTTCTATATAATTCAAATAAAAAAAGTTTGTTTTCCAAAAATGGGTGAGGTCCCCAATATGATCCCCTCGTTTTACTGATCGAAAAAAAAATCGTCTTCTTTACCTATCTTTGCTTCAAATCCTTAATCATAAAATTTCTCCTAAACTTAACCAAATGCATGTTGCAGAATAAATATGCTTGGACAAAATAACTGATAGGTTATTCAGTTTTATGATAAATAAGCATAATGTGTGTGACATGCATTGCAGTTAATAGTTAATACTAACAAACAGTAAGGATATTATATGCATGATTAGTTGAATGTGAATATAAGGACAATTCATATTTTAAAGTGTGTAGCGTATGTAAAGTGTTTAATACTTTATAGATGAATCAAAAATTAGTTTTGTGCCTTTGGAGCTAATTCTCTAACAAAATATAGCAAAGGAAATTAAATTTACCTCTTTTCTAGTGCCAATATTATATTTTAGCTAAGTGGTGTGTCATAGGAAAAATGAGAAAGCCCATTGTAAATGATCTTTACACAAGGTCTCTTCTCCCTAGACGCTGCATAAAAAGAAAATAAAAAACAAAAGGAGTACCCCCAGACCATAAAATTTCCCAGCAAAAGAGCTCCAAAAGTATACACCTTTTGATGCTCTAATAATTCAATGAACAAGATATGACCCACGTCTTGGTCTTTCATGATAAAGACATGGATTTAGTTTGCAGCTAAGTCCTCCATTAAAGGGGTAGCCTCCGAAAATAAATTTGAGTGTGATATGTGTGATTTGATGTATATTCCAATAACAAGCAGAATAATCCCCACCTACATAAATGTCAAATATCTGATTGGGAGTCCAGCTTATTCATTTTTGTAAATGCTGGAGATTTAGGAATACTTAGTTACAAGCCTGAAGAATCAAAATTCTGCTACACGTAGCTGAATATGTACATGAAGGTAAGCTGTACTTCATCTTCGATTGCAAACACAGTCATCGAGAAACACAGGGTCAGGGATGGGGGCACTGTACCCATACCTACATCTCCTGGTGAATGTGTTTAAACGTAATATAGTTCTACCCTTATTCATATACTCCCATATCATTTTTCAAAAAAAAACCCATCTGCGTCCCTGCATAACCAGCCTGCTGGTGACTATGGTTGTGAAGCATGGCACCCACATGATGTTTTCTCAAATGGCCCTTTTTTTGTTTGCATAATTTTCAAGATGCAACCTAGGCTCCCCACTCGTAAAATTGGGTGGATATTAAATGTGTATTCATGTCCCATTTGCATAAGCCCACTTTCTACTTATCCATGAAACTCACACAGTTAAATGCATAATTTAGGTGAAGGCAGTAAATGATCTTATAGTTGATTGCATAATTTAAGAGTAAAGGTACGACTTAATATTTTCATGCCTTGTCCTGTAATAAAATTATAAAACTATGCAGGCACTGCAAGATTGAACTGATTGATCTATGCAAGTTAATAGCACTCCTTATCAGTTTCTTTGGAGTCATTTGTATTCTTGGATTATGATGCCAGTCCTCCTCGAAAAGTACATGGGAAGGGCTATACTTTTTTGTTTGTACCACGCTGTTATTAAAGAACAAGCAGCTCATTGGCATATATGGCTCTAAATTTGCTTTTGAGCAAGTGAAGGCTCAGACCTCAAACACTAAACCAAGCTTATCAAGACATCCTAGTTCACAGTGGGAATTATATCTAGTCACAGCACACAGAGTCTGCATGTACCATTACCTCCATAAGGACAGTTTTTCCAGACAAGCAGAATCCCCACCATGAGATTTGAGCCCTTGACAATTCGCCATAAAATAACATTTTTTTCCATATAAGAGGACCTATACTTTCTGTCTCCAGTTGTTTGAATGTGTGGCAAAATTAACAACCTAATAACTCATTCAATCTAAAATAGTACAATTAGCATCTTCATAAAAGTACAACAAAGGGGGTCCGGCGGATCATGGCCTATAGTCAAGGTGAAGCAGTTGCCATTATGATGATCCAGGTTCAAGCCGCACTACGGCAAACTTGGCCATACCCAGATGAGGCTGGATGCAAGTCCCACGTGAATCGTGGTGGAATAGAACCCTATGGGACGTAGCTTATACTAAGCTTGATGGTGCATTCCCATGTTAACAGCATGGTGACTGTTAGAATTTATCTAGCAAAATAAGCCCTACAACAAATGGGGAATGCATAAAGAGCAAAAAAAAATAGAAGTGAAATTAAGTTAATCCAATTCAACGGATTATCCCAGACTGGGCTTAAGGATCTCTATTATGATATATAGTTTAAAGAAGGGATTTGAACGGATTTTAATCCTCGGCCTCCAAGACTTAAAAAATAATTATTTCGTTTTTGGCAAGATTTTAGAAAGTTATGACAGTTTTCTCCGGTCATTTTCTGTGCCACGCATATTCATCATGATGATGGATCACCTAATGCAATCCGAAACGGCAGACGTAAAAAATCCCCATCACAGGTTTTTCCAGATGCAAATTTTTCAATATTATACAGTGTTTTTAAATTTATCAAAAAAGAAAAGCGCGCATATAGAACTCTTGCAACCGATTAAAACTGCACCAGAATGTCATTTTCCTGTTGAACTTAAAACCCATCACACGGCAATCCCATAATCAAGCCATCAAATATATATACATCGCAAAAACCTAAAGCATTTACTCAAACATATTATTTACAGCATTTCCTTTAATTGTCCTTATTTTAAAAAATGACATCAACAAATAAATTGAATGTGGCTCAGATCGAAACAGTTCCAAAATAAATGCCATGACTCTAAAGTTATAAATGAGAAATGCAGTGAAAGAAAATGAAAAATGCAAAGAAATGCAATGCTTCTAACCAGTTTTCCTTAGGGTTTGATTGTTTTAGCTTGGAGTTTATTAAACCTTCTACCTGTAATGCAAGGGCTTCGCCTGTTTTTGGAGTCGCAGCGTCTCTCGATAAAAAATTGTTGCGGCAGGTTTTTTCTTCGTTGAATCCACCGTCTAATATTCACTCCGGTTTAAATGACGTTTGTGTGGAATGCTTGGTTTTCCTAGGTTTTAAAAACTTGATTTCTTCTTTTCCAATAAAAATTGTGCTTAATATGAATAAATGGTTGTACACTAAATTGCAATGCAAATATTCAATCTGCTAAGTACTAAATGTAAAAGAGTAACCAAGTTTAATTAATTCAATATAAATTTAGAAGTAGGGTAGTATGATAAGGTGATAGTGGAAATGTACATTTAAGAGTGACAGAGAACGTGAGTAAAGGTCAATTGTGCATGGTCAGTTGTGCATGTATAAGTCATGTATATTAAGATTTAATCGACACTGATATTATCAAGTGTCTAATACTAAATATGAGTGTCTACATTTGTCTCCTCTTTTTTTAGTAATGAAAGTAGTACAATAAATAGATAGAAAATGTGAGTGTAACTATGGTTGAGTGTTGCACTTGCTCCATTCAAAACGTGTAATAAAACTTGTAGAAATCAGTTTTCACTTATAATATAAAATCTGAAATAAAAACACTGCGTGTATTTAAAATTGAAATAACATGAAATAAATACATCTATATGCACATGAATAAAGTTGTCTAGTAGAAACAACAGAGAATGGAGTGATTATGCCCCTTGGAGATGTAAGTGTTAAAACCATGGGTTGAGTTGAATATGTACCAACCCTTAATGTAGAGGGAGAAGTGCTTAAAATTTAAGTCACGCGAAACTTCAATTACACTACTCATTGTACTTTCTTCTAGAGAATGGGACCCACCATGGGTTCTAACAAATCTGAGAATTTGAGTAAGTTTTTTTGAACCATCTGTTATAAACAGCTTGTACAATTCAATTTGAGAATATTTGTACAGTTGAATAAGTTTTTTCATAAAATATGTCACATTTGCCTTGCATGTGCCCCCAACCAATACCATGTGCAATATGAGCCAGCGTCAAAATGTCATAATATCTATAAACTATCAACATATGCCTCACATATGCCCCCAACCTAATAACATATGTGATCTAGAAACCTATAGTTTGTGTAATAATATCATAGAATCTATGACATATCACTCATAAGCCTATAAAATATTTGACATGTGCCCTGCATATGCCCCCGATTTGTTTCAAATATGTCATAATCTACGTAAACAAGTAATGATTTGAATAATTTGTGTCCAAACTCTAAATATATCTATGAAAAAGATGTAGTCTCTAAGACAAATCCACTGTATATACCCCCCTTTTAAGTGAGGAATGTAGCTTGCGAATTACTCATCTCAAAAAAAAATGCATCATGTTATATAAAAAAGATGTAAGCATGTAAAGCATGTGCTAACATGACAATATTATGTTATCATGGTAAAAGATTATATCCCTTGAACATATGTGAAACATGTATCACAAGGCATACAAGTGTCATGTCAAGATAAATATAGCAATGAGATACGCATAATATAGTCAAAATAGTAATGAACCTAGTAACATTGAGTAATAGTTGCATAGAAGATTCATGATATGTATCATGGCATCACACAAAAGAAGAAAAATGTGGGATATGGATCACAACATCACAAGCTTAGTGGACAATCCTAGATGTATCCATGCATAGTAAATGAAGTCTTACATAATGTCATGGTCATCACACACACCTAATTAATCATAAAAACAAGTGTGATATCACACAATATCAAGCAAAGTAAGGAATCGCACAGAGAATAATCAATGTCATGTAGAGTGAAATTCAAGCATAAATAGAGTCATGCAATGAACACATAGAGTAAGATCCCTATAAAGAAGGAGTTAATCACAAAAGTAATCACATAAAGAACACTCGATGTCATGCAAAGTCATAAATAATAGAGAATATGTCACACAAAAGACACCCAATGTCATGCAAAGTCATAGAGAACAAAGGAGGATCACACAATGTAATCTACAATCAATAATCACACTATGTAACACATGATAGTAACAATCATGCATAGGAAAAGAAAGAATGACCTACATAATCAATGTATGTCATTGTCACATATAGAAAAATATAATATCCAAATAAATAATAGTCTAAGTAGTATGAGTAAGAGTAAGCCATGTGTAATCAGTGTAAAATAGCTCAATGTGATCAATAAAATGGTCATTGAAAGATGTAAAATGTGTAAAATGTACCAAGATGCTCCCAATGTATGAAAGGTGGCTTGTGGATATAGGAAAGTCTTGCATTTGTATGTCCATGTCATTGTTTAACCTTAAAATGACCTAGTCAGGGCTATCTATATTAATAAAGGGGTATATAGAAATGAAATGGCACAAGGGTGATAATCAGATCTACAGTAGGCTAATTAAATGTTAAACTCATATATAAGCATACACTGAATTTATTTTGTCGAGATAGTCTAAATATAGAAAGTACAACTATGTTAAATGCAAAAATAATAAAAAATGAAGTACTTGGATTGTTTTGATGTTAGTGAAGTTCTAGGTCTATAACGATTTGAAAGTAGGTGAGAAGGAGATTATGAAACAATTTTCAGATTCTAGGTTTGACACATCTGGCTCTCTAAACAATAACATCAGCCTAGGATGGTTGCATCGATGCTACTATCTGAATTTGATGCTAGTGTCCAGTATGGAATATCTATTGAAACAAGATGCAACCACCTAAATGCTTATAGATTTTGCTTCGCCTTCACTCTAGTGCATTTAGATATGGGTCATGGATAGTCACTCCTTATGAAATAGCAAAACCCTAGCTTTCCACCTTCAATGTGCCCTTGGAAAAAAATGGGTTAGTGGGCACACGATGTCAAGCTGACCCTGATGACCCTGCTATCAAAAGATGTTGCCTACATAACCAATTCTCTAAAAGAGGGCCTCAGACTCATGCAGTTCTCCCCTACATGTTGGCTTGTGTGTGAATCATACAATATGTGCAAATTAAGTATAATAGTGACCTATCTTGTAACTTGGCAAATCGGGCTCTTAGGTTATTCCTTTAGTATCTTAGACCTATAGATGTGTTTTACCTATAATTGATATGAAAACAGGGAAGCTTTGTTCAATTGAATGCTTGATAGAGTGATTTTGATAAGTGCCTTGGTCTTTTTGGTCTTTGTATAGGTATAGTTAGGTAAGGAATGAATGAGGGTTGATCTTGTATTTATATCAATTCCTTTGGAGTAATAACTCTTATTAATCATTTTCTCACTAACAGGAAAGCTCCATGAGTTTGCCAGCTGCAGAATGTGAAAATGGTATCGAGAGTCTCACTGTTGAACTCTATGTGGAATGTGCTTTATACCTTGATGGTGTTCTCTTTGGGCTTCCTAAAGGAACAAGGATGGAATCTACAAAGGTCTAAAAAGCTTCCCAAATCATTGCAATAGATTCACAAAAATTGCATAATATGTATTTTTAGGAGGAATATCACTATGTCTAGTTGGGTGCATGTGTCAGTTTGGATCCACTGCCAGATTTGAGGCTGCTTGGGCCATATACTCAAGCATTTTAGCATTTGTGTTTGTCTCCCTTTTCGATCTGATTTTTCAACTAAACTTTCTAATTAGAGTTGTTTCGCATATGGTCTCTTGATTTTTCGCTCTCGACATACTGACTGTTATTTCAGACATGAGTCCCTTAGTCTGGGTGCAGGTTTTGGGTAGTAGGGAAGACCCCTTTCCACTCTCACAAAACATTATTAGGAAAAGAAGCGGACCTGAATACTCCCACCTACAACTATTTGGTTAGGAGACATTGCTTGTGAAGTATTTGATAAAATGTCTTACCTTAGATTACTTGGTATGAAGAGAATAACTACCAGGGAGATCAAAGCTTTGTGTTTGTGGGGGTAGATAGAAGATGTTTATGTGAATAGGGTTCTTGGCACATTTACTTTCATTTTTCATATTGTAGAGAGTAGTGCAGGTTTGGGAGCAGGTTGTTTGTACTATGACTCACCTTTATTAAGCTTAAACTTGACTTTTCTTCCTGATAGTGTCTAATTTCATGTTTTTGATAAGGGCTCTTGGTAGTATAATTTGAAATTTGAGAAAGGGAGGGTGACTACCAGATTCTTGCTCCTTTTTATATAACTTCTAGGTCATTACTCATGTATTAACCATCCTAGACTTTTGGTTTATGGTTGTAAGGCTAGTAGTATTGTTCTACTTTGCATTGTTCTCACCCTAATTTGAGGAGGATGGATCCAGATGATACTTTTACTATTATGCAGGTAGAGATACAACTAGTGGACTATACTGAGGACCCACTGGAAGGTGTTAATATATTTGCTTTACAGGGCTCCAGGAAAATATTGATTTAGAATCAAGCTTACTTGCAGATAAGGAGAGAATAGGTTCTCATTTGGTTTCAGGGGTTACAAAACCTGGAGGTATAAAGCAGGCAGAGGATACAACTAAGGGGGTTAGATTTATTAGACAACATTTGGATTTAGCAATTTTGGTTAGTGGTCCAACTTTTGAGCAGTTACAAACATAGAAAACCTCATAAAGTGTTTATGAAAAGAGTTTTTAGGGTCAAAATGGTGGTTGGTGAGGACATTAGAGTCAGCCAAATACTTACTTTTTTTGACAAAACTCTTATTGGTAAATTCTTCAGTAGATACATTTCCATGGAGTCACTTAATGATTGGTTGTAGATACATTGGGTACCTAAACTTGGATATCGACCCATTTTTCATATTTTATCTAGAAGATTACTACGCTTCATTTTTCATTTAGAGGGAGACACCACAAGTATTTTAGATGGTTAGTATTTCTAGGGGCTGAGCTTTTTGTCACTAAAACCTTGGCATCCATGTTTTGATCTGAGATCAAAGACAACCTATAGTGTGCCCATTTGGGTCAAATTACCTGGACTACCAATTGAATTATGGTCTGATAGCTTTATAAGTGATATAGGGAATAAGTTGGGCAAAACTATAACAGTTGACACTTCATATAAGTCCAGTAATATTCAATTAGTGGCTAAAGTGTTGGTTGATATTGATTTGAAAGCAGGTTTGGCTAACTGTTTAGATATTGTTGTTGGAGATATGGTTCATACCAAATTACTAGACTACATTAATGTCCCTTTTCATTATGTACGATGTCATCAACATGGACATATTACAGTGTTATGCCCTCACCCTCTTTATAAACAAGTGTGGAAAAAGAAATGACTTAATAATATTAACTTATAGTCTCAAATTAATGTTCAACAGAGAGATGTTATAGCTAAATTACCTATGGAGGAGGTAACTCAGGTGGAGGGCAGTCATACTGGATCTCTTTTGTTAGTTGGAGATACTGAAGCACAAGTGGAAATAGAGGGAAGAGAGGATTCCTTTAGACAATTTACAGTAGTTGCAGATCTTTTGGCTACATTTGACACTCTATCTAAAAGTTTTGATATATTAGAATAATCCCTCTTAGGGGAAGATAAATTGACTACACCTATTAGGGATGAGAATATAGGATTATAGGAAATGACAACTTCGAACAATTTGGTATTACCTAGGGATCAACATTTGGAATTTTGTCCAAAGTGGCCTACTCCAACTGAAGGTGTCATTATGACAAGAAGTCTCACAAGGAAACAGAAGGGGAAAGAAAAGTAAATATCCCTTCTTGAAATTTTAGAGTGGGAGGTGCACAAGTCATTTACTTTGTCCACAAGTACTAACTTAGATTTGGTTTCTTGGGATTACACACTAGGCCGGGAGAGTTTAATAGTTGGGGTTGTTGATAGGGGCAAGGGCCAATACAATTTAAGACCCTTTCCCTTAGATTCCATCTTTGCTGGCCCTTTGTTAGGGGGATTGGGTACTGATACCACAAATAAACATGGTCCAATTTTGGTGGGTAGAAAGTTAAAACTACACCATGCTAAATAATAGGCTATTTAGGAGATTCAATAGGGTACAAAAAGTATAATAATAGGGATTCTTATAATAGGATAACTCCTTAATGAAGGTTTTTAATGCAAATACTTTCACTAAATATAAGGGGTTTGGGTAGTGACAAGAAGAGACTCGCCTTGTTTAGATTGTTGGAATTAGAAAACCTTGATTTAATCATGTTAGAAGAAACTATGTGTAGTGGTGAGGTAGTTGTGGAGCACCTTAGGAATCTCCTCAAGGGCTGGGAGTTCACTGCTATTGATTCTAATGGATATTCTGGCAGTTTGGTTACATGTTGGATGCCAAGTTTGGTCATGACTAATAGTTTTGCTATGATTTTTGGACTGTGCACGATTTTCACTAGTAAGAGTCTGGGACTTTCTTTTACTACGGTGATCATGTATAGGCCACATGAGGGGAAACTATCATTTCGGGAAAAGTTTTTTTACTTTATAGGTTATACAAGACCATCATGTGATCATTGATGGTGACCTTAATTTTACTCTGAGTAGGGAGGAGGTTTAGGGCTTCTCTGCCAGGGCGGATAGGCTGGCAATTTATCTGCTGCACTATATCAAACTTGTAGAGTTAGTGGATCTAGAACTAGTCACACTTTGACCCACTTGGAGGAATAATAGATCGGGTAGAGATGGGGTGTCCAAAAGATTAGACAGATTCCTTGTTTCTACTTCTCTACTCCAGAGTGTGGTTAAATCTCGTTCTTAGGTTGAGACAAGAGGTGGCTCAGATCATAGTCCAATTTTATTACAAGTTGAACATAAAGATGATAAGCCTTCAAGTCCCTTTAAATTTAACTCAAGGTGGTTGGATGAGGATGAGTTTCAGATTCTGGTCAAAAGGGAATGGAGGCATTTTGATATCACTTCAAGGGCTTCTGCAAGTGAACAATTCTCTAATTCATTAAAAGTTGTTAAAGATAAAGTGGTTATATGGGCAGTTGATCACTACAATAACAAAAAATAGGCTACTTAATGAGACTGAGGTAAATATTGTTTATTTTTACAAAAAAAATGTTGGTGGGGCTTTTTACAAAGATGAACTCCATATCATTAAGACATTAGAAGATTGAAAGAGTCAATTGTTGAAAGACTATGAAAATGAATGGAGGATGAAGAGCCAAGCCATCTGGTTGGAACATGGTGATGAAAACACACAAAAAATTCATCGATATGCCAACCATCAGAAAAGTCAAAACACCATTTGGGAAATAAAAGATGGCAATGGCGAGGTTGTCCACAACTTCAATGATTTAGCTACTTTAGGCATACAACACTTTGAAACACTTTATAAGGAACCGAAGGGTACTAACATTGCTAAGATTATCAAAGTCACCACACACTTCTGACAGTTGGTGATTGTGGAAGACAATTTATAGCTCTTTAAAGAGATTACTAGAGAGGAGATATTGAGTGTTTTATCTTTATTACAAAAAGATAAGAGCCCAAGTCTTGGCAGGTGGACTGTTGAATTTTACCTCAGCTTTTTCGACACTTTGGGTGTGGATCTACTTTTGGTTGTTGAAGAGGTGTGGCTATCTAGGAATGTTAGGGGTTCTTTCAATACCACATTTATAGATCCCATTCCCAAAGCTAACAAACCTTCGACCTATGATGAGTACTGACCCATTTTACTTTGAAACTATGTTTACAAGATTATCACCAAGATCGTGGTTATCTGACTCAAAAGAGTACTTTATGAAGTGATTTCTCTTGAATAGTTTGGGTTTCTCAAAGGAATATACATACACGAAGCCATTGGGATAGCCTAGGAGGGACTTCATTCCATCAAAACAAAGAAGATGCCAATAATGGTGGTTAAATTAGACTTATCCAAAGCCTTTGACAAAACTTGTTGGTTGTACTTGAGATTAATTATGATCCATGTCGGGTCTTCCTATTGTCAATTGGATCATATGGTGTGTGACTTCGATGACATTTTTGGTTCTCATCAATGGAGCTACTTCTCCCTTCTTCAAACCCACTAGGGGTTTGAGACAAGGTTGTCCATTATCTCCCTATATTTTTTTGTTAATTTCTGAAGGACTTAGTAGGATTATCCATGAAACTAAAAGGAGAGGCAGTTTACAGGGCATTAAGATTGGAGGAAATGTCTTCCTTTCACACTTATATTTATGGATGATGTCTTAATTTTATCCAATAGATCCGCAATAGAGGGGATTAAGTTGCAGGAAATTTTATAGTTGTATTGTAAAGCTACAGGGATGGATATAAACCTTCAAAAATATGTTATATGCTTTAATAGTACTATAATGGAGGAGGAATCACATTTATTGTATCTTTTTCCCTACAATAAGTTGGATTTTTAGGAGGGAATTAAGTATTTTGGTTTTATATTTAAACCTGACGCTTATGGTAAAAAGGATTGGGGCTGGTTATTGAGTAAGATTGAGAAAATAATATATTTTTGGTGCCATAGGTGGCTGTCTAGGGGGGCAGATTGTCTTTGGTCAAATCATTTTTGGAAGCTATTCTAGTGTTTTGGCATTCAATTGATCGTATTCCTAAGGGGATTTTGGAGAAGATCAGGGAGATTTGTTCTAATTTTCTTTGGCAAGGATCTAGCGACAAAGCGGGTTCACATTTGTCTAGATGAAAATCCATTACTAAGTACTGAGGGGGTTTGGGGCTTAAAACATATTCATATTTTTGGTATCTCCTTGTCTACCAAAAGTATTTGGAACTTGATCACTAAAGAGAGTCTTTGGAAGATAATCATTATACAAAAATATATTTCTCTAGGCACACTTATGGACTGGATTAGGAATGAAAGGAAGAACTATCAAAACGTATCTAATCAATGGATAGCTCTAGTGTTAGCTTTTTTGATTATCAGGAACTATCTTGCCTGGTTGATTGGTAATGGTTCACAAATTAGAGTTGGAACTGATGTTATTTCAAGATGTGGCAATCAAATTTTTCTACCTTTTGACCTGATTCAAGTTCTACATGACAATGGTGTCTACACACTTAAACAGGCAGCGTACTTGGATAATACTAATATTTGGTGTCAGGGGTGTAGGTCATTTGAGGCCTTAGGACTGGATGGCGAAAAGGTTACAGCTTGGAACACTTACATATCCAAACTTAATAGATGCCACATCAAAATTTGGAATGAGCCAGACAATATTGTTTGGTCTAAGAGTTTATCCACCGGTAAGTATATTGTAAGTTTGGGATATCATGCCCTTCAAACTACTATAGTGGGTGAGAGAAATTTGTGGTGGACCAAGATATGGAAGGTCAAAGCTCCAAAGAAGATGATACTTTTTATGTGGCTGGCTATTAAAAATAAGATCCTGACTTGGAAGATGCTCCAAAAAATAAATTTTTAGGGACCGGGCATCTATACACTTTGCATGAAAGAGCGGGAAAGTACCTCACACTTATTTATTCATTGTCCATTTGGACAATATCTATAGTTTGAAATTGGTTAGTGGCTATGTTTAGACTTTATTTGGCAGGGTTACAATATAGATGAATGTTTGCATAATTGGTTTCAGAGACATGAACTCAAGAAATCAAAGCAGTCCTTTTACTTGTTTTATGGGGCATTTGGTTGGCATGTAATTCACTTATATTTGAAAATACCCAGACTCTCACTATTCAAATTTTTACACAAGTGATTTATATTTTTCAGTTGTGCTAGAAAAAATAAAAGAAAAAATGCCAAGGCAGATTGGCGAGTTTTTGATTAATGAGAATAAACCTTGGGGTTTTTTTTATGGGGCTTGCTAGGGATAGGAACAAGTTTGTGGCATTGGAGGTATCCTCTTTTACTCTTAAACTCATTATTTCAAATTCAAAGTTAATATTAGGAATGACACCAATAATTTTGCTAAGTTTATGGCTTTGAGAGCATTGATGAGATTGCCACTGGACAAGGACATTTGAAACCTCTATGTTTTCGATGATTCACAACTGGTCATTAAGTGGATGAGTAATGATATTCATATAAATAATGTGGTTTTACTTCCTTGAGCCACACATTTGAAGGATATTTTTGCTACATTTGGGAATATCTCATTTTCCCATATTTACAGGGAACATAATAGGGTTGCTGACACATTATCTAAAGAGGGATTATAGATGATGGTTGGACAAATACTTCTAGTTGATTCTCTAGATGATACTTAGTCTGAGAACATATAACATATATATCGTCATTGGCCTTTAATCTTTTCCCTATTGGAACTTTGGTTATTTTATGTTTCTTACTTTTTTAATTCTCCGCCTTATGGTTTATGATGTTGGGTGTTTTTTGGGGACTAGTTTTGGTTACAAGCACTACTTTTTCTTCTGGGGTTTATCTTTGGCATCCTTTATTTATTATCTTGTGCATTTGAACACCTATAGAATGTGTTTTTTCATTCTCTATTGGAATAAAAAATGTGATTTTTTCTTTGGAAAAAAAGAAAAAAAAAATAACTCCCATTAGAGCACTTAGGCTAATCATTAGGATACATTTCATTTGTAAATTAGATATATTTAGGGCATTAGACACTTGCATCAAGATAGGACAATAAGGTCGACGTTACTATTTATCTTGGACATTAGTGTCCAGGGAACAAGAGATCAGGTATATGTTTAGAACTTGTAGAGATGAAAGATAATTACATTTTAATAATTATGGGCAAGATGGAATACCTAGGTCATCAACACAAGACTTGTCAAACTAAGAGGTATAGGCCAAGGGGCACAAGGATAAAGTAGATGTGAGACTTGCAGAAGTGGAAAAGATAAAGAACTAAGAGGAACATCCAAGGTATAAGTTTGTCAAGTGTATAAGACTTAGGTGCTATATAATCGTAAAATATAGTCTACATTTACTACTCCTTTAATTTGGTAATGAAATTACTAGCTTAAAGGAAAGGAATGCATACGTGGGTGTGTGTGTGCATGTTATCTTTGTGTGTTCCTAACTTGAGTGCTTTGTTGGTGACTAACCTACAACTAATAACATGTTATAGTATAAAATTAGTGCATATAAGCGGAGTTGAAAGTACTTGAAATTGAAAGAACAAGGATTACAAGTACACCTGTGTGTCAATGTAACTATCTTGCCCATTGGCAAGTTATATTGAGAAGATGTATCATTGTAAGGCTTTAAATTTGAGATTAGTATAAATATAGATAAATATTTAAAATGCATATATATAAGGAGATAGAGAGAGTGATATAGAGATATTAAAAAGCACATGCCCCCAACTTTGAAGTAAAAGTGAGTTGCCACCTGGCAGTTGAGATTAGCTCAACTATGTAACACAATGATACTTACTGTAGACACTTAAAAATTAAACACTTTGTGTTGATTTTAACCTTCTTTGCACTAAACCCGTAATCATCCTTAGTTTTCCCTATTCACTATTCACTGTCCTAAATCAATCCAAAGTTAATTATATAATCTCTCTCTAATTAAAAATTTCAAGGATTTTGGGAATTCACAATTTTCATAAATCCAAAAAATAAAAAATATCCTCACATGCCCTAAGGCTCCACCTAAGCCTCACCATTCCAATTTAGTAAACCTATTGTCTTCCATGATCTAATTTCATTACCTACTTTTATTTCTATTGTCTTCCATGATCTGATTTGATCTAATTTAATAATCCACATTTATTCCCATTGTCTTTCATGATATGATTTTCTTCAATTTAATAATCCACCTCACATCCACTTACTAATTTTATATCATAGCTTCCTCCCAAATGAATTTTATATTCATTTGTGGGTCCCACATGTTCTCCACTCCAATTTTTAATTCAAAATTACCTTTATGAATTAAAAATTACTTTTTATTCTCATCCCTTGATCTTTATCTCAAGATGGACGGTTCACATCCATTTCCAAATTCTATGAATTAGAGGTTTTTCCTCCAATTTAGCTTCATTGCAAGTTTATCATGTTGAGTTTATAAAAGAATTACACATTTTCACATTCAAGTAAAATCAAAGTCATCAAAGAATAGTTTATATACTACAATGTTGCCTATTTTCACTTGTATTAGAAGAGTAAGCAACCGCAATTCAAAGATAGCAAATCAAATTCAAATAGCAATGGAGGAAGCCTTTTGAAACTAAGGTATAAGTTTGTGTTGTTTCTTTCATCTGTTTCTCTATCATAGGTTGAGTTAGTTTAGATTAGATTTCATTATTAGTAGATTTTTTAGCTTAATTAGTATTTCTAGTTTTACTACACATATTTTTGGTACACCGAGTGGGATATTCCCTCATCTTTTTATCTCATATTCATCATAGTTGCATTTATAAGCATTTTTCAATTGATTTTTGTTGTTTTCTCTTGTTTTTGTAGTTTTTTCTTACTTTGTTGCAGGTTATCTTGACTCTAAGTCAAAACAAACTCTCTAAAAAATTATTTGCAGGATGGTAGTCAAAAATTTCACAAAAAGGCTCAGACAAAAACCAAAATTATTTTATTTTGTTACTAACATTTCATTTCAGTTTCATTTCCAGTTTCTAGTAATTGGCTCACACTTAATTTCTTGGAGTTAATTATTTTTTTTCATTATTTTATTTGTGTTGTGAAATTGTGTATACTCTTCCTTTAGCATCATGTTACTGATGATACTCAAGAATCAAAAGCAATTATATAACTTTTGTGTTACCCAAATTGTGCTTGTGTATGCTCTTTCCTTGCCATCACATTGATGATGGATGATACCTAAAAATAAAAAAACAAGTATGAAATTTTTATTTATTTTTCTAGGGGCTTTATTGATCGTTGATTTCAACACCATGCAATTGGACAAACCTCATGTACCAACAAGATATATTAATTGAGATCCAACTATTTCGATTACCTAAGCAATTGTGTGTTTTAAGCACATCGTGACATAAGAGGCTTTCATGCTGCAATACCCAGGGTTTCAATAGTTGCCTCAAAATATGACTTTGTTGATTATCAACACACTAAAATCCCTATGGTTGTGTTGGGCACGTTAGGACAAGGGTTAATAGTGTGTCCTTTCAATCGATTTCTTCCATGAAATCAGGACTTAATGCACTGAAAGGTATATCGGAGGACTCCCCTTTAGATAAAATTATGAAAACCTTAAGTATAAAAAAACCTATTTGTCATTCGACTTTGGTGCATCGATTAGTGGTTAGCATCAAAAATTTACCTTCCACATATCCTTGAAACTAAACATAGTGGGCCATGGGAATGACATGATCCTCCATGGTTAGTACCTTGAAATATTAGGTCGCGATTGAGAGCACAAATAAGTAAGTGATATTGGAAGGCTCCAACATTATTCATGACCTTTTTATGTAATTGTTTGATTATTTAAAATAAGACTTTGTTTATTATTTCCTTGTGCTCTACCACATGTTGAATAAACCTTAAGTGGAAACAAAGTTATTTTGAGTCATTAAAAATCTACCAAAAACCTTACACTCAAACTCAAAAGCATTTAGTTGTCAATCAAGTTTTTAGACACTTTGGTCTTTTTATAGAGTAGTGTCAAGTCTTTTTTTAATCATTTTTTGGAGTCAAAGTCTTTCTTGTGAGCAATATCACCTCTCACTAGACAAATGACTTTTTTGAACAATCCCTTGATCAATCCGGTCACAAATCCAAATCCAAATTCAAACAATCTTAGTCTTGAACGAGTGTTCAATCTAATTAATTTTGATTCAAATACATATTTAAATCAACATGAAATCAATCATCCAATAAATCAAAATCTAAGTTTGAATGTGCATTCAACTTCGCCTATTGATCAGTCAAATCCAAAATTGGATACTTATTCAAATTTACTCATTTACGAATCGAATCCAAAGTTGAATGCTTATTCAAGTTTACCCATCTACCAATCGAATCCAAACTTGAATAATTATTCAAGTTTACCCATTAATCAATCATATCTAAACATCAACCACTTGAATCTATACTTGAATAGTTATTCAAGTTTACCAATCAGTCATATAATAAATCCAAATCTTAGTTTGAATGTGCATTCAACCTGAACCATCAATCAATCATATCCAAACATCAACTAAGAAAATACAAACTTGAATAGTTATTCAAGTTTACCCATCGATAAATCCAATCCAAACACCAATCAATCAAATTGAAACTGGAATACTCATTCAGGTTTACCCATTAATCAACATCCAAATTTTATTTCAGGGACAATAACCAATCAATTTTTAGGCTTTTTAAAAAAAAAAGAAAAGAAAAGGGGTAAAAATTTATTCAATCAAAACCAAATTACATAGCAAAGGCCAAAGGCCCACCACAAGACTACATATTCCTATCCTCTAATAAAAGCTGATCAAAAATCCCACGATAATCCAAAGGAATCTCATCCCTTTCACTAATATCCCAACTATCCTCATTCTCAGCAGCCCACTTAGCCAAACAATTTACAACTCTGTTCCATTCGCGAGGGATATGACGAAAGGAGACAGAGTCCAAGGAACTACACAGACTTAAAATTTGTCTGGCCAGAGAGGCTAACTTCCAATTAACATTCTCCAAACTCTGGTTATTTAGCATGTCAACAACAATTTGAGAGTCAGACTCACATATAATCCTTTTCTAGCCCAAAGAACATCCTCTCTCAACAGCAGTCTTAATAGCAAGAGCCTCCATCAAATTATTCGAGTGTTGGCCCTTGTAGATAAAGAAAAGAAAAACTGCCTCCCCATCATTATTTCTACCTATAGCCCCAATACTAGCATGACCTGGATTCCCCCGAGAAGATCCATCAGTGTTAATATTCAAGATCCCAGCTGGGGGAGGAGTCCATCGTCCAACCCTACGAACACATTGCTTACCATGGCAAGGCCTTTTCCTAAGAGTGCCTCCCTGATTATTGCCGTCTAGGTTCAAATTCCTCACAATAACTTGATCACCAGGATCTATACTCTCAGACATACCACATTTTGCCAAGATAGTCTCCTGAAGCCTATTAAGAATCTTCCTCCACAACCAAAGGCTATCTAACTTAGAGTCACAAAAAATTCTATGGTTCCTTTCCAACTAGAGGTTCCAAAGAATAAAGACTAGTCCAACCATCCAGGCAACCTGCAAGAAGGAAGTCTTTGCTGGAGGTCTGCCCAGTCTTTCCCAAAAGTCACTGAGAGAAGTGGAATGAATACACCCATGACTCCAAGCCTCCCACCATCTATGCCATATATCCCTTGAGAAAGGGCAAAGAAAAAATAGGTGAGAGGAACACTCTTCATTGTGCGCACATAAGAAGCAAACAGAAGGCCCCTGAAAGCCTCTTTTGCGAAGATTCTCCCAAGTGAGACATTTTTTCTAAACCAACAACCATAAGAAAAAATTACATTTAGGCCAAGAGAAGTTATTCCAAACCTTCTTCCACCAGTGCACTTCATATGTACCATGTAGGTTCCTGTCAAGTATAGCATATCCTTGAGCCACAGAGAATTCGCCTTTTGGGTTAGGACTCCAAGACAAAACATCCCTACCATTGAGGGAGCTGCAAAACTGATCCTCCAGCACCTGAGAAAGAAGATCCCAATCCTCATCAGAGCCACCACTAGGCCACTCCTAAGAATCCTTTCAACACCTCACCTCCACCTGACCCAAGCGCTTAATAGTCTTGAAGTGCTCCACCTTCCACCAACCAGCATTAGTAAAAGTGTGGCAAAGAGGTTGGAGCTGAGGAAAGCTAGAAATCATGGGCGGGTGGCCATCCCAAGAGTCATGCCAAAATAAAGTATCTGAGCCACTGTTACAAATCCAAAAAGGCCCCTCCTTAATCAGTTGTGCTCCCTTCTTAAGGGTATTCCAAACACAAGATCCTTTACCCATCAAATCCAGCCGCGACACCTCTGAGCTATCCACACCAGGAAAATACTTGTGAGTAAGAATCTTGCCCTAGTCTAATTGCTAATTGGTACACCACCTCCAATACAGCTTAGCAGCCAGGGCCATGACCACAAGCACCATACACCTAAGCCCAAGGCCACCCACATGCTTTGGCCTACAAACATACTCCCACTCAACAAGACTCCACTTCGAAGAGAGGAGTGTACCAGACTAGAGAAACTTCTGAGAAAGAGCATCAAAATCCCTCACAAAGTTGGAAGGAGGAACTTGCACACAACACCTGTAAATAGGAAGAGACTTCATCACTGTCTTTAGAAGAACCAGTCTCCCAGCAGAAGAAAGCCACCTGAGAGTCCAGTGATTAACTTTACTCCAGAACTTATCCAAGATTCCTTGCCAATACACACGATACTGAGATCCCAAAGACAAGGGAATCCCAAGTTATATCAAGGGAAGGGAACCAATTTGAAATCTAAGGATCCTGGCAATCCTGATTTGAATAGGCTGGGAGGTATTGAAGAAATAGATGGAAGATTTGTCATCATTGATACACTAACTTAAAGCCTTCAAATAGATGTCTAAAGCTCACCTGAAGTTCACAGCTTCACTAATTCTGGCAATGCCCATCAACGCAGTATCATCCACAAATTGAAGGTGAGAATAAGGAGGAAGAGAGTCATTCCATCTCCAATCATGAATAAGACCCCTTCCCACTTGAGACTTAACAAATCTTCCTAGACCCTCTGCCATTAAAATGAATAAATAAGGAGATAGAGGGTCTCCTTGCCAAAGCCCCTGAGAAGCCCTGAACAAATCAGATTGTTCCCCATTTACCAGAACTGAAAAGGAAGGAGAGGTCACACAGCTCAGGATCCAATTCACCCACTCTTCAGCAAAGCCAAACGCCAAGAGAATGCTCTGTAAAAATTCCCAGCTCACTCGATCATAAGCTTTAGCCATGTCGAGCTTTATAAACATAGCCCTCTCCTTAGAATTAGCCATCGAATGAATAGCTCCCATTGGCACCACTACACCATCCAAAATTTGTCTTCCTTCAACAAAACCCCCCTACTCCATAGAGATCAAAGTGCTAAGAAGAGGCTTAAGTCTCTCCGCAATTAGCTTCCTAATGATCTTATAGACAACATTACATAGTGCAATAGGTCTGAATTGATTCAACTGATTAGCTCCCTCTTGCTTAGGAATGAGTGCCAAAAAAGTAGAATTCATGGACTTGAGCATCTATTTATTCTTATGAGATTCTTGAACCACCTCAAGGAGATCAAACTTTATTATTTCCCAAAATTCCTAGAAGAACTCAATCGAAAACCCATCAAGGCCGGGAGCCTTACCAGTTTTCATGTTAAACACCACCCCCTCCACCTCAGATAGCAAAATAGGCCATAAGAGAGCTTCATTCATCTTCGTAGAGACTAGGTGAGGAATACAATCCAAGATCTCCCTCTCTTCATCCCTAGCAACAAGACCCTCCTTAGAAAAGAGATTTGAAAAATAGTTGACCGCAGCCCTGGAAATATCCACATTGGATGAGAGATGAGCCCCATCAGGCGAGATCAAAGAGGAGACAGAATTTCCTTGTCTCCAAGCCTTGACTAAATTATGAAAGAATGCAATGTTCCTATCCCCCTCCTGAAGCTAGTCAATATGAGATTTTGGCTTCCAGAAGATCTCCTCCCGAAGCTCCCATTCCTCTAATCCTTTAAGAGCCAAAGATTCAGCTTCATTAAGGTCAAGGGTCCTCCTTTGATCCTGAATCAACCGAGTTATGTTGTCTAACTTAACCTGAGCAGCAATCCTCTGAGCCTGTAGGTTTCCAAAACATTTTTTATTCCACTTCTTCAGCCTGTACTTCACATGCTGAAGTCTCTTACAGAAAGTAAACATTGCCGTCCCATGGACAGGAAATCCCTCATACCACCACTCCTCCATAAGGTCCTGCAAGGAATGATCTCTTAACCACATTAGCTAAAATTTGAAAGATGGGTTTTTGGAAACTCCATAAGCTGTAACTGAGAGCTTGATAGGCCAATGATCAGAGCCTCTCCAATCAAGAATTTCTAAACTTGTGAGCAACCTGTCATTCATCCAATAACATGAAACCAAAAATCTATCGAGTCTTTCTGAGATAGCCTCAGCACCACATCTCCTATTGTTCCATGTAAAGATACCATTATTTGGCTTCACATCACTGAGATTCAAGGAATCTATCATATCCCTGAAAAGATATGCAGAGGGGTCCAACCTGGCAACTCCATGTCGTTTTTCCTCTAGACTAATAACTGAGTTAAAATCACCGGCCAAAATCCATGGGAGATATGGGTCTAAGGCGCGGATGCAGCTAATATGAGCCCAAAGATTTGACTTGCCTATAATATCAGTAGGAGCATAAATATTGGATAGAAGGCACCTTTCCCCAGTTGCCAAACAAGATGCAACCAAAGAGATAGAGGATTGATTAGAAATCCACCATAAGGGGAGAACGTTCCTCAGGTTCCAGAAGCAAGCGACCCCCCTGAACTATTCTGAGCACCCACTTCCTACCAATTGCCCTGGGGTCAGATGCGAGAAGCACAACTTTCCAAACCGTCCACTATAAGCTTAGTTTCCTAGATAAAAACCACATCAGGTAACTGAAAATCAATTAATCTGCGAACAACCTTTTGTCTAGGGATGTTGTTCAACTCCCTAACATTCCAAGATAGAACAATCATTTATGGGGTTGGGAAAAGTGGGAATCAATGGGTTTCATAGACCCTGACTCAACCAAAGTGTCCCCCATAATCTTGACCTTCTCTTGATCAGACTTTCTACCACTCCTTGATGGTTTATCAAGAGGCCCCTTTTTAAAGGATTTCTGTTGTAGGCCTAAACTAGGATGGGCTTTGCTGCTCTTAACCAAATCTGAAGCTCCTCTAGGAATAGGGGGATCTGTAACCACCTCAACCAAGCTCATCAGAACCTGTGTCCCCTGGGTATCCCTGGTATCTTGAGCCTGAATAGGTAGATCCACATCAATCTGTACACTCTGAGGGTCCTCTGAAGAAAGCAGTTGGTGCTCCTTCATTTCCCCTTCTTCCTGAACTTCTTGTAGTCCCTTATCCCTAGAAGAAATCTCAACTGGAATCCCTTCCTCCTGTACTAGGTCTTCAAGAACCTCAAATTTGTTAAAAATACCATCATTTTGTCTATCCATCCAAGTTCTCTTTTTTACTTTTGCCTTTGTTACAGGATTTAACCTGAGTAAAGCCCTCATTATCCATAGGTACAGTAGATGTATGCGCCTTACCCTCATCCCCCTTAAGAAACCCAAAGTCATCCAAGGAAGCAAGCTTAAATTTGGGGCATTTGCAGAGTAAATGGCCATATTCATGGTAAATTCGACATCTAAACGGGAGAGTCTCATAATCTAGTTGTTGGATCCAAGAAGAGGATCCCATGCATATTTCCATAGAATTTGGTAATGGATTAGTTAAATCAACTTCTACACAAATACGAGCATAAGAGATTACCTTTCGTTCTTGAGTTTATGTAACCGCTCCCACAGGCTTTCCAAGAAGTAGTGAGATTGAGTGAAGAATATCTTCCCTCCAAAACTCCAAAGGAAGTCTTGGAAACCGAACCCACACAGGTACTCATGAGGGGATCTCTTCAATTGAATTAAAGCTCGTGTGCCAAGGCTTGATGAAAAGCCCCACCTGGTTAAAGAAATAAGGGCCTCCTTTAAATGCCCTATTCCTATCCGACATACAAGAGAAAATAACCAAAAAGTAATTGTTTGCTGCCAAAATAATCTCCATATCTCCTTCGAGATTCCACACCTGACGAGCCCAGGAATCTAACACAGGTAAGGAGAGCCAAAGGCCCAAAAATTTGCAAATAAGGGCATGTTTACCCCAGTGTTCAACATCCTCTAAAATCTGCTCAGGTTGAATAACCAGCACAGGCCGGTCTTCAGATCTTTCCAGACATCCATTTACTTTTTTAATTCAAGGCATCCCTTTAGAGGATGAGACTCCATTTCCCATTGTAGGTTTATTCACCTGACCTTCGCCATTGACCTATGCTGAAGAAGACGGATCAACCATCTCCATATCCTCAGAGGCAATCTGAGAAAGCACTAATCTCTGATTCTCCATAAGGCTAGCCTAATATTCACCAGCAAAAGATGGGGTAGGAACCCACAGTCTCCAATCCCAAAACCCTACGACCAAATACTGACACATCACACCAAATAACAAAAAATCATGTTTACCTTCCACCAAACCAGATGACCTTGCAACCAGCACCTACACACCTTATCGACCGCACCAAATCCCCTCGCTCAGCACACAAAACTGCCTGTCGCCACCATGAACAGAACGCCAGAACAATATCTAGGGCATGCGAGCCCTACCTCATCACCAAAACGCGCCTGTCGCCATTTGAGTCCATTATATATCCCATCTTGATGATAAATTATAATCAATTTTTAGGCTTTATCACTAAAAAATTATTCAAATTATTTTACAAGTTATAATCCATCCACAAATCAAGAGTCACCAACCACAAATCAAACTGTATTTATCAATTCCTCAAGTTCCAACCTTAATATCAATCAAAATCAACCCTTTGGTTCACATCTATTTCCAAATTCTATAAATTGGAGGTTCTTCTTCCACTTCGACTTCATTTCAGGTTTATCATGTCGAGGTTACAAGAGATTGCACATTTTCACATCCAAGAAAATCAAAGCCATCAAGGAGAATTTTCCATACTACAACGCTGCCCATTTTCCCTTGTATTGGAAGAGTGAGCAAATAGAATTCAAAGAGAATAAATCGAATTCAAATCACAATGGAGGAAGCCTTTTGAAACTAAGCTATAAGTTTGTGTTGTTTCTTTTATTTGTATCTCTATCATGGGTTGAGATAGTTTAGATTATATTTCATTATTAGTTAATTTCTTAGTTTAATTAGCATTTCTAGATTTACTACACATATTTTTGGCATGCTGAGCAAGATATTCCTTCATCTTTTTCATTTCATATTTGTCATAGTTGCATTTAGAAGCATTTTTCAATTATTTTTGTTGTTTTCTCTTATTTTTTTAGTTTTTTCTTACTTTGTTGTACGTTGCCTTGACTCTAAGCCAAAATAAACTATCTAACAAATTATTTATAGGATGCTAGTCAAAGAAATTATGTAAAAAGGTTAAAACAAAAACCGAAATCATTCTATTTTGTTATTAATGTTTCATTTCCAGTTTCTAGTAATTAGCTCACACTTAATTTCTTGGAGTTTATTATTATTATTTTTTTCATAATTTTGTTTGTGTTGTGAAATTGTGTATACTCTTCCCTTAGCATCATGTTAGTGATGATATTCGAGAATCAAAAGCAATTTCATAACTTTCGCATTACCCAAGTTGTGATTGTGTATGCTCTTTCCTTGGCATCATATTGGTGATGATACCCAAAAAAAAAATGTATTAACATTTTATTTCTTTTTTTAAGGGCTCTATTGACTATTGATTTCACTACCATGTAATAGGCCAAACCCTGTGTACTAGTAATATATATAAATTGAGATCCAACTATTGTAATTATCTAAGCGGTTGTGTGCTTTAAGCACACCATGATGTGAGGGGATTTCATGCTTCAAAAGTTGTCTCAAAATACAATTTTATCGATTATCAACACATTGAAATCTCTATGATTGTGTTGGGTATGTTAAGACAAGACCTAATAGTGTGCATCCTCTCAATCAATTTATTCCATGGAATTAAGCCTCAACATACCGAAAGGTATATCAGATGACTCCCATTTGGATAAAATTGTGAAAACTTTAAGTCTAGAAAATCTTATTTGTCATTCAACTTTGGTGCATCAGTTAGCAATTAACATCAAGAAGTTACCTTTCACACACCCTTGAAACTAGACTCATTGGACCATGGAAATGATAGGGTCCTCCATGGTTAGTGCCTTGAAATATTAATTTGTGATTGAGATTATAAATAAGTGACATTGGAAGGCCCAAACGTTATTCACAACCTTTATCTTATATTTTCACCTTTTTGTGTAATTGCTTGATTATTTAAAATAGGACTTTGTTTGTTGTTTCCTTATGCTCTACCATGTGCTGAATAAACCTTGAGTGAAAACAAAATTCTTTTGAGTCATTAAAAATCTTCCAAAAACCTTACACTCAAACTCAAAAGCATGTAGTTGTCAATCAAGTTTTTAGACACTTTGGTCTTTTTTGTAGTCTAGTGTCAAGTCTTTTTTTCATCATTTTTTTGAGTCAAAGCCTTTCTTGTAAGCAATATCACCTATCACTAGACAAATGGCTTTGTTGAGGAATCCCTTGATCAATCTGGTCACAAATCTAAATATAAACAATCCTAGCCTTAACCTAGTGTTCAATATAGTCAATTTTGATTCAAATGCATATTTGAATCAACATCAAATCAATCATCCAATAAATCAAAATCTGATTTTGAATGTGCATTCAACCTCACCTATCAATCAGTCAAATCCAAATTTGAATACTTATTCAAGTTTACTCATCCACTAATTGAATCTAAAGTTGAATGCGTATCCAAATTTACCCATCTACCAATTGAATCCAAACTTGAATAGTTATTCAGGTTTACCCATCAATCAATCATATCCAAACATCATCCTCTTGAATATAAACTTGAATAGTCATTCAATTTTATCAATCAATCATATAATAAATCCAAATCTGATTTTAAATGAGTATTCAACCTCACCCATCAATCAATCATATCCAAACATCAACCAATCAAATATAAAATTGAATAGTTATTCAAGTTTACCAATCAATCAATCCAATCCAAGCATCAATCAAATTTAAACTTGAATACTCATTTAGGTTTACCCATCAATCAACATCCAAATTTTATTTTGAAGATAATATCCAATCAATTTTTAGGCTTTATGAATCAAAATATTCAAATTATTTTACTAGTTCCAATCCATCCACAAATCAAGAGTCACCAACCACAAATCAAACTATATTTATCAATTCCTTAAGTTCCAACCTTAGTATCAATCAAAATCAACCCTTTGGTTCAATTTCGCAACCACTTTCAAATTTATGATTGAACCAAACCACATTCAAAAGTCAACCCCCAATCTAATCAAATCCAAACACAAATTTTAATCCAAATCCAACCTTTAATCTCAACACCCATCAAAACCAACCATTTAGCATCCATCAATATCCGTTATTTGGTTCTACTTTCAATTCATTCCCAAACTTAAACCAAACTACATCAAATCCACATTTGTCTACACATCCATCTAACTTCACAAGTCTACCTAATAGAGATACTTTCACCTTCAACTCAAATTTGTGATGTGGTAGAAAGCATTATTCATGTTGTCATTATTCACTGATGAGGTGGCAGACACTATTTATCCTAATAAGGTGTCCATAACCCTATTCATGTTGTTTAGGTTGTATGGGGTGCCACATTCCATCATAACTCAAGTGGGGACTTGCTTTTATCTTCTTTCATGTATGTGGGATGAATTACATGTGAGGATAGAGAAATAATGATAAAAAAAGAATCCACCTTCATTTAGAAGCTTATGCTATTGGGGAGACAAGATGTATTGTTCTAGATTGACATCTCCTTTACCCTTTTATCATGTTGTGAAAGGTGGCACCAATTTTTGTAGTGGAGACTTTGTCCTTAGCAAGAATTACCCAAGTGGAGAATGTGGCATGGATTTTCCTTGGATCTCATTCTACCTTCTTTATCTTTATCCATCCAAGTGGGATGTGGGACATATATGTTGTGTTATCTTATTTATCCTTGTAAATCTATAATGCATGTATCCTTTGGCTTATTAGATAAAGCTAGAAGTGGTAGAGAGTTTGAGCTTGGATAAAGCTCTACAGAGCCCCCTTAGCATGTTGAAGACAAGTATTTTGTATGTGTGAAATAAACTTGTTGAAGCTTAGAGAGAGAAGTTTGTTTAAGATTGTGTATGTGAGGTGAATTTAATGATAATTTGTTATTTTTTGGAAGAATCATTGTGTGTATGCTTGTGAGGATTATGAGAGTTATGGATTGTTGATTTTAATGAAGAGAATGTGATTTATTGAAGAAATGTTTGAGTTTATGAGTTGAGTATGTGTTTAAGAGCTCTATGGAGTGTTGACTCTATCAACTAGTATAAGAGTAAGTAAGATTCCTATGGAGAGGAGAGTTTTGGGTTGAATATGTGAATGTTTATTTTTGTTTAACATGTATGAAGATGTCAAAGAGGAGTGGAAGAGCACTACCCATGAAAGAGTGGGAGAAGAAGTTGAAGACTTGGGATAGGCTATTGTAGTTACTATTGGAGAGATTTGAAGATTGTGAAAGTGAAGAAGAAGAATACATGGTGTGGGAGATGGTAGACTCCCTAAAATCAAAATTGGCTTCATTAAAGAGAGAAATATCCACATGGAAGAGTGCATAATGCAATCATGGAGAGTTTCAAAAGGAGAAGAAAGAGAAGAAGAAGATTTCCATGAAAGACAATGTGAGAGAGGAGTTGTTATGTGAGCAACCCATTGTTGAAGACATCCTTGTGAAGGATGACAGAGAAAAGAGTGAAGAAAATTATAGCCATTTTAATTTGCATATAGAGGAAGAGAGAAACAAAATAGTGTTACAAGTTTTCATGATGGAAACTTTGGATGAAGCAGTTGTGCAAGCAAGTGCAAAAGAGGAGATTGTGATGGAAATTCAAAAATGTGATAGGGTTGAAAATGGAGGTATGGATGAGGATATTATATCCTTGGAAGTGGATGATATTGAGTTTTTGAGATATCATTGTGAGAGTGAAAAGCATGAGGAGCATGCTAAAATTGAAGATGATTTGCATGTTTCTTTGGAAGAAACATTGGATGCAATTTTTGTGCAAGCTAGTGCATATGAGGAGAGTGAGAAGAATGTTGTTTTATCCATGAGAGAGAAGTTATAAGTGGTTTTGGTTAGTGATGTTATGGAATATCAAACAAGTGGTTGGATAGTGTGTGAAGAAATTTAGGTGGGCTTTAGGTGGAGGTGGATGGACAGTGGTGGGCTTGAGCTCACATGAAAGAATAAGATGCATGATAGAGAATTTTGGTGGAGGTGGTCAGTTTACAATTATAGGAATCGGCCCACATGTGAATCCATTGGGATATGGATAAGCTTTTGGCAGAGGAGGACACTTTTAGGAAAGTCAATATGTAGATATTGGAAGTGGAGGAGGAAGAAAGATAACCTCCTGGAGTACTTGGTGTGTTGGAAGGGGATGTCATGGTCATCAAAGTACATGACCAAAAGAGTGGTTCTACCACTCACCCCATCTATGTGATCGAAATATCACATTATTAAACCTTGGGTGTTTGATGTAGGAGCATCTAAAGGTTTGTGCAATCTTGCATCGCCTAAAAACAAAGTGGTGTGTTCATGTGCCCATGTGTTCGTGTATGTGAGCCTATAAAGCTTGAGAATAATCAGGGTAACTCATAGAAGCTAAGTTATTTTCAACTAGAGGAGCATGATGTGGCAAAAAAAACACTATTCATTATTCATTGATGAGGTGGTAGACACTATTCATCTTGATGAGGTGTCCACAACCATATTCATGTTACTTAGGTGGCATAGGATGTCAAATTCTATTATAACTCATGCGGGGACTTGATTTTGTGTTCTTTCATGCATGTGGGATGAATTTCATGTGAGGACAAAGAAAGAATGGTCAAAAAGAGAATCCACCTTCATTTGAAGCTTATGCTAGTGGGGAGACAAGATGTATTGTTCTATATTGACATCTCCTTTAACCTTTTGTCATGTTGTGAAAGGTGGAACCAATGTTTATTGTGGAGACTTTGTCCCTAGCAAGAATGATCCAAGTGGAGAATATGGTGTGGATTTTCCTTGGATCTAACTCTACCTTCTTTGTCGTTATCAATCCACGTGGGATGTGTGGTGTAGATGTTGTGTTGTCTTTTTTTTCCTTATAAATTCTCCTTGTAAATCTATAAATGCATGTATCCTTTGGCTTATTAGATTAGGCTAGAAGTGGTAGAGATTTTGAGCTTGGATGAAGCTCTGCAGTGCCTCCTTAGCATGTTGAAGCTAAGTATTTTGTATGTATGATAATAAGCTTGTTGAAGCTTAGAGAGAAGCTTGTTTAAGCTTGTGTATGTGAGGTGAGTTTAATGAGAATTTGTTAATTTGTGAAAGAAGAATTGTGTGTATGCTTGTGAGGATTATGAGATGTTTTCATGTATTATGATAGTTATGTATTGTTGAATCCATCATGTGGTTGAAGGCCACATCGACTGGTATCAGAGCTCCATTATGATAAGGAACTGATTTTTGTTTCGATCAATCTATCAAATCCTTCCTTAAATCCAAAAAATCCATCCTTTAACTCAAATAAATTCATCAACACTCCACCCCATAGTCCATATTCCCAAATCACTAAATACATCATAGAGAACAAAAATGAGGTATTACTACAAGATTTAAGTCTAGGATCCAAGTTTCTTCTTGATTTTGAAACCCAAACCATTCCAAATCACCTTACCACTAGTAACCCTATTTTTCAAAATCAACCAAGTCTCTCATCCTCTAGTTATAACCTTACTTCTAATATACCTTATCACACTAGCAAAGGGAATCCACTTCTCGCATCCCAACCATAGATTATCATTTCATCTCCAGAGCCACACCAAATCCAAAACACCCAACCTCCTCACAAAATTACCATGCCTAGTGGTTAGCTTAGTCAAGAAAATTACAAACATAAATTCACTCATTTGGGACAACCGTATGATGTGGCCTTTCAAAAGTTATTTAATACAAAATTAGTCATATTTCCAAACACCAAAAAAATTGATGAAAACATCTCAAAACCTAAGTGGTATAGAGATAAGTAATATTGTGACTATCACAACATAGAAGGGCATTTCACAAATCGTTCTATGAGACTAAAGCATTATATCTAATATTTAATTGACAAAGGGTGTGTTATGGTAAAGCCAAGTGTATCCACATCCAAAAATCATATCTTTGGGGTATGCCAGCATTTCTTTCTTGAGCCTAATCACGCCATTCCTTTGATCAACACCACCAATCCTTCCTCCCATATTACAAGTCCATCTCCCACACCCATTGATTGGGACCAACAATATTAATTACCATTAGTTTCCTCCCACAATTATAATCAAATAATTATAGACTTCCTAGCTCACCTCCAATTAGAAGAGCATCAGGAAACATTTGCATATTTTGAGAAACAACAAGCATTCCTCGATCAAGATAAATTCTACCATCTAAATCTAAAAGCATTATCTCTTAGTGAAAACCTCTTTGAGGCACTATCAGATAATATAAATCCAAATTACAATCCCAATCCAAATCCAAATCCATAAAATAAAAAATATGAGTCCCTTAGTGAGAACCTCTTTGAGGCATTATTGGACAATCCAAATCTACATCCCAATCAAATAATCAAGCATAATCCCTTGATGAAAACCTTTCTAAAGCACCAATGGATGAAAAAATTAATCTACCTCCTACATAAACATAGTCATAGGATGGATCCCCATCACATATTGAAGACATTATTGAAGAAACATTGAATTCCCAAATCATTCCACTTGAAACCACTCCTAATCTTGATATACATGAGATTGTTGGTCCCAATCACCTTTCACATCACGAAACCTATAATTATCCCCACTATCCTTCCATCCCTTAAAATATTTTATGCACTCAATACACATCCTTTATCTAACATGCTTTTAGCTTCACCCTGTTTGGCAACACCCTTTATCATAAGGGCTATGATGGTAACATGTTAAATTTGGAAGAAGCCAACTTATAAATCAATGAAGTTATTGAAAACATCTATAGAGTGCATACTTGAAATATCAATAGGGGTAAACATCACTCATCTCAAACCCTTTTATATTTGAGATGCCAAAAGTCAAAAAAATCACAAAAAATCAAATAAATAAATAAATTATGCATCTTATGACTCTCCATTGAGTTTAAATGCTAATAAATCCAAAAAAATTATAAAAAAATAAAAATAACTTATTATCTATAAGTATCATGACACTTTGGGGCCCATTTATAATTAAATTTCACATTGCCCTCATTGTATTGCATTTTCCATCATTTACATTTTGTCTTGCATATTAGATGTCATGTTTGGTGATTATTTAGTTATCAGTTCGCATAACACAAACTTTCAAAATGTAGTTTATCTTATCATTTCACTTTTCATATAACCCTATTATCCCATGGAAAACATTATTAGAATTAGCATTACATTGGTTCTTGCCTTAGTTCTTATGAGAAGAGTGCATCTCTTTTTCCTACATCTTCTTGCAAGACTTAGAAAATACTAGCACATAACCTAGTCTAGAAGCTTGTCCATGATAGAGTCTTCTCTTACAATTATCTCTAAGCAAAAAATATTAGCATGCTATAAAAAAATGGTAACTTTACTTGCTTATCTTGGTCTTCGGTGATGAGCCCTTGCATCTTACTAGTTGCATGGGGCCAAAACTTGGGGGTAAAACCCTTTTAAATAAAATGACACCCTTACCCAAAGCTTATGCAACATCAAATTCAAAATCCACATCTCTTACCCATTATTGATCTTTGATGTTGAGCCCTCACATCTCACTAGTTGCATGGGATTAGCATTGGGGAGAGATGCCCTTACTCACCTATGTATAACCTTTGGTGATTAACCCATATGTCTTCCTAGTCACATGAGACTACATGTATGGGGTCACGAAGAAAAGTATTAAATATTAAATCAAAAGGTGTCCAAATAAAAAGTTATTCAAAAAACTTATCTATGTGTCTATGCTAAAAAGGGTAACTTTATCCTATTTACCGATTCTGTTAGGGCTAGTTCTATCTAGACGTAGCCAATAAAGTTAGTATTTTATGAGTTTAGCAAAAAGTACATTTTGCCCCTTTGCTTGTAAGGATTAGGTTACCTTCCTTTTCTATGCAAATTTTTGATTTTTGGTTTTCATCTTCATCATTTCATACTTATCATTTTCCCCCTTTCATTCATTTGCTACAAATTGAAAGTCATATGTTGTGTTAAAAAAATAATTGGGTTATCATCTGTAAAATAATTGTTAATGCATTCAGAAAGCTTCATGCATATCCATCATGTTACATCATTTTCATACATTTTTTGTTCTCGCACATATATAAGCAATCCATATCATATCATAAAAACATAGAAATATATGGGATATACAAAATGCCTAGTCATCTAAAGTTTACAAATTGAAAAATACACTTGGATATTAATCCCATAACACAAGAATGACAAGTCACTGAAATAAACCAGAGCATCTCTATATATCATAGTTAATGTCGAATTCCTATAATCAGTCTCTAGAGGGCATGTGAGTCAAACATCTTGCCAAAGCAAAAAAAAAACAAAAAGAAAAAGAAAAATCATGAAACATCAAACATCAAGGTAAAACATCACACACTTCACCTATCCACACACTTCACCTATCTGCATCCACCAACTTAACTACCTTTCTAAACCACTTGACATCGTTCAACTCACTCATCTTTATTGGGCGAGAAATTGTTCACCTTTTCTTCAAACACTTAATACTTCATCCATCAACCCATTTTCTCATCACTTCTTGTATTTGTTGAATTACATTGGCTTGATGTCCATAGATAATGTAGGCACTGCTTCAATTCTTAGGGCAATTTGACCACTAACAACTAATTACCATCCCCATTCTTCATCTTTTCTTCTCACTAATTATTCATTGCTAACAACGTCCTCTTGCTTAAGGCATCCTACATCAGGAAAGCTTTGATTTTTTCTTGACATCCTTGTATTTTAACATCATATAATACTTGTTCCTTTTTATTCTCCTCCTTTCTGGGAGAACTACATGTGGCCTGAAGTCTATCCCTATTATAATGGATATTCACATCATTTTCATCAGTAAGAGTGTTTAGACTATGTAAGCAGTGCTCTAGGAGCATAGGGCCCCTGCAATTAGTTCAACCACTATCTCCATCATCTCCATTCATCTAAAATGTGATTTCACTTGTTCTCATTTATATTCAAAACCACATGGTTATCTCAATGCTTCCTCTTCTATCATTCAATGTTGTCATAAATGTTGGCTACCAAAGTCTCAACCATCACCTAAGATGTTAATCATGTCATTTACTTCCTTTTTAGGTGTCAATTGCTTTAGTTTTTATTTTCACCTATGTTTTATTGTGATTTTGCTCAACTTATCTTCATTACGATTGATTAATCTTGTTAGTCTTGTCATGGGTCTTGTTAGTCTTGTCATTTACTTGTTTTATCTTACATTCATCATTTTTATTTGTGTATTTTTTTTTTAATTCTTTTTATTTGCATTTATCTTCTTTCCACTTGTTTATTTTTCTTTCTTTTTATCATTTTTTGAGTCAAGATTATTTCGTGTATTACACTATAGTGTGATTATGGTTTTTCCATATCATGATGATCTCTATTTTTCAAAGATTACAATCTTTTTAGTTCTTATGCATAAAACACAAATGCTCACCCTGATTATTTCATATCATTTGTGATTATTGTTTTACACTAAATTAAAAATTTGGTTACTCAACTCTTACTCACCCATTCATGTTGGAATTCCAAAGCAAGGCACAAATAAACATAAGGCAGTTGTCTAACCATCCATACAAGATCCATCCATGCCATCAATTTACACTTTTCAATTCATCCTCCCTCTATAGACTATTACCCTCCCATTCCAATATTTTCCCCTCCAATCCATCATTTTCATATTTTGCAATCATTTTTATCCACAATGTTAGGCCCCAATTAATTGAAATGCTATAAATATTTATCTACTACTTAAACTATCAATTTTTAAAAATCTTCCCCTCAAATTGGAAAATTTATATTTTATGTTTTCAAGTCCGCAACTTACTAAGATATATCATTCCCATATTTGCTCATGTGACCCCTAAGTCTCGAGCACCATCAAAGCGTGCAGCTTCTAAGCAAGAAATATTATTTTTCCTATATATTCTTTAGTTTGTAGCTAGATGTAAATCATTTTACAAAAAAAAATAATCTTGAAAATATGATATCGATTTCTAGTGCTTCACTTTCTTGATGACCTTCTTTATCACCACTTCATCATTTTTTCTCCAACATCATTTCAAGTAATCATCCATTTTAATGCACAAACACTCAAGGGGGCATCATCATGGTTCCCTCATTTCATTCAAATCTTCATCTTATTCTTTCATCCAAACTCCTACACCTATCAGTTGGGAATGATAAAATCATAACATCCATTATTTCTTCATCTAATTTTTTATTCCACCTTTTCAACAACTTTTTCATTCTTTGAAAAGTCATTAGTTTGTCAATGTCTTGTAATGACTTCTCAAAGAAGGGCAAAATGTAGACACTTAAAATTAGACACTTTGTGTTGATTTTAACCTTCTTTGCACTAAATCCCTAATCATCCTTAGTTTTCCCTATTCTCTATTCTCTATTCACTATCCTTGAATCAATCCAAAGTTAATTAACTGATCTTTCTCTAATTTAAAATTCCATGTATTTTGAAAACTTATAATTTTCATAAATAAAAAAAATAAAAATTACTCTCACATGCCCTACAACTCCACTTGTCCCCTACCATTCCAATTTAATAATCCTATTGTCTTCCATGATCCAATTTAATAATCCACTTTTAATCGTATTGTCTTCCATGATTTGATTTTCTCTAATTTAATAATTCACCTCACGTCCACTTACTAATTTTATATCGTATCTTCCTCCCATATAAATTCTATATTCATTTGTGGGTCCCACATGTTCTCTACTCCAATTTTTAATTCAAAATTTCTATTATAAATTCAAAATTACCTTTTATTCTGAGCCCTTGATCTTCATCTCAAGATGGATTGTTCACATCCATTTCCAAATTCTATAAATTGAAAGTTCTTCCTCCAATTTAACCAAGCTTCTTCATTAAAAGTTTATTATGCTGAGTTTATAAGAGAATTTCACATTTTCACATGCAAGCAAATCAAAGCCATCAAAGATCATTTTGCATACTACAATGCTATCCATTTTACCTTGTATTGGAAGAGTGAACAACCATAATTCAAAGAGAGCAAATCGAATTCAAATCACAATAGAGGAAGCCTTTTCAAACTAAGGTATAAGTTTGTGGTTTTTTTTTAATATCTCTATCATAGTTTGAGTTAGTTAATATTAGTAATTATTATTAATTGATTTCTTAGCTTAATTGGCATTTCTAGATTTACTACGCACACTTATAATCTGGTGAGGTTGGATGATCAAGTTCAACTTTAAAACTTGAAAAGATTGAGTGATTTGATCACCTCAACCATACCAAAAGTGAACCAACTACTACATTAGATTAGCTCAATAAAAGTCTGTAAAAGGTATGTGAGGTATTAGTAAGAAAAAGTCTGTAATATAGTAACAATTTATAAAAGAGTTTTAGAATCTAAATTAATTTCTATTTTGTGATATTAGGCACATTTTTTATAACATATAAAATTATGACCAACATATAAAATTATGCCACAACTATGAATCTGAATCATATAATTGTATGCTTTGGTGAATTCAGATAATTGTATAAGTGTGGAGGACATGCTTCCAAAGTATGTCACCACTATATATGAAAAAATCTAAAAACTAATATAAGTACCAATGTGGAGGACATGTTTCTAAAACATGCCCCCACTGTAAACGGGCGATGTTGAATGTTGAATAGGTGTGGAAAATATGTTTCCAAAGCATAACCCCACTGAATTTGGGAATTGATATAAGTACTATATACTGAATAAATGTGGAGAACATACTTCTAAAGCATGCTCCCACTAAATCTAAGAATAGATATAAGTACCATGTACTGAAAAATTATAGAGAACATGTTTCCAAAACATGCCCCCACTAAATCTAAGAACTGATATATGTTGAGGTAAATTATAGTGTGAATTTATATTAGTGTGAAATTAATAATAGTGACTTATTAATACAAATCATGTAGCAATATCAAGAGGAGAAATTGTAGGAGTATGTTAGTTATTAATAATTAAGTTGTTTGAACAACTAACTATTTTAGACTAAATGTTTATTCGACCATTGTTAAATATTGTAATGTTTTTGATAAATAAAGTTATGTTGTTGAGACTAATTAATTTTTGTATGAGTCTTTAGCACTGTACTGCTATGGGTTGTTTTTAATAGCTGGTATAAGAGCAGGTTCTTCTTGGACCTCTTTGTACCTTTCATCTACTGTAACTTTACATCAAAATGGATTTTTAAGAGATGTTGTAGTATAGATCACATGCAACAATTCTTGCTTATCCACCCATCCCTACTTGCACTCTACCAACTAGTTTCAATGAAGACCACATGCACCTTGTTGGCTCCTCCATCTCCCTGCATGCTTATTTCCACCCTTTTCATTATACTCTCGGTTTATATTCCATTTTGTTTATTGTATACATATCTATAAATTTGAAAAACAAAAAAAAATTATATATAGATCTAGTCATACAGACTATATTCTATAGTTTCAGGGCAATCGCACCTAGGCCATATGGAATTCATAGTCAAAATCATTTGATTTTGCATTTTACATACATCCTTAACCCTACAACATGGGTTGCATTGTTTGGATTTGGATTTGGCTCAAATATTTTTGGTTTGCTTTGATCAAGTTTTTCATAGCTCACCATTTTGCATCGGATGTGGTTTCAATATTGTACACATCACATTGGGTTTCTATCTCAATCGATGCATAGTTTTCAATAGTAACATCCTCCTTTATCTTGTACCATCAACGGGTTCATTCTAACACATGCTTCAGGTGAAAATTGGGTTATCCTACGGTGACTCACCTCAACACATTGAGCTCAACTTACATTGATCATAAAAATCCAACCCAACAAACATTCCCCAACTTCGCTTGATGGATCCTTCACACTTGTTGTCAAAGACAACTCTAAGAGCTCTCTCTTTGATCTAACTCCATCTCTAAAGGCATCTCTCACCCTAGTGACCAACACATTTTTTTATTTTGTTTTGGATCGACAAAGGCAATGACAGGCTCACAAATGTCTCACTCTTAGCATAAACATGATAAGCTCCAATCTTTTTTTGGGTAACTATGAACTCCCATCCAATTTTGGCAAATTGTACCTATGCTTAATCTTCCATTCCACTCTCACACGACACCTTCATCAGTGGTAGCATCAATCTATGTAATATAATATAAAGTTTTTAGGTCTTGTTTTCTATTTTAGGTTTGTTTTATTTTAATGTCTTAGTGTAGTTTTTTAATATTTAGGTTTGTTTTGCTTTAATGTCTTAGTTTAGTTTTTTAATATTTTAAATTTTTAATTATTAATATTAATTCCATAGATATTTTGAGTTCATTAGTTTTAATTTACTTTTTTGTGTTAATCATTTCCATAGTTTTTGGTATTTTATGTATATTTTAAAAGAGTTTTTAATTTGATTTTTTAAATTTTAGATTCAGATTTATTTTTAAAGTAGAGAATTTATTTATTTATTATTATGAGTCAATTTTATTAATAGATTAGTTTATTAAGTTTTGATTTCACGGAGTTTTATTTTTGGGCTTGTTTTTAGTTTGTTATTTTAGATTTTAGATTTAAATCGGTTAGTTTATTTTTATATTAGTTTTTCATACGTCAAGTTTTGATAGCTTTTGAGTTTATTATTATTATTACGTTGTTTTTAAGTGGTTTGATTTATTAAAGTTAGATCATTCATTAAGGATTTAAAGTCATTTATTTTATAGTTTGATTTTTAGGTTTGAGTCATTTAATTTTTGGTATAATTGAGTCATTTATAGACTAGAGTCATCATTATTATTTTTTGAGTCAAGTCTATTTTTATTACAGTCTTCAAATAAGTCTTGAGAAGCATTTTTTCAAATAAAGTTTGTATTGAATCTCCCTTTCAATGTAAAAGTTTCATTTAATGTAATGGATGTATTATCAGTTAAAACCGACATTCGTAAGTTCACACTACAGGAGGGTATGTTGAGGTAAATTATAGAGTGAACTTATATTAGCGTGAAATTAATAATAGTGATTTATTAATACAAATCATGTAGTAATATTGAGAGGAGAAATTGTAGGAGTATGTTAGTTATTAATAGTTAAGTTGTTTGAACAACTAACTATTTTAGACTACACGGTTATTCAACCATTGTTATAAATTGTAATGTTTTTGATTAATAAAGTTATGTTGTTGAGACTGATTAATTTTTGTGTATGAGACTTTGACTCTGGCCTAGTATGTGTTATTTTTAATATTTGGTATCAAAGTAGGTTCTTTCTGGACCTCTTTGTACCTTCCATCCACTATAGTTTTACATCGAAATGGATTTTAAAGAGATGTTGCAGTATAGATCACTATACTAAATATTGAATGAATGTAGATAACATGCTTCCAAAGCATGACCTACTAAATCTGAGAACTATGAATGTGTGGAAGCCGTGCCCATATGACATGCCCCCACTAAATCTGAAAACTGATCTAAGTGCCAAATACTGAATGAATGTGGAAAACATGTTTCCAAAGCATTCCCTCACTGTAAACTAGAAACTAATATAAGTATCATATTGAATGAATGTGGACAACATACTTCTAAATCATGCCCCCACTATAATCTAGGAAATGTACCTAGTGTGGAGAACATGTCTCTGTGAGTAAATTTTTTCCCATGTTGAGTAACATTTGTGAACTGGTCATATAGAGATTAGGGATACCACTTTTCTGTTCATAATTATCCTTAGGTAAGCTATCTTCCTCCTTTGTGTTAGGGATTATTTATTTGTATTTAGAGGGAGATATGTGAAGCTCCTTTGAATGACTAATTATGAAGGATCTATGCACATCGTTATATAAATGGGTAAATGATTCATATTGTTTATACAATGTTCTTTCCTTTAATGGAGAAAGAAGCCATTTACTAAATATAAATTACAATTCCAAATCTAAAGGTCAAAATGCTAGCTCATGTGATGTAATTTTGAATCAAATGGTATAATCTTGAAGGGACTCATCATCACATTATTTAAAATTGTGTAAATGTTATAATGTAAGTTTTGGCACTTTGTGGATATTAAAGGGGTAAAGATTTTGAATTACCATTTTTACCTCTCTTTTTGAGACACAAGTACCCATTCGACCACATGATTAACTATGTACATTCTTTTGGTCAATAGGCACATCATGACAAACTATTGCTACAAATTTTCTATATGACTATTTATGATGAGGCTCAAAATTGGTTGTATAATTTACCAAAGGGTTCCTTAAATACTTTATTACAATTGGAAGATGCATTCTTCATGGCTTTTAATATCCACAAGGCGTCAAAACTTACATTACAACATTTGCACAACTTAAAACAATGTGATGATAAGTCCCTTTGAGATTATACTATTCATTTCAAAAGTACATCATATGAGCTAACATTTAGACCCTCATCATAGCATTCAAAACTATATTTTCCATCATAACAAACTAGGTACTTCACTTATTTGCCATTTTTATATCTATAATAGTTGTAATTTTTATAGTTAGACCATCTCAGCATAATAAATCTAGTGTATGCTTATATCTGAGATTAGTATCTAATTGGCATGATATAGATCTGATTATCACCCTTGTGCCATTTCATTTTTATACACCCCTTTAACAATCTAGATAACCTTAATCTAGAAGGAACATGTCTAAGTAGATATAACATTGAAACACATAAAACCAATGTGGTCACATGTAGGCCTAAGATGCATGATACAAATCATGGAAATGTCTAGATAGTAATAATACAAGTTCAATAAGCAAATCAAACACACACACATAAAAACACTAAAAAATAAGTCAAAATGCAATGGTCCAAGGAGACCATGAATAAGGGGAATGTTCAAATACCACACACTCAAAGGGACATAACTTAGTCGAATGACTATAAAAGCAATAATTCCATTCAAATGTGTATAAAACAAATAATGACACATGAAAATGTCAATGAAAGCATACATAGGCATGGAAACCACAATAAAAGGAGAATATTCAAATGATCTAACAAGGAATACCATAGTAAGGCAAGACACTCAAGGAAGTGCACAAAGTAAAGCATAAGCAACCAACATAAACATGTCATAGTAGCCCATGGATCCAATGTGTTAGTAAAATAATGTCAAGTGTATAACATATCAAGTACCTTATGTAAGATATAACCATGGATAAAACAGGTGCAAGTACATATGTAATCTCAAACATGATAATGTAGAGTGATCACTGAATCATATAACTTGTGTGTATCAAGATCATGTATGGGTAAAAGTGATACTATAACCTAAGGATATTATCAAAGATATGCCTTTATGGAGGCTTCGTAACATGCTTACTAATTTCATCTCTGGTAACATATAAAAATGCACCTATTAATAGCTTGTTAGTATTGGGATGAGTGAGAAATGCTTCTTTATCTTTCATTTGAAATCAGGTTTTTGCTTTCAGTTTTAATTTTATAACTTATGTATATGTATATGTATATGAAAAACCAAATGCACCATAGGTTGGAGCTTCTTTCTTGGAAATGGATGTTTCTTTTTTGTTTTCATCATTAGCAAACTATGGGATATAAACTGGAAAAAAATTGCACATCTTCTCTTGCTCATTATAAAAATATGCATTTTCATCATTCTTTGGAATATTTGGAATATCTTTTGGAGAATTTGAAACATTGGAAGTTTGCAAATCATGTGAAGGCTTATCCACCTTTAATGATATATCATTTAAATCTTGAGGTGGATTTGGTAAAGGTTTTTCCTTTTATTTTGGAGGATCTTTTGGTACCCATTTTTGTTCATTTGGAACCTTTGCTTTGGGAGAATTTATCGTTTGTAACTTTATTTTCAATGAAAAACAAGAATTTGTATGGTGACCATACATTCTATGATATACACATTAATATTTGGATTTTTGTATAGGATGCATAGGAGGTAATTTGATCACATTATTTCTAAACATCTCCCTTAGAATTTCACTTGACCTCTTGGTAGGATTTTGTTCACTTGTAGAATCATTGTCATTAGGTGAATTTGGTTTTAGCTTCCAATGTTGATTTTTATTAGGCACATAATTAGTATGCGAAGATGCAAACACATTTTTCACACTAGCATAATGTGGATTATTTGTATACAAAATCTGATTTTGCAATAAGGTGATCTTTAAATTTAGATAAATTTTACAACTCGTGGATTAACTTGGTCATGGTACTGATTTGTTCCTTTAGGGTTTTACAAGCACAAACCCTAGGTATTTTAGATTGACTATCTTCATTTGAAATTATAAAGTTGGCCACCTTACCCCTTGGATGAGTGATAGCCTAAAATTGATTAGAGGGATGATAACTATCATCCTCCTTAGGGTTAGGAGGAGGAAGGATCTTCTTTATATCCATTTGAAATATTTTGAAAATTGATAGGAGAACATGATAAGCAAGAAAAATAAATGCCAATGAGCAATCAATTATTACAGTAAGGATGTTGCAATTTTAGACTATTGGCTGATTTTTTTGAAAATATGAGATATATTTTTCTATAAAATTAGGAAGCAAGATGAATCTATAAAAAAGGGAAATAAAAGTAGATGTATGACATGTAGATCTAAATTTACTAAACATAGTAAATTTCTAAATTTGGAAAATCTGTACAATATTTTGACAAACCAAAAGAGGATTTTATCTATATCAACATATTTATGAAAAAACTTTGAGAAATTTTAAATTTTATTAATATGAATAAAAAATATGCCAAACAATGTGGGATGCTTCATAAGTAAAACCCTAAAATATTCCAAATAAAGAATTAATAATTGTGATAAATCAAGAATATTTTTTAGAGATTTGAGAGAGGTTTCTGAATATTTTTTTTTTTATGAAACCCATAAATTAATTTCAACATAAATACACCATTTGCTTTGTATGCCAATATTTACTAAAAATAGTAAAGTAAAAAAAATGAAAAATCCGTATTGAATTTTGGCAAACAAAATGAGGTTTTTTTCATATAACAATATGAGTAGAAAATAACTCTCATAAATTTTGAAATGAATCTATTTGGAGACTAAAATGCACTAATCAAGAAATAATCTACTTATAAGTACATGCACATGAAGCCCTTGTGATTAGAGGACAATAAAACCCAAGGTTAAAGCTTCATATTTGAAAATCCATCACAACAAGTTGAAACTCTAGGAGGAATTGAAGCCCTAGATCATAATGTTTTTTGCATTCACATAGATTGGGTTCACCAAATGTTTAACCCTAAAATCATCTAGATTTGGGTTATATAAATTAATAAATGCATATATAGAAATGAAATGGCATAAAGGTGATCATCAGATATATAACAAACCAAATAGATGTTAAAATCAAATATAAACATAAACTAAATTTATTATGCTAAGATAGTCTAAATATGGAAAATACAACTATGATAGATATAGAAATAACAAAAAAGTGAAGTACTTAGATTTTTTTGATACTAATGAATTTTTAGATCTAAAACACATTAAAGCAGGCAAGAAGGAGATTTTGGAACAATCATCATATTTTAGAATTGACACCTCTAGATCTCTAGATAGTAATGTCAGCCTGGGATAATTACATCGAGGCTAATGCCTGGGTTTGATGTTAGTGTCTTGTATGAAATATTTGATAAAACATGATGCAACCACCTGAATACTTATAGGGTTTACTTCATCTTTACTCTAGTGCATTCAAATCTAGGTCATGGATAGTCACTCCTTGTGAAATGGTAAACCCCTAGATTTCCATCATCAATATGACCTTGGGGAAAATGAATAAGTGGGCACATGGTTTAGAGCTAACCCCAATGACCTGGCTATCAAAGGATGCTACCTACATAGCCAATACTCCAAAATAAGGCCTCATACTCATGTCTTTATACCCTGCATGTTGGCTTGTGTGTGAATCATACAATATGAACAAAGCAAGTGTAATCATGACCTATCTTAAAACTTGGAAAATTGGGCTCTTGCACTACTCCTTTAGTACTTCAGACTTGTAGATGTGTTGTACCTATAACTAGTATGTAAATAGGTAAGCTTTATTTGATTAAATACTTGATAGAGTGATTTTGCACTGCTTCTTTAGTACATCATACTTGTAGATGCATTGTACCTATAACTAGTATGGAAATAGGGAAGCTTTGTTTAATTGAATGCTTGATAGAGTGTTTTTGATAAGTGCTTTGGTCTGATAGTTTTTTTTCTAGGTGTAGCTAGGTGAGGAATGATGAGGGTCGATATTGTATTTATATCAATCCTTTTGGAGAAATAACTCACATTAAATCACTTAGACCAACCATTAGGATACATTTCATTTGAAAATTATATGAATTTAGGTGATTGGATACTTGCATCAGGACAAGACAATAATGTCGACACTACTATCTATCCCAGATATTAGTGTGTAGGTAGCAGGAGAGTAGGTACAAATTTAGAACTTATAGATATGGAAGATAAATATATCTTAAACATTATGGGCAAGCTAGAAGACCCGAGTCATCAACATAAGACTAGTCTGACTAAGAGGTATAGGCCAAGGGGTACAAAGATATAACATATACGAGACTTGTGGAAATGGAAAAGGTAAAGAATTGAGAGGAACAATTAAGGTCTGAGTTTGCCAAGTGTACAAGACTCAAGTGCTATATAATCATAAAATATCATCTATAGTCATATATAACTTATATGTCTTGCATTTCACTCATGTTGCGTCATAAACATATGCATACATAAATTGGGTACATAATCTACTATATGTGATAAATCATAAAGAAACAATGTAAACAAGAAATACATGTTATTCATAGGCTGTAATTTATTTATTTTTTAATATATATATATATATATATATATATATGTAATATTTTAAAAAAATGAATGTTTTTGTATTTAAAAAAATGGATTTGAGATGAAGCATACGCTGTTCAAAGCTGTAAAATAACATCTAATGGATACACAAACTCACGTGGAGACTCTCGTGATAAATTTCTACAATTTTTTTGTAAGATTTCATCAAATGCCCACATGTCATCATTGTATTTGTTATCATACCATTAGGCATCAATAAGTTTTTCCTTTTTCTTGAACATTATGCATACATATTGCATTTTATTCAAATATTATGAGGGATCCCCATATATCGAATGAGATCATTTCTCCTTACTTATCTTCACATCCTTTATCTTTCATTGCTCATTGTTTCCACCATACAAGATCTTAATATTATTCCTTCGTACAAGAAATCTATGTATATGTTTGGTATATCCATTGTACCCTGCATGTGTTGTAACCATTGTTGCCCAAATGTAGCCCATAATTAGTCACCAAGGTGTATCATAAATAATAATGTGTTAACAAACTTTGAGCCACAATCAATTGGTAATGTAATATGTTTGATTGATCCTTCATAATGTATATTGTGTTGTAATTTAGTTGTATCATGACCAAATTGTTACAATAGTGAAATGTTGCACATATTTGGACACTCTTCCTCATCGATATGGATCTATCATTGATAATTACCCTTAATGTTAATAGTATTAATCAAAATGTCATGTTATGGATGTTTGAAGGCTTTGCATAATCTGATTATGGATTGATTTGTGTTAGAAACTACTATTGGTGGCTTATGCTACATTTGAATTACTGCGATGATCCCTTCATTCTTAAATTTATGAATCTTTTATTGTAATGTTGCATGAATATTTATGTGATGTCCCATTATTTTCTAATAATTACAACATGGTTTTCCTTCTTTTAATAATCTACCCAATGTTCTATGTCAAGTGGTAGGTAAGGTCATCAAATGCTTATCAAGTAACATTTATAGTATAGTACTTGGTTTATTTTGTGCAATGGTAATATGTATCTGATAGCTAGTTTTGTATATATTGTTTTAAAACAATGTTGGGTTTTACAAAGAATTACTTTAGTGGATTATTTATTATTAAAGGGTGTTGTTGTGAGCTTATATTACAGCAAGTATTTTCACTTTTATCCTTATGATTGTCTGAAAGGTGTGCCTTTCCTTTACCCAATTTAGTATTGCTTACTAGTTTTGAATCATCTCGGTATTCTCCTAGACCAATGGAAGTAAAATTGAGTCTAGGCATATATTCATATATATTCATTGGAACTTCATTCTCATCATCATCACAATCATTATCTTTTATATTAATCTTATTGGGATCCTCTGAGTTGATGACTAAGTAAAGATCAAGTATTTTATCTTCCTGTGTGTCATTTATTATCTCTTGTTTCATGTATGTATGTAGAATTGATTTTTTTCCCTTAGCTTTGTTTGATTCCCCAATTTCATATGTATGTATCCTTTCCAATGGTATAATTTGTGATGGAGGCATTATTGTAGACTTGAAAGTGTCAGATTATGGACTATATCCATTACTAGGTTTTATTATTCTGTAGTATTTAAAAGGTTGATTATTCATAGCACATAAATAAATGTCTCGTGTATAAACATTATGCGCCAATGTAAAGTTACAATACAACTTCCATTGCATGGATCCATGGTCTACCTAAAAGTAATTTTAAAGTATATGATTTAGCATCGCATGAAACACAGTAGGTAGTATATCAGGGCCCACTTTGATATCCAAAGTGATTGATCCTAATGCATGGTGTGGAACATTAACAAATCCTCTCATGTTTTTATTTTAATTTTTAATAGAATCTATAATGACACTAAATGTCTATCGAAATGTGATGTTTTATGTATGCAATCCTGAACTACTATTTATCGAGACACATTTGACTCCCTTATTTTGGATTATTAGTTGATAAACAGTGTGAGAGTTTTATTTATAGTATGTTGAGTAGGCAATTCATACCTTTCAAAAGATATTATTTCTTCACTTTTCACTGATGTATTAACAATGGATGCAAAGTATGTTAGTTTGACATCATTTTGTAAATATGGGTCAAGCAATGCAACATATATGATATCCATGTAGAGAGTTTGTTTCTTATGTAGCTCTAACATGGAGATTTTAGCTTGGGTATTATTAAGTTGATCAATGATATCATACCCTCTAGTTGTATTATTTGGCATTATGGGAGGTGAAGGGGGATGAGGAGGAACATTGTGACTTCTTTCATTTTACCATGAATGATGGTTCACCCTACCTTTTCTAGTTATAACAACATGGACCGTGGGATCCAATTTAAGCCTAGGGAAAATAATGGGGGTTGGATAGTGGTTATCATGACTTCAAGGTCTAGGGGGAGGAGGAACAAAAGGTTTCATGCATGCCCTTTAATGTCTAGTAGTAACTATAGGCATTTGACATTGGATATTTAAATAACAGGAGTTTATAAAGAGAGATAAAGATTCTTCATCATTAATTTTGGCCTTAGTTTTATTACACATGAATTTGATCCATTTCATTAAATAGTTGTGAATGATGTTACATACTTTAGGAAAACAACATGTAGTTATGAATATCATATCTTGAATTAGCAAGTATAAATTTTATAAATCCATTAGAGCCATGGTGTGTTTATATAAGTAAGGGGAAATCACAAATCATATTTGAAACCATAATGTAATAAATTAAAACCCTAAGGATGTAAAAATAAACCCTAAGGGAATCTAAGGTTTTCTATGAATATAATAAAAATGTGAGGTTTGAAGAATTGAAATCCTAAGAGAAAAATATCACTATGAGGGGAAATAAAAAATCAGATGTAAATACAAAAATTTGAAATGTTATGGTAGAATAATAAAACCCTATGGAACCTAAGGTTTGTTGTGTTCAATATAAGGAACAGGTTCACAAAAATGTTTAATCTTATTTTAGATTTAGTGGTCTAAATAAGCCAAAACATTGAGTCTAACCATATTATATAATCTACGTCTAAATTAAACAAATCTGATTCTAATAGCAGAGTATAATTGATTTATTGTAATTTACAATTTATGGAAATGACCTAGAAGAGAGGGTACTTAGTTTGTTTATATTTTGTTCTAGTCTATACTGTTATGTCCTATACAGGGTTTTACATTTGAATGAATATAGTTAAAATTGGTTACATACCTTCTATGCAAGACTTATGAATATCTCTAGTGCAATCCCATTGATTGGGGCATAACATCCATAGTTTGAATAGTCTTTATAAGTACACTAATTTGGAGGCACATCTTTTTTCCTGGGTTATCATAGGAGCAAATTTTTAGTTTAAAATTATTATGAATATTTGTAGACATAATTTGTAGGCTCTTATAAAAATTCACAATGCCTCACTAAAATGATCTCTTCCCTATGCTAGATACAAATTCCCTCGATAATAAATATACCATTACCTAATTCTAACATTTGTATAAATAACCTAGTTAAATATCATACTATAATTGAAATCAGAAGAAATGAAAAAAAATGTATTTATAAGCTCCAAAATAATATTCCATCCAAGGTCTAACTTTAAAGGTCATATGATTGTATATATACAATCATATCTTATTATAAACAATATCATATACAAGGTGAAACTTTGGATAGATTGTCACGGAAATTAAACGTAAAGAATTATTACACATACACACACATACATATGTATATTATACATACATACATACATACATACATACATATATATATATATATATATTATGTATGTATGTATGTATGCATGCATGCATGTATGTGTATACACATACACACACATATGTATACATATATACATATACATAATGTATATGTGTGTGTGTGTAGACACACAAATATACACACATATATATGTATACATAATATAATAATTATTTACATTTTGTTTTGGTGACAATCTACCCAAAGTTTCACCTTGCATATGATATTATTTATAATAAGATTTGATTGTATATATATGTTCATACATATATTGAAATATTATTGTATATATCGCATATATATGTATGTATTTTATTTATAATAAGTTTCAAAAAGATTACATAACTTGTTAATAGATGAATTGTAGAGGAGAATATAATGAAATTTGAAGGAAAAGAAGAAGAATTATGATATAATATAATAACAAATGAAATGATAAGTATTGGGTTTGAGCTTATGCTTTATCCATGTATTTGTCTATGAAGTCTTTCATCCTTTGGTAAAATTTAGTGAGAGAGCCACGACCTGCCATGACCCAACTGACTTATTGCATGAGGGATGTTGTCAGTTGTATTTAGAGATGAGCTATTTTAGGGATACAACAAGGATTACAATGATATGTTCTATTGAGGGCATAACTGGTGGTTTGTCAAATTGTTTGTTCATCTAATATTTTTCATCAAGCTAAACCACTAGTTTTTTTATTTCTTCCACATTAAGCACCTATGTTGTGTGTTATCTCTAAGGGCAGAGAGGATATTGGTTTTATGGGTGGTTCGCCCATTCTCGTGGCTATCAGTTGGGTACATTTTGTACCTATCCATTTATGTATTCTTGTTTTCATGACCTTGACTCTAGTGAAGATGCAATGGGTGGGTTGGTTAATCTATTGAGCTTTGAAATTGTGCTTTGGCTTGACCCTATGACTAAGGCTACATTCAAGATCATCTTTCAAGCATTTTGTTGCACTTAAGATAAAGTTAAAATCATTATCTTGGGGATGATATAGGTTCCAAATATCCTTAAGGGCCTCAACTTTCTATTGTAGGTTGTTGGGGAATGCTTGCTACATGATGTATTAAAATGTATCAAAGGTGGGCATAACTAGTGCTAAGACATAGATAATATTATCATAGACACATTTAATACAGAAAGGTAGGCTAGAAGTTATGCCTTAGACTGCTAGAGCATGCTAGATAAGCTAGTTGAGGGGATCCTCACAGTTGAAACACATGTGAATGTATTCGAGAGAGATTGTGATGTGGGTGGAAGAAGGATGGTCAGTTGCCATCACAAAGATGCAAAGATGTGTGATAGAGGTGAAAAGGATATCAGAGGATTTTAGATGGCACTGGTGAATAAAGTGTGAAATAAGACATGATTAAATGGAGGGAAAAGGGAAGAGAAAGGAAACGTGTGAGCAATGAATTTAGGAGGCAATAAGGATAATTACAGTTGATGAGACTTGAATAAAATTAGGAGAAATGAATGGAGATTAAATGACATCACAAATAATGATTTAATTGAGTTTCTCAAAGTTTATAATATTATCAATTTTGATTAGACTAAATGTTTCTAAGTTAACTCCAAGATATTCTATAATGTTATCAGTGTCATCAACCTTTCTGAAGTAGTGAAGGAATTTGATGTATAAGAACTTTTTGAAGAATGAGAACCTAGGATGTAAAAGAAGTTCCAAATTTTAATTCAACAATGATCCTTTGTTTAGAGTTGAAATGATAAGTTTGGAATCACCTTCAAAGACAAGTTTGGTGATTCCTCGAGAGTAGGCCAGTTGTACTCCGTTAGTCAATGCTAAGTATTCAAATTGATTATTGGTGGAATCAGAGAGCTGTGTCGAGGATGCTACTAATTTTTTACTTTGTGGTGTTAAAGAATACAACTAGCCTTTTATTTCACAGGTTGCCTTTGGAGGTAACATGAAAATTGAGTTTAACACAATTTAAGTTGGGGGGATTCCATTAGGTGTCAAGACGCAAATTCTTCTTTACTCATATCCCATGAATGAGAGATATTTTATTTCATATTTACTTTATTAAAAATTTGTCTCTTTTTTAATAAAACATTATGACTTATTTTTGTAATTGAGGCATGATTACCCTTTGGTGTGATGACATCACAATAGTCATGACCAGCTATGCATACTTTCTTTTCATGGCCTTTGCACATAATTATGATAGCATTCATTGCTCGTGTGACTAATAGGTAGTTTTATTTCCATCAAACTTCTTGGGTATGTATACATACGATGTCATTAACCTAAATACATTAATTATTTATGAACCAAATTAAATTTTTGATAACTAAGTATCATGAAATGAATTATCTTACAGTTGTTTAATCACAAGCTTAGTTATTAATATTATCGGTTGATAAAATAATTAATGAAAAATTCATTAAAGTTTACACATGTATTTTAATTTTTATTATAAGGTTATTACTACTAAATTGATACTTGATTGTGATCAATTTGTATGGAGTGGAAGACAAAAAGGTTACAAAGTCTCTCTTAAAAGGGTCAGGCTTAGAAAAAGGGTGATAATGCACTCTACTTATCAGCATTATCGATTATCTCCCATTTAGACGACTACAATTAATGAGTATACACATATTCAAGATTTAAATTTAAATTTAAATTTAAATTATTAATGGTGAGGTTGGATCACCAATACTTATTTACCTTCTCAACACGGTGGTACTTGTTCATCAAGACAAAAAAAATTAGTACACGTATAAAATAAAATGACACACATATGCACACACTCTCTCAGACACATACACATCATAATTAGGACCATGATATTTTTCTATTACAACATGCCCAAATTATATCAAGGCTTGTTAAATAATTTAAGGTCAAGGTTCTAATAGTCATTGAGAAATCACATCCACCTTCCCTTATAAAATCATCATCTTGATGCTTAATCAAAAATATAAGGATAAACGTTCTTTATAACTATTTCATCCTCCCATGTGGCATTATTCTTAAAATATTGGTCCCATTTCACCTTCACTTATTAAATATCATTGTTATGAAGGTGAACACTACACTAGTCTAAAATATTAATTCACTTTATTTTTATCATTCCATCATCTTCTACTCATAACACACTTCAATCCAAAATATAAATGGGGTCAGAGATGTATTTTTTAATAAATGTACATGAAAAACATTGTCCTAGAAAGAGTAAGATGTAGGGCTAAGTGGTAGGTAACATGACCATTTTCATCAATCACATAAAAGTACCCACATATATGGGTGAGAATTTGGAAGCCTTTCTAAACTTGACGAAACTTTTATTGAGCTTAACTCATTGAAAAACTTTTTCTCCCACTTGGAATACTCGAGGGATTCTCTTTGAATTTGCATAACTCTTTTGTTAATTTAAGGTTACCTTTAGCCCATATAAGATCAATTACATCTATTATTCATACTCACAAAAAAATTGGTCCTACTATCACCCTATCTTAAAATCTCTCCAATCTCAAAGGAGTTTTATACTTATAGCCAAAAAGGGCCTCAAAAGGTGTTGTCGAGTGACAAATGGTAGATATTATTGAATGAAAAATCTACCAAATACATAAATTAGTCTTTCCATTTATATTGTTGGTTCACTACATACATGTGAAGCATATCTTACACAACTTGATTTACCCTCCTTGTTTAACCACTATAACATCCACGCTGGGATCTACCTAGAATAACATATATATTTTTTAATTCAATCAACATATTCTTTCATTACAATTCACCATGAGAATCTAAATAGTAATCTAGATAAAACACACTAATTATCTTAACTATAAAAAAAACATGTAATAACTACATATTATTGATCATTAGCATCATATGAAATAAAACATAACTGAATATAGAAAGTAATTATAGATGTCCAACTATAGATGGTAAAAACATGCAACCATTCTTGTCATAGTACAATAAGTAAGTAATTAAATCTCATCAAAATAATGTGTCAATAATAATGAATATAATATAATGTGTAAGACACAAGTCTTCACGGAGCAAGAATTACCGAACTTCAGTATCTATGACAATCTCAAGTGTTGTCTCTAAATAAGTACTACTATGGGAAGGGAGAACATCATCCAAAAAATTTTCCACACCAACCACAGACCATCGATCCCTCTCGCAATCCCCCATCAAGGAATATACCTCCCTTCATGGATGAGTAGATAGTGATGATGTGTGAATCCAAAGAGACAAGCTAGCATCTGTGTGATGTATGATTTATAAGAACATGTAGTATAGCATAAATAAATCCATTTTAGCATGATATCACATAAACATTTAAATCAAATGCATGAAATGTCAATGTTTAATGAATATTACTTTGGTCAAAGTTTTCAATAGTTATTGATCTCTAGGATTAGTCAAATTCATACACACCACTTCATCAGATTACCTTCATCTAGCATTGGTGATACTAATAAGCTAGTGAAGTCCATCTCACTACTTACTCAGTACCAACAATTCAAGGTTTGGTCAACATATATATATATAACCAACAGATTCATATAGATTACTTCCTATTAACAGGCACCAAACATGCTAAACACAAGAATAATCAAAATGCATATATTTAGTCTATCAAATGTATCAATGAATCACCACTATATTATTTGTCACATAAATAATAATAAGCAATACAAGTATAGTTCTTACCGTGCATGTATATTACACATTTCTAATTTTCATAAGTATATACAAACTTTGTACATTCTATGATAAACAATCATAATCCAACATTTTCATGTACACTCTACTTAATTTCAATAGTCAGTCATAATAAAGGATTCATAAATCTAATGAAAACATAATCTTCCATTCAAACAACTAGTTACTATTCTAGGATATGGTATTTATATCAATTTTTTTCATGAACACTTGTACATCCTAATTATATTCATAACATGTACTGCATATAAGTACTCAAATAATATATAAATATTGTTTTGTCACACTAATAGCATCTTCTATTTTCTATTCATTTTTTCACCAAGTCATGATCCATTTAAACAGAGGATACATTTCTTGATAGCAAGCACCATTAAATGGATCAAATACAAATTGAGGTAATGTTTCAAGAAAACAACTTCTAATAGATCAATTATGCAAATATAATGTAAATGGTTACATAAAGCGCAATTATCTCTTCTCTCTACTATCTCTATGTGCATCACATATGATGAGAGGTTTTCTCATTATCCACACAGCTCACTCGTACCAATATACTTTACTCGAATATCCCAATATAACCACATATATAGTAACTACTTACTATAAAGCTATAATATTTCATCAGCCATAGTATTATTACCTACGGCTCAGTCAATGGGTAATTAAGGAGAGAACCAGTTCCTTTACCAGTGGTTTGTAGTTATATATGATTATAAACTTTACATATACATGTTTGTGATCATAGCCTTTACATATATACTATATAAAAATCATGAACATATATACAAATATCTAACATTTATGATATTTATAAGTGATCTTAAATATAATGGAAATAAATGATCATAATTTTACTTTATTGTTATCTCTATTATCTATTGTCATAGTATTGTTATTACAACCAATGGAGCGAATGATGAGTATTAACCATTGGAAATAATGATTGACCAATAAGGTATATATTTCTATATTAAATTAATAAAGATAATATAACAATTTATATTGCTATATATATATATATATATACCAATTGACCATTATATTGCTGTAAATTTATACTCAGGTCACTATTTATAAAATCAAATTGCCATGTTTACATAATTCACTCCCAGATCGCTATACTAGATATATGTATATAATTCAGGATGCTATACTTCAATAAAAGTTACATTTTTTCTGCTCTACAAGTTGATATTGTGCAATTTCATTACATCCTGATCTGTAAACATGAAATTCACAACTCCACATAATACATAATGAATACTCTAAGGAACATATATGTAGCATAATAAATATAAAATGTTATAACATAACTACATGCATACAATTATGATCACTAAAGCAATGCTTAATATATCAGACTTCATAATATATGAATGCTTAATATATACACTTTAATATAGTATCTCACATAATAAAGTACCATATTCTGGTACCAGAATACATAATAAAGATTAATACCTTAAGTATATTATAAAGATTGTCAATATACTTAAGCATAATGTATATATGAATCTTAAAGCATAATATAAATATTAAATCTTTATATCGTATATTAAAGTACTGACTTCCTGTATATTAAATATTAAATCTCTAAAATATGGTATATTGAAAATCTTTAGTACTTAATATTATAATATATTAAGTTTCCATAGTTAATACTCTAATACTAAGTCAATACCAACAATTACACACACACACACACACAGACACACACACACACACACACATCGTTAATTCATTATTTTTCTTTTATTAAATATATACTTAATATATAATAGTTAATATATAGATATATATTCCTTAAAATCTAAAACAATGGTTTATTGAATGCTTTATGAGTTAATCGCCAATTTAGATCTATATGTAGCATATTCAATCTGCATGTACATAGCTCATAATTCACATGTTACACTCAACCGATGTCATTACATGGATTCAGAGATGGATAAATCAAATGACAAGAGCCTAAGCATTGTGTTTCAGATAAGTTTTATTCTTATTCATATTAAAACTTGTGTGGCTATTTATATAACTAGATTGCCATACTATACAATCTGCTACCCGTAACCATGCATGCAGATCATTGTATATACATTCTTTATTGGATATAAACATGGATATCAAGTATATATATATTTCTATATCTATATATTTTTTTTGTTTGCAAAATGGGTATACATAGTTCAACTTCCCAATAAACTCATACAGATGTAACAAATAGAAAACCACCCTAATTAACATTGTTTACTATAATAATATGTAATCAATAACATTGTTTAATGTAATTAGGATAACTTTTCAACACAAATTCTTTATTATAAACAGCTCAATGTTAATAATATACTTTGATTATTAACGTACACTAATTACATAGTATATGAAATATTATATTTGAATGTAACTATAATACATTAATATTTCAGGATACATTTAACTGTTACATCTTACATTGTAACTAATATTTTTGATATGAAACATTAATGTATCTATATAACATATGAAACTATAAGATAACTGATATTAGTAATGTATCTGTGTATAATATATATGTAAGTCACATAAATCTAACAGTCATTTTTGTATATAGTCATAGATTTCTATATACATTTAGACAATTGATTAGTGATCCAAATAATATATTATGTATATATACACTTTAAAATAAATCACAATATGAATAGATCGCTATGTAGATCATTATAGGTCGGTACACAAGTAAATTAGACCGCTATAAAACTAATTCAGATCGCTAGTTTTTTAATAAGATGAACATACGCAATATGAACATACATAGAAATGTGCCAAACTTCTCATAGACTTTGAATAACATCACCTACCTTACAAGTTGGAAAGACACACTCTATGAACTTTTCTTCCCTTCTTCTCTTAACTCATTGTCTCTTTCTTCCACTCCACTTCGTTTTCCTTCCATTCTCTTTTGTTCTCCTCCTCCCATTGTATGGATGTTGTGCTTTCTTTAAATCTTGTCTTTTCTTATCTTTTTTTTAAAGATTACTACTCTTTCTTTTTTTCATGATTTTTATTTTTGTTTTTCTTTGTTTTTTTTCACTTTATTTTCAAATCATAATGAAATACAATTGTTTTAATCTATTAATAACACCTTACCTATATTTTATTTCCTTTACGAGGCTTTATTTATTAGTTACTAACTTAGCATAGGTAAACAATCATTTTGGCTTAATAATAACATGACCAATAGCTAATTATAATATAATCATATGAGATTAATTTACCTAAGCATAAATCTAAGTTAATATACATATATGCAATTATCTAAATGTAGATAACATCAAACATGCACTAACGCTAATCATTCAAACTATGTATTTAACATGTACTTTCTAACATGGTGTGTGTAGGGTTCTAGCCGTTTCTCTATCATCTCCCAACACCTCCATCTACATCACCCTCTCTAATGATGCTCTCCCTTTGTCATGCTTCAAGGGATGAATCTCTCCTATGTCCAACTCATGATAAGAAGGTAATTAGTCCATAACATTGTGACATATATCATAAAATATTATTGTAATAAAAATCAACATGATCTCAATGTAAAAATATACAATACAACTAACTCATAACATAACAATCATGAAATCAAAGCAACATACAACTATCCCATAACAACATATGGCTTACAACTTAGTGAATTTTAATTAAATCAAATCCCCAACTATAAATATCCATAGATAATCAAGTAAATTTACTTAGCTAAAATTCAGAATGTAATATCCTTGCCCCTTAAAGCTGGTCATCATCTCAATGACATTCAACATAATTTTTGAATTAAAAATATTATTCAACAAAAAAAACATAGTATGAAGCATCAAATCAAGTAAATAAATGTGAAAATCACCTGTAGAACTCGTCATAGTCCTTCCAAGTAATATTATCCTCAAAGTATTGGTCTCACAAGACCTTGCACTATGACATCTCCATATTATGCAAACTAAGTTTGCAAGTGTTAATTACTCTGATTGGTTCTATCATGACCACCCTGGGGTCTAGAACTTGCAAAGTATTCCAATCCAACACATATGAAATATCAACTATATATTTTTTAAAATAAGAATCTTGGAAGACATTATGTAATAGAGTTAGGCTTGGTAGCAATGCAAGCCTATATGCTACAAGATTGACTACTTATAACACCTCAAAGGGTCCCACATATCTCGATGATAATTTTATTGACTTTAGAAATTTAATCTTCAATTGTATGCACATGAAATCATCACAAAATCCAAAAATTAATGGCCAGAAAGAGTTTCACAAAACCTCCCAGCACCTCTGCACACCCCTTTAACCCAGAGAGTGTTTAAAGAACCTAACAATAACAATGTATATAAATCAATACCATCGCTACTCCATGTAACTCTTGATAAATATGACATGTCAATGCTTCCATTATTCCATGTAGATCATGATAAGTATGCTCATGAATAAGAACTAGAAATAATATATTTCCAATGTATACAAAATTAAGGATTAAATATTTATCAGTATACATACGTATGACCATAGGACTAAATTTGACAAGTCTCCCTTACCAAATCTTAGATTTGACAATCTCTCCTTATCGGACCCAAACTCATTAATTATCGAGTCAATGTGAGACTAACTAGGATCCACTCCCATCTCTTAGTACTCAGTTTGTAATTCACCACTTGTCCCTTAGGTCTCCATGACCTACTGATCTACAAAATGTGCACATAGTTAAATGAATTCATAAATCCATACTAATAAATCCTTGAGTACAATGTTATATGATAAATTATTTAATATGTGTCAATATACATCACAAGAATAATCATACAAACATTCCAATTTGCATTAGGTTTCCATTAACTAAACATAACTATTATCAAAGTTCACAATTTAACCAATATTTGTTATATTCATAGTTAGGAGGAAATAATGTTAAAATTGACATAAAAAATAAAGGCCAAGGAGCATACCATCCTTATAACCTTATAAAGGGAGAAATCGAGACAATGCCTCCCTGCTTGCTTGACTAGTGACACGATAAGTTATAATCTTATCTCAACCCTTAGACTAACAAGATGTTTTAGACATCCTATTCCATACTCGCTCTAGGCAAAAGGTAAATAAATGTCTCATCAAAACAACATATTTTAAGCAATATGATAATAACACCAATCTAATCAAGGGTGAATCATAACATAAATCTTACTCTAGAACCAATATAAATTCAAGGTTTGCCACTCCATGTGATCAAAGTTCATAAGGTTAGATAAAATAACATTGGAAAGTATGACTCTAAAAAGTCACAAGTGGAAAGTAGTGAATTAACATCTCAACAACAAAACTCTTTAAATACCCTCAAATGGTATGAAAAAAACACCACAATTCCAAGTTTCCCAAGTCACTACACACCAAACCTATAAGTGTAGTATCATAACCTATTTTCACAACCATAAGGAAAAATATTAACCACATATATGCATCAATCCATTCCATTCTTTCAAATTCTCTATCAATAAGAAGTAAATGACACTATCCCACAAAATCCAAGGAATATTGTCAAAAGAACATTTCAAAAACAAGTTTTTGATTAAAGAAACACTTAATTAACATCATAAACATATGAATCCACTCAATGGACTTATAATGATGTCAAAGGAGGGTGAGAGAGTAACAACTCACCTCTAAGCTAACTGTGTGAGAAGACACCTCTTCCCAATCCATATAAACATATGGGGTGACAATCCATGAGCAAAATCCTAATACATAAGAATTCTCAACAAGGATAACTACACTCCAATATAAAGAGAATTGCCAATGCACTAAGTAGTGTCAATCCATAAGTGATCTTTTTGTCACATCTTAATTTTACCCTGTAATTAATATTCTTTAATCCATTGATTGATATCTGATTACCATTGCTTTGATTTGAGCATTTTGATATATGTTGGTATGGAAAAATTATTCTATGCATTTAAGATGTATAATTATTAATTTTATATCATTGGTTTATGATGACTCATACTAACCACCTATTTGTTGTGAGGTGGATGCAAGATAGATCCTACCCTCAGAGCTTGACAAGAGACAACATCATCAGAGAGGGTCAACTAGATGGATTGACTAAAGGAAATACTAGTGAAAAATGCTAGTGACCCCACACACACAGAGTAAATTTTAAATGATAGGTATACATGGTAGTGTGTAATTGTGAATTATTGATTGTGATTATCTTTGTGTGTGTGGAATTAATTTTAGTGTACATTTGATATATTTTGATTATTGTGTGCATTGAAGATGTATAATTATTAATTTTACATCATTGGTTTATGATGACTTAGACTAACTACCTATTTATTGTGAGGTGGATGCAGCATAGATCTTACCCTCAGAGCTTGATGAGGGAGAGAATCATCGAAGAGGGTCGACTCAATAGAGTGATTAAGGGAAATACTAATGAAAAATGTTGGTCACCCCACACACACACACATAGTAAATTTTAAATGATAGACATAAATGGTAGTGTGTAATTGTGAATTATTGCTTATGATTATCTTTGTGTGCATGGAATTAATTTTAGTGTGAATTTAATTTATTTATCCTGACTGACTTGGTTTTGTAAATTAAATCCAAAAAATAATTATTTATTCACAATAGAATTATTATTGTCTTAAATACAATTATCTAGAAAATAAAATTCAAATAATGACATAATTATCCTGGTGAAGGTTATTTTATTAAAATTAAAATTATGCATGAAAGTTATATGAAAAATTAGACAATGGATTTTAAAACTTAGCATGTTAGTTGATAGGTTTTAGTGAAAAAAAACAAATTAACTGAGGATAATAGAGTTAGGACTTGAGTGAAATGTCATCTTGATTAACATGTAATAATTTATTGAAAATTAGAAAATTAGAGATAATGCAATCTTAAAAATTCATGTAGAAATTATATTTAAAAAAGCTAGGGTTTAGATTATTGTAATTATTGAAGCAACTTAAGTTATTTTCAGAGAACAAGGAGAAAATGACACATTAAATTTATCATGTATAAGACAACCAAAAATAGAAGATTTATATTATGTGGTATTTGAAGTATAAGTACTAATGTTCTTAATTATGTTTTAAATATGTTCTATTGTTTATTTTTTGGAATGAATGTTATTTATTTTTTTTAAAATCTGTATTTTCTTAAGTACAACTTGAGAGGTTGTTACACTTTTAGGATTCCCTCCCCTGGATTAATGTACATAAGACAAAAGAACTTTATATAAATGCACATATTCTTAAGTAAGAAGCATCCTATGCTTTTTAAACACTCAAAATACAAAACACAAGTGGTGGAGGTGAGTTGATTACCAAGTAAAGATGTAATCATTTTCGAGGTGTTCAATCTAAGTGATAAAAAATAATATTGTAGGAATATATTTTTCATGACTCATGAACTATGTTATACACTCACCTACCCAAACATCGTATACAACCATCACCATCGAGACACTTGATAAACCAACCCTTTAAAAACTCTACAATGGTATGAGTGCTCTTAAGGGTACACACTTAATGTATCAGACAACATTTCATTAATTATCAATCTTCATCACTTCACAAAATGGGTCACATTTGATTTTGCCTTATCCTTTCCTAAATTCTCTTTTGTTATCTTGATTTCCACACATAAGATGATTTGATTAAATAGATTCTTAGGCAAATCAGACCAAGAATTATGTATATCTATTACCTATAATAGTCATCAAGCCATACATGAGGATCTACTAAATCTCATATTTCCAATCATGGTGTAGCATGATTCTGCACTGAGGCACTACAAGTTCAAAATACACTTCACTTAACCAGTACAATACTACATGACACTAGGTTCTCCATACATGGGTTCAACATGTCCTAACCATGATTCAACTCCATTACCCAAAATAGTTCCATCGAATTTAGGTGGATTCACCTTTTTCATATCTCTAGTCAACTCCACAGCTACCTATGCTCTCACATCTCAAGGGTTTTCCTACTTAGTAAGATGTTCTTTAGGTTTATCTTGGTGTTTTTCCTCTTCATGGTGATGTACTTCCATCTCTAGGGCTGAAGTTTGATCCCTGGTTTCATTCATGGCTACGATAATCTAATCTAACTTTGTTACTTTCTTAGCGGAAAATTGATTAGGATCAAACGGAGGGTCATTGTCATTGACATTTGAAGGACCCTCTCTGGATACTCTAGCTTTCACCATTTTCTTTATGGCAAACAAAAGAATATGAAAATGTTAGTGTGTTTATTAGGTCCTATATTTCAAGTTGTAGCTCTAATACCACATGTAACATCCACTCTAGGATCTACCAAGAAAAACATAATTTTTTAAAATTTAATCAATGTATTTTTTCATTAAAATTCACCATGAGAATCTAAAAAGTGATACAAATAAAACACACTATGTATTTTAACTATAAAATAAGCATGTAATAACTACTTATTATTGATCACTACCATCATATGAAACAAAACATAATTGAATATAAAAAGTAATTACAGATGTCCATCCACAACTGGTACAAATATGCAACCATTATTGTCATGGTAGAAAAAGTAAATAATTACATCTCATTAAAATAATGTCTCAATAATAATAAATACAAGATAATGTGTAAGACACAAGACTCCATAGAGCAAGAGTTCCTGAATTCTAGTATCTATGGCAATCTCAAGTGTCCTCTCCAAAGAAGTATTATTGTGGGGAGAGAGAGGATCATTTGAGTGTTTTTTCACATTAACCATAAACCATTGATCCCCCACACAATCCTCCATCAAGGAATGTCCCTCCCTTCACAGATGAGTAGATAGTGACGGTGTGGGAATTTAGAGAGATAAGCTAGTACCTATGTGTTATATGATTTCTAAGAACATGCAGTGTACCATAAAGAAATCCATTCTAACATGATATCACAAAAATATGTAAATTATACACATAAAATAATAATGTCTAACCAACACTAATTTGGCCAAAGTTTTTAATAATTATTGATCTCTAGGATCAGTCAAATTCATACATACCACTTGATCAAATTACTTTTATCTGGCATTGGTGATACTAATAAGTAGTGGAGTCCTCACTACTTACTCAGTACCAATAATGTGAGGTTTGGTCAACATATATATAACCAACAGATTCATATAGATTACTTCCTAATAGCATGTATAAAACATGTTAAACACAGGAATAATCAAAATGCATATATTTAGTTTATCAAATGTATGAATGAATCACCACTATATTCTTTGTCACATAAATAATAATAAGCAATACAAGTACAATTCCTACCATTTATGTATATTACACATTAGACTGTATATTTTTCTAAATTTCGTAAGTAGATACAAGCATTGTACATTTTGTGACAGACAATCATAATCCAACATTTTTATGTACACTCTACTTAATTTTAACAGCCATTCATAATGAAGGAGTCATAAATCTAACAAAAACATAATCTTACGTTCAAACAACTAGTTACCATTCTAGGAGACGGTATTCATATCAATGTTTTTCATGAGCACTTATACATCCTAATTATATTCATAACATGTACCACATATAAGTACTCAAATAATATATAAATACTATTTTGTCACACTAATAGTATCTTCTATTTTCTATTCAATTTTTCTCCAATTCATGATCCATTTAAACGAAGGATACATTTCCTAATAGCAAACACCTTTGAATAGTTCAAATACAAATAGAGGGAACATTTCAAGCAAATAAATTCTAATAGATCAATTATGCAAACATAATGCAAATTGTTACATAGAGCGCAATTGTCTCTTCTCTCTACTATCTCTATGTGCATCACATATGACAAGAGGTTTTCTCATTATCCACACAGCTCACTCGTACTAATATACTTTACTTGAATATCCCAATATAACCACATCTATAGTAACTACTTACTATAAATATATAATATTTTATCGGCCATAATATTGTTACCTACAACTCAATCAATGGGTATTTAATGTGAGAACCAATTACTTTACTAGTGGTTTATAGTTATATATGATTATAAACTTTACATATATATAAATGTTCATGATCATAGCCTTTACATATATACTATATATAAAAATCATGAACATATATATAAATATCTAACATTTATGATATTTATAAGTGATCTTAAATATAATGGAAATAAATGATCATAATTTTACTTTATTGCTATCTCTGTTATCTATTGTCATAGTATTGTTATTACAACCAATGGAGCAAATGATGAGTATTAACCATCATAAAAAATGATTGACCAGTAAGGTATATATTTCTATATTAAATTAATAAAGATAATATACCAATTTATATTAATGTATATATACTGATTGACCATTATATCATTGTAAATTTATACTCAGATCGCTATTTATAAAATTAGATCATCGTGTTTGCACAGTTCACTACCAGATCACTATACTAGATATATGTATATAATTCAAGTCGCTATACTTAAATAAAAGTTACATTTTTTTTCTTCTCTACAAGTTGATATTGCAAAATTTTGTTACATCCTGATATGCATATAGGAAATTCGTAATTCCACATAATACATAGAGAATACTCCGAGGAATACAAATGTAGCATAATAAATAGAAAAGGTTATAACATAACTACATGCATACAATTATGATCACTAAAACAATGCTTAATATATTTGACTTCATAATATATGAATGCTTAATATAGATACTTTAATATAGTATCTCACATAATAAAGTACCATATTCTGGTACTGGAATACATAATAAAGATCAATATCTTAAGTATATTATAATGATTGTCAATATACTTAAGCATAATGTATATATAAATCTTAAAGCATAATATACATATTAAATACTTATATCATAAATTAAAGTACTAACTTCTTGTATTTTAAATATTGAATCTCTAAAATATGGTATACTGAAAATATTTAATACTTAATATTATAATATATTAAGTTTCCATAGTTAATACTTTACTAAGTCAGTACCAACAATCTCTCTTTCTCTCTCTCACACATATCGTTAAGCCATTATATATATATATATATATATATATATATATATATATATATATATTCCTCAAAATATAAAACAATTGTTTATTGAATGCTTTGTGACTTAATCATTGGTTTAGATCTATATGTAACGTACTCAATTTGCATGTATACAACTAATAATTCACACGTTACACTGATACGCTCAACTGATGTCATTACATAGCTTCAGAGATGGATAAGTTAAATGACAAGAGCCTAAGTATTGTGTTTTAGATAAATTTTATTCCAATTCATATTAAATCTTGTGTGGTTATTTGTATAACCAAATTGCCATACTATACAATCCACTACTCATAACCATGTATACAGATCACTATATATACATTCTTTATCGGATATAAACATGGAGATGAAGTATATATAGATCACTATATCCATATATTGTCTTCATTTGCAAAATGGGTATACATGGTTCAACTTCCCAATAAACTCATATGGATGTAACACACAAAAAACCACCACAATTAAATTGTTTACTATAATAATATGTAATTGATAACATTGTTTACTGTAATTAGGATAAATTTTCAACACAGATTCTCTATTATAAATAGCTTAATGTTAATAATATACTTTGATTATTAACATACACTAATTACATAGTATGCGAAATATTATATTTTAATGTAACTATAATGCATTAATATATCATGATATATTTAACTGTTACATCTAACAATGTAGCTAATATTTCAGATATGAAAATTAATGTATCCATATGACATATGAAACTATAATGTAACTAATATTATTAATGTATCTATGTATAGTATATATGTAAGTCACATAAATCTAATAGTCATATTTGTATATAGTCGTAGATTTTTATATACATATAGACAATTGTTTAGCGATCTAGTTATTAGATTATGTATATATGTATATATGCCCTTTAAAATAAATCACAGTATGAATAAATCACTATGTAGATCATTACAGGTCACTACAAAACTAAATCAAACCGCTATAAAACTAATTCAGATTGCTGATTTATATAAGATGAACATATGTAATATGAACATACACATATATTTGCCAAACTTCTCACAGAATCTGAATAACATCACCTACCTTACAACCTAGAAAAACACGATCTAGGAACTTTTATTCCCTTCTCTTATCCTGTTGTCTCTTTCTTCCTCTCCACTTTGTGTTCCTTCTATTCTCTCTATCTTTTTTTTGTGTTCTCCTCCTCTCATTGTATGGATGTTGCACTTTATTTAAAGCTTGTCTTTTCTTTCTTTTTTTTAAAGATTACTACTCTTTCTTTTTTTTCATGATTTTTCTTTTTCTTTTTCTTTGTTTTATTCATTTTCTTTTTCAAATATTAATGAAATACAATTGTTTTATTCTATTAATAATATCTTACCTTTATTTTATTTGTTTTATTTCCTTTATGAGGCTTTATTTATTAGTTACTAACTTAGCATAGGTAACCAATCATCCTGGCTTAATAATAAGAAGACTAATAACTAATTATAGTATAATCATACAAGATTAATTCACCTAAGCATAAATATGAGTTAACACACATGTAATTATCTAAATGTAGATAACATCATAAATGCACTAATGTTAACCATTCAAACCATGCATTTAACATGTACTTTCTAACATGGAGTGTGTAGGGTTTAAGTTATTCTTCTGCCATCCCCCAACACCTCCATCTATGTCACCCTCTCCAATGATGCTTTCCCTTCATCATGCTCTAAGGGATGAATCTCTCCTACGTCCAACTCATGACAAGAAGGTAGTTAGTCCATAACATCGTGACATATATCATAAAATATTATTTTAATAAAAATCAACATGATCTCAATGTAAAAATATACAATACAACTAACTCATAGCAATGCAATCATGAAATAAAAGCAACATACAACTATCACATAATAACATATGATTTATAACTTAGTTAATAATAATCAAATCAAATCATCAACTATAAATATCAATAGATAATCAAGTACATTTGCTTAGTGAGAAATCAAGATGTAACGACCACAAATTGCATGATGGTATAAAGAACTAAAATTCAAGTCAATGGTAAAGGTAACATTCAATGTAACCTAAAATCTAAAAGTGAACAAATTATCTTTGCCAGTGATAATCAACCTTGGCACACCATGTTGTTGAACCACCTCCTTGAAAAACCTTTTTATCAAATCAAGGGTATCATCCTTGAGATTTTCTATTAAAACACGATCCACTTTTTTCAACTTTGTCTACTACCACCAAGATTTGGTCATGTTTGTTTCATGATTTTTGTAATCTAGATACGAAGTCCATAGTTATTACTTCTCATTTTTACATTGGCACCTCATGGGGGTATAATTATCCAAAAATATGTTGATGTTTTACTTTCACCTTCTGACATTCTAAGCATTGGGCCACAAAGTTAGGTACAACCTTATTCATCCCTGTTGTGAATTCAAAGAACCAATACACATATTTAACTCATGTACTGATCAATGGGGTTGAACACATAGAGATAGATTTCAATCACAAATAATATTCTACTATGATTTTGATCAATTAAATCATTCTGGGACATTACACAAATATATAGAAACATCATTCCTATATTTATGGAGAACATCTCTCCACTAAATTCTCACCTAAATCCCTCTAATTATGCAAAACACTTATATACGATATATTGTTATAAATCATAACAATATAATGTATGCTAAACTAATATCTTAATATTGTTTATAACAATATTATTATATTTTAATAAACTAACTAACTAATTACTATTTACCTCTCAATAAATACTCAAATCTACATAATATAAAAGTTAGATTTCCTAATATTTCTTCCCATAGTTTTTACATGGTGCAAAAACATTCACACTCTTATTTGCAGTATGCTAACCCATCATAGCATGCCCTATTGGGCTCATGACCTTGATATAAATAGAGCCTCACTCCTCCCATAGTTTTACAGGTTTACCATAAACCTTGACATCAATAGGACCCATCAACTGTTCACCTTGTGTAGTTTTCTGGATTTACCACAAACCTTTTCAAGATCCATGAACAGACTTACATTGGTACTTTCTATCCTTTCACAATGTTTTCACATCAGAGAATTGTGTTTAGAATTTCACACAAATTACATTACATGAATATACATCATTATTCTATTCTTATTTTATAAGCATGCAACAAAAACTATAAGAAAATACACCACACAAAATGTCACCACATCATTGGTGTGGCCCCATCATTGATGAATGATAAGAGGTCATTAGAAACCTCCTTCTTCAGTGTATCCTCTAGCCTCTACTAGATGAAACTCACTTAGTCAGTATGTTGATGTCTCTCAATTGCATGTTGCTTTCACTGAAATGGGGTCCCCCCCATAATACTGACACCTTCGACATTAGGACGTCACATACAAGTGATAGTGCATCCTTATGCTTTTGAATATTTTTTGATATTTTTACAATATTACAAGACCCTTTATAAAAAAATGATTCAAAATATTTTATTGATACAAATGACATTAACCTAATCACCTAAAATGACTCTGACCTTTTGATATATAGACACTTTGGTTTTTTGACATAGAGCCAACTCTTAACAATAAAAATATTTTACACTATTTATTTAAATAATAATGACTATATTTTTGAATACACACGACATATAATATACTTCTAATAAAAAACAATTAAATGTCTAAATTAAAGACAAGGAAAAAAGACAACCTAAAATTGATTAACCTTAAACCCAAATGAATTTATAAAACTAAATATAGACCAAATACCTAATACCTAACACCTAGGCTGCACATTTGTGAAGTGTGAATTCCACTGAGTTAAGGCAAAAATACCTAAAATATTTTAAGACATTAATAACAACAAATTTCAATTTTATATTAAAAATTAACATTAAACTATGAACCTACTATAATTAACACATCTACCTATTGACTATTGAAAATGCGTACTAAAGCTGGTGGGAGATCTACACACAGGTCTACATTCAAGCATGATAAGTCACATGAATGAAATTTGCAATAAAAAATTGTTTTGTGTTCCACTCTAGTTTGTTATGCTAACTCAGAATCTAATATATGCATGAGACGATTGTGCATATGAAAGAGGTCCATATGAATTATAAACAAATCTATATTCAATTATCACACTGGGATAATGGTCTTCTCTAGTCTATGCCTTTAGAACTTGTATTGTCTTTTAATAAAAACCACCAAAAAGAGATTAACAAGATGTCCAATGAATTTAAATGTTATTTATAGATGCTAGATGGTGGAATGGAAGACATTGTGCACCGTGTATATAATAGAAGTTATGACAAAATAAAAGCTGATAAATAATCTTATGCAAACTGAAAACCAAACAAAAATTGATCTGAATGTTGAGTGCTCTAGCCATGATACAAAAAATATGGTGGCATAGTGTTAACTTTTTGAAGCTAATGTGGTCAATTATAAATCTGAGGGTGAACTATACTATTCTACACTTCCTTTATGATGAGGAAAATGAACACTACAAAAGCTACAACACAAAAATGCTCTTATCAATGGGGCAACTAGAAATATTAAATACCCCTCACATTGTTCAAAATCTCACCATGCTCTGATACCATTATTGTGAATTCAAAGAGCCAATACACATATTTAACTCATGCACTAATCAATGGAGATGAGCACACAGAGATAGATTTCAATCACAATAATATTCTGCTATGATTCTAATTAATTAAATCATTCTGGGACATTACACAAATATATAGGAACATTATTCCTATATTTATGGAGAACATATCTCCACTAAATTCTCACCCAAATCCCTCTAATTATGCAAACCAGCTATATACTATATATTGTTATAAATCATAACAATATATTCTACTAATATAATATATGCTAAACTAATATCTTAATATTGTTTATAATAATATTCTGATATTTTAACAAACTAACTAATTAATTACTATTTACATCTCGGTAAATGCTCAGATCTACACAATATAAAAGCTAGATTTCCTAACAATCCCTAGCCAAAAATATAAAGTTTTTAATTCTTCCATCATTTTCACTAGACTGACACGAATTATTAAGAAGGAAAACCCAATGGCATTTATTTCATTGGAAACATCATCTACCATAAATGCATTTAATATCCAACCTTCCATATGGATTCCAACTTTAAAATGAAGCTTTTACATCCACCTTATCAAATCACATTGTGTAGCTCAAGACATTATCATCCACACAATTAAGAGACCATTATGCAGGAACTCAAACAAAAACAATGTGAAGAGCTTGAATTTCATATCCATCTATGTTATAATATTAGACTAGTGTTTTAAAATATATGTTTTAATAGTTAAAAATTAAATATATTACATAAAATTTACCTTATGGCGATTAATACCAATTTTGTTATCCATGGATATTATGCTATTTTTACAATATTTTGTCACCCAATCTAACTAGGTTAGGTGTTGAATGCCCAATAAAAATGGAACCTACCCCTCATCATCATCTATAACATATTAACTATACTCAAACACTTTCTCTAGATTTTTATCAACTCACTATTGGACACTTTAATTTCTTGAGGTTTCTAGAAATTATTCTAATGTCATATTATGTCAAGAATTCATCTCTACATGTGACCCCAATAAAAACAATCATTTTTTCATGCACTATACATTAATGGTTTTAATTTATATTCTATGTGGACATGCTCAATAGTAACCTCTCCACCCACTCCAATAATTTTTCAGTAGTATGCAGAGAAGAATAGAAATGACTACTTATGATTTCATTTTACTAACTATGACACAAATTTATCATTTTTTCAACATGGCACATCCTTTGATACATTATTACTATGATTTTATGCTTATGAACAAGAATTTTGACGATGAAATGGAACTCACATCCACATTTTATGTGTTTTCATCCAAGATGAATCCCCTTCCCAATTTATGGCACATTATTTGGATAATATGGAATAGAATCCACACTGTGTATTTAGACACCTAAATATGGCCACCGAGAACCTCCAATCCAACTTTTGACCAATTTCCATCGAGGTGCACAATTTAGCCTAAAAACACTAAATCACATTAAAAGATTTGAACTTGACGTATTCAAGTGCTGATTTTGGCCAAAGTCTGATTCAATGGGGCAATGCAATTTATGGGCCAACTAACTTTGATCAGATCATTCTAAGTCAAAATTCCAATTTTGCACTTGGGTGCTCTGAATTGCTCTTTCCTATCAAATCTCTTGCATAAGACACGTGCCTTTGTTATTTTAAATTGGTAATATCCTAAATGGGATAATGCATCCAATGCATCTAACATTGACTTCCAATTCCAATCCAGTCAAATTTTGGACCAATAATAAGGCATTCTGATCAATTTGAGTAATTTGTGCACAAAGTGCTTAATCATGCTTAGTAGCTAATAAAACCAAATTAGAGCCTAATTAAGAATTTCATGGAAAATTGTTGAAAACTTGTTTTTATAAATGAATATTGAATATCTGCATCATTAGGTGACCTCATTTCTTGAGAAGACATCCCTAGGCCATAAATGCCACAAATATCAAGATTCATGCCTCCCATGCCCTCCATACCTTTTAATTGCTCCTCTATCCTAAATATTGATGAGCCTATTTATCAATTTTAATTGCAAAATTGGATTAATCCTTAGCCACACATCTCAATCCTGATACGGATGGTTCAGGTTGATTCTACCCATTTGCAAAAATTTATAAATAGGAGGCCTTACCACATGAATTAAAAAAGTTTTGATAATGCAAAATTATAATGCACAAATGATTCCAAGAGCTATTGAAATTAGTTTTACCATGCCAAATTGATTTCAAGCCAAGCCAAGCCAAAGGCATAAGGTGCCAAGGAGAAGAGAAGATAGCGAAGCCTCCTTTGATGATGACTTCATGAGCATAAGTAAAGCAAGCCACTACTACAAAAGCATTTGGAGCATCTAAAGAAGGTGAAGGATTCTTGTTTTTCAGTACTTTTTAGTTGTGTTTGTCATTTTTTTTTGTTATCAAGCTCACCCTAGTAACTAGGCATGAATATGTTATTTTAGTGTGTTTTTTAATCAATTTGCTCTGTTTATTTTGTCACTAACACAATACTAATCTCCTCTTCTTAGCCAAATTCCTAGTTTACATGATGGCACATCTGATGGGACCGAATAGCTTCATAAAATTGATCACAATGCTCCCTCAAGAAACTCACTAACTTTTGCTATGTAGAATCTTGGAGTGGGAGACTCAAAAGAGTGAAAAAATCAAGAAAAACATGTTTATTTTAAAAAATCATTCAGACTCATGGTATTGTGCTTAGTTATTCTTATTTTTAGACTAACTTTGTGTTTTTGTGTAGGGTTAACACTATCGCTACTTTATAAGTCATGGGATTGATTTGAAACTCACAGGGTTGCTTAACTGAGTCATGGTATTATATAACTATTAGCAGTTAAGCGATAATACCACAACTCACAAAGTGGTGGGATTGTCCTGCTAGTAGCAGGATCGTCAAACCAAGTCACAATATTATGAACAAATTGTCTGCAGTTTACAATACCACAACTTTTGAAGTTGTGGGATTGTCATTCAGAGTCATGGTACTGAGACTAAACGGTTAGCGATTAGTTACAATACCATAACTCTTAAATTTATGGGATTGTCTTGCAAGTAACGGGATTGCTTTGTCAACTAGTGGTATTGCACCACTGTGTCAAACCTGAGACTTCATTTTTCAAAGTTCATTGTTTTAAAATTAAAGTAGATTCAAGGCTAAACAACATACTAACATTTTTGTTATAGGATCAGCTTGGAAAATTTCTAAAACATGTTTAGATCATCTTTTACATGCTTTAAAGTGATCTAGGAACATTATTTTGGTTCTTAAGTAAGTTTTTTTTTAGCATTAGTTTTCAAAGTTCACAATTTTAAGACCAAGGGGTCAAATGAACACCACCAAATCTTTCATTTGATCTTAAAATTGAACACACCTATCAATTTTGTTTTCATTGTTTCAATTAGCACTTTGTTTTCACAAAATACAAGGATTTTGCATGTATGCTCTTCTATTTGTCCCCTTTAGGGAACCCTTGGAATCAGAAGCACTTTCTTTATTTGTAAATTTCCTAGCCCAAGGCATATAAATAATATCATCTAAATCACTCCCCAAAAAACTTGTAAAAGTATTGGGTGACATTGACAACAACCCTAAAATCTTTCTATTTTATGCTTTCTTTATTTCATACAAACTTGGCTTGCGAGGGGGATGTCATTACCTCCCATGAGTTATTTAGGGAAGCTTTGACCCAAGGTTTTACCTCCCAACACTGACTTCATTTGGCTCCATATTGGAGTTACACATGGGGCCTATCTATATTTGGACATCACACTACACTGAGCGAACAATAGGATGTAGTGGTTGTAAAAAAGACAATGCCACGGTCACCCAATTTATATGCTTGTCTTTTATATCATTTGATGTGAAAGTCATTATGCAATTGATTCCCTTAGAAACATTTGAAAACTTACTAGTTTAATCAACCCCACATTGCCATACCCTTGCTAGGATTTGGACGATTATACTTAGTGTATTTTGGTCATTTTTGCTTGGTATGTTTTGAGACTAAAACTTGTTTATTTGTTCATAAGACACGTCCAAACAATGTATTTGAGTTAAGGAGGGTAGTGTTATGCTGCCCAAATCATGTCAAAACATTTTGAGGCTTTTAAGTCATTGAAACATAACATATATCACATCATTCGAGCATGCTTATGCCGTTAGGCTGCTCAATTTGTTTCAATACTAGTTTACCTTGTATTAGAAACCATTGTTTTAAACCATGTTATGTATATCATTTAGACCTTTGTCTTGTACTATCATGTTGTCCAATCTTGTCTAGCTTGTTTGGTCAAATCCTAGTTTTCAACATTGAGTTTTAAATTAGTCTTGTCAAGTTTGGATTCAAACATTGATTGATTTCTATTTAGGCCTTAATTCATGGGGTTGATACATAGATCATTCTCGTTTAGGTTGTATAACTTCAGTTAATCAATTACACAAATTTGAAAACTATTGATGGTTTTTTTTTAGTAACTATCCTTATCATTGTTTGTGCCTTTATTTAGGAAAACACAATCTTTCTTCAAAGAGCCTTTTGTCTTATGCCTTATGCCAACTAATCATGTTTATGTTTGATTATGTGTGCCGAGTCTATGTCAAAGTTATTTCCAAGCTTGTCAGATTAAATTAGATCACATCATACCTTTATTTCAAGTCTAGCTTTTGACATCATTTGGCCAAAAGTCCTAGCATATGCCTGTTTGTTTGAGCCTAGCTTTTGACTATGCATTTGGACAAAAGACCTAGTTACTCAACTTTTCCCTTTCCTAGTTTAAACCTTATTTGGAACACTTTGACCTACACCTTTGACATGTCAATTTTTATTCAGATGCTTGACCTTTTGTGTGTATGACATTTGACATTTGACATTTGATGTTATAATATTTTATTCTTATCACAAACCATTTTGGAGATGCAACTCCACCTTCAGACCACATTGGAGATACAACTCCACCCTTTCGACCAAGTTAGACCAAGTTTAAACCATTTTTCCTTTGGACATAGTTTTTCAAAGTTTGTAGAACTCTAAGCCTTTTTATTGTTAGAGATTTCATCATTTATGCAGATATATCAAGCTACACCTATAGTGGAGTCACGTATAATCTAAATTATGATAGAATGATCACATAAAATGACTTTATGGTTTTAGTCAAGACTCCAATGATGATAATATGGTTTGTGAGATAGATTTCTATACATCTCATAATAATCATTCATGGGAACAAAGTCACGAACCAGCTCATGATCCAACTTGAGACCTTGATTGGTATGAAGAGGCTTGTGAAGAGGACTTTAAAGACCCAACTATAGATAATGTTGTTTGGGATACAGATCCATACCCTCTTTACAATAATCAGTATGTGGAACATAGTTAAAAACTAGCTTATGAGCCAACTCATGACTGAAATGATATGGTTTATGAGGAAAACTTGGATGCTTTGGCTTATGTGAGCAATCAAGCTCCAAAATGCCAAACCATTTATATATCAGAACCTCATCCTTTGGCTTGTGCAAGATATTAAGCCCTAAAATGCCCTATCATTACCATTTTAGGAAATCATCTTTTGGCTCATGCGAGCAATTATGCTCCCCAAGTCCCTACCATTATCCAACCACAAGTCATTCCTCATCCAGTATCAATCCCAACCAAATCTCAATCGATCCAATCATTTGAAGACCAAGTTATGTTCAAAACTGGTATTTTCCAACTCATTGAAAATGAAAGTCAAGAAAACAAACCAATCTAAGATGTTTTATTGAACCAACCACTTGTGATAAGTCAGCCTGTGATGAATCACCTATTGATCCTATCCCAGTTGTTGAGGAGTCTCACACTAATGAGCCAGTCTTTGTTGAGTCACTTATTAATTATTATAACCAACTTTGTGAAAGTCATTACCTTGACCATATGTTTATTTTTCAAGAGGCTCCTATTGACAAACTAGTCTCTGAGGAGTTATCTCTTGACCTTTTTCCCATTGTTGAGAAGTTTCACTTTGATAAACCAATTTTTATGGATCCCATTATGCCATCATAGGTTGTTACTTGTCTAATGCGAAGCATTCAATAAGACATAATTATAATAAAGTACCCATCAGATGAAGAATCAAAGTTAGAGCCAAGTTCTATTCTTAAACTGACATCATATTTAACATCAAAATCAGAATCAACAATAGTCTCAACATCAAATTAGAGTCCCATGAGTCAGAATCAGATTCAAATAAAAAATATGTTCATGACTATTACTACATTGGTTATGCATGTCTCGTAGATCAATTTGAATACATTTGTGATCCTTCTATAGTTTTTGAGAATGAGTACTTTAGCTTTAACATAATTTATCCTAGTATCTTCTATAAGGATTGTGCAGCCTCTCCCCATTCCATTACCATCAACCAATATAGCCATATTATTGACATTTTACCTCCCACAAGTGTTGATTGGGATCAATAGAATCACACTTTGTTGAACTGCATCCATGGTGACATAGTAGTTGAAGAAGAGCAAGGAGGCTTAGACCGCATTCATGCAGAAGAAGGACATTCTCCTAGTGAAACCTTTTTAAAGGCACTAGGGGACAAGCAAATTTCAAACTCAACATCTTCTAGTGAAACTTTTTCAAAAGTGCTAGAAGAAAATCAAAGTCAAAATCTATTATTTATTAGTGAAACCTTCTCAGAGGTGCTATGGGACAATCAAGACAAATTCATTGGTGAAAACCTCTTCAAGGCACCAATAGCTAAGCACAAAAGTTCTTCACTACTTGATGAAGGCAAAATCAAAGATCAAATCAAAACAGCTTCCAATCTACAGCCTAATCAACTGGTAGCTACTCTCAAGATCAAACAATAGAATAATCTGGTGGTCCTATCGAGAGAACAAGTCTTCGGTCCCACCACAACCAAAGTTATGTTAAAAACAACATCAACAACATTACGTGTGACTGAACATCTTGATCTTCATTTATTTCTCAAACATTCCACATTCCATTATCATCTACCATTCCATTTCATTAACAAACCTAACATCCATTATTTGTCCCTATTTACCATCCACAACTGTGCTTTCCTTTGTAGAGGCTAAAAATATACATTATCTTGACACTCAAAAGAATCAGAATCAATGACCAATGAAGATCACAAAAGCATTCTCACCAACCAAATCTAAAACCAATTCTTGACAGAGCAACTATTCAAATGAGGTGTGGGATAACAATTAACATGATTGATTATTTTGTTTGTATCATTTGATGATCAAGACATGCATCTCCACTTCAGTAGGAACAACAAAGTCATATGCCATTTTACTATACCTAGGCCAAACACCAACAATTATCGAGGCCAAAAACATGTACCATACTATTTCACATTACCATGCCATTGCCATTGTTACATATCCATTTGCCATTGTCGCATATCCCTGCTATTCACCCCATCACTTGGGGGCAACCCTCTTACCATATTATCCAATCTACCAGCCTATCATTATCCAAGACCATGCTATCCTATCATTCCATTTCTATCCAAATCAAAGCCTATTTTTAGTTGTTCTATCTAATCCTATTTTGATCTTGGTTCATTTGGTTCTTCCCACACTTTTTATGGGGGGATTCCAATCAAGTTTCAACAATCAATCAAATCTGTGTTTACAATGACAGTCTATGAAATTAGTGTGAAAGTTGATCTAGCAAGATATCTTTCATTTTTCATCCCATATAAAGTTTTTTTATGTGAACCTAATTATAACCATCTATAGGCAAATTCGTGTCTCACAAGTCTTGCTACTAATTATAACCACCTATGGGCAAATTAGTATCATTGACCTATTCCATTGTATCCTAGTTATAACCACGTATGGGAAAACTAAGGGCAACACTTGTTTACCATGCATTATTGCATCACCTTGCTATTACTATCATCATTTGACTGGCCATTTGTTGGATTTGAGAACTTCTTGGGACCTAGCTGGTTTTTCCCCACCTTTTGTGTGGATTAAATTACTATGACTTGAGGTCATTTTAGGACTATGTAGTTCATGCTTAATTCATGTTGAGGTTACCTTAGTCCCCCCTTTCCATATGCTCTCATCATTTTGTGAGCAACCTAAGCCACACTCTCACCATTTTGTGAACAACCTAAGCCAAATTCTTTCACCATTTTGCAAGTAGGTATATTTTCATTCTCTAACGAGTTAAGATACCTCAAAATGTCAAAAACATTCATAACATTTCAAAAATCCAAAAACATTTGCCCTGTCTAAGCCTATTTAGTTATTCTCGATCCACCTTACTGGGGCATGGTCATTGTTAGGATGCTTTTTTTTAGGCTTTCTATTTGTTTATTTATTTTAGGTTGGTTGTTTATTTATGTACTTTTTGTTTGTTTGTTTGGTTTGTTTTTTTGCTTGCATGTTTGTTTGCTTTCAACACTATTGCCTCTGCTTAGCCTATATGCGTTTGTTGGGTGATTCCTCGAGAACATTATTCTTGAGTCTATCCATATTTATACGTCAACCTTGTCATCATGGTTTTTATCATTGGTGTATTGTTTTCAATTGTTTATTAGATCAAGAGTCAGTCTTTATGCATTTTTTGGCCAAGTCTTCATGGTGTTCTATCATGATGCCTACCATCATATTCTACAAAAAAAATTAGCTTCAAGAAGGTCTATAATCAATGGAGCTATAGAAGTTTCTCCTTGGCACCTTGGCAAATCCTTCCACCCTTTATCAAATTAACCCAATGACCATTCTAGTTGTATCATTTTTAATAAGGATGAGCATCTCCTCGTTGGTAGGTACAACTAAATCATTCACAATAATTAATCTTATTCTTTTATTCATCTGTTTCATCACTTTGTGCCTACTCATATTTTAATCTATATTCCATGTTATATCCTTGAGTTATGCTTGCTAATCAGCCCTAACTAGGGAACCATCATCTTTAGCCAATCCAGGTCCTCTTAATGAATATGACCGCCTATGGGCAAATCATTATTTTGACTTTTATTCCTGATTATAACCACCTTTGGGCAAATCAACATCCTTTTTAAATCATTGCATGCAAGCATTTTCTCATTTGGATTAATCTCAACCATGGGTTAATTCCACCCTTCTTCTTATTTATTTTCAAGGGACCATCCATCAACAAATGTGATAGACACTCCCTCAAGGGGGCATCATCATAGGCTTCCCAAACACCATTTGGAGCTTTGTTCTTCAATCATCATCATCTTTTTGGCATACATGTCTTTTCTCATTATTTGAGAAGACATTTTTTTACCTATGGTTTGTAACATCTTCCCAAACATGGGCAAATTGTAGACACCTAAATCTGGGCACCGATAACCTCCAATCAAGGTTTTGACCAATTTCCATTGAAGTACACAATTTGGCCTAAAAACAATAAATCATATTAAAAGCTTTGAACCTGACATATTCAAGTGCTAATTTTGGCCAGAGTATCATTAAATGGGGCAATGCAATTTATAGGCCAGCTAACTTTGATCAGATCATTCTGAGTCAAAATGCCAATTTTGCATCCTGGTGCTCTGATTGCTCTTTCTTAACAAATATCTTGCACAAGACACGTGCCTTTATTATTTATTATTGGTAACATCCTAAATGGGATAATGAATCCAACACATCTGACATTGAATTCTAATTCTAATCCAGTCAAATTTAGGACCAATAACAAGGCATTTCGATCAATTTGAGTAATTTGTGCACAAAGTGCTTAATCATGCTTAATAGCTAATAAAACCAAATTAGAGCCTAATTAATAATTCCATGGAAACTTGTTGAAAGACTTTTTTTAGAAATGAATATTGAATATTTACATCATCAGTGACCTCATTTTTTGGAAAAACATCTCTAAGCCATAAATACCATAAGTATCAAGATTCACGCCTCCCATGCCTCATCAAAGCCCTCCATGCCTCTTAATTACTCTTCTATCCCAAATATTGATGAGCCTATTTATCAAATTTAATTAAAAAATTGGATTAATCCTTAGCCACACATCTCAATCCTGAGATGGATGATTCAGGTTGATTCTACCCATTTGCAAAAATCTATAAACAGGAGGCCTTACCACATGAATTAAAAAAGTCTTGATAATGCAAAGTTATAATGCACAAATGATTATAAAAGCTAATACAATTAGTGTTACCATGCCAAATTGATTCCAAGCCAATCTAATCCAAAGCCATAAGGTGCCAAGGAGAAGAGGATATAACTAAGCCTCCTTTGATGAAGACTTCATAAGCACAAGCCGAGCAAGCCACTACTACAAAAGCATTTGGAGCATCCAAGGAAGGTGAAGGATTCTTATTTTTCTTTACTTTTTAGTTGTGTTTGTCATTTATTTTTGTTATCAAGCTCACCCTAGCAACTAGGGATGAAGATTTTAGTTTAGTGTGTTTTTTGTTAATTTGCTTTGTTCATTTTGTCACTAAAATAATAGTAATCTCTTCTTTTTAGTCAAATTTCTAGTTCACAATGTAATTCTTGTGGTCCATAATTATACCAATAACTAAAACAAATAAAATATTTAAGTATAAAATTTATATGTACTGCAATCATGTTCATGACCCATTTCAATCTTTAATAAAATATGTTAATGAACTATGACTCATAGTTTATTCTTAAGTGTGGTATCATTTCTGACCCTTTCCAAGGATAATGGTGTGGGACTTGTTTTGATATGCGAGAGAAAAAAGTTTATTTTAAACCCTAGTGTTTCATGTTCCATGATAAGAAAATCATTGACTCTATCTACTAGAATCCAAATAACAATATCAATATAAAATCCAATATTGTCCTCCACTTCACTCCAATTTAATTCAAAAGATGAGAATAGGCCATTCATTGGATTCATTATTGGAATAACATAAATTCATTCCCACTTTGACCCCATCTTCTATAGCTTTAAAACACAATTCAATCAACTATCAATGAGTTCAAATAGATTGCATACTTTCAAAAAACACGTGAGGACAATAATTAATTTTTTACATGATGAATATAATAATCTATGTATGTAATGACTATAAATCAATTTGAATTTAATACCTTGTTGATTAATTATGTATGTAGTGACTATAATTACCTATGTATGTATGATCCAAAACTCAGAAGCTTTGGTTAAAAGATAATTCAAGAAACAAGAACAACACAATAACAATAATGCTATCTCTGAGAAGAGATGTTTTATTCATCAAATTTGCAGATCCAAACATATGCTTATCTCTGAGAAGAGATGTCTGATTTCCATTTCGAGTTACATCTTCATTTATACACATTTTTAAGGTAGGATGAGTTTTTGGAAGGTCACCAATCTTGAGGGAGATCAATTGGTTTGACTTCCATGATTTACAACAATACATAATTTGAGGAATTACTATTTTTAGAAACTTACTATTTTTAGACTACACTACTAAAATTGAAATGTAGGGAACTTACATTTATTTTTTAGGGTTTAGAACCCACTGAGTAGAGCTCAGTGTCATCTCACGATGTTTCCCTCATTCTTAGCTTTCCAATGGTTCAAACGGGGAGTCAAACGGAGCTATGGTGTAAAAGTTATGGCTCCCAGAAGTTCTACCACCAATTGGGGTAGAACCATCACCCGAATTGTCACTTGAAATGTTGCTCGGATCAATGTAATAGCCAATATTTACTATATAAGCAATGACTATTAAACATGTGAATTATTTAATTCACTTTATTGATGTTGGGCTTATTAAACATGTGAATTATACGTTATATACATACACGGTTCATTATAATGCTTACATACATGGTTAAATATATTCAAATATATAAATAATTACACCAATAACTAAAACAAATAAAATTTTTAACTATAAAATTTATATGCACTAAAATAATGTTCATAACCCATTTCAATCGTTAATAAAATATGTTAACGAACTATGACTCATAATTTATTCTGAAGTGTGGCATCATTTCCGACCCTTTCCAAGGATAATGGTATGGGACTTGTTTTGATATGCAACTTCTACACCTAAAAAATACAATTGAATCAACTATCAATGAGTTCAAATATATTGCATACTTTCACAAAACACGTGATGACTATAATTATTTTTTTACATGATGAATATAATAAACTATGTATGTAATGACTATAAATCACTCTGAACTTAATACCATGTTGATTAGTTTGTAGTGACTATAATTACCTATGTATGTAATGGCCAAGTTTTAATGTGTACACAATGACTATCAAACATGTGAATTATTTAAATCACTCTATTTATGTTGGGCTTATTAAACATAGTTCATTACAATGCTTACATACATGGTTACCATGGTTAAATAATTACACCAATAACTAAAACAAACAAAATATTCAAGTATAAAATTTATATGTACTGCAATAATGTTCATAACCCATTTCAATCTTTAATAAAATATGTTAATGAACTATGACTCATATTTTATTATTAAGTGTGGCATCATTTTTGACCCTTTCCAAGGATAATGGTGTGGGACTTGTTTTGATATCTGAGACATGAAAGTTTATTTTAAAACCTAGTGTTTCATGTTCCAAAATAAGAAATTCATTGACTCTATCTACTACAATCCAAATAACAATATCAATATAAAATCCAATATTGTCCTCCACTTCACTCCACTTTAATTCAAAAGATGAGAACAGGCCATTCATTAGATTCGTTATTGGAAGAGCATAAATTCACTGTCACTTTGACCCCATCTTCTACAACTGTAAAACACAATTTAATCAACTATCAATGAGTTCAAATAGATTGCATACTTTCAAAAAACATGTGATGACTATAATTAATTTTTTACATGATGAATATAATAAACTATGTATGTAATGACTATAAATCACTTTGAACTTAAAACATGTTGATTAATTATGTATGTAGTGACTATAATTATCTAGTATGTAATGGCCAAGATTTACTATGTATGCAATTATTATCAAACATGTGAATTATTTAAATCACTCTATCGATTTTGGGCTTATTAAACATGTGAATTATAAGTTATATACATACATAGTTCATTATAATGCTTACATACATGGTTAAATATATTCAAATATATAAACAATTACACCAATAACTAAAATAAATAAAATATATAAGTATAAAATTTATATGCTCTGCAATAATGTTCATAACCCCTTTCAATATTTAATAAAATATGTTAACAAACTATGACTTTCTCTCTCTCTCTCTCTCTCTCTCTCACACACACACACACACACACACACACACACACACACACACACACACACACACACACACACTTGTGTTGTGTAGTATATACATACACAACATACTAAAGTCATTACATATATAGTTTATTATAGTGCTCACATGCATGATTAATTATAGTGAATATATACGATATATATACCACAAATACCTAGTTGACTAAATTACACACACATACACAGAGTTAATGGAGGCCAATATAAATACATAGTTCATTATAGTGCTTAAACACATGGTTAATTACAGTGAATACATACAATCAATATGCACAAACACAATATATACATACATATATGGTTAATTATAATGAATACATACATACACATGTAAGAAAAAATGTATACACATGAAAATAAGAAAATTAAAAATACATGATTAGAGGTGGATGTTAGGAAGGTTAGATATATACGTTAAACATACACCTCTGGACTTATCAAACATGTGTGTTCCCTTTCCATCATTATATACAAACTAAATTATATTCATTACATATACAATTAAGTACTCTCATTACATACATAATTAATTTTACCCATTACATAATTAGATCCTTCTATTAAAAATTATCCCTATACTATTTTTATACTGTGAACTTTACGATGTTGTATTAACTATGTATATAATGGCTTCAGACAAGTATGCATGTGATGAAGTTAGATAACTTTGTATGTAATTACTTTAGATAATTTTGTATGTAATGACTTTAATTAACTATTTATGTGATGATCTTACTTAACTGTTTATGTATCGACGCCTAAATTTGGTATTAGACACTTGACAACATCAATTCTAGCACATCTTTGACATACAATATTTATGCATACACACTTGACTCTTATGCATACTTTCTCCCATCCATTTACCCATTTATTATATTGGCCAACTTAATTTTCTATCATTCATATTTAAGATCTCTCTAGCTAGTGTCAAAATGCTCTATAATCCTAAGCAGACTATCACCATATTCCAAGCCTTGATCTTCCCTCTCTAAACAATGTCAGAAATAGCTGAATAGTTGGGGTTACCACAAGTGTTTACCTTCACTGAAAATGTCTCAAGACTATTATTAAAATTCAAAGATAACCCTTGGTTTAATCTAAGCAAAATTTTTATCAGTTATGGGGTAAATACAAAAGAGTCATTTAATTACGAATCTATCTTAAGGGTTAGACTCACTTAGAAAAAATATCAAGAACTTGCAAGCTTGATAAATTCATTTGTACTTCATTGAGACATTACCACAAAAGCATACAAATCTAAAAAACCATCAAAGTAGTAACCCTAGAGCCAAGTCTAAACACCAACACATAGTCAAAGTTGCATGTTGTGGAGAACTAATTGTGTTTTGAGCCCTCTTCAGAGTATTGGAACATAGGAAACACTCTATCAACTTCAACTGACCACGTTAGTGTAGGATTTTACCCACTATGTGGTTTTACCTATATGGTCTAATAAGCTTACTTAGGTTAATAATAAATCATTAAGGGAAATGTAATTTAAGTTATTTTATAATTGTGAGTCAAGTTAATTAATTTTTTGGGTGACCTAGTTCCTCACTATATAATTTGCCTTCCTATGTACTTTTTGGTTAATAAATGAATGTTCATTAGTACAACTTTTGGTTCTAAAGACAAGTTTATTCCTCTTGTGAGTTATTCTTCATATTTCACTACTTCATATAAATTTAGGCTCGTGCATTTGATCCAATCTAGTTGATCCTCGATTATGGCCACTTTGACATGGTATCAGAGCTATGCTGGTAGATGAATTCATCGTATTTATTATGAGATCTTGCATTCTTTCTTGTTTGAGATTTTCATGAATTTTAATTTTCTAGGGTTTGGTGGGGTTTTTCATAAATATATGTAAATATACATACTTGAAGTCTCTAAGTGAAAAATGGATATCACCATTGGATTTAAAAGGTGGCAAAACCCTAGGAATGACTGTACACATGACCTAGTTTTATGACAATCTATTTTTGACCATTTTTGGAGGGTTTTAAGCCCATTTTCTAAATATTTCAAAAAATTGTATTTCCAGTGACTTTGAGGAAAAACCATTTATGGGTTTGTCAAGAAACCAAGTGGGGTTATTTCAAAGTTTGGAGAAACCATATAGAATCTACATTTTTGGAGGTTTCTTCAACTCAGGGGTTCTTTTAACCCTTATAGGTAATTTTGGTAGTTGGCAAACTTTTGTCTTTATGTGCACACTCATCATATCTCAACAACCCTGCTTGAAACACCAATGGATCTCATGATCTCTATCCACACACACATTAGACCCTAATACCTCTGCTTGCATGCCCACCAGACTTCAATGACTCTGCCAGCAAACCCCTAAGACCCTGAAACCTCTGCTAGCACACCTATCAAATTTTGATGACGTTACTGGCACACCCAATAGAACCTAATGGTAATTATAACAACCCTCACATACTTTAACAGACATAAAAGCACTCTCATTAGACTCTAATTACTCTACACATAGACCAGTTAGACTTTGACCCTTGTTCAAGCACAATAAAATATTCATTGGTTAATTTGTACCTTATGACATGTGAGAAAAAGAACTAACACCTGAGGTAGAGAAGGTGAAGTGGTATAATATAAGTGACAAAGCCTATGATCTTCTATGTTTTTCTATGTATCTCAACCTGCTCTTTCATATTGAATATTCTATTACTCCTAACAAAGTCTAGACCATATTGGAAAACCTCTTTGGGAAGTAGGACATAATAAGAGGTCATGAGTTGGAGAATCAACTCATCAATTTGAGCCCAGATGATTTTGATATAGTAAAAGACTTATTCACAAAGTTTAAATCACTCAGGTTATAGTTAAAACTTATGACATTAACAAAAATTATGACCAATTAATTCTTTCTTTACTTGCCAAGTTGGGATCTGACTATTTTGACTTTGTTTCTACCTTCCATGCCACTAAGCATGTCCTTGGAGCTACATAGACCATGTCATCCTTGGATGACTTTACTGTTGACATGACTTGGGAGCAAGATAAGCTCATTTAAATGGGTACTCTAGAGTCATCTAAATCACATGTCTTTATTATGAGTCATGACAAATGAAAGGCTTCCATTAATAAGGAGAAGAAATAGAATAAAAAGGACCCAAGCCAAAGAAAGGGTTAGAAATTAGATGTTAAGTCCAAAGCATCAAAAGAGTCCTCTTTAGATGGTAAATCTAAGAAAGATTGACTCATATGTGATACTATAATAAATATGGGTATAATGAATCTAAATGCATGAATAAGTAGATTGACTAACTGACTAATATGTTTTGAGAAGCACAACATTAGTGTCCTTGAGTCTTCCAATCAGATTTCATCAACAAATGAGTCTTCTAAGGCCAAAGACAATAAGAAAGGAAAAGATAGGGGCAAATCACTTGTTAAAGTTGCATCCCAACCTTCCACATGGGTTATTGATTTTGGTGCATCACACCACATGGCTTCATCACATGACACAATCTCATCCATAGAGCCTTGTTGTATGCCTTCTATCTTGTTGGGTGATGATTGTGAACTAGGAATTTGACTAAAGAGAGGATGGTTAATATTGTGTTATTCTCGAAATGAAATCAAAATGAAATGAACACACTAGCACAACATCTCTAGGCCTCATTACTAGGGGGAGTTTAGTTAACAAAACTAGAATGGAAAGCATAACTAAAATTCAAAATAAACATTCTTTCACCTTCCTTGGATGCTCCAAATAGTTTTTTGAAGTGGCTTGCTCAGCTTTGTGCTCATGAAGTCTGCATTAATAAAGTGTGGCTACCTCCATCTCTCCTTGGCACCATGTTTGGCTTTGGCTTGGCTTGGCTCAATATTTGGGAATTATAACACTAATTTGCATGAAGCTTTGGAATCAATTCAATAGTATATCTTTGATATGAGAGCTTTAAAATTCAATAGGCAAGGCTTCCTATTTATAGATTTTCAAAAATGGTTAGAATCAACTTGAACCATCCATCTCAAGATGGAGATGTGTGGTTAAGAATTAATTCAATTATATAATTAAAATTCATAAATAATCTCATCAATATTTGGGACAAGGGGGTAATGAATAGGCATGGATGGTCTTAATGAGGCATGGGAGGGGTTAATCTTGATATTTTATGCATTTATGGCCTAGGGATGTCTTACCAAGAAATGATGTAGTTAATGACATTTAATTTCCAATAAAGATTTATTCAACAAGTTTCATGGAATTCTTAATTAGGCTCATGATTTTTTTTAATTAGATCTTAAGCATGATTAGTCATTTTGATGCAAACCTTGGCTCTTTGTGCATAAATTACTCAAATTGGCCAGAATGTCTTGTTATTGGCCCAAAAGTTGACTGGATTGGAATTGCAAGTTGATGTCAAATGCGTTAGAAATATTATCCCATTTAGGATGTTGGCAACACAAAATGACAAAGGCACATGCCTTGTGTAAGAGATCTAACAGAAAAGAGAAATTCAGGGCACCCAAGTGTAAAATTGGCATTTTGACTCAAAATGATCTAATCAAAGTTATCTAATCCATAAAATGAATTACCCCATTTAATGATACCCTAGCCAAAATCATCACTTCCATAAATCAATTTCAACTCATTTAATGTGTTTTAGTGTTTTTAGGCCAAATTGTGCACTTTGGTAGATATTGGTCAAAAGCTTGGTTGGAGGTTATTGGTGGCTAGTTTTAGGTGTCTACAATTTGCCCCTATTTGGGAAGATGTTACAAACCATAGGCATAGTAACGTCTTTTCAAATAATGAGAAATAGCCTGTATGCCAAACACAAGATAATGATTGAAGAAAAATCTCCAAATGGTATTTGGGAAGCCTGTGATGATGCCCCCTTGAGGGAGTGGCTGTTACATATGTGGATGGATAGTCCCTAAAAAAGACACAAGAAGAAAGGTGGAATTAACCGATGGTTGAGATTAATCCAAATGAGAAAATGCTTACTTGCATTGATTTAAAAATGATACTAATTTGCCTAAAGGCAATTATAAACAAGAATAAAAGTCAAAATAATAATTTTCCCATAGGTAGTTATAATCATTAAGAGGACCTTAATTGGCTAAATATGATTGTGCCCCAGTTAGGGCTGATTAGCAAGCATAACTCAAGGATATAACTTGGAATACAAATGAAATATGAATGGGTGCAAATGTAGATGCTATGGTCTAATGACTAAAGAATCCATAATCAGCCAGTCATATGAGGATGCACAAAATGATGAAAGGGATGGATAGAAGAATAAGATTTGATCATTAAAAAATATTTAGTTGTACCTATTAATGCAAAGATGCTCATCTTAATTAACAATGATACAACTAGAATGGTCAATGTGTTGATTTGATCAAGATGGGTAGAAGGATTTACCAAGGTACCAAGGAGAAATGCCAGTGGCTCCATTGATTATAAACCTTCTTGAAGCTGATTTTCACTGTAGCATGTGATGGTAAACATCATGATAAAACACCATGAAGACTATCTCAAAATATGCATAAAGATTAGCTCCTAATCTAATAAACAATTGAAAATAGTGCACCAATGATAAAAACCATGATGATAATGTTGACATATGAATATGGATGGACTCAAGAATAATGTGTGGAATGAATCACCCAATGAATGCATATAGACTGAGTCAAGGCAACAATGATGAAAGAAAATAAATAGGCAAGTGAACAAACAAATAAACAAATAGAAAGCACATAAACAGATAAACACACATAAAACCTAAAAAGGAAAGCAAAAGAAAGCATATTAACAATGACCATGCCCTAGTAAGGTGGATTGAGGATAACTAACTAGGCATAGACATGATGAATTTTTTTGGTTTTTTTTTTAGTATCTCAATTCAATGGAGAATTATGAGATACTAAATGGTTCAAGCTCATAAACAGTGAGAGCGTGGCTTAGGTTGATCACAAAATGATGAGAGCGCATGAAAAGGGAGACTGGGGTGACATCAAAATGAATTAAGTACAACCTCCTTAGTCCCAAAATGACCTCAAGTCACAGTAATTCTGTCCACACAAAAGGTGGGTAAAAACCAACTAGGTCCCAACAAGTTCTCAAATTTGACAAATGGCTAGTCAAATGAAAACAATAATGACAAGGTGATGTAATAATGAAAGATAAAAAAGTGTTTCCCCTAGTTTACCCATAAGCAGTTATAACTAGAATACAATGGCATAGATCAATGATACTAGTTTGCCCATAGGCGGTTATAATTAGTAGTAAGACCAGTGAAACACTGATTTTGCTATAGGCGGTAATAATCAGGCTCACATAAACCAAATTTGATATAGAATGGAAAATGAAAGATATCTTGCTAGGTCAACTGTCACACTAATTTCATAGACTGTCATTGAAACCCAAATGTGATAAGAGGTGAAAAGTGTGGGAAGAACCAAAGGAACCAAGATCAAAACAAGATTGGGTAGGATGACTAAAAATAGGCTTTGGTCTAGATTGGAGTGGAATGATAGGTTGGCATGGTTTTGCTGAGGATAATGATAGACTGGTAGGATGGTATGGTTTTTTCTCTAGGATAAGGATTGTTTTGGATAGATTGGATAAAATGGTAAGAGGGTTGCCCCCAAGTGATGGGGGAAATGGCAGGATATGTAATAATGGCAAAAGGATATGTAACAACGATAATGTCATGGTAATTGAAATGGTATGGTACATGTTTAGTTCTGGCCTAGGTATGATAAATGGCATATGATTCTATTATTCCTACTGAAGTGGAGATGCACATTTTGATCAACAAATGACACAGAAAGAATAATCAATCATGTTAATTGCTATCCCACACCTTGTTTGAATAGTTACTCTATCAAGAACTACCTACAGATTTGGATGCCAAGAATGTTGTTGTGATCTTCATAAGTCATTATTTTTTATTCCTTCAAACATCAAGACAAGGTATCTTTGTAGCCTCCGCAAAGGAAAGTGCGATCGTGGATGGTAAAAAAGGACAAATAATGGATGGTAAGTTTGTTTGTGAAATAGAATGGTAGATGATAATGGAATGAATGATGGTGGGTAAATAAATGAAGATCAAGAATTTTAGTCACATGTAATGTTGCTAATGCTGGATTTGACATAACTTTGGTTGTGGTGGCACTGAAGGCCTTTGAAGATGCTCTTGATAGGACCATCATATTTTTCTATTGTTTGGACTTGAGAGTAGCTACCATATGATTAGGTTGTAGATTGGAAGGTATTTTGATTTTATCTTTGATTTTGACTTCATCAAGCATTGAAGAACTTGTATGCTCAACTATTGGTGCTTCGATGAGGTTTTCACCAATGAAGTTATCTTGATTGTCCTGTAGCATCTCCAAGAAGGTTTCACTAATGGATGTTGGATTTTGACTTTGATTTTCTTCTAGTGCTTCCATAAAAGTTTCACTAGAAGATACTAATTTTTTGTTAGGGTGTGGAGCTAAAAGCTTCACCTTGATGCAAACAGAAGGAGGATGCTGAGTATACAGTCACCGACGTCAGTAGGCCATAATCAACGTCGGTCAGGGATCAGTGTATAGCAATCGACATCAGCAGGGATCGACTGGTGTCGGTCACCTCCAGGTAGACAGGGACCGATGTCAGTCGCCTGTGGTGGTTCCAAAACTGCTGTTGATGAACAGTCAGTTAAGTGAATGGGTCATTTGCATAATGAAGACTATTTTGAGTCTTGAGCTACAAGTCTAATCATTGTATGCATGAGATCTATATAATAGACTCATGGGATGTATTGTTATGTGTAGAACTCAAGTGTAGAACTTGGAGAGCTCTTCCAATGGTAGAATCAAGTAGGATTCTTCATGTATGTAAGATTAGGTTGGTCTGCAGGGGTGTGTGTATGCAAGGGTCAAAAGGAGATCGGCGGGGGAGCAAGATCCAAGGTGACAACAATACATCAAGGAGCAGAATCATGGTGAGATCTACTTAGAGTACTGGTTTGTACTCGGTTGTATTAGACGTACAATGAGGTGAACAACGGCTTGTGTTAGCTGTGTGTTGTGACCTATTGAGAGAGGATTACTCAGGAGGGAAGATTACTGGGAGCCCTTGAGGAGGAAGCCTCACAGAGGTGGAAGAAGAGTGTGATCTCTTTATTGTAATTTCCTTTGTAATGAGTTGAATACAATTGTGTGTTGCCTCTCATATTCTGTGTGTTTTCTCATTGATAGTTATTTGTTCTTCTGGTTATTTCTGCATCTTAAGTTGCTTATACAATGGTAATCATGTGTGCTCTTAAATCTGACAAGTTGTGTCAGAGCTTTGGGGAACTTAGGTCCTATCAAATGGTATCAGAGCGAGGTTGGACGTTCTCAGAGTGAGTTTGACTAACAGATGGCCCAGATCTGTTAAGTGTTGTTGATTACAGGTTACTCACAGGGGTTGCTGTTTGAGTGGGAGTATAGCAATGGCAGAAGAAGGTAAGCTGAGAATGAAGAAATTCAAGCACATGATTAACACCACAAGGAGTGTGGTGGGTAGTCTTCAAGTGGGAGCTTGAAGAGGAATACAAGCCAGGATGCAGATTAGACAAAGTACTAGTTTAGGTACAGGTGTAGCTGTTTATCTCCAAGTGGGAGATTGTTAGGGTGTGAAGCTAAAAGCTTCACCTTGATGCAAACAGAAGGAGGATGCTGAGTATGCAGTCACTAACGTCGACAGGCCACAACCAATGTCGATCAGGGATCAGTGTACAACAACCGACATCGGTAGGGATCAGCCAACGTCGGTCACCTCTAGGTAGACAGGGACTGATGTCAGTCACCTGTGGTGGTTTCAAAACTGCTGTTGATGAACAGTCAGTTAGGTGAATGGGTCATTTGCATGATGAAGACTAGTTCGAGTCTTGAGTCACAAGTCTAATCATTGTATGCATGAGATCTATATAATAGACTCATGGGCTGTATTGTTATGTGTAGAACTCAAGTGTAGAACTTGGAGAGTTCTTCCCATGGTAGAATCAAGTAGGATTCTTCATGTATGTAAGATCAGGTTTGATATGCAGGGTGTTGCAGGATCATGGTGGAGATCTACATGTGATAATTAAGATCAGGTTGGTCTGCAGGGGTGTGTGTATGCGAGGGTCAAAAGGAGATCGGTGGGGGAGCAAGATTCAAGGTGACAACAATACATCAAGGAGCAGAATCATGGTGAGATCTACTTGGAGTACTGGTTCGTACTCGGTTGTACTGGACGTACAATGAAGTGAACAACAGCTTGTGTTAGCTGTGTGTTGTGACCTATTGAGAGAAGATTACTCAGGAGGGAAGATTACTGGGAGCCCTTGAGGAGGAAGCCTCACAGAGGTGGAAGAAGAGTGTGATCTTTTTATTGTAATTTCTTTTGTAATGAGTTGAATACAATTGTGTGTTGCCTCTCATATTCTGTGTGTTTTCTCATTGATAGTTATTTGTTCTTCTGGTTATTTCCACATCTTAAGTTGCTTATACAATGGTAATCATGTGTGCTCTTAAATTTGACAAGTTGTGTCAGAGCTTTGGGGAACTTAGGTCCTATCATTTTTAAATTTGATTGTCCCCTAGTGCCTCTGAAAAGGTTTCACTAGGAGAGTGTTCGTTTGCTACATGAATGTGGTCTTAGTCTCCTTGCTCATCTTCAACTATTATGTCACTATGGATGTAGATTAACAAAGTGTGATTCTGTCGGTCCTAATCGACACTTATGAGAGATGGAATGCCAATAATATGGCTATGTTGGTTGATGGTAATGGCTTATGGAATAGTAATGGAATGGGTAGAGGCTGCACAATCCTTATAGAAGATACTAGGAGACTTTATGTTGAAGCTAAAGTACTCTTATTCAAAAACCATAGAAGGATCACAAATGTATTCAAACTGATCTATGAGGCATTCATAACCAATATTGTAACAACCATGAATTTACTCCATTTTTGAATCTGATTCTGACTCAATAGACTTTGAATCTGATGTCAATATTTTGATGCTAAAGCTGATGTTGGTTCAATAATAAAACCTAATTTTAACTCTAATTTTTCATCTAATGGGTAGTCTGTTACAATGATATCTTGTTGAATATTTGGTTTTAGACAAATAACGGCCTATGATGGCATGGTGGGCTCCGTAAAGACTAGTTTGTCAGAGTGGGCCTCCTCTAAGATGGGAAAAAGGTCAAGAGATAACTCCTCAAAGACTAGCTTGTCAATAGGAGGATCTTGAAAAATAGGCATATGGTCGAGGCAATGATTTTCCCAAAGGTAGTTATAATCATTATGAAGTGACTCAACAAAGACTAGCTCATCAGAGTGAGACTCATCAATAATAGGTATAGGATTAATGGGCGATTCATTATAGGTTGACTTATCATAAATGGTTGGTTCAATAGAAATATCTTAGATTGGTTGGATATTTTAGCCTTGGTTTTCAATGAGTTGGAAAATACCAGTTTTGAACACAGCTTGGTCTTTGAATGATTGGATCGGTTGAGGTTCGGATGGGATTAGTATTGGACAAGGAATGGCCTATGGTTGGATAATGGTAGGGCATCAAGGAACATGATTTCTCACATGAGCCAAAGGATGAATTCTTGAAATGGTAACGATAGGGTGGCATGGAGATTGATTTCTCACACAAGCCAAAAGACTAGGTCCTAGAATGATGAAGGGGCATTATGGAGCTTGATTGATCACACAAGCCAAAGGATGAGGTCCTGAAATGATGAAGGGACATTGTGGAGCTTGATTGCTCACACAACCCAAAGGATGAGTTCTTGGTATGGAAATGGCGTGATTTTGTGGTCCTAGAATAGAAATGGTATGACATAGTGGAACCTAATTACTTGCATAAGCCAAAACATCCAAGTCCTCCTCATAAACCATATCATCCTAATCTTGAGTTGGATCATAAGCTGGTTCTTGACTGTGTTTTGTGTAATGATTATTGTAAAGAGGGTATGGATTTGTATCCCAAATAACATTATATGTAGTTGGGTTTTCAAAGTCCTCCTCCTAAACCATATCATCCTAATTGGTAATTTTATTTGGATTTTGACTATGTTCCCCATATGAAGTATTATAGGGAGAATAATAAAACTCTTTACAAAATCTTTCTCTGTAAGGGTTCTTAGTGAGATTTTATGCAACCATTCTATCATAATTTAGATTGTACATGACTCCACCATAAGTGTAACTAGACATATCCACATAAATGATGAAAGCTTTGAAACAAAAAGGCTTAGAGTTCTGCAAACTCTGAAAAATTATGTCCAAAGGACAAATGGTTCAAACTTGGTCTAACTTGGTCGAAGGTGGAGCTATATCTCCAAATATTGAATTAATCATGGAGCTATCTCTCCAAAATGGCTTGGAGTTGCATCTATAAAATGGCTTGTGCTAAGATTTGGCATAAAGTACTCTAATGTCATATGCATAAAAGGTTAAACATCTGAATAAAAATTGGCATATCAAAGGTCTAAGTCAAAGTGTTTCAAACAAGGTATAAACTAGGAAAGGGAAAAGTGTTGCTAGATCATTTATCCAAATGCAGAGTCAAAAGCTAGGTTTAAATAGGCTATGCTATGACTTTTGGCCAAACGGTGTCAAAAGCTAGACTTGAAACAAAGGCATGATGTGAATTTGATTTAATCTAACAAGTTTGGAAATAAATTTGTCATAGACCTGGCACATGGAATCAAACATAAACATGATCAAATGTTATAAGGCATGAGATAAAATGCTTTTAGAGAAAGGTTGTGTTCTCCAAAATAAAGGCATAAACATTGATGAGGATAGGCATTGATCAAACAAACAATAAATAGTCATTAAGTTTGGGTAATCGATTAACCAAAGTTATGCAACCCAAAAGAGAAAGATCTATGTATCAGCCCCATGAATTGAGGCCTAAATATAAATCAATCAATGTTTGAATCCAAACTTTAATAAGGTTAATTGAGAACTCAATGTTGAAAACTAAGATTTTACCAAACAAGCTAGACAAGATTAGACAGCATGATGGTGCATAAACAAGATCCAAATGGTTGACATGACATGGTTTGAAATAAATGGTTTTTGGTGCAATGGTAAACAAGTTTTTAAAACAAATTAAGCAACCTAATGGTGTAAGCATGCTAAAATGATGTGATCAATGTTATGTTTCAAAGACTCAAAGGCAAAATGGTTTGACATGTTTTTTTGTCAGTGTAACACTACCCTCAATAACTCAAATGACATGTACACAAACAAGTTTAGCAAGAATTTCAAGGCACAAGCGTGGTGTAAAATGGCTAGCATAATGTCTCTTTAGACAAAAGAATGGACTATAAACAAATTGTTTTTGACATGGTTTATAAAAAAACAAATAGGTTTTAGTCTCAAAACATACCAAGCAAAAATGACAAAAATACACTAAGTATAATCATCAAAACCTTAACAAGGGTATGGTAATGCGGGGTTGACTAAAAAATATTAGTTTTTGATCATTCTAAAGGGATCAATTACATAATGACTTTCACACCATGATGCAAAAGAAATGCATGTAATTACGTGTCCATGACACTTGGCTTGTTTCAAAAAGGTCTTGTCCTTTTTACAACCACTACATTCATTGCTTGCTCAGTGTAGTGTGATGTTCAAAGTGCAGATATGTCCCATGTGCAACTCTAACACTAGAAGGTGGTTTAACTAATCAAACCTCTGATCCTAGTGGGAGTGGTTGAATTTAGTGTTAGGAGATGAAACCCCAGGTTAAAACTTCCCTAAAGAATTTGTGGGAGGTAATGAAGTCCCCCTCGCAAGCCAAGATGAAATGAAATAAAAGACATAATAGAAAGACTTTAGGGTTGTTTCAAGATCATCCAAACTATTGTGAGTTCTTAAGGAGTGCTTTAGATGACATTCTTTCTATGATTTGGATGAGGCATGTTTGTAATAAAGATGATGCTTTTAATTCTAAAATTTCCCTTAAGGGGATGGATGGAAGAGCATACATTCAACGTCCCTCTTTTTGCCAATGAAATTCTAAGTCTAAACAAATATTGAAGACAAAATTTGACAAGTGAGTTCAATTTTAAGCACCAAGTGAAAGATTATGTGGTGTTATTTTGACCCCTTGGTCTTAAGTTGTATCTTTGAAAGCATAATTTTTCAAACCATTCACTTAAGCACCCTAGTTTTTCTTTAAGCACCAACATTGAATGTGTGTTTTGTTAAATGCAATCAAAACAACTTCTAATTCACTCCCTCAACCTACAAAAACACAATTATAAAGGCTTTATTTGAAACACTTAAGAGTTTGAGCAAACAACATTAAAATTTTTAACTCTCTATTGCAATCCCATTGTTACACAGTCAATATCATTATTTTCCTACAAAACCACAATTTCAGACAACAATATCATTATTTCGGGTTAGATCAACAAAAAACACAATATCATTGTTCCCCTATGAAATCGCTACCAATTTAAACAATGTCATTGTTATAAATAAAATCGCTAGCACAAATCAATAATATCACTGCTCAGGAAATAATATCATTGTTCTAGTCAACAATATCGCTGTTACCAGATAAAAAACATAAAATCATTATTCTGTTGATAAAATTGCTGCCCAAAATGATGATATCATTATTTTAGTGAAATCATTGCTCATGTAAATAAAATCATTATTTTGATGAATGATAATGCTGCCCAAGGCTACAAAATCACTTTTCAGTAAACAATGATTTTTTTTACAAAATTACTACTATGATAATAACAATATTGTCACAAAGAGCAAAACCGACGTTACCAGGAACAAAAATGCAATTATAAAAAAAAAAAAATTTTAACTTAAAATTACACTCTTTTGGCACTCTCACTTCAAGATCTTGCATGGAAAAGATTAGTGAGTTGCTTGAAAGAGATTTGTGACCAAATTTGTGGGGTTAGGATCCCATTGAACGTGCCATTATATGAACTAGGAATTTGACTCAAGAGAGGATGGTTAGTATTGTGTTAGTCCCAAAATGAAATCAAAACAAAATGAACACACTAACATAACATCTTTAGGACTAATTACTAGGGGGAGCTTAGTTAACAAAAATATAATAAAAAGCACAATTAAAATGCAAAAAAAACCTTCTTTCACCTTCCTTGGATGCTCCAAACAACTTATTAAAGTGCCTTGCTTGGCTTTGTGCTCATGAAGTCTGCATCAATGAAGTGTGGCTACCTCCATATCTCCTTGGCACCATGTTTAGATTTGGCTTGGTTCAATATTTGGTCATTATAAGACTAATTTTCATGAAGCTTTGGAATCAATTCAACATTATAACTTTGGCATATTAGAGCTTTAAAATTTAATAGACAAGGCCTCCTATTTATAGATATTTAAAAATGGTTAGAATCAACCTAAACCGTGCATTTCAAGATGGAGATGTGTGGATAAGGATCAATTCAATCATGTAATTAAAATTCATAAATAGGCTTATCGATATTTGGGATATAGGGGTAATGAATAGGCATGGAGGGTCTCAATAAGGCATGGGAGGGGTTGATCTTGATATTTTATGCATTTATGGCCTAGGGATGTCTTCCCAAAAAATGATGTCATTTGATGTACTTAATGACAATCAATTTCAAATAAAGTTTTATTCAACAAGTTCCATGGAATTCTTAATTAGGCTCATGATTTAGTTTAATTAGCTTTTAATCATGATTAGTCATTTTGATACAAACCTTAGCTCTTTGTGCACAAATTACTCAAATTGATCAAAATGTCTTGTTATTGGCCCAAAATTTGAATGGATTTGAATTGCAATTCAATGTCAGATGCATTAGAACCATTATCTTGTTTAGGATGTTGCTAACACAAAATGATAAAGGCACATGCCTTGTGCAAGAGATTTGACAGAAAGGAGTAATCCAGGGTACTTAGGTGCAAAATTGGCATTTTGACTCAAAATGATCTTATCAAAGTTAGCTACTTCATAAATTGCATTGCCCTATTTAATGATACCCTAGCCAAAATCGACATTTGAATATATCAATTTTAACTCATTTAATGTGTTTTAGTGTTTTTAGGCCAAATTATGTACTTTGGTAGAAATTGGTCAATGGCCTAGTTGGAAGTTATCTATTGCTAGTTTTAGGTATCTATAATGATACTTCTACAGAAGTTAGTGGGAGTGGATCTATTGAAGTGAATGATTAGACATTTCATGATGTTTTGTGTTCCCTCTTTATTCACCAATCTCTTATCTATTTATCAGACCATTCACATTGGTTTAGGCAAGAAATTTGAGTTCATACCCAATTCAATGGTTATTAAGGAAGCGTACAGTTTCTCCATTGTTACATTTGGGAAAGTAAATCACTAGTCATGATTATATACTTTCTCACATTTTGCTCTTGATTAACCCTCTACTACACTACTCACTCATTCAGATGGGGTGAGTAAATTATGGCACGAGTGATTTGACCATCTCAACTATTTCTACCTGGATTAACTTAGACAATTCATGGTTTTAGAGTTTTCACATGTCAAGTTTTATGACAAAGTTTTTCAAGGTTGCATACTTGGTAAGTATCTTGAGGAGAAGTATGATAAGGGAAAACCACAAAGAGTTAAACAAACATTGGAGATTGTCCATAGTGATATTGTTGTTCTATTTCTAAAACTTTCATTCAACATGACTATATATGTGCTTGTTTTCATTGACGACTTTTCAAGGCATACATGGGTGTATTTTATTAAGCATAAATTAGAGGTGTTTGATCATTTTAATGACTTTAAGGTGCTTATATAAAAATAGTTAGGTAAATCTATCAAAATTTTATGCATCGACAATGGTGGTGAGTATGTTAGTAACCATTTTGAGCAATTATGTACATCAAAGGGGATTGAACTACAATGTACAATTCAATATAGTCCTTAGTAGAATGGTGTTGTAGAACACAAGAATAGGTCTGGAAGGAAATGACCAGAAATATGTTACACTCCAAGTCTCTTGCACCTTAGTATTGGGTCGAGGCCATCAATTTTGTGTGTTATATCTAAAACCATGTTCCTCATAAAAAATTAAAGGGAGTCACTCCTTTTGAAGCTTGGAGAGATTGAATACCCATAATAAAGCATTTTTGAGTGTTTGAATCTCTTGTTATGGCCTGCATTCAAAAGAAAAAACTTAAGGCAATGGAACCTTAGAGTCAGTCTTGCATCTTCATTAGATATATTGAGGGTGTTAAGGGATACAAGCTTATCCATCCCTCCACTTGTGAGTTATTTTTTAAGAGGAACATTCAATTTTAAGAGGGTCCTCAAGAGTCTGCACATGACATTCCTCCCTTTCCTTGGATGCACAGGTATTTGATAATAATTTTAATGATACAAATGTTCCTGAACAACTCCTTAATGATTTAGATTCTTCATCTTTTTTTGGTGATGAAAGTAGTGATGAGGATTCACTTCTTCCTTATCCTCAAGTATATTCAAAGGAAGAGGAATATCTTCCTAACTCTTTGATCACTGGTCCTCTTAAGGCTATATAAACATTATAAAGTGTTGGCCAATGGGTTCGAGATCCATCAGACATTAGGCAAACCTATTCATAATTCTAGAATGCCCCACATGCTTTTATTTCATCTAATTCTAATCCATATTCCTTTCATGAGGCATCAAACACTCCTAATTGGGATACTTATATGAAAGAGGAATATGGTTCCTTGTCAAGAAACAACACTTGGGATTTAGTCCCTCCTCTTAAGGGAATAAAAATGATTAGATGTAGATGGATCTACCAAACAAATTTTGTAGTAGATGGGTCTATATAAAATTTCAAAGAATGTCTAGTAACAAAGTGTTTTTTTAGCCACCTAACATTAACTATACCAAGAAGTTAACCCCAGTTGCCAAAATGAAGTCAATCTGACTCACACTCACCATTACTATAGCACATCACTAGGATGTTCATCAGATGGATACAAAGAGTGCCTTTCTTCATGATGACCTCAAAGAGGAAAAATAAATGGAACAACCACAAGGATTTGAGGAAGATTCTTCCTTAGTTAAAAAACTTCAAAAATCTATCTATGGCCTCAAACAAGCTCCTCGAGTTTGGTATGCCAAGATGGACTCCTATTTTATTTTAGTTGTGTTCACCAAATGCCATTCTGATATGAATGTTTATATTTTATGATAGGATGATTCACTGTTGATTTGGGTTCTCTATATGGATGACCTTTTGATCACAAGAATTTCTTCATCCACCATCACAATAGTGAAAATTGCTTTATCTGACAGGTTCTCAATGATTGACTTGGGCTTGTTGTATTACTTTTTTAGGATTGAAATTTATCAGTCTGACTTTGGGTTTACTATTACATAATCCAAGTATGCTCTTGATTTTCTTACAAGGTTTAATGTGGCTGAATATAAGACAACTTTGACTCTTTTTCTATCTGGTGTGAAGCTTGAGGCTAATTGTCCATCCCCTTTAGTTAATACTACTTCATATTGATAACTTGTTGGTAGTCTCATCTACCTTATAGACACTAGACCTGACATTTCATATGTAGTGGGTAGGTCTCCAAATTTATGAAGGAACCACATGAGTTACACTTGAAAGCAGCTAAACAGATTCTCCACTACATTCAAGGTACTCATAGTTTTAGGATTCACTATGGAATAGGCATCAATATTGATTTGATTGGTTTTATAGATTTAGTTTAGGTTGATAATATTTAGAATCATAAGTCTACTGAGGCTATAATTTCTCCCTTAGTTTAGGTCTAATTAATTGGTAAAGCAAGAAGTGGAAGCTATTGCCTTATCTTCTACCGAGGTAGAATACAAAGGAGTTGTTAATGCTACCACTAAGGTTATTTGGATTCAGGGGGTTCTCACTAAGTTTGGATTCTAATTTTGATGACGAATAGTCATATTTTATGACAACTAAAGCACAATCTAAATCTACAAGATTCTGATCCTCCATCAACATAGCAAACATATCGAGATTCACATGCATTTCATTTAGGAGCTCATACATGAGCAATTCATTGATCTCTAAGACATTTACATAATAGAGTAAATTACTGATATATTCACCAAACCCTTTATTGAGAATATGTATCTTCATTTTCAGGCTCTTCTCGAGGTTCAGGTAGCTCTGTCTTTCTCCTCCTCTGGGAGATCATCTCTATGTAGTTGGATACCTCCCCAGGCCTCTATGCCTATACACAATTCTTCTACCCACCTTTGCTAAACTTAAGGGGGTGTTAGTGTAGGTTTTTTCCCACTATGTAGTTTTACCTACACAGTCTAATTAACTTGCGTAGGTTAATAATAGGTCATTAGGAGAAATGTTCTTTAAGTCATTTTCTAGTTATGTGTTAAGTTAATTACCTTTTTGTTTGACCTAATTTCTCACTATATAATGTACTTTATTATGTGTTTTCTAGCTAATAAATGAATTCTCATTAATACAACTTTTCGTTGTGAAGATAAGCTTCTTCTTCTTGTGGGTTGTTCTTCCAATTTTATTACTCCATACATATTCAACCTCATGCATTTGATTCTATCCAATTGATCCTTGATTGTGGCCCACTCTGACAACCACATACTATTTATTAAGGGTGAATGATTTTGATTAGAGTTATGCCAATATTATAATCAACTTCAATTGATCACAAACATTCATTTGATACAATACAATTGAGAATTGAATTTAAGTGTGGTTAAAAACAATCTATATATTTAACCAATTAACTTACATCTTATCGATTGCATATTTATATTACATGTGAGAATTGAATTTAAATATGTTTAAAAACAATCCATATATTTAACCAATTAACCTACATCTTGTCGATTACATATTTATTTAAATATAAAAATACTAGTTATATATATTCTCTAAAATAAAAAACATTAGAATATATTTATAGAAAATATAATTTAATAAGCCTATTTAACTTTTTATTAGTAAATTATGACTTTCTACAAAGATATAGCTTTTTGTCTTTCTTTTCACAAATAAATTTTACATTTAATTTTTTGTTTTTCTTTTCACAAATAAATTTTATATTCAATAAATTATTTTTTATAAATTTTTTTTAAAGAATTATTAATATATATTATTTGATAGAATTTGAAATGTCAATAATAAAAAAATATAATGTAATATATATTTTTTAAATTACATTATATTTATCATCATCATTTCAAATAAATTATCAAATAACATATATTAATAATTCTTAAAAAATAAATATTTATAAAATAAATAGTTATAAAGAATAATTTATTGAATGTAAAATTTGTCATTGAAAAAAAAGACAAAAATCTATATCTTTGGAGAAAGTTATTATTTACTAACTAGTACTTAAGTAGGTTTAACATATTATATTTTTTATTAATATATTCTCATGTTCCTTACGACTATTTGTTGATGGTGAAAGGTTTGGCAATGTAATATTTTAAACATTTTGACTTGTCATATGGATAAATGGATCATAAATAACTAACTTGAGATACATTTAATTAATTGGGTGAGTTAAATAATATTTGTAAAATAATAATAAAATTTAATTAGTAATTATTTTTTAGAAGGTTTTATAAATACATTGAAAGGTAAGTTGATTAGTGTTGCATTGGAAATATATTTTATTGTTTATAAAATTATATTTTAAATATAGTATATGCAAGATATTATTAATCATTTATTATTGTAATATTTTTGATGTCATAAAAATATTTATACAATACAAATTCAATCCATTAAAAGTCTTCACAAACATCAAAATCTTCCATTAAAATAATAGAATTATGGAGACAAATAAATAATAATTATTCATGAACAAAGTTTCTACTTTTCATTTTTATGATACATATATGCATACATATGCATACATATACATACATACATATATATATATATATATATATATATAGACACATATATACATATGTATACATATATATTTGTATATATGTATACATACAAACATATATATGTGTGTATATATGTATGCACATATATATGTATATATACATACACATAATAATTATTTATGTTTTGTTTTGGTGACAATTTACCTAAAATTTCACTTTACATATGATATTGTTTATAATAAGATCTGATTGTATATATATGGTCATACAAATATTTAAGAATTATTGTATATATATGATATATATGTATATTATTTATAATAAGTTTCAAAAATATTACATAACTTGTTGATAAAAGAATTGTAGAGGAAAATAAAATAAAATTTGAAGGAAAAGAAGAAGAATGGTGATATAATATAATAACATACAAAATGATAAGTTTTGGTTTTAAGCTTATGTTTTATCCATGTATTTGTTTGTGAAGTCTTTCATCCTTTGGTAAAATTCAGTGAGAGAGTCATGACCTACCATGACCCAATTGACCTCTTGCATAGGGGATGTTATCATATTGTATTTGGAGATGAGATATTTAATGGATAAAATAGGGCTTATAATGATACATTCAATTGAGGGCATATTTGGTGGTTTATCAAAGTGTTTATTCATCCAATATTTTTTGTCAAACTGAACCATTGGCTTCTTCTTTCTTCCACATTAAGCATATGTGTTGTGTGTTATATCCAAGGGTAAAGAGGATATTAAATCTAAAATCATTATTTTGGGGATGATACAGGTTCCAAATGTCCTTAAGGACCTCAATTTTGTGGGGTAGGTTGGTGGGGAGTGCCTACTACATGATGTATTAAAATGTATCAAAGGTGGGCATAACTGGTGCTAAGACAGAGATAATATTATCCTAGAGATATTCCAAAAAGAAAGGTGGGATAGAAGTTATGCCTTAGATTGATGGAGCATACTAGATTAGTTGGTTGAGGGGTTCTTCATAGTTGAAACATGTGTGAATATATTTGAGATAGATTGTGATGCGGGTGGAGGAAGGGTGGTTGGATGCCATTATAGGGATGCAAAGATGTGAGAGAAAGGTGCAAAGGATAATAAAGGAGTTTAGATGGCACTGGTGAATAAAGTGTGAAACAAGACATGATTAAATGGAGGGAAACAGGAAGAGAAGGGAAACATGCAAACAATGAATTTATGAAGCAATAAGGATAGTTACATTTGATGAGACTTGAATAACATAAGGAGAAATGATGAGAGATTAAATTACATCACAAATAATGATTTCCTTGAGTTTATAAAAGTCTATGATATTATCACTTTTGATTAGACTAAATGTTTCCAAGTTAACTCCAAGATTTGCTAGAATTTTAGCATTGCCATTAGCCTTTCTGAAGCAGTGAAGGAATTTGATGTTTTAGAAATTTTTGAAGAATGAGAATGTAGGACATAAAATAAGCTCCAACTTTTAGTTTGATAGTGATCTTTTGTTTAGATCTAAAATGAAAATTTGGGAATCAACTTTGATGATAAATTTGGCGACTCCTCAAGAGTAGGCTAGTTTTACTCCATTAGTCAATACTAAACATTTAGCTTGATTATTGGTGGAATCAAAGAGTTGTGCTGAGGATGCTGCTAAAAATTTTCTTTGTGATTTTCAAGAATAGAACTAGCCCTTGCTTGCCCAAAGTTGTTGTTGCCACCAAATCTTGCACCCTAGAAGAGGGTGTTCAAGCCTCTTCTAGATTTGGGTAACATGGGAACATTTCAAAGTATGTCCGTGTACCTATATTGGAAGTGAGCCTCTAGATTTAAGGGCTAGCTCCTTGAATATATTTTGCAATGCTTATCACTTAAACTACTACATACTTATGGGGAAAAGAGTTAGAGAATGCATAAATTGAACCTACTCTAAAGGAGGTGATGCACCAAAATGTCTTCCATGTGACCATCATATTTTTACCATGATGAAATAAGGCATACAAACTAGTCTCTAAGTCTTAATGGGTTATAACATGAGCATTTTAATATAGAGGTGATATGTGAGTAGTAACACAAGGCAAATGAACCAGAGGACATTTCACACTCCATGGATAATTATACACTTGAAAAAACTTTACATACGAGACTACACTCTATATGATCTGTTAGACTAGGAAACCTTACTCAAGCATGAGAGGATAAGGGAATGATATAAAATTATCACTTCTCATCACCATTTATCACTTGTAAACCTAGGTAATTGTTCAAAACTTAGAAATAGACTTGCATTAATGTTCAAAGGAAAAATATTACATTAGTCCAGCAAGGCTTCACCATATATGGTGTGGTCCTTTTACAAAAGCCAAAATGGCAGCTACTTATAACATTTGAGAGAGAGAAATGGGAAAAGAGAAATCTCTAGGGAAATCAAATGAGTTCATCCTAATTTGAACCATAGTTACAACTGCCTCTACCAGTATGCTTCTTTAGAACTTCTTGATTGATCTAGGTCATCTCAAGCAGTTACAATAGTTCATTAATCCTTCACTCATGCTCCATATGGTTGCAATGATAGGATAAAGTGGTTTCAAGCTATGTTTTAACATCAATGTAGTTACAAAAATAGATTCATCTATTATAAATTTGTGATCCTAACTAGTTTGTCATGATGTGCAAAAGTGGAGGGAAGGGTCCCTTTCATGCAGTTTGGTCTTGGAGATGAAACCATTGGGGTCTACATGTATGCCTTCATGTCATCCTTACAAAAACTAGCACTTGTTCCAACTAGATCATGCTCAATCCTATCCCCAGGTTCATAGGTTCACTATAGATGGAAAACCAATCTCAGACTATTGGTTTTCCTATAGTCTTTATATTATGACAATCTACTTGATGCATGGTTCCTATTAAGTCCACATAGATCCATTATGTCATTATAAGAATCGAGGGTTCACCATGTTCATAGGTCCCGTTAAGAATGGTGAGCATAGTCATAAGATAATGCTCCAATCTTTAAAGGATGGACCCTATATGTTATAAATCGATGAACTAGAGGTTTATATTGATCTTCAATGGCATCACTATATGTTCTTGATCACTTGGATGCATCATTGTGTCCACTTCATGGCATTTGATCAAGCCTTAATGACAGATCGATGATCCCTGAAAGTTTACCCTGGTTCAACTTTGGTCATGTGTTCAATCTCCATGAAGTCCCCCTGCTCTTTGACCTTTAATTTCATTGGTCATCAATATGTGACTCAACCTATTGACATATTGACCCATCTCAAACTATTAATCCTACTGAATATAAATAATTGTGAGTTTTTGATCTTACCCTTGACTCGTCAACTCTATCCAAGCTTATGCCACATGTCAATCTTGCATTAGTTTCATTATTCTATTGTCAAACTATTAGATTCAATACTTGTGCCACGTGGATCTCCTATTATCATTGATCTCCTTGACTATTTGACTCATCTCGCACCATTGGATTAAGATATATGATGCAATGTGGACCATTAAATCTATTGAGACCCACTTTTTGAAAACCAACAACTATTTCATGATCTTAAATTTGATGTCTGTGGTCCTATCAAATGATGTTCGTATGACCATCATTGATGTTAGTGTAACTATAAAATTTAAGATCAAAAGGGTTTGCTTTTTGCGAGCTTTATTTTAACATTTGTGTAGATGTTTTACTTTACTAGTTCAACTTTGGAACTTCATAACTTGAGCAAGAAGGCTTGTGTAGACTTGAAACTTTCAGAGCATGTTCTTGGCATGAAGAAATATATGGCACTATAATCCTTTGGCTCATGGAGGCTTGTTGAGTGAAGATAAAAAAATGCATGAAAGAGTTGGTTCATTCATTCTTGGATGACAACTTGGATGGCCTGGCCCCTTAGACTCGACATGTTGAAATTTGAAGGCTTAGATCTCAAGATAGAAGACTCATCGAGGTATATAACTTGTTGAGAATGATCTTGACACTAAAGACATTGGTCATGCATGGTCTGATGGTTATGTAAGTATTTTTGAGTATATTTATAAATTGCACAAGCAAAATATTCCATTTTGGTTTCCATGTGACGCCCTGATGGTGGTTTGGCTTCACAAAGTTTATTTTTGAGCTACCACTTGATCTTGGAAAGATCAGATGAATTCCATGAGGCATAAGCAAACATGTTCCATGTTCTAAATACATGACCACCATGAAGACCTACCACTTGTAGATATGACCCTAAAATGACCCCTAAGACACCAAATGACACAAAGACCTAGCTAGACTATGACCAAAGCTAGAATGTATATGAAATAACGTTAAATGAGCTACAACATACACCATGACATTATAAAAAAGCTCCTATACAAAATTTTGATTATAGGGGGTTGACCCAATTTGGCCTAGGGAAAAAAATGGTCAACATATTTGGTGATTTCCTAAGGGTGGCATGCTTGTTATGCCATGACCAATTGCCTAATCCTATTCATTAGGCTACAGACTCAAAGGTATATAAGCTTGACATAAAAAGTTCCTTGAATAGTACACAAAACATAAAAAAATAATAGGAACAAAACACAAAGCAAGAAACATAGTAAAAACACATGTTTTTCAAGATCACTTAGTGAAATACAACACAACAAGAAAGGAAACACACACTTAAACTAATATTTACAAAACTGACCCTCAGTTCTCAATAGCAGGGTTTCAAATGTATCCCATACATAGGGATAAGCAATTCTTATCCATTCATCTTTGCTAACTGAAAAGAGTTACTTTTCTTGCACTTGATGATGGCATATGGTCTACTCCATAAGGTATCAAATTTGGTATGTCTCCCTGGTTTTTACCCTATCTTCATCCCATTTCAATACTATGTCACCTTCTTGAAATGATCTTGGAGTTGCCTTCTTGTTAAAATACCTCTTCATCAATATTTGGTGATAATCCATAGCTTGATGAGATTTATCTATAGTCTCTTAAAACTCCATTAATTCTATCAATCTCACCTCCATTAGAGTGTTCTCAAGCATCTCTAGTTGATGTACTAACTCTAAGGTAGGCAGCTCTTGAGAGATCAACATCCTAGCTTCCCTTCCATAGCTAAGCACAAAAGGAAAATTCATTGTTGATTTTTTGGGAGTTATACTATTAGACCATAAGGTTGTCTTTAATTTGTTATGCCAGGATCTTTGGCTGTGCTCCAAGGTTATCTTGATGATTCTATCATATTCTTTTTAGTAGATTCAACTAGTCCATTACCGTAAGGTTAATAGTTAGATGAAGAGCTCAAGAATATTTCATTTCTACTTTCCCAATCAACTATCTTAGCACCCATAAAAGCAAGAACATTATCTGAAATAATAGTAGGAGTGCTAAACCTTATTATGATGCTCTCATAGAACTCCAAAATAACACTCTCATTAGCTTCCTTCAATGTTATTGCCTCAACCCGTCTTGTAAAATAGTCAGTTGCTGTGAGTATCCATTTATGACCAGCACTTGATGGGGGATTTATCATGCCAATGAAATCAAGACCCCATTGTATGAAAGGTTGGTCTACTTGGATAGGCTTCAAAGGATGAACTACAAGCTTCTACTTTCTTTAAAAAAAAGCACATTGTCCACACCATCTCACCCAAGCATGACAATCCTTGAAGAGGCTAGACCAATAATAACTTGCCCTCATGATCTTGGCAGCTATGGTTCTTGGAGAGAAATGACTTCCTATTGTCCCATCATGGAACTTCTTAAGAAATACTCCAATATGATCACTATTAATACACCTCAATAACACACCATTGATGTCCCTTATAAAAATTACACCATCCACAAGATAAAAGGGAATATATTTCAATATAAAATATCTTCTTTGTGATCTACTCATATTATTAGGATACTCACCATTTTGGAAAAATTTGATCACATCTTATGTCCAACTTTGTGGAGGCAATAACTAGTTAATTAGGAACAATTATTATTGACTGGAGACTCTTCATTTAACTCATGAAGATCTAAAGCTAGATGTTCACAAAGACCTTTACCCCTTACCAATTTTGTCACTTTGATATCAACATCATACTCCATTACCCTAGTGATCCACCTTGCCCTCTTTTCACTAAGATCTTTGTTCAAAAGATACTATTTGGTACTAGGATGGAGACCATAACATGAATCTTATTATTTAAAGCCATGTCTGAACTACTTTAGTCCCCTAACAATATCAATGAATTATTTCTCTACAAAGGTATACTTGACTTCACAATCCTCTAAAACTTGACTAAAGAATGCAATTGGTTGCTCAACACCCTCATCATTCTTTTGCATTAGCATGGCTGAGATAGCATCAAGGTTAGCAAATGAATACAAGATGAAGTATTTAGTAAAATCAAGATTCACTAGAGTAGGAGCTTCTACAATTGCTTTCTTTATGGCTTCAAAATTGCTCTTACCCTCTTTGGTCCACCAAAAGACTTGGTTCTTTCTGAGCATAGTTGTGATAGGTTTCACCAAAGATGCAAAACCAGGTATGAACCTCCTTATGAAATTTATCCTACCTAAGAAAATTTGAATACCTTTCTTATGCAAGGGCAATGATAAGCCTAGAATAGCCTTTATTCTCTCAGGATCAGTAGTCAAATCATCTTTAGAAATAATATGTCCTAAGAGCCTACCTTCATGAACAACAAAAATGCACTTATTTGGATTAAGAGATACTCCATTCTACCTGCATATTTCAAACACTTGCCTTAAATTTTGTATGTGTTTATTAACATCTTTAGAAAACATTGTTATATCATCTAGATAAACTGATAGCATCTCATTGATCAAACTTTTGAAGGCCATGTCTATTGCTCTTTGAAATGTGTCATCGACATTGGACAGACCAAAGGGAATATTCCTCTAAGTAAAAATCCCCCCTTTAGTAGTGAAGGCTATCTTAAAATGATCATCTTAATTGACTAAAATTTAATTATATCCTGAATATCCATCTAGAAGAGAAAAATGTTGAGAACCTAAAACCATTTGCCAAATCTGCTCCATTGAGGGTATATGATAGTGATCCTTGAGTGACACTCTATTGAGATCTCTAAAGTCCACACAAAGTCTTAGCTCCTTGTTCTTATTTATAATAGGCACAAGGTTAGCTACCCATGTTGAATGCTTGATGGGAAATATTATCTCAGATTCAAGGAGTTTGGTAAGTTCTAACCTCTTGAGTTGCTCAACCTTGGGGTTGATGGGTCTTTGCTTATATCTAATAGGTTTAACTCTAGGTTCAAACTTAATAGTATGGTGTGCTAGGCTAGGATCAAATCCTTTGAGGTCCCTATATTCTGAAGCAAATATATCATGAAACTCTCTACACAACTCAGTAAATACTTGCTTCTCTAATGTAGAACATAGCTTGTCTAGTTTGAGGAGTTTGTCCTTAAAGATCAAGACCCTTTCATAATTCTCCTCTTTTATAGACATAATAACTTTCTCATTTATTTTTATCTTTATCATTGAATATACTTTCTAATGTCACCAAACCCTTAGGTATCTTATTGGTTCTTAGTTGCACAATCTGATCACCCAATTATTCTTGGAGCCTCCTTTGATTCCTTGAATAAAACTTAACCTCATTTTACAAGAAGCATGTAATGTGTTTGTCACTATCAAACACTTGCCAAGACAATTCATTATCAGGTATATAAGGTCTGATAATGATCTTAATATGAGACTATTTTCCCTCCTTTTTAATGGTAGTTGGAGTATCAAATCGAGCTCCTATGCCAACTAGTCTATCAGCATGACTATTTTGCTCCATTGGGACTGATTAAATGCTGAATGCATCAAAGTATTCAAGAAAATACCATGCCCTATGCATGTATGAATTATGCAAAGGGTTATTGGCATCAACCACATTCCTCACCTAATACATAACCAATTCACTATCTCCATATACTTTCAAGTTCTTTATTACTTTTCTCTTTGCTCATTAAAGGCCATGAATTAAACCTTCATACTCAGCTACATTACAAGTACAATTGAAGTGAAATTTGTATAAAGCATAATACTATTGTTCATATGGGGAGACCAACATAACACTAGCCCCTACACCAACTTTATTTCTTAAACCATCAAAAAACATCTTCCACAGCTCATCATCTTCACCCTCTTCTTTGGCAAGTAGTGGTGTCGGTACTCCTTCTTCATGTATACAATATACTACTAGATCAATTTATTACATGAGATCATAAGGATTATGCTCATAAGTATAAGTAACATATTCATCAAGAAACAAATCTGCAATGCCTTCAAGCTTGAAGGAAGTGCCATCATCTAGAATAGAATCCTTTTCTTCATGAACAACACAATTCAAATTAAAACTTGTCTCAATGTCAGGTTCAATATGAAACCTTGCAAGAGGTTGTGTCATAATTATCACCTTGGCCCTGTATCTTGTTCTAAAATCCAAGAAAGACTAGTCAACTAAAAGATAGCCACCTATCTTGGCTATGAAGTCCCTTGATAGGCAGAATATAAAGTGGGTTGGGAGATCAATTGCACCAATGTCTTACAAGATAGGAAAACTAAGACAACCATGCAAGAAAACCTTCAATAATTTTATTAGTCCTACTATCTTGGTAGGCATATCATCTAATTGATGGACCCCTTTGCTATGTGGCTCATATTTCAAGCCCAATTTGTTAGCTAAAACTTTGGGTGTGACATAAGTAGAAGCTTTACTATCGACTATGTATTGGTGTACCAACTTGTCACCTATAACAAGGGTGAGGTAAAATGGTGGAGGTTTCTTAGACCTAGTGGATGGTTCAACAATGGTACTATGATCATTTACAATAGAAACATGGCCATGACTTTGATTTGAGGTTGAGACACTAGTAGGGATGATAGATAATTACTTTTATAGGAGTTTTTTTTTACCTGGTACATAAATAACATCCCGAAGAGAAATGGATGTTTTAGTGTTCTTAAAATAATATACAATATTTAAACAAGCCATACCTATTTTATCTTGGGCTTTTGTAGGTAGATAATTACTTGGACCTTGAGGAATAGGAGCATGTCTTACCATATTTTGTCTTGGTGGAGATGTAGAAGTTTTTAGAACTGTCACACTTGTAGTTATATCTTATTGCCTTGTAGGAGGATTGGATGAGCCTGTGGGCATGCCACTACCACCTCCTAGAGCCTTCCTCATAGCCCTTATATTGTCTGTGATAGAGGCTCCTTGATTTAGCATAAAAGTGTCTTCAACTAGAAAATTGGTGAAGATCTCTCTTTGCGGTTGCATATCCTCATTAACTTGCATCATCACCTCATCCTCATTTGATAAGAGGAGAGTAACTACTCCTTGGCCCAACAAAACTTGCTTTCTATTCTCATTGGTATCTATGAATTGGTCTTGCTACCAATCTTCTCCCTGCACCAAATTGATATAAAATGGTACCATCCCCCTTGTAATCGTGGTAGAGTTAGGACTGTATACATTGGCAGGCCTACTGGGATTAGGCTATCATTAGCCTCTTCCTCTTCCATATTGTTGACCAAATTATTGCTTATAGGGGTAAGGAAATTGATGGGCACCTTGTTGCATATTAGCTTGTCTATTTTGAGCTTTTAAGGCAAGTAACTTTGTTTTCCAATCAATATTATCTTCTGCTTGCTTAGGAGCAACCTTGGACTTGGTATTGGCATTTGGATTTTGAGCCACATTTGGAGCATTAGCAGAATCATGAGAAAATGGAGGCATAAACACTTTAAGTGGCAATATTCCATCTTAGATGAGATTATTATTAGCTTTGATAGCAAGTTCATATGCTTCAGGGAGGGTGTAACCACCCATGGATTGAATCATGACAACAATTTTAGTCCTAATGTCTTTCAAGTAGGTAGGGAACACAAAGCTATCAGGTGGTCTCATAGGAGGAAGCAGTATAATCCAAGTCTTTTGGAACCTCTCATTAAAATCATGCATTATTTCTCTGGGTCCCCTTTTTATCACATTGAGCTAATGTATGAGAGAGGCATGATCACTTTCATTTCCAAATATAGAAGTTAACAAGACACCAAACTCATTCCATGTTATGATGCATCCACCTTCTAGAGTCCTCTAGCAATCAAGAGCCTTTCCTTTAAGGGACATGACAAGGAGTCTAATGGAAATGTTTTCTCGAATAATATTTTAGAAACTACAAAAGTTAGAAACATCTCTAATATGCTCACTAGGTGTGCTATGACTCTCACCATTAAATATGGGCACACCTTTCATGGCATTAAGAGGAATGACATCATATACTAGAAGTTGAATTGGATTATCAACATTGAAGGTAGGGAAAGCATGAGGTCTAGTCATGTCTTCTTCTTCAAGATCCTCAAATTCTTTAACCTCTTCAACCTCTTCCTCCCTAGAAAAATCTACTCATTCTTTGAAGGGTAGATTAGGTTTTGGATACTGAATTGTAAAAGGGATTTCAGGTTAAATGGGTGAGTTAATAGGATTGGATGTTTTAGTAGAGGATGACCTAGTGAGAACCATGAATTATGAGGGTATGTTTATAACAAAACAAATGGAATTAAACTAGATTTTCCATGAAAGAGTCACCAAATGCTAAGTAGTACACCAATTTACAACTAATGTTGTCAAGACCAACATTCACCTTGACAAGTTGTCCTAAAGACAATATGGTCCCACTAGGCATGCCAAAACTATTGTCACCAAATCTTGCATCTTGGAAGAGGGTGTTCAAGCCTCTTTTATATTTGGACAACATGGAAACATTTCCAGGTATGTGGGTGTACCTATATTGGAAATGATCCTCTAGATTTAAGGGCTAGCTCCTTGAATATATCATGCAATACTTATCACTTAAACTACTGCTTACTTATGAGGGAAAGAGTTAGATAATGCATCAATTGAACCTAATCTAAAGGAGGTGATGCACCAAAATGTCTTCCATGTGACCATCATATTTCTACCATGATGAAACATGGAATACAATATAGTCTCTAAGTTTTAATGGGTTCTAACATGAGCATTTCAATATAGAGGTGAGATGTGAGAAATAACACAAGGCAAATGAACTATAAGGTAGATTGCATACTCCAAGGACAATAGTAAACTTGAAATATCTTTACACACTAGACTACACTCTATATGACCTATTATCCTAGGAACCATTGCTCAACATTAAAGGATAAGGAAAGGAAGGATAGATAATTATCACTTCTCATCACTTAACATCACTTGCAAACTTACACAATTATTCAAAACTTAGAAACAAACTTGCGTTAATGTTCAAAGGAAAAATATGACATTAGTCTAGCAAGGCTTCACCATACATGGTTTGGTCATTTTACAAAGGCTAAAATGGCATCTACTTATAGCATTTGAGAGATAAGTGGGAAAAGAGAAATCTCTAGGGAAATCAAATGAGTTTAACCTCATTTGAATCATAGTTACAACTGCCTTTGCCAGTATGCTTTTTTAGAACTTCCTAATTAATCTGGGTCATCTCAAGCAATTTCAACAATTCATTACTCCTTCACTCATGATCCATACGATTACAATGACAAGATAAAGTGGTTTTAAGCTAAGTTTTGACATCAATGTATTTACATCAAATAGATCCATCTATTAGAAATTTGTCTAGGTACTAACTACTCCTAACTAGTTTGTTATGGTGTGTAAAAGTGAAGGGAAGGGTCCCTTTCATGCAGTTTGGTCCTAGGGATGAAACCATTGGGGTCTACATGTATTCCTTCATAGCATCCTTATAAAATCTAGCTCTTGTTCCAACTAGATCATGCTCCATCCTGCCCCCATGTTCATAGGTTCACTATAAATAGAAAACCAATCTTAGACTATAGGTTTTCATATAGTCTTTATATTATGACACTCTTATTGATGACTAGTTCCTGTTAGGTCCAAATAGATCTATTATGTCATTTCAGGAACTAAGGGTTCACCATGTTCATAGGTCCTTTTGAGAATGGTGAACACAATCACAAGATAATGTTATAATCTTTAAAGGATGGACCCTGTATGTTATAAAATTATGAACCAGAGGTTTGTATTAATCTTCAATAGCCTCCCTATATGTTCTTGATCACCTGGATACATCACTATGTCCACATTATGTCATTTGATCAAGCTCTAATGGTGGATTGATGATCCCTAAAATCTTGCCCTATTTTGAATTTATTCATGTGTTCGATCTTTATGAAGTCCCCCAGCTCCTCAACCTTTAATTTCATTGGTCATAGTATCTGACTCAACCTATTGACATATTGACCCATCTCGTACCATTGGTCTTGCTTAGTATGAATGATTGTGAGTTATTAATCTTACCATTGACTTGCCAACTTTGTCTAAACTTACACCACGTATCAATCATGTATTGGTTTCAAGATCATGTTATTAGACTATAATCTTTCGTGCTTGTGCCATGTGGCATCCATTTGAGCTCCTTGACTATTTGACTCATCTCACACCATTGGATTAAGATGTACGGTGCAATGTGGACTGTTAGATCTGTTGGAACCCATTATTTGAAAACCAACATTTATTTCATGAGCTTAAATTTGATGTCTGTACTCATATCAAATGATGTTCATCTGGCTATCATTGATGTTCGTGTAACTATAAAATTTAATCTCAAAATGGTTTGCTTTGCTTGAGCTTTATTTTGACATTTGTATGAACGTCTTACTTTACTAGTTTAACTTTAGAGCTTCATAACTTGAGTTAGAAGGCTCACGCAGACTTGAAAATTTTAGAGCATGTTCTTATTATGAAGAAATACATGGTTCTACAATCCTTTGGCTCATGGGGGCTTACTAATTTAAGATAAAAAATTCATAAAAGATTAGTTTGTTCATTCCTAGATGACCTGGCCCCTTAGACTTGACAAGCAGAACTTTGAAGGCTTAGATCTCAAGATAAAAGTCTCATCGAGGTATGAAACTTGTAGATAATGATCTTGTCACTAAGGAAATTAATCACACATGGCCTAATGGTCACATGATCCAAAACTTGAAAGCTTTGGTTGAAAAATAATTGATAAATAAGAATAACACAATTCAAATAATGCTATCTCTGAAAAGAGATGTTTTATTGATCAAAATTGTAGACCCAAACATATGCCTATCTTTGAGAAGAGATGTCTGATTTCCATTTCAGATTACATCTTCATTTATACATGTTTTTAAGGTGTGAGGAGGATGTGGAAGGTCACCAATCTCGAGGGAGATTAAGTGGTTCAACTTCCATGATTTACAACAATACAGAATTCGAGGAATTACTATTTTTATAAACTTATTATTTTTAGACTACACTAATAAAATTGAAATTTGGGGAATTTACATTGGGTTTTCAAGGTTCAAACTTCATCTAGAAAATCTCCATGCTATCTCATGATGTTCCCCTCATTATTAGCTTTCCAATGGTTCAAACGGTGAGTCAATTGGAGCTACGGTGCAAAAGTTATGGCTCCCAGAAGTTTTGCCATCAATTGGGGTGGACCCATCACCCAAATTGTCATCTAAATTGTTGCTCAAATCATTCCTCCCTCCTTGAGAATCAATGGTCCCCATTGCATCAATATTTTTCATCAATTATGGTAGTTGTACTTCAATTTGATTCTTGATGCATACTTGGAAGGGACTGTGATTTATAGAACTGTATAGGGCCCGATTGTTCACCAATTCTGTCTAACCATCAGTCTATGGATGGAAGGCCATGAAAATTTTCAGCTTAGTACATATTTTCTTCTATTGTTGTGTTTTTTGTGTAGTCAAGGCTGTAACATCAACCCTTTTGGATTCTTGTAGCTTGACCACCATGATAACAAATTTATTGGCACTAATCAAAAAAATAGATGTAGAAGGTGGTACCTCTGGTACCCTATAGCACCGTGTTCCAAGAGTGAGAGTGATCCTTCAGGTTCTTGATTCATAGATGCCATGTTGATCATACATGAATGGCTGACCAAAGAGTACATCACAAACATTTAGATTGACCACATCACATAAGACCTTATCTTGGAAAGGTTTTATTGCATATGAGAGAAGACATTGGTGGGTGACACGGAGGTTCCTCCTTAGACTCAAACATCCAATACTTTATGGCTTTGGGTGAGGCTTCATAGATAGATTTAGGCTTTTCACAACATTAACAGAGATTAAATTCTTTTGACTTCCACTATCAAGAATGAAATGCAGAGGCTTACCTTTCACCCATAACTTAGAGTGAAATAACCTTTCCTTATCATCTAGCATCTCATCATGGGTCTATGATGAAGCAATAATGGCTTTAGGATAAACATCTATAATTTCTTCTTCAACCTCTTTGACTACAATGTCTATATGAGGTAGAGCAGTAGATGTTAAGGATTGTGACTTAGAAAGCGGTGACTTGATGGCTCGACATTCTTCTTTGGAGTGAGTTCAAGATTTGTGATAATCACACCACTTCTCAGTATTTCCTTCCTTTTGCTTCCAATTTTGGCCTCATGTTTTACCTTCTTTGTCACTTTTCCATTTTGAAGACTAATTCTTTATATTCATTCTTCCATGCTTCTACTCAATCTTCACTGCAAACTTGTATGCCTCACCGATGGTTTCCAAATTGAAGAGTTCCATTTCTCCCCATATGTACCATTGAAGTCCACCATGATATTTCAGAACCTTATGTTTCTCACTTTCTTGGATGCCCAATCTCACAGATAGAGAATAAAAAATGTAAGTGTAATCTTGAACAGACTATTCCTTACCTTGCAAAGTTGTTGCCACTCTATATACAGATCATCATATGCATCAATGGGGTAGTATTCTTCCTTTATAACTTCTATGAAATCATCCCATGTAGGTTCCATCTCAAGGCTAATATCATCTGCACTGAATCTCTTTTTATACACTTCCCACCAATTTTTGACAGGCAATAATGTTTTCAGAAGAGCAAAAGTAATCTTCTCTTTATCAGTGAATTTATTTATAGAAAAAGAAGATGACAATTGATCCAACCAATTTTCTACTACATTAGCATTGATTTTTCCTTCAAATGTAGGGATATCAAAATTCACTTGAACCTTGAAGGGTGTTGGGGCATTGAAAGGATGTGCGAGTGCGGATGAGGAACCAGAATTTCCCATCGAGATTTGTTGGACAATTTGAGTGAATTGTTGTAGCATCTATGCTTATTGTTGTTAGAGGGCTTCATTCACCATTTACTTGAAAGTATTGGATGTCTCAGTGTTGTCTGCCATTTGAATTCATTTAGAGCGAATAGGTGGATAGTCTGCTAGTTCTATTTTCCACCTGAGCTTCTTATAATCTGACCTCATTCTTAGGATCATACACTCTAAAAACAAACTGCTTTGATACCACTGATCCAAAACTTGAAAGCTTTGGTTTAAAGATAATTAATAAATAAGAATAACACAATTCAAATAATGTTATCTCTGAAAAGAGATGTTTTATTGATCAAAATTGTAGACCTAAACATATGCCTATCTCTGAGAAGAGATGTCTGAATTCTATTTTGGGTTACATCTTCATTTATACATGTTTTTAAGGTGTGAGGAGGATGTGGAAGGTCACCAATATTGAGGGATATTAAGTGGTTCTACTTCCATGATTTACAACAATACAGAATTCAAGGAATTACTATTTCTAGAAACTTACTATTTTTAGACTGCACTACTAAAATTGAAATTTGGGGCACTTCCATTGGGTTTTCAAGGCTCAAACATAATTTATCAAATCTCCATGACATCTCATAACTTTCATCTCATTATTAGATTTCCAACGGTTCAAACGGTGAGTCAATTAGAGCTACGGTGCAAAAGTTATGGCTCCTAAAAGTTTTGCCATCAATTGGGGTGGACCCATCACCTGAATTGTCATCTGAATTGTTGCCTAGATCATTCCTCCCTCCTTGAGAAGTAATGGTCCACATTGCATCAATATTTGTCATCAAATGTGGTAGTTTTACTTTGATTTGATTCCTGATGCATACTTGGAAGGGACTGTGATTTATAGAGCTGTGTAGGGCCTGATTATTCACCATTTCTATCTGACCATCAGTCTGTGGATGGAAGGTCATGAATTTCTTTAGCTCGGTATCTATTTGATTTTGTTGTTGTGTTATTTGTGTAGTCAGGGCTATAACATTAACCTTTTTTGATTCTTTTGGCTTGACCACCATGAGAACAAATTTTTTGGCTCTAATCAGAGAGATAGATGTAGAAGGTGGTACCTATGGTACCCTGTAGCACTGTGTTCCAAGAGTGAGAGTGATCTTTCGAGTTCTTGAATCATAGATTCTATGTTGATTATACATGAATGGCTAACCAAAGAGTACATCACAAACATCTAGATTGACCACATCACATAAGACCTCATCTTGGAAAGGTTTTATTGCATATGAGAGAAGACATTAGTGGGTGACACAGAGGTTGAGGATTATGACTCAGGAAGTACTGACTTGATGGCTTGAAATTCTTCTTTGGAGTGAGTTATAGATTTGTGATAATCACACCACTTCCTAGTCTTTCCTTCCTTTTTCTTCCAATTTTGGCCTCGTGTTTGACCTTCTTTGTCACTTTTCCATTTTGAAGACTGATTCTTTATATTCATTCTTCCATGATTTTTCACAATCTTCACTACGAACTTGTATGCCTCATCGATGGTTTCCAAATTGAAGAGTTTCATTTCTCCCTGTATGTACCATTGTAATTTTCCATGATATTTGAGAATCTTATGTTTCTCACTTTCTTGGATGCCCAATCTCGTAGATAGAGAATAAGAAATGTCAGTATAATCTTGAAAATACTGTTCCTTACCTTCGTAAAGTTGTTGCCACTCTATATATACAGATCATCATATGATCCAATGGAGTATTATTCTTCCTTTATAGCTTCTATGAAATCATCCCATGTACGTTTCATCTCAAGGCCAATATCATCTGCACTGAATCTCTTTTTGTATACTTCCCACCAATTTTTGACAGGTAATGATGCTTTCAGAAGAGCAAAAGTAATCTTCTCTTTATCGGTGAATTTAATTATATAAAAATAAGATGACAATTGATCCAACCAATTTTATACTACATCAGTATTGATTTTTCCTTAAAATTTAGGGATATCAAAATTCACCTAAACCTTGAAGGGTGTTGGGGCGCTGAAAGGATGTGTGAGTGCAGATGAGGAGCCAGAATTTCCCATCGAGATTTGTTGGAGAATTTGAGCAAATTGTTGTAGAATCTATGCTTGTTTTTGTTTGAGGGCTTCATTCACCATTTCTTTGTAATGATAAGATGTCTCGGTGCTGTTTGCCATTTGAAGTCATTTGGAGCGAATAGTTAGATAGTTTACTGGTTCTATTTTCCACCCAAGCTTCCTATAATTTGACCTCATTCTTGGGATCATACACTATAAAGATAAATTGCTATAATACCACTGATCTAAAAATTGAAAGATTTGGATGAAAGATAATTCCAAAATAAGAACAACACAATTCAAATAATGCTATCTCTGAAAAGAGATGTTTTATTGATCAAAATTGCAGACCCAAACATATGCCTATCTCTGAGAAGAGATGTTTCCATTACATTTCAGGTTATGTCTTCATTTATACATGTTTTTAAGGTGTGAGGAGGATTTGGAAGGTCACCAATATTGAGGGAGATTAAGTGGTTTGACTTCCATGATTTACAACAATAGAGAATTCGAGGAATTACTATTTTTAGAAACTTACTATTTTTAGACTGCATAACTAAAATTGAAATTTGAGGCACTTCCATTGAGTTTTTAGAGGTCAAAATTCATTGAGCAAAGATCCATGTCATCTCATGATGATCCCCTCATTATTATCTTTCCAACGGTTCAAACGATGAGTTAATTGGAGCTACGGTGCAAAAGTTATGGCTCCCAGAAGTTATGCCATCAATTGGGGTAGACCCATCACCCAAATTGTCATTTGAATTAATTCCCAGATCATTCCTCCCTCCTTGATAATTAATGATCCCCAATGTATCAAGATTTGTCATCAAGTGTTGTAGTTGTATGTTGATTTGATTCTTGATGCATACTTGGAAGGGACTGTGATTTATAGAACTATGCAGGGCCCGATTGTTTACCATTTCTCTCTGACCATTAGTCTGTGGATGGAAGGCTATGAACGTTTTCATATCCGTATCTATTTTCTTCTGTTGATGTGTTTTTTGTGTATTCAAGGCTATAACATCAACCCTTTTGGATTCTTGTGGCTTGACCACCATGAGAACAAATTTCTTGGCACTAATCAGAGAGACAGATGTAGAAGGTGGTACCTCTGGTACCCTATAACACCGTGTTCCATGAGTGAGAGTGATACTTCAAGTTCTTTATTCATAGATGCCATGTCGATCATACATGAATGACTGACCAAAGAGTACATCATAAACATCTAGATTGACCACATCACATAAGACCCCATCTTGGAAAGGTTTTATTGCATATGAGAGAAGACAATGGTGGGTGACATGGAGGTTTCTCCCTGGACTCAACCATCCAATACTGTATGGCTTTGGGTGAGGCTTCATGGATAGATTTAGGCTTTTCACAACATTAGCAATGATTAAATTCTTTTGACTTCCACTATCAAGAATGAAATGCAGAGGCTTACCTTTCACCCATAACTTAGAGTGAAAGAACCTTTCCTTGTTATCTAGCATCTCATCGTGGGTCTGTGATGAAGCAACAATGGCTTCAAGATCAGTATCTACAATTTCTTCTTCAACCTCTTTGACTGCAGGGTCTGTATGAGGTAGAGGAGTAGATGTTGAGGATTGTGACTCAGAAAGCAGTGACTTGATGGCTCAACATTCTTCTTTGGAGTGAGTTACATATTTGTGATAATCACACCACTTCCCAGTCTTTCTTTCATTTTGCTTCCAATTTTGGCCTCGTGTTTGACCTTCTTTGTCACTTTTCCATTTTGAAGACTGATTCTTTATATTCATTCTTCCATGTTTCTACTCAATCTTCATTGTGAACTTGTATACCTCACTGATGGTTTCCAAATTGAAGAGTTTTATTTCTCCCTGTATGTACCATTGTAGTCTGCCATGATATTTTAGAACCTTATGTTTCTCACTTTTTTGAATGCCCAATCTCGTAGATAGAGAATGAAGAATGTCAGTGTAATCTTGAACAAAGTATTCTTTACCTTGGTGAAGTTGTTGACACTCTATATATAGATCGTCATATGCTTCAATGGGGTAGTATTCTTCCTTTATAGCTTCTATGAAATCATCCCATGTAGGTTCGGTCTCAAGGCCGATATCATTTGTACTGAATCTCTTTTTGTACAATTCCCACCAATTTTTGACAGGGCATGATGCTTTCAAAAGAGCAAAAGTAATCTTCTCTTTATCGGTGAATTTATTTAAAAAAATTAAGATGATAATTGATCGAACCAATTTTCTACTACATCAACATTGATTTTGCCTTCAAATTTAGGGATATCAAAATTCACCTGAACCTTGAAGGGTATTGGGGCACTGAAAGGATGTGCAGGTGTATATGAGGAACCAGAATTTTCCATCGAGATTTGTTGGAGAATTTGAGAGAATTGTTGTAGCATATATGCTTGATGTTGTTGGAGGGCTTCATTCACCATTTCCTTGAAAGTATTGGATGTCTTAGTGTTGTCTACCATTTGAAGTCATTTGGAGCAAATAGGTGGATAGTCTGTTGGTTCTATTTTCCACCCAAGCTTCTTATAATCTGACCTCATTCGTGGGATCATAAAATCTAAATAAAAATTGCTATGATACCACTAATCTAAAACATGAAAGCTTTGGTTGAAAGATAATTTATAAATAAGAACAACACAATTTAAATAATGCTATCTCTGAAAAGAGATGTTTTATTGATCAAAATTGTAGAGCCAAATATATGCCTATCTCTGAGAAGAGATGTCTGATTTTTATTTTGGGTTACATCTTCATTTATACATGTTATGAAGGTGTGGGGAGGATGTGGAAGGTCACCAATATCGAGGGAGATTAAGTGGTTTGACTTCCACGGTTTACAACAATACAAAATTTGAGGAATTACTATTTCTAAAAACTTACTATTTTTAGACTGCACTATTGAAATTAAAATTTGGGGCACTTCCATTGGGTTTTCAGGGGCCAAAATTCATTGAGTGGAGCTCCATTCCATTTCAAGATATTCCCCTCATTATTATCTTTCCAACGGTTCAAACGATGAGTCAATTATAGCTATGGTGCAAAAGTTATGGCTCTCAGAAGTTTCATCATCAATTAGGGTGGACCCATCACCCAAATTATCATCTAAATTATTGTGCGGATCATTCCTCCCTCCTTGAGAATTAATGGTCCCCATTGCATCAATATTTTTCATCAAGTGTGGTAGTTGTACTTTGATTTCATTCCTGAGGCATACTTTGAAGGGACTGTGATTTATAGAACTGTGCAAAGGCCCGATTGTTCACCATTTCTATTTGACCATCAGTTTGTGGATGGAAGGCTATGAACTTATTCAGCTCAGTATCTATTTGCTTTTGTTGTTGTGTTGTTTGTGTAGTTAGGGCTCTAACATCAACCCTTTTGGATTCTTTTGGCTTGACCACCATGAGAACAAATTTCTTGGCACTAATCAGAGAGACAAATGTAGAAGGTGGTACCTCTGGTACTCTATAGCACCATGTTCCAAGAGTGAGAGTGATCATTCAAGTTCTTGATTCATAGATGCCATGTCGATCATACATGAATATCTGACCAAAGAGTACATCACAAACATCTAGATTGACCACATCACATAAGACCTCATCTTAGAAAGATTTTATTGCATATGAGAGAAGATATTGGTGGGTGACATGGCGGTTTCTCCTTGGACTCAACCATCCAATACTATATGGCTTTGGGTGAGGCTTCATGGATAGATTTAGGCTTTTCACAACATAAGTAGAGATTAAATTCTTTTGACTTCCACTATCAAGAATGAAATGCAGAGGCTTACCTTTCACCCATAAATTAGAGTGAAACAACCTTTACTTGTCATCTAGCATCTTGTCATGGGTGTGTGATGAAACAATAATGGCTTCAGGATCAACATCTATAATTTCATTTTCAACCTCTTTGACTGCAGGGTCTATATGAGGTAGAGCAGTAGATGTTGAGGATTGTGACTCAGAAAGCAATGACTTGATGGCTCGACATTCTTTTTTGGAGTGAGTTCTAGATTTGTGATAATCACACCACTTCCCAATCTTTCCTTCCTTTTGCTTCCAATTTTGGCCTCGTGTTTGACCTTCTTTGTCACTTTTTCATTTTGAAGACTGATTCTTTATATTCATTCTTCCATGCTTCTGCTCAATCTTCACTGTGAACTTGTATGCATCACCGATGGTTTCCAAATTGAAGAGTTTCATTTCTCCCCGTATGTACCATTGTATTCCACCATGATAGTTGAGAACCTTATGTTTCTCACTTTTTTAGATGCCCAATCTCACAGATAGAGAATAAAAAATGTCAGTGTAATCTTGAATAGACTGTTCCTTACCTTGGTGAAGTTGTTGCCACTCTATACACAGATCGTCATATGCTCCAATGGGGTATTATTATTCCTTTATAGCTTTTATGAAATCATCCCATGTAGGTTCCATCTCAAGGCTAATATCATCTACATTGAATCTCTTTTTGTACACTTCCCACCAATTTTTGATAGGCAATGATGCTTTCAGAAGAGAAAAAGTAATCTTCTCTTTATCAGTGAATTTATTTATAGAAAAATAAGATGACAATTGATCCAACCAATTTTCTAATACATCAGCATTGATTTTGCCTTCAAATTCAGGGATATCAAAATTCACCTGAACCTTGAAGGGTGTTGGGGCACTAAAAGGATGTGCGGGTGTGGATGAGGAGCCAAAATTTCCCATCGAGATTTGTTGGAGAATTTGAGAAAATTATTGTAGCATCTATGCTTTTTATTGTTGGAGGGCTTCATTCACCATTTCCTTGAAAGTATTGGATGTCTCAGTGTTGTCACCCATTTGAAGTCATTTGGAGCGAATAGGTGGATAGTTTGCTAGTTCTATTTTCCACCCAAGCTTCTCGTAATCTGACCTCATTCTTGGGATCATACACTCTAAATACAAAGCGCTCTAATACCACTGATCCAAAACTTGAAAGCTTTGGTTGAAAGATAATTCAAAAATAAGAACAACACAATTCAAATAATGCTATCTCTGAAAAGAGATGTTTTATTGATCAAAATTATAGACCCAAACATATGCCTATCTCTAAGAAGAAATGTCTGATTTCCATTTCAAGTTACATATTCATTTATACATGTTTTGAAAGTGTGAGGAGGTTGTGGAAGGTCACCAATCTCGAGGGAGATTAAGTGGTTCAACTTCCATGATTTACAATAATACAAAATTCGAGGAATTACTATTTTTAGAAACTTACTATTTTTAGACTACACTACTAAAATTGAAATTTGGGTCACTTTCATTAAGTTTTTAGTAGTCAAACTTCATCAAGAAAATCTCCATGCCATCTCATGATGTTCCCCTCATTATTAGCTTTCCAACGATTCAAACGACGAGTCAATTGGAACTACGGTGCAAAAGTTATGGCTCCCAAAAGTTTCACCATCAATTGGGGTGGACCCATCACCCGAATTGTCATTTGAATTATTGCCCAGATCATTCCTCCCTCCTTGGGAAGCAATGGTCCCCATTGCATCAATATTTGTCATCAAGTGTGGTATTTGTGCTTTTATTGGATTCCTAATGCATATTTGGAAAGGACTGTGATTTATAGAACTGTGTAGGGCCCAATCGTTCACCATTTCTATCTGACCATCAGTCTGTGGATGGAAGGCCGTGAACTTCTTCAGCTCAGTATCTATTTACTTATGTTATTGTGTTATTCATGTAGTTAGGGCTGTAACATCAACCCTTTTGAATTATTGTGGCTTGACCACCATGAGAACAAATTTCTTGGCACTAATCAGAGAGATAGATGTAGAAGGTGGTACCTCTAGTACCCTGTAGCACCATGTTCCAAGAGTGAGAGTGATCCTTCAAGTTCTTGATTCATAGATGCCATGTCTATCATACGTGAATGGCTAACCAAAGAGTACATCACAAACATCTAGATTGACCACATCACATAAGACCTCATCTTGGATGGAAGGCCACAAACTTCTTCAACTCGGTATGTATTTGCTTATGTTATTGTGTTGTTTATCTAGTTAGGGCTGTAACATCAACCCTTTTATATTCTTGTGGCTTGACCACTATGAGAACGAATTTCTTGGCACTAATTAGAAAGAGAGATGTAGAAGGTGGTACCTCTAGTACCCTATAGCACCATGTTCCAAGAGTGAGAGTGATCCTTCGAGTTCTTGATTCATAGATGCCATGTCGATCATACGTGAATGGTTGACCAAAGAGTACATCACAAACATCTAGATTGACTACATCACATAAGACCTCATCTTGGAAAGGTTTTATTACATATGAAAAAAGACATTGGTGGGTGACACGGAGGTTCCTCCTTGGACTCAACCATCCAATACTGTATGGCTTTGGGTGAGGCTTCATGGACAGATTTAGGCTTTTCACAACATTAGCAGAGATTAAATTATTTTGACTTCCACTATCAAGAATGAAATGCAGAGGCTTACCTTTCACCCATAACTTAGAGTGAAACAACCTTTCCTTGTCATCTAGTATCTCGTCATGGGTGTTTGATGAAGCAATAATGGCTTCAAGATCAGCATCTATAATTTCTTCTTCAACCTCTTTGACTATAGGGTCTATATGAAGTAAAGCAGTAGATGTTGAGGACTGTGACTCAGAAAGTAGTGACTTAATGGCTCGACATTCTTCTTTGGAGTGAGTTCCAGATTTGTGATAATCACACCACTTTCGAGTCTTTCCTTCCTTTTGCTTCCAATTTTGGCCTCGTGTTTGACCTTCTTTATCACTTTTCCATTTTGAAGACTGATTCTTTATGTTCATTCTTCTATGCTTCTGCTCAATATTCACTGTGAACTTGTATGCCTCACCGATGGTTTCCAAATTGAGGAGTTCCATTTCTCCCTGTATGTACCATTGTAGTCTGCCATGATATTTGAGAACCTTATGTTTCTCACTTTTTTGGATGCTTAATCTCTTAGATAGAAAATGAAAAATGTCAGTGTAATCTTGAACAAACTATTCCTTGCCTTGACGAAGTTGTTGCCACTCTATATATAGTATTCTTCCTTTATAACTTCTATGAAATCATCCCATGTAGGTTTCATCTCAAGGCCAATATCATCTGCACTGAATCTTTTTTTGTACACTTCCCATCAATTTTTGACAGGCAATGATGCTTTCAGAAGAGCAAAAGTAATCTTCTCTTTATCGGTGAATTTATTTACAAAAAAATAATATGATAATTGATCCAACCGATTTTCTACTGCATCTGCATTGATTTTGCCTTCAAATGCATGGATATCAAAATTCACCTGAACCTTGAAGGTTGTTGGGGCACTGCAAGGATGTGCGAGTGCAGATGAGGAGCCAAAATTTCCCATCGAGATTTGTTGGAGAATTTGAGTGAATTGTTGTAGTATCTACACTTGCTATTTTTGGAGGGCTTCATTCACCATTTCCTTGAAAAGATTGGATGTCTCGGTGTTGTCTACCATTTGAAGTCATTTGGAGTGAATAGGTGGATAGTCAACTGGCTCTATTTTCCACCCAAGCTTTTTGTAATTTGACCTCATTATTGGGATCATACACTCTAAAGACAAACCACTCTGATGCCATTGATATAAAACTCAAAAGCTTTGGTTGAAAGATAATTCAGAAATAAGAACAACATAATTCAAATAATGCTATCTCTGAAAAGAGATGTTTTATTGATCAAAATTGCAAACCCAAACATATGTCTATCTCTGAGAAGAGATGTCTGATTTCCATTTTGGTTTGCATCTTCATTTATACATGTTTTGAAGGTGTGAGGAGGATGTGGAAGATCACCAATCTCGAGGGAGATTAAGTGGTTTGACTTCCACGATTTACAACAATACAGAATTTGAAGAATTACTATTTTTAGAAACTTACTATTTTTAGACTGCACTAGTAAAATTTAAATTTGGGGCACTTCCATTAGGTTTTCTAGGGTCTAACTTCATTGAGTAGAGATCATGCCATCTCATGACATTCCCCTCATTATTAGCTTTCCAACGGTTCAAATGACGAGTCAATTGGAGCTACGGTGCCAAAGTTATGGCTCCTAGAAGTTTTGCCATCAATTAGGGTGGACCCATCACCCGAATTGTCATCTAAATTGTCGCCCAGATCATCACATGAGGATTTTTGAGCATATTTATAAATTTCACAAGCAAGATATTCCATTATGGTTTCTATGTGACATCCTGATAATGGTCTAGCTTCATAAAGCTTATTCTTGAGCTACTGCTTGATTTTTGAAAGCTCAGATGAATTCTTTGAGGCATAAGCAAATATGGTCCATGCTCTAATTGTATTGATCACCATGAAGACCTATCATTTGCATCTATGATGCTAAAATGACCCCTAAAACATTGAATGACACAAGGACCAAGCTAGACTATGACCAAAGCTAGAATGGCGTATGAAATGACATCAAATGAGCTACAACATACATCATGAAATTATAAAAATCCCCTAAACAAGATTTCAACTATAGGGGGTTGACCCATTTTGGGTTGGGGCAAAAAATATTCAATAGTTTCCTTTGGAGGCACCATCAAAATTAAGTTTAACCCAATCCAGGTTAGGGGGATTCCATTAGGTGTCAAACGTGAATTCTTCTTTAATCTTATCCCATGAATGATAGATTTTTTTTCATATTTACTTTATTAAAATTTTGTCTCTTTTTTCGTAAAACATTACGACTTATTTTTGTAACTTATGCATGATTACCCTTTGATGTGATGACATCACAATAGTAATACCATATATATGTATTGGTATGTATGTGTGTGTGTGTGTGTGTGTGTGTGTGTGCACGCGCGTGTGCGTGTGTGTGTGTGTCTCTCTCTCTCTCTATATATATATATATATAATGTGTGTATGTGCACACCCTAAATTTATTATTCATGGCCAAGTGTGTATACTTTCTTATCATGGCCTTTGCACATAATTATAATATCATTAATTGCTCATGTGACTAATAGGTAGTTTTATCACCATCAAACTTCTTGGAGAGATATACATATGATGCCATTAACCCTAATGCATTGATTATTGGTTTTAGGATAACTAAGTATTGTGAAATGAATTATGTTATAATGGCTCAATCATAAGATTAGTTATTAATTTTATCAGTTGATAAAATAATTAGTGGGAAATTCATTAAAATATATGTAAGGTATTTTAATTTTTATTATAACGTTATTATTACTAAATTGATACTTGATTGTGATCAAATTTTTGGAGTGGATGACCAAAAATGTTACAAAGTCTATATCAAAATGGTTAGGCTTGGAAAAAGGGTGATGATTGACTTTACTAATCATCTTTGTCAATTGTCTCCCATTTAGACCACTACACTTAATTAGTATAGACATATTTAGGGTTTAAATTTAAATTTAACATGTAAATGGTAAGGTTAGATTACCAATACTTATTTACCTTCTCAACACGATGGTACTTTTTCATTAAGACACAAAAGATGAGTGCACTGTTAGAGGTACAATCACTGAGGGGGGTGAATCAGTGAGCCTAGATATTTCAATTTATATTATAGTCCTTTCAAACTATTAAACAATTAACATATATCAACTTGATCAAGCAACATAAACAATAGAGCTCATTCATTCAATGCATACACAAGATCAAACACATACCACATAGTTCCTATGGGAAACCCTCATGGGGATTAAAACCCACTCTCAAGTCTGACCAACATGGACTACCATCCTATAATAAATTACAAACAAGAGTCTAGTTAACTCCTTTAGACCAGCAAACCTTGATCATGTCCTCTTAACCAAAGGTCTTTAGTGAAACACCTGTTTCACAAGGAACAACTGCCCCTAAGGAAGATCAAGTCCTTTAGACCCTCATTTGAACACTTCCACCTTAGTATTGATGTCTCAAACACCTGATGATGGATATATTTTTATCTAACACCTGCACAAACTCACTATGTATCTCATACAGGCCTCTCACATAGGCATGCCACAATTTCTCCCCTTCTTCACTCAAACTATCCTCATATGCACACTCAGACCTCTTCATATATCCTCAAACTGAAATAACACTATTAATATATTATAAATATGACCTATAGGTCACACACATAGTCCTAACTTTGTTTTACTTATTAACCCATCCACTGGGAACTCTACCTCTCTTTCGCTCTACAATTATTACATCCACCTTGCACAAGTCTCTCTCACAAGTCTTCCACACACCTAGAAACCATCACATTTGGTTTCAATATATAGATAATTCATGAATTATCAAGTTAATAATATTTTATTTTCGGCCAAAAAACATGCCTTCACCCTTAAGGCATCTCACATGGGTCACACTTAAGCACAATCCACTTTCAAATAGGCCTAAGTCACTTTTAGGTCTTATGGAGACCCATTCACCCTTTGTTGGGTGAGATGGAGGTAAATCCAAGAACAAACACACCTGTTCTAATTCCACCTGTTAGGATCTTGCTCCTCAGAAAGAGCACAGTATGATTACCAAATATAAGCAATTGAATATGCGGAAATAACCAGAAACACAAGTAACTAGAATTCACTAATAGCACAGAATATGAGAGACAATACACTATCTTGTATTAACACTATACAGAAAAGAATACAACAAAGAGCCGCCACACTCTTTCACCTTACAGAGGATCGCCACACCTCAAGTGTATAGTAATTCTTCTCACACACACTCTCCTACACAGAAAACGGTCCCAACAACCAACTCACACACAGAATTGGTGTTCACCTCACCAACCAGTCAGTAATAACTCTGCTGGTACACCAAGCACTCTATAGCACTTCAAGCTGATCTCTCATGAACCTGCAACTTGCAATTCAAAGACCAAACTTACATGTAGATCACCAATGAGCTTGCAACAACCTGCAACTCACAGATCTTACAACTAGAAGGAACTCTTCCTTTCTATCTCATGCTTATACAATACATGCCAATGGGTCTATAAATAGATCCCTAACTCAAACAATAACTTAGACTCTTAATTTAGACAATTGTCCTCGCAGCCCAAGACTCTAACTGGTCTCAACATGCAAACTCTTCGTTCACTTAACTAACCATCCGTAAAACGAGCAGTTCTGGAACACACAGGCGACCGACGTCGGTCCCTGCTTGTCTGGTTCTGCCGACGTCGGCCGACTTCCTGCCGTCGCCGGTGGCCTTCTACACTGGTCTCTGCCGACGTCGGTCCTGCTGCCGACGCCGGTTCTCCTGGATTTCAACAACCATTGTTCCACAGTTTGCAAAGGGTTGAAGCTTTTAGCTCCACAACCTAACAATCTCCCACTTGGAGATAAACAGCTGCAACCTGTACATATACCTGTACACCGTCTAGTTTGTTCCCTTGGCTATGTATCCATCTTCAAAATCACCCTTGAAGACCAACCACCACAAAATCCGTGGTGCAAAACCTGTTATCCAAATCACCTACCACATCCGCATCTACAACCATGTAGAAAAGAGAACTTGACCCTGCATAGCATGTGCACCTGCTGCTGGTCCCACTGAACTGCCCTTCAGTATTACTTTCCTGGATTGACTCCAAACTTGTGATAACTCCCACTGCTTGGGGAAATTTAGGTTTAGTACATACCATGCACTCAACCTCATTATGTGAATCAAGACACCTGTTCTATGAACTGTCTAACCATCGGCGTGCTAACCGGTTTCACACAATCATCCTAAAACAAAGTCAACACATGACCTTCCATGTCTCTAGAACACACTCTTGCCAAAGAATCTTGCTGCTCCTAGATTCTCCATGACAAACACCTGAACTAGCTTTACCTTTAGTTCAGCAATACCTATATATGTAACCCTGCAACAAGCACATCATACAGAAAATAGGGTAGTGTAGCTAATACTATCCAACCTGGTAAAGAGAAATACAATGAACAAACCTCCATTGCCCTGCAGCTAATACAAGATCATATACCCTGATCTTCCATCTCACGTATACATTTTCGCTCTTCTTTATCCTTAACATCCATTCGTCTCTCAGTGCTTACTTCCAGCTGGCAACACTACCCAAAACACCTGTTTGGTTCTCCTCCAAGGAATCACATCCTCATTCATGCCTAGCTCCCACTATTTCCTGGATCTACCTGTTCTGCTTCTCCAATAACTTCCTGGTCCTATGCCATAAGTGAGCAACAAGTAGTGTAAAGAAGGGAAATGACGAATTTAAGAACTTACTTACACCTTCAGTCCTCCATATGGGCGCTTGAGACTCCATGACAGCTTGCTGTCCACCCAAAATTCGTCTCAGTGACCGATGCCGGTCACATCTCAGTCTACAGCTGACTGATGTCGATTCCCTGCGACTGCCTCCCTGCCGACGTCGATTTCCCCTGGCCGACGCCGGTCTCTGTCTGCCCCGAGTCACCGACGTCGGGCTGCACATAGCCGACGTCGATCCCTGTCTGGACACCGACACAAGTTTTCCTACCGACGTCGGTCTCTGTGTTTTTCTTGTGAGACCTGACTTTTTCTCGCGAGCTCCTTTTGGATCAAACCCTTGTCCAAAACACCCTTGCTCTGCTCAGAATTCCTCTGCATCTTGTGCTGAACTTTGTCCGTCACTTTCTCCTTGAAAACCAAGGCTTTCTTGTTCTTGTCACTAACATCAGATTCCTCAAGAAACCTCACCTTCTTCTTCTGCATATAGAAACCACGATCCATGCCTTCCAAATCTGAAAGCATACTCTTTGACTCAAGAACCAGCATCTCCTTCTTATCTATGTGACCAAGCCTATTAAGCCACATCTCCGAATCTACAGTTGAAGTAGATAACCCAGAAAGAGAATCAGTAAAATAAGTAGATAGATAAAGCGTACCTAATTTCTTACCTCTAGCTACAACAAGTGTACCCTTGGTAACCTTCCAAGAGTCAGCTGTGAGAGTTACTATGCAACCCTCTTCACCCAAACTTTTAACAGAAATTAGATTCTGCTTCAGAACTGGGACGTGCATGACCTCCTTTAACACCCATGTGTTACCTGTCTGCAGTTTCAGCTTCACTTTGCCTTTGCCAACAATCTGACAAGGCTTACCATCCCCTACACAAATTTCTCCAAAATCTCCCTGGACATACTCATGGAAAAATTCCCTATGTGGGGATGCATGAAAAGAGGCACCAGAATCTAATACCCAAGATTCTACTTTATCCAAAGAACATACCAGAGCATCCTGTGCAACGTAACCCGCAACATCTGCTTCTTCATGTTCTTCATGCTGATCTGTACCCGATCTGCAATCTCTCTTTAAGTGCCCTTGCTTTCCACATTTCTAGCAGGTTATTCTGCCATACCTGGACTTGGATCTCTTGCCCATCTTCGACCTTGATCTCCCACGCTCTATCTTCTCTCTTGGCCTTCCTCTTCCTTCAACACTCAAAGCATCTCCAGATGATTCACCTGTGCTTTTCTTGCGTATCTCTTCGTTCAAGATCACACTCACAATATCATCCACTTTTAAGACTTTTGAAGGAGACACAATATTAGAAACTGCCATTACCAAACCTTCCCAACTTTCAGGTAATGAACACAAGATTAAGAGAGCTCTAATTTCATCATCAAATACAATATTGACTGAACTTAACTGGTTTACTAAACCATGGAAATCACTAAGATGGCTATGAACAGATCCACCTTCCAACATTTGCAAATTAAATAAATGCTTCATAAGAAATACCTTATTAGAAGCCGAGGGTTTTTCATACAAATTTGCCAAAGATTTCATCAACTCCACCGTTGTCTTACACTGTGATAAGCTGGAAATCACAGATGATTCAAGACTCAATCTAACAGATCCCAGAGCCTTCCGATCAAGAACCTCCCATTCTTCATCTTTCATATCCAAGGGTTTGCTAGCAACCCCACCCAACGGTAAGTACAAATCTTTCTGATACAGATAGTCCTCAATCTGCATCCTCCATAATTGGTAGTTCTTGCCATTAAACTTTTCCATTTGTAGTTGACTATTTTCTGCCATTGCTCAACTCCCACTCAAACAGAAACCCTGTGAGTAACCTATAATCAAAACACACTACCCAGATCTACACCAATCTGTTAGTATCCCAACCTAAAGCTCTGATACCACTTGTTGGGTGAGATGGAGGTAAATCCAAGAACAAACACACCTGTTCTAATTCCACCTATTAGGATCTTGCTCCTCAGAAAGAGCACAGTATGATTACCAAATATAAGCAATTGAATATGCGGAAATAACCAGAAACACAAGTAACTAGAATTCACCAATAGCACAGAATATGAGAGACAATACACTATCTTGTATTAACACTATACAGAAAAGAATACAACAAAGAGCCGCCACACTCTTTCACCTTACAGAGGATCACCACACCTCAAGTGTACAGTAATTCTTCTCACACACACTCTCCTACACAAAAAACGGTCTCAACAACCAACTCACACACAGAATTGGTGTTCACCTCACCAACCAGTCAGTAATAACCCTGCCGGTACACCAAGCACTCTATAGCACTTCAAGCTGATCTCTCATGAACCTGCAACCTCCAATTCAAAGACCAAACTTACATGTAGATCACCAATGAGCTTGCAACAACCTGCAACTCACAGATCTTACAACTAGAAGGAACTCTTCCTTTCTATCTCATGCTTATACAATACATGCCAATGGGTCTATAAATAGATCCCTAACTCAAAAAATAACTTAGACTCTTAATTTAGACAATTGTCCTCGCAGCCCAAGACTCTAACTGGTCTCAACATGCAAACTCTTCGTTCACTTAACTAACCGTTCGTGAAACGAGCAGTTCTGGAACACACAGGCAACCGACGTCGGTCCCTGCTTGTCTGGTTTTGCCGACATCGGCCGACTTCCTGCCGTCGCCTGTGGCCTTCTGCACTGGTCTCTGCCGACGTCGGTCCTGCTGCCGATGCCGGTTCTCCTGAATCTCAGCAACCATTGTTCCACAGTTTGCAAAGGGTTGAAGCTTTTAACTCCACAACCTAACATTTTGATACTTCTCTAAGAAAAATTTAAAACATAAGAACACTTTAAAAATGTATGGACCCATTCCAAATTATCTATAGGTCATCCATAATTTCCGAAAACCATCACAAAACTCTTCTGCTTAAGCACAAATTACTCAAACAACTCTTTGTACACACAATCATTATGAGCGAACATAGTCACCTTTTTAAGCATTGTTTATACTCAAGATGGATTGATCATACCTCAAAAATACATACATATCATCTTTATATAGTATAAAACACTCCCCAATAGCTAATTCATCATTAAACATCGAAACAACACCAATACAAGCTCGAACATCCTTCCTTGGTTACTTGCAAGACACACACAAAAACACAATCAACTTTAAACCTCAATATATTTGATTTAACTCAATTTCAGATCATAAAATATATATTTATATATGTACTTTGGATTCTTTTACCACTTTTATTTTTACACCATGAGTAAATTTATCCTTGATCAAAAGATATGGTCCAAAAACCACAAACTAGTTTTTCCCTTTGTAAAATTCAAATATTCAAATTCAAATGGTCATAGTTAAACATCGAACACTTGTCCTCATATTATTGCTTCTTGATATTTTGGAACAACTCATTCCATTTATCTCATTCAAAATATCTTGGTCTTTAACCCATAGTACTTTACTGTCAAAACATTAAACTTCAATCACTTTGACCTTATCTTGTGCACCCTTGTAATATTGACCAAATATGCATCATCAAGTTTTGTGGATCAACCAAGTCTTTAAATAGAAATTATCACCATTAGATATAGATTATAAATCCTAAGATCATGACACTTGTCACCCTCACATTCCTTCTAAGCATTTAACTATCATCCCATGCACTTGTGCCACTTAGCAGCTTCTCATTTAATGTTGACTCTTGACTTGTCTTGCACTGTTGATCTTTATCGGTATGAACCACCACTCATCATTGATATTCTATCAAAAAAGTGAGCTTGTGACACTTTTCACTTTCACATGCAACCTTTGAAATCATGCTTTAATGTGAATAAACTTGACAGTCTCTAACCCATCACTGTCTGTCAGTGCAACTTTAAATATTTATATCTCAAGCTGGACAACACTTCAAGACCCCAAATTTTTAGGGTAGATTATTGACATTATATAAAAGATATCCATGATATATTTTTACCAATATTGACCTTCCACATACTTAAAATAATTATACAAACTTACTTGTTCATCCATGCCTACATGATGGTTTGTGACGGTCTAGAAAAGATTGAAATTAGCATGAGAAGCCATCTTTGCACTTGCATATATTTTGTTGTGATTTAGGGCTTGACTTGAAAATTAGAATAAATTAACTAGACAAAAAAATAAACAAACCCATATGGTCACCTTCTCCTTAAATTTCCACAAGTTCAAGATATGCTATCACTAAACCACTTACTCGGCTCTTTATTATCTCATGCAAATGTGGCTAAGTATGGGAAAACACTGTCAAAATGCCTAAGAGCCCAAATTTGCACCCACATATCTTTGACTGCACTTATTCACATGAGCTAAGAATTAATTCATATAAACTAGGGACTAATGTGATCACAACCATATGATCAAGTCCCCTTGACTCATCTACATGTGGTAATGATGACATTTGCAAACTGCCTACTTAGATTTTCTGCCATTGGACCCAAAATGTCTAGATGAGAATAATGATGAACCGGGTGAATTAAAATCATGCACACAAGCATTAAAATCATATAAAACCTTTTATTATGACCTTTTCACATGCTCAAAACTCCATACTCATCCCTAAACATCTCTAGGCATGTCAAAACTAAAGATCAACCAAGCCACCTTCAAGCACACTAGGACAAACACATTGCACATTGCTATCAAAGCACTTCATCCACTCACTAGGACACCTCCATTAAATAACCATGACATCATTGAAAAATATCCAACAATCCCCCCCTTTGTCATTGATGTCAACAAACATCATTCAACTCACCTTCTCTTTCTTGAAGCACTCTCACAATAAGAACTTTCTCCCCCTTTGACACATTAATAAAGTGGGCAAAAACTAATCTTGAGGAATTGAAAATACCATATATAGGAAATGACCATATTAAGAAGATGATACAAACTCCCCCTTACCTTGAGCCTACCTCTTCTTGCCTTGACAACTTCCTATTATTCCATGCCAACATTCTTCTTCAACCAATTACAACAACCAATGAAGAAGGAATCCACAAAATACTAAAATATAATGGAACTCACCAAGAATCATCTGAGAGGGACTCCCCCTAATATTTTTGAGTCATTTCACCTTTTGAGCATCTTTATATCTCCATACACCATGAGGTACCAACATACACGCTTACTAGCCTTCTCTTTCAAACCACCTCAAGGACCACCAACGAAACTTCATGCCACACACCAAATAGTAAAAATGATCTAAAACAACTTGAGAACATACCTTGAAATACTCATGCCTTGATAATTTGGAGAAACTAAACAAAAATCACATCTTCAAGACTAGGCCTGTCTAGACTCCTTGTAGCCCTACCTAAAACTTGTAGAGCCCATAACTTTCTATAGACACAACTTCAAGACCTAAAACTTCATAGCTAGAGTACTCTCATATGACCCCTCAAGCAAACCAATTTTAAATAACTATCTCATCATCTGAAATATACTTCCTTCACAAACCAACTACTTAATTAAGCCTCCAACTTGACAAAAACTTAAATAACTCAAGAACCACAAACATTCAAATCTCCATGAATCTTGATTTGACAACCCATTTGATTCATTCAACATAGTAAGAATCCTTAGACCTCAATTCACAAGGTAAATCCCTTTTTTAGGGGAGCCCAAAACCTTAGAATCTCAAAACAAATGAGGTCAAAACAACACCTTCTAGTCAACGTACACTCCTAAAACTTTTTTCACACTTGGAGATAACCATTACACACTTCTGGACCAAGATTTGAACTTCCACACCATTGTAAACCTTGGCTTCCTATAAGCCACTTTAGGACTTGCTTGCTCTTAAGCACAAACTAGGAAACCTGAGAGCTAACAAAAATTTCCAATTTGACTTCAACATACCTTCAGAACACAAAAACACTTGGAGCACATCAAAAATAAGTGCATAGACATTTTTTAGCATTAAAATCTTCTTGAAATTACATCAAACTCATTATGCCACCCATAAATACCCATTTTGACCCTGTAGACTTACCATATACAACTATCAACATCATGACATTATCACAACATATCTTCCTCCTAAAAATACATGCTCCAACTAAAAACACTCATCTCTAGCCTTCTAGGACCTTTTAAAGATCACCAAAACAACACTTGCTTCTCCACTGAAAGGAGTCTCTTAAGAATCATAGACATAGACATCCTTTGCACCACTATCTTGTAAAACAAAATGTAACCAGGAGTGGCCCACATCTTCTCAGTAACCACTAAAATCATCTTATAGCTATAAGACTTCTTGCTCTTGTTCTTCTCTTTAGTCTGAACTATGACAACTGGTTCCTTTTCTATATCACTTTCCTTCTCTTGTAAGATAGAATTGACAACACATGGAGCAACTATGAAATCTTGACATACCTTTTCATTTGAAGCATCAACCTTGAAGCTTGGAACCTCATCACTAAGTATAGATAATTGATGTTCTTTGCATGAAGCTTTATCAACAACAGTAAGATGTTCACTTGGATTCATACACATCTCAGGACTAGCCTCAATCAATATCTTGGTCTTCTCCTTGAGCTTGGTTTCTTCTTTCATAACATGAGTAGTCAATGAGAGATCTTGGCACTCTTTGCCTTCTAAAGCATTTTCCACCATAGAAAATAGATTACTTAGACCTACAGTCTTATCATGACTCATACTTACCACCTTTGGCTTCCATAAGTTGATTTACTTTCTTTCTTGCACTCTAGGAGCCTGATTGATGCTATTCTGACTTGTAGGCCTTTGCTTGCAAAATCTAGCAATGTGACTTATCTTTTGACAATTGAAACACATCATACATTTTTTAAGAATCTCACTCTATCGTACTATATTTGGATAAAATCTTGCAATGTGTCCTAGTTCATAACATCTATAGCACTCAATATCTCTTGAAGAAAACTCAACATGCCTTTCCTTGAATGGATAATGTCTTAAAAAGTGTCCCACATCATGATAGTTGAAACACTCAACCTTGCTCACACCTTTTGACTAATGACCCCCATCATAGTTCCTTGAAAATTCATTTTTAACAAGTCTTTTACTTTCTCTAACTCTATGTCCAAACTGATTACAAGTGTACAATAACCGTTAAAACTTGCATGCCTCATGGCATTTGGTTGTCTAATTTGATTTATATTTATTTTGGCAACACCTTCATTCCTTGTCTGATGATTTGTATTAAAATTATGATTGTCCTTGTTCACATTAGTAATCATCTTGTCTTGAGTTGCATTATCTAGTTCTTCTTTATATCCAAGACCAGTTCTATCAATCACATGCTTTTGATCACTCAAAATATTGTCTAGATCACTTGAGCTCTTTTCAAATCTCACAAATGACTTCACCTTTCTAGATGTCTTTTCTAACTTATATCTCAATGACTCATTTTTAATTACATACCTTGAACATTCATCTTCTTTAGCTTTCAGGCTTGTAGATAGGACTTCCAATTGACAACTGAGATGCTTGACCATATCTTCATGCTCCTTGGTATCTTCATCTATTCTTGCCTCAAACACACTAAATTGATCCTCCAATTCATTGAGTTTAGATTTCATCTTCTTATTGATCTTCTCAATCTTCAGTTCTTCATGAGCATTTATCAATGTAGTCTTATAGTCCACCTCATCTTCATCATCATCTGAATCACACCAAGTAGACTCCTTTTAATGTAACTACCTCATCAGCCATGAATAAATATTTATCTTCAATAAGACCATCATATTCATGATCATACTCTGAGTCACTGACTTCACTCTCATCTAATGAGTTGCAATCTTCTTTAGTGTAGAGGTTCTTCTTGTCCTTGAAGTACTTCATCTTGTTGTCAAACCTTTTGAATCCCTTTTTGATTTTATCAGACCTAAATGATCTCTCGCCATCATCATGACCTTGATCATGTTCTTCATCATCATCCTTATTATACTTATGTAGGCATTTTTTAGCAAAATGTCCTGTCTCACCACAATTGAAGCATTTGAGAGGTAGTTTACCTTTATACTTGCCTAAACTTGTTTTCAATTTCTTTGAAATCAAAGCAATTAGTTAATCCTCATCTATATCAGAAATATCATCCTCCTTGAGTTTCTTACCTTGAAACTTCTTCTTTATCTTCATTTTAGTCTTGAAAGTTGCTTCTTTCTTTGGTGGTATATCATCATTCTTTCTCATCTCATAGGCAATAATGGTGCCATGTAATTGATCTATCTTCAACTGAGTAAGATCATGACTTTATTCTATAGCAGATACTTTTAAATCAAACTTGGGGGACAAAGACCTTAATACTTTTTAAACAATAGTAGCCTCTTCAAGGTTTTCTCCAAGATCTCTGATGATGTTCATAATCTCATCAACTCTATGCAGAAAAGATGCCACATAATCTTCTTCATTCATCTTGAGACTTTCAAATTGCCTTTTGTGAGTCTATAACTTAACAAGCTTGACCTTTGATTCTCCTTCATAAATGATCTACATTTTGTTCCATATATCTTTAGTAGATTTACAATGGATTACTTGGTGTATTCAGTCTTTGAAAGACCACAAGTGATAGAATTCATTGCCTTGGAATTGTTCTCAAACAACTTATTTGTAGCACTAGATGGAGGAGTAGTAAGAGAAACATAACCATCTACAACATATTTTCATACATAAAACCCTAGGGACATAATGTATGTCCTCATCTTAACACTCTAAAATGCATAATTAGATCCATAGAATATCAAAGCTTGCTTAGTAGAGAAACCTCCTTGATGACTACCCATATTGTACCTTAGACCACCTTCAAGTTATCAAGCCTTTACCAAAAGACTTGTTCTGATAAAAAATATTAGAGGTATAATCATTAAGAGGAAGGCGGTGAATCAATGAGCCTAGATATTTCAATTTCAATTGTAGTTCTTCTAAACTATTAAACAATCAACATATATCAACTTGATCAAACAACATAAACAATATAGCGCATTCATTCAATGCATACACAAGATCAAACACATAACACATAGTTCCTGTATGAAACACTCATGGGGAATAAAGCCCACTCTCAATTCCATAACACATGGACTATTATCCTATGGTAAATTACAAACAAGAGACTGGTCAACTCCTTTAGACCAACAAACCTTGATCATGTCCCCCTGACCAAAGGTCTTTTAGTGAAACACCTATTTCATAAGGAACAATTGCCCCTAAGGAAGATCAAGTCCTTTAAACCCTCCTTTTAACAATTTCACCTTAGTATTGATGTCTTAAACACCTGATTATGGATCCTTATTTATCTAACTCCTGCACAAACTCACTCTCTATCTCATACATGCCTCTCACATAGGCATGTCATAATTTCTCTCCTTCTTCACTCAAATTGTCCTCATATGCACACTCAGACCTCTTCGTATATCCTTAAAATATAAGAGCATTATTAATACGTAAAGAATATGACCTATAGGTCATACACACAGTCCTCACTCTACTATGCTTATCAACCCATCCACTTGGCACTCTACCTCTCCTTCGTTTCATAAGTCTTACATCCACCTTGCATAAGTCTCTCTCACAAGTCATCCACACACCTAGAAACCATCACATTTGGTTTCAATATATATAGATCGATCATGAATTATCAAGTTCATAATATTTTCTTTTTGGTCATAAAACATGCCTTTATCCTTAAGACATCTCACATGGGTTACACTTAAGCACAATCCACTTTCAAATAGGCTTAAGTCACTTTTAGGTCCTATGGAGACCCATTCACCTTTTTTATACTTCTTCAAGCAAAATTTAAAACATAGGAACCTTTCTAAATTAATGGAACCATTCCACATGATCTATAGGTCCTCCTTACATGCCAACAACCATCACATAACTCTTCTACTTAAGCACAATTTGCTCAAACTACTCTTTATACACACAATCATTATGAGTGAACACATTGTCACCTTTTTAAGAATTGTTCATACTCAAGATATATTTATCTTACCTAAAAAATACACACAAATCATATTTATGGAGTCTAAAACACTCCCCAATAGCTAATTCATCATTAAACCTTAAAATAACACCAATACAAGCTCGAACATCCTTCTCGAGTTACTTTCAAGACATACATAAAAACACAATCAACTTTGAACCTTAATATATTTGACTAAAATAAATTTAAGATCATAAAATATATATTTATATATGCAACTTAGATTCCTCTACCACTTTTCTTTTTACACCATGAGCAAATTCATCCTTGATCAAAAGATATGCTCCAAAAACCATAGACTGGTTTTTCCCTTTGTAAAATTCAAATATTCAAATTCAAACGGTCACAATTAAACATCAAACCCTTGTCCTCATCTTTTTTATTCCTAATATTTTACAAAAAACTCTCTATATTTATATCCTTTAAAATATATCGGTATTTAACCTACAGTACTTTACTATCCAAATGTTAAACTTTAGTCACTTTGACCTCATCTCGTGCACCCTTGTAATATTGACTAAATACGCATTGTCAATCTCTACGGATCAACCAAGTCTTTAAATAGAAATTATCACCATTATATATCCCAAAACTCCTAATATCATGACACTTGGCACCCTCACATTCCTTATAAGTATTTAACTATCATTTCATGTTCTCGTGCCGCTTGGCAGCCTCCCGTGCAATCCTGACTCTTGACTTATCTTACACCATTGATATTTGTCAGTACGAACCACCACACTCACTATTGATATTCTATCAAAAAAATGATCTTGTGACCATTGTAACCTATGTATGCAACATTTGAAATCATGCTTTAATGTGAATAAACTTGATGGTCTCTGACCCATCACTGTCTATAAGTGCAACTTTGAAGATTTATATCTCGAGCTGGACAACACTTCAAGATGCCAAATTTTTAGAATATCTTGACATTATAGAAAACATATCTATGATATATTTTGACCAATATTAACCTTCCAAATACTTAAAATAATTTCACAAACTTACTGTGTCATCCATGCCTACATGATGGTTTGTGACGGTCTGGAAAACATTGAAAACTGCTTGGGAAGCCATCTTTGCACTTGCATTTCTTTTATTGTGCTTCAGTGTTTGACCTAAAAGTTATCATAGATTAACTAGGCACAAAAATAAACAAACCCATATGGTTACCTTCTCCTGAAATGTCCACACGTGTAAGATATGCCATCACCAAACTACTTACTCAGCGCTTTCTTGCCTCATGCAAATTTTACTATGGGAAAACACTATCAAAATGCCTGAGAGCCCAAATTTACACCCATATATCTTTGAATACACTTAGGTGCATGACTTGAGACTTAACACATAACAACTAGGGACTAATCTGATCATAACCATATGACCAACTCCCCTTGACTCATCCACACATGACAATGGTGACATCAACATACTACCTACTTAGATTTTCTGCCATTGGACCCAAAATGTGTAGATGAGAACAATGATGAATCAGGTGAATTCCACTCATGCACACAAGAATTCAAATCATATAAAACCTTTTATAGGACCCTTTTCACATTCTCAATACTCCATACTCATCCTTGAACATATCTAGCCATGTCAAAACTGAAGATCAACCAAGCCACCTTCAAGCACTCTAGGAAAAACACATTGCACACTTTGTCATTATCACTTAGGATATCAAATCACTTCATACACTCACTAGGACACCTCCATGACATCATTGAAAACTCTCCAACATGCACATATAAAATAAAATGACACACATACACACTCTCTCACACACACATACACATCATAATTAGGACCATAATATATTTATAGTTATAGCATGCCCAAATTATATTGAGGCTTGTTAAACAGTGAAAGGTCAAGGTTTAAATAGTCATTGAGAAATCACATCCACCTTGCCTTAAAAATGATCATCCTAATGCTTAATTAAAAATATAAGGATAGAATTTCCTTATGTCTGTTTCATCCTCCCATGTGGCATTGTTCTCAAAATATTGGTTCTGTTGCACCTTCACTTATGTAATATCATTGATATGAATGTGAACACTACGCTAGTCTAAAATCTTAATTCACTATATTTTGTTCATTCCATCATCTTCTACTTGTAGCACACTCTCATCCAAAATATGAGAGGGGTCAAAGATGTATTTTTTAATAAATATACATGAAAACAATTATGTGCTTGAGAGAGTGAGATGTAGAGCTAAGTAGTAGGTAACATGACCATTTTCCTCAATCACACAAAAGGACCCACACATATGGGTGAGAGTTTGGAAGCCTTTCCAAACTTGATGGAGCTTTTGTTGAGCCTAACTCATGGAAAAACTTTGTCTTCCACTTGAAAGACTCGAGGGATCCTCTTTGCATTTTCATAACTCTTTTGTCAATTTAAAGTTTCTTTTATCCCATTTTAGATCAATTAAATCTATTATTCATACTCTTACAAAAAAATTTGTGCTACCATCACCCTATCTTTAGATCTATCCAATCTTAAAGGAGTTTTGTACTTTAACCCATAAAGGGCCTTAAAAGGTGTTGTTGAGTGACAAATGGTAGCTATAGTTGAATGAGAATTCTACCAAATACATAAATTAGTATTCCCATTTATATTGTTGGTTCATTACATACATCTGAAGCATATCTTCCAAAACTTGATTTATCCTCCCTGTTTAACCACATATTTCATGATGGTATAAAGAACAAAAATTCAACTTAGTGGTAAAGGTAACATTGAATGTAGCCCAAAATCTATAAGTGAATAACTTATCTCTATCAATAATAATGAACTTTCACACACCATACAATTGAACCACCTCCTTGACAAACCTTTTTATCAAATCAAGGCTATCATCCTTGAGATTTCTAGTAAAACATGAGCTACTTTTTTCAACTTGTCTACTACCACTAAGATTTAGTGATGTTTGTTTCATGATTTTGGTAATCTAGATATGAAGTCCATAGTTAGTACTTCCCATTTTTAGATTGACACATCATGGGGGTATAATTATCTAAAAATATGTTGATGTTTTGTTTTCACCTTCTAACATTCTAGGCATTGGGCCAAAAAGTTAGCTACATCCTTATTCATCCCTAGCCAAAAATATATGTTTTAATTCTTCCATCATTTTCACTAGACTGACATGATTTATTAAGAAGGAAAACCCAATGGCATTTATTTCATTGTAAACATCATCTACCATAAATGCATTTAATATCCAACCTTATCTATGGATTTCAACTTTAAAATGAATCTTTTGCATCCACCTTATCTAATCACATTGTGTAACTCTAAACATTATCACTAACACAATTAGGAAACATTATGCAGGAAGTCAAATAGAAACAATGTGAAGAGCTTGAATTTATTATCCATCTATATTGTAATGTTAGATTAGTGTTCTAAAATATATGTATTAATAGTTACAAATTAAATGTATTACATAAACTTTACCTTGTGGCATTAAGTACCAAATTTGGTATCCATGGATATTATGTTATTGTAATAATTTTATCATCCAATCTAACTAGGTTAAGCGCTGAATGCCCAATAAAAATGGAACACACCCCTCATCATCATCATCTACATCATATTAACTAACATACATATCTTAGATAGATCTATGTAGAATACATTGCTAAATATCATTCTCGAGGCACTTATTCCACTAATGTCACAATTCAATATATTAGTGTATTTTACATAGATCTCTCTCTCTCTCTCTCTCTCTCTATATATATATATATATATATATTATAAAATAATACAATATATTATAATATATAATATTATATTATAATATAATAATACATAATTAAATTATTTTATTTTAAAGTAAATAAAATTACCATAATAATGTCAATGAGATGTGGGTGAGTTGGTTAAGTAGCTTGGTTGTTTCAAGCTTCACCTAGGTTCAAATCTCAAGAAAGGCATGTGAAGTCAGTTGTGGTTGTTGGTTATTCTTGAGATGTATACTGGTAAAAAAAATAAAAAATTGAAGGAAATTAAATTACCATAATAATAAATATAATTCACCCACCATATATTCTAACATGATAAATACATAATTAAATTCTTTTATTTTGAAGTAAATAAAATTACCTCAACAAAATTATAATTTACCCATTATGTTATTAAATAATTACGAGCCTAAATAAATAAATAATATGTATAAGTGTTTTTATTTTATTGGTTTTAAAAGAATTAATGCTAACACATTCATGCCATTACACAAAATTACCTCCTCCAAATATCACCAAAGGAACACTTATCGATATAACTATACTCAAACACTTTCTCTAATTTTTTGTCAACCCACTATTAAACACTTTTTGCATCATTATGGTGGAATTGATACTTTGCTTTCTTGAGGATTATAACAATTATTCTAATGTCATATTATGTTGAGAATTCATCTCTACATGTAACCCCACTAAAAATAATCATTTTTTCATGCATTATACATTAATGCTTTTGATGTATATTCTATCAATAGTAACCTCTCCACCCACTCCAACAATTTTGCACTAATATGCAGAGAAAAATAGAAATGACTACTTGTGATTTTATATGACACAAATTTACCATTTTATCAACATGACACATCCCTTGATACATTATTACTCTAATTTCAGGCTTGTGAACAAGAAGTTTGATGGTGAAATGGAGCTAACATCCACATTTTAGGTGTTTTCATCATAGATGACTCTCCTTCCCACTTTATGGCACATTATCTGGATAATATGGAATAAAATCCACAATGTAGAATTCTTGTGGTCCTTAATTACACCAATAACTAAAACAAATAAAAGATTTAAGTATAAAATTTATATGCACTGTAATGATGTTTGTAACCCATATCAATCTTTAAGAAAATATGTTAATGACTTATGACTCATATTTTATTCTTAAGTGTGGCATTATTTCTAATCCTTTCTAAGGTTAATGGTGTGGGACTTGTTTTGGTATGTGAGACATGAAAGCTTATTTTAAACCCTGGTCTTTCATGTTCCATGATAAGAAAATCATTGACTCTATCTACTGAAATCCAAACAACAATATCGATAGAAAATCCAATATTCTCCTCCACTTCACTCCAGATTAATTCAAAAGATGAGAATAGTCCATTCATTAGATTTGTTATTTTAAGAGCATAAATTCACTCCCACATTGACCGCATCTACTTGCAAAACATAATTAAATCAACTATCAATGAGTTCAAATACATTGCATACTTTCAAAAAATACATGATAACTATAATTAAATTTTTACATGATGAATATAATAAACTATGTATGTAATGACTATAAATCACTTTGAACTTAATGGTGTTGATTAGCTATGTATGTAGTGACTATAATTATCTATGTATGTAATGCCCAAGATTTATTGTGTATGCAATGACTATCAAACATGTGAATTATTTAAATCACTATATTTACATTGGGATTATCAAACATGTAAATTATATGTTCTATACATACACAGTTCATTAAAATGATTACATATAATTTTCATTACGTTGTTTATATACATGGTTAATTATAGTGAATACATATAGTTTATACATACATAGTTAGCTTAATTCATTACATACACAATTAACATAACACCGATATACATAGACAATTCACTATAATACTTACATTCATGATTAATTTTAGTAATATATAAATTATGTGCATAAACAACTAACTAAAGTCATTACATACATAGTTAATATAGCACTAATATACATACATGGCTCGTTATAGTGCTTGCATGTCTAATTAATTATAATGAACACACACACATACACATGTTGTATAGTATATACACACATGACAAACTAAAGACATTACATATATAGTTCATTATAGTGCTCACATACATGGTTAATTATAGTGAATATATATATTATATATACCATAAATACACAGTTGACAAAATTATACACAATATATACATACACAGTTAATGGAGGCCAATATATATACATATTCATTATAGTGCTTACATACATGATTAATTATAGTGAATAAATACAATCAATATACACACACAATACACATACATATATGGTTAATTATAATGAATACATACATACATACATAAGAAAAAATGATATACACATGAAAATAAGAAGATTAAAATTAAATTAATGATCTAAAAAAAAATTACAAGAACAAAGGTGGAGGTCAGGAAGGTTAGATATACACATTAATCATACACCTTTGGGATTATCAAACATGTTAGTTCCTCTCCATCATTATATACAAATTATATTATATTCATTACATATACAATTACTTGCACTCATTAATTACATAATTAATTATACCCATTACACAATTGGATATTTTTATTAAAAATTAACCCTTTATATTTTTAAACTGTGAACTTTACGATGTTGCATTAATTATGTATATAATGGCTTCAGATAACTATGTAAGTAATGACTTCAAATAACTTTGTATGTAATTACTTTAGATAATTGTGTATGTAATGACTTTAGGTAACTATGTACATGTAATGAACTTACTTAATTGTTTATGTGTTGACACGTAAATTTGGTATTAAACACTTGACAACATCAATTTTGACATATCTATGACATACAATATTTGTGCATACAAATTTAACTCTTGTGCAAAATTTCCCCTATCCATTTACCCATCTATTATATTGGCCAACCCAATTTACTATCTTTCATATTTAATATCTCTCTAGTTAGTGTCAAAATGCTCTATAATCCTAAGAAAATTATCACCATATTCCAATCCCTGATCTTCCCTCTCTAGACAATGTTAGAAATAGTCAAATAATTATGGTTATTGTAAGTGTCCGCCTTCACCAACAATGTTTCAAGATCTTTAATGACTATTATTCAAATTCAAAGGTATCCCTTGGTTCAGTTTAAGTATATTTTTTTATGTCAGTTATGGGGGAAATACAAAAGAGTTGTCTATAAATACAAATATATCCTAAGGGATAGGATCACTTGGAAATTATATTGAGAAGCACTTGCAAGACCAAGAAATCCATTTGCACTTCATTGAGACAATACCACAAAAGGATAAAAAACTAAAAAACCATCAAAGTAGTAGCCCTAGAGCCAAGTGTAAACAGTAACACAAAGTCAAAGTTGCATGTTGTGGATAACTAAATGTGTTTTGAGCCCTCTTCAGAGAACTGGAACTTAGGCAACGCTCAATCAAATTTAATTGACCATTGTTAGTGTAGGCTTTTTCCCACTATGTAGCTTTATCTACATGGTCCAATTAGCTTGCTTAGATTAATAATAGATCATTAGGGGAAATGTAATTTAAATCATTTTCTAATTGTGAATTAAGTTAATTACTTTTTTTAGTGACCTAATTCAAGCAGAGGAATCGTGTTTTCATTGTATTCAAGCATTGTTTTGCATTATTTTTCAGGTAGGGTTTCGGTTTTTGTTTTATTTTCATTTTCCTTCTCTTTTTCGTAGTTGTTTTTCCTTCTTTCCTTTCTTGTCTAGGTTTTCTAATTTTTCCTCTTCCCCTTCCTCCTTTTTTCCCACCGACGAGGTAATCTAACCGCGTGGAAAACCTTCTTCCCCCCTTGCACCCATCGACTGTTCTTTCCCATGTAATGGTGGTGAAAATTGCCACCTTTACACATTTTACCTCTTCCCATGTAACGGTGGTGATTTTCATCACCATTACTACCTTCCATTATTCCCCGTGTAAGGGCAGTGAAAATTGCCGCCCTCATACAGTTCTTCCTAGCCAACCAGTGCAAGGGCGGCAATTTTTACCGCCCTTACACATAGACTTCCTGATGTGCATAGGTGACAAAATTTGTTGCTGATGCACATATATCCTACCAACTAGTGCATTGGCAATGATTTTTGCCACCTATGCAAAATAATGACTTTCCACATGCATAGACAGCAAAAATTGCCGTTGATGCATCCTTCCTTCCTCATTATGCACGGGCGGTGATTTTCACTATCTATGCATAATGACAGTCTTCAACATGAAAGGGCGGCAATTTTTTTTGCCCATGCATACCTTCCCTCTAGTTTTTACTAACTCTGAGAAATTTTAATTTTCTTGTTTTTTGAGCCTGCTCCCCTTTCACTCCCCGACCTTCTCGCACCTTAGCCCTTTCAAGTGCATTTCCCTGGTCATGATCATCCAATGTGTAATTTTTTTAGATTGCCAATATTTCTCCTAATTGCACGATCATGATTCTTATCGCAGTTTCTCTTTAAGATCCTTCTTCATCAATATACTTTCGACAAAGGCTCATCTCAATGACTAAGGTTTCTTTGAAGAAGTCAAAGATGATGAAGTACCAATATCAAAGTATTTTTCCAATCACATCAATTACTTTTAATGTCGATGACATTAGGGATACAGAGATCGAGCATGTAGATATGGCTGAGTTCATAGAGAGAACCAAAGCAAACAATCCTAGCTCCAAAATAAAGAGGATAAATGAGAACAATATTCATCTGGTCTCCTCTTTTCCTATGATGGCTCATCACACAGAGTTCATTCTCTAGTGCACACAATTCTACAACAAAAATACCAGGGTTGTGGTAGATGCTAGTGGCAACATAGTAATTTGACTAGACCCTGAGTTCATTGACAAAGTGTTCATGTGCCCTCCTACTATTGAAGTGTTGAAGATCGACTTCATTGAAGCACAAAAGGAATATGATAAAGATATCAAGAAGGCAAAGAAGGTGATCAACAATAGATGGCTCAAAACTCTTAGAGCAAACTTGTCTAGATGGCCACAAAACTTTCCAAGGAGCAATTTTATTGAAGAGATTGGTGACTTGATTACTCTTTTCAACAGAGTACGAGGTTTACCCTCTTCCTCTTAGTTTCACGAATAGATGTATCCCTTCATTAAGATAATCCTCTAGGGAAAACAAGTCATTTTATGGGGTGAACAAATCAACAATGCTCTGCATGAGCAATTGACAAAGGTGTCTACTACCTCGAAGTTCTACATGACTTCATATCTGGTATACATTACAGCTTTAATGAGAACCTTTTCAGGTCTAACATCAGAGGGAGATATGAAAATGACCCCGGTATATCAATATTACCCTCAGTTGACATTGAAGGGTTCAATCCATCATTTTAAGAGGGTAAATGATGCTTTCTTCACGGTATTTTTGTGTCTTTTTAACCCTTAATTAGAACAAAAAAGAGTGTCAGACGAAGCCTAGACTATTGTGAATGACTCTGGGTGTATGTTCTTGCAGTTCCCTTCTTTTTTTATCTGTGGGTTGGCTTTTTCCAAGGTTACCCCCATATGCTCCCAAGATTTCCCTTAGATAAATTAGTCTTGATGAAACTGTGTAGGTAAATTATTGTCATGCATAATAAACAGATGGAACTCAAGAAACCCAATTTCAAGTTCTTAATTGAAATTGACAGGTACTCAGTGTTGACCGCTACAAAAGCTAGGGCAATGGAAACCGAAATGCAACTTGTAACCATGAAGCATTTCAAAAGGAGGCCCAATTTTGACTATAGAGGTGTGAAAGACATGATCAGGAGGAAGACCCAGTTCCATGAACCCATGATCGAAGACGTCTGGATTGATTTGAGGACAGCAGAAGATATCAAGAAGATAGACTACAGTAGACTATCTCTTGAACAAATAGAATATCTGGGGCTCACAGATATCCCTATAAATCTAGTAGATGATGGGGACTTGATCAATAATAGATATCATGCTGAACAAGTCACCAATGCTCCTCTTCCCCCAATCCAATGGTCTCAAAAAGAGTTGACCTCCTTGAGAATGAGATTCGAACCAATATTGGCAAACACCAATGATTGGTTAGCAAATAAGGGAATCACCTTAAAAGAGTTCATCACAAGATTAGAGGCCAAATTTCAAGAAGAGACAAGGAGAGCAGAAAATAGAATGAAGAATAAAAGTGGTGTTCCTTCTCCTTCTAGGCCCCATAAGCCTAGGATCATTTTTGTATCAAAGAAATCAAAAGTTGCGGAGAAAGAGCCAGAAATGGCAGAATAGATGGAAACTGATGACAGGCGACTGGGTCAACAGGGAACAGAAACTCTATCTCCACAAGAAGGTGCGCAGCCAGACGCAAGAATTTCTTCTTATCCACCCCACTCACCTAGTGCAACTCCTTCACCTATTTCTCCCATTAATATTCCCTCTTCTGGAGCTGCCTCTCCTTCTAAAATTATATTTGGTGATCCTCAAAGCACTTCTGGAGATGTTCTTCATTCATCAAAATCCATCCCCAGTTTGTCATCTCCATCTTTTAACATCAGAGATAGTTCTACCCTGGGTCATTTAATAGCAGGTGTGGTTTTAACTGATACTACGCCCATTGTTCCCACTAGCAGTGCAGGTGCTACCCCAATGATGCCAACTACATGGACTCTTGCCAATATAAGTGCTTCTGCTCTCCCACCATGGTTGTCAACTTTTACACCCAAAAGGAAAAAATAAGCCATCTCTATAGATGACTTTGATTTTGATAAAATGGTGTTGATGAAAGTCAAGACCCCCAAGAAGCCAAAGATCCTTTCCAAGATGATTGGAGACAAGGGACACAAATTTATAGAGATAGCCAAACCTCCATAGGATGTGACTCTCAAATTTTTTGATATGAGCAGCTACTCTATCTCTCGAATTGAGTTAGGGAAGATAACTCACGAGGGCGCTAAGAGTGATTTGCAATCCACGATGGATATTATGGTTTAGAAATTTGACAGGGAAAGAGAAATGAAGGATCATTATAAAGCAATGGTGGAGCAATTGATAGCAGTGATAAAGAGATTCACTTTTGCCCCAAAAGTGGTAACTCCAGAGGCTTTCTCTATAGACGACCCTGTGATTCAAAAAGTAAAAAAGACTTATCTAAAGGGAAAGGTACTTGAAGACTACTTGGATAAGATGCATGCATAGGGGATTTCCTTATTCACAGAGTTGTCTAAGAAGATGGGTAAAATGAGGAAAGTGAGAATAGAATTACATGATTTTATCAATATCATTTCTCAAGATATTGAAAGCACAGATAAATATCTTAGCAAATGGAAAGATTTGAAGGGACTGAAGATACATACCCTAGTATCAGTCGGCATCATTGCCGATAGAGATTATTATATTGAAACTAAAGAATCAGTGATATATAGGATCTGGGTACTTAAGAAATTAATCAGCGACCTTGAATCTTCCAAGGATGCCAGTGAACAAAGTGATATCAGTCTGTTGCACAAATTGAAAGAGTTGCCTTACAGACTTACCTCTCAAGACAACCAATTCATTTCAGTAGAAGAAATGATTTAGGAGTTTGAAGGTATGATCTGAAAGGAATTCAAGGAGAAAGTGTTCTCAATGGCTTATTTGGACAATATTTTAGATAATCAGTTGACTCTGGACAATCTGAGAACCAGGTTAACTAGTCATGTGAAATTAATCACAGCAGTGAGAGATGCCATAGTCAGGGCTAAGGTGTTCTTCAAGAATACTATTGCGCTAGATAGTATCGGCATACATGCATCTATTGCCATGTACGATGCTCATCTAAAGAAGGTTGGTGACAAAAATTGAACTGTTCTATGCTTTTTTCTCCATTTTTCTCGTGCACTTTGTAATTGACTTGGGACATTTTCACATGTACTTTTTAATGTGTAATTACATGTAAAAATCTAGAAAAGTCCCAAAGCCAACAGAGACTCGTCTTTGACTAGGTTTTAATATTTAAGTCTTTTCTCAATTTTGAACGCTTTTCCCTATATATAGAGGGAGCCTCTTTTATATAGGGAGAATCTTTTGATAATTGAGATCAAAAAGTCTACCAAAATTGAGATGCTTCCTGAGACTTTGATCTCAGATTGTAAATCATATTTTCTTGAATGAATGAGAAGTAGGTTACTTTCAGACTTTCTATTGAAATAATTTGTGTTATTTAGGAGATCATTCTTATGTTCTTTTTCCTAATAATCTCTCATCTATTTGATTAAATAAGCAAAGTGTGTGTGAAAATTATTAGAAGACATTCTGAAGTTAATTATGAAGATTTTGAGCTGCTATAATTTCCTTTAGTTCATGTTTTCCATGTTTTAGTGGGAAAGATATTAGTAAGGCTTTGAACTACTTTTATCCTTTGTGATCTTATACTTTGTTATAGTTTTAGGTGAAGACTTTGAGCTGCACTTCACTCTACTATTACGTACGTTTCAAATCAACAAGGGGAGCAATGAAAGACTTTGCGCTTTCGTGGGTTTCTCATAGATCTAGTTACTATCCGAGAAGATTTTCTGTCATTTACTAAACATTATTTCTGAAAGAAGAGAAATGCTTTCAGTCATCAACCTCTCTTTTGCCTTGTAAACATCATCTCTAAAAAAAGAGAGATAGATGGTGTAATTTCACCCTTGAGTCTATCTTCAGTTCATATTAATATATAAGTAGTTTATAGGCAACCTCCCCTTGATGAGAGGAGAGATTTATCTCACTATGATGTGGTAAACCCACACTTTTTGCCGTATAAATCTCCTTATATTTTGGTTGATATACCCATTTTTTCGTTGGTTGCTTGATGATAAAATATTCACCCAACAGCTTTTGACGACTCTGATGGGGATACGAATGCGCACTTTGAAGCCTCAAGCTTCAAATTGAAGCATTTCCAGTACTTTTTTAGTTTTTCACTCTAGCAGATCCACTTACATGCGAAGCCAAAGAGCTCAAAGTATTGTTGATCACACATTCAAGTTAGTGCAGCAAAATAATTTTGAGATCTCTCCTTTGCCATCTCGTCTTCAGCGTGCTAGGAGTTTCCCTCCTACCAATGTCAGATCTCCAATACCAAATAAAGCCTCTAGTCTTAGTACTAGTAGGGTTTTATCTATATTGGCCCCACCAAGATTTGTTATCCCTCAATTTAATCGATATATCATGGCAGTCTAAGGTCCTTGGGGCAACTCTTTTGGTCCTCTCAATTTAGCCCCACCTTTACATGAACTACCTCATAGTTTGAGAAAGAATTTTCCCAAATTTTATGGTGACGGGAAGATTCATCTTGATGAGCATATTGATGCCTTCTCCATAGCATGTGGTGTGATAGGCATGGAATATGAAGATATAGCGGTGAGACTATTTGTAGAAACTCTACAAGGCGCTGTTGTCGACTAGTTTTACCACCTTCAAGCTCAAACTATAACTGACTGGAATATGCTCAAGGCTAAGTTTGAGGCCAGGTTCAAACTCGCTGAAGATGCACATGCCTTGTTGGCTCAACTTATGTAAATGAAAAAGGAACTTCATGAGCCCATGCGAGACTTCATTGCTAAATTCAATAAGCTGAGGAACTGAATTCCTACGATTGCTCAGCCAATGCCGGAGAATCTCAAGTGCTTTTTCATCAACTCTCAACTTTCTGAAGTAAGTTTTTTGTTGAGATGGGCCAGTCTTATGGATCTTTTTGTAGCCCAAAATTTGGCTACCAAGGTGGAAGATGATCTTATTTAGATAGGTAAGATCAGAAAAGATTCTAATAAAAATAAATTTTCTTCATCTGCTGAAAGTTCTTCCACGAGCACCAAAGATCCTATGGTGCAAAAGTTGACAAATGAACTACCAGCCTTGAAAAGAGAAATGGCCCAAGGTATGTCTGCTCCTCCTTATCGAGTATACCAAAAATAATGTTTTTCAATTAGTCATATCAAGGCAATGCTGTCAAAAATCAAAGACAACCAAATCCCCTACCTCCCCCACACAAGAAGCTTGCCATTAAAGCAACACCTGCTAATTTAGCAGTTGGTTACCTTGAAGCTAAACATGATTTCTCCTTCCAATCTGAGTTGGACCAAGAAGATGATGCTAATATCGTTGTGGAATAAGAAGAAGAATTAGCTAGTGACTCCAATATTAGTTTCTTACATTATCAAAATGAAGCTAAAAGCAAGAGAGAAGTGTTTGATAGATCGTACGCTATTTTTACCAGGTCCCAAAACTAGTCAACTCAACAAGCTGATAAAAAAAAGGTAAGAGAATAAACTCAGCCAGTAGTTTTCATCGCTAAACAAGGGACTTCACTGCCTTTCCAATCAAAGGACCCAGTGACTATTAAGAAAGTAAGTGCCTCAAACCGTCCCATACCTTCTACTTCTATCTCTCAGACCAGTGCCACACCCACTAAAGATCAGGATGACAGGCTTCCTCGCTTTGTCTCTAGATCATTTAAATTATTTGATATAATCGATCATGCTAAAAAGACCAAGATTTAAATGACTGAGATTGAGTACTTGCGAGCCAATCCTGAAAAGTTTGATATGCTGGCTAAATATGTAAAAAAGTAAAACTACCCCTATAGGATAAGATTTTCCAAAGGTGACTCATGATTCCTCCAAGAACAAATCCACCCAGAATAATCTTGTCGCTACTCCCCTTGCTGCCCCCGAGAAAATAAAATCTTTTTATGTTTCCCTATTGATAAATGGTCATAAATTGAGTAATTTCATAATAGACTCTAGAGCTTCTGATAACGTTATGCCTTCCAAGGTAGTAGATTCTCTTGGTCTTACTTTGACTAAGACTTTCAAGAGATGCTTCTCCATGGAAAATAAGCAAGTCCCACTCCTGGGCCAAATCAAAGATGCCCAATTTGCTTTTGCAGCTTTTCCAAAGAAGAGAATCAAAATGACAGCCTTAGTGGCTGATATTTTAGCCTCTTATGGCATTGTGTTTCGGTGCAATTTTTGCAAAGATGTAGGCAAAGAATTGAATATAAACGTGTCTGAAGCAAGGATACTTGTTAAAGGCACCATGAAAAAATTGCTTCCTAAGAAAGAGTCAAAATATAGTCACCCAAACATCAGGTCCTGAAGCCTAAATTTTATTTGAATCATCAAGAATGGGAAATTATTTCTTGAGTACTAAAGATGTTTTCATCCCATCAGATGAAAGTCTTTTTAGTGAAAATTTAGAAAATTTAGATGCAAAGTCAGAAAAATTGTCAAAGCAAAGTTCAGACGACCAAGAATCTTCCCTAAATAATGAAGATAAGTTTTTGAAAAGATCAAATTATGATAATGTTTGAATTTTAGAATTTGATGGCAGTTGCTCTTTTATCGGTTCTAGAGCTGGAATTATTTTGATCTCCCCTCAAGGAGAAATTTTTCCCTATTCATATAAGTTGCAGTTCAATATCGCCAATAACACTACTGAGTATGAGTCCTTGCTGCTTGGATTGAAAGCTGCTCATGCTAAAGGTATTAAGGTTCTTCACGCCCTTGGAGATGTTGAATTGGTAGTTTGTCAGGTAAGGAATCTATACCAAACAAAAAATAAAAGATTGTGACATTATCACAATCTTGTATGGGATTGTATTGAAAGTTTTGATGCTTTTAATATTTCTGTTGTGCTGAGAGAGTGCAATGACCATGTAGATTTGTTGGCTATTTCCGTGACTCTCATGATTCCCCATAAAGACTTTGAAGGAGACAAGTACACTATTGAGTTGGTCTTTCGACCAAGCATACCTGATAATTCCAACCATTGGCAAGTGTTCAATGGTGACAATCAAATCATTACTTTTCTAGAAAAGATGGATAGCTTTGAAGATCTTTATTTTGAAGGAAGCGAATCTCCACCACGAGAATCAGTTCCCGAAGTAAATTCCAAAACGGGTGAAGAGTTCCTTCAACTCAAGGGAAATAAAATTCTAAAAGGTTTGGTTTCTCTTGAAAAATTATTTGATAAGCAGGATAGATATGTCAAGTAGCGACAAGTGGATTCAAGTTCCTCCAAGGAATTTGATCAGATAAATTTCAGTATGAAAGAAAATTCTAAAATGGTCAACATTGGAAATTGTTGCACTTCTGATGAAAAGCTCAAATTCACTATTCTTCTTCGCCAATACATTGATGTTTTGGCATATTCTTACGATGATTTGAAATCTCTCAGACCTGAGGAAATCTGGCATGAAATTCCTCTTAAGGTTGGGTCATTGCCTTTCAAGCAAAAACAAAGGCAATACAATCCCAAAATATCAGGTACTATCTTTTCTGAGATTCAGAAAATGCTGAATGCAAAAATTATTTTTCCAATCCATCATTCCACCTAGATTACTAACATAGTTCCTGTAAGAAAAAAGAATTGGGAAATTTGTATCTATGTCAATTTCAGAAACCTGAATCAATCTTCTTTAAAAGATAACTACCCTCTGCCCATCATGGACCAAGTTTTGCAAAAAGTGACTGGTTCAAAAATGTTATCAATATTAGACAGTTTTTTTGGGTACAATCAAATAGAAGTCAATGAAGCAGATCAACATAAGACTGCTTTCACCATGCTTTGGGGCACTTTTGCATATCGTAAAATGCCTTTCGATTTGATCAATGCTGGTGCTACCTTCGGAAGAGCAATGGATCTCGCTTTCAAAGATGAAATGGGAAAGTTTATTATGGTATATCTCAACGACTTGACTATTTTTTCCAAACATCATCCTGATCATCTGCATTATCTACAACAAGTGTTGAAACGCTGTCTGCAAAATGGTATTTCTCTTAATCCCAAGAACTCAATTTTTGGGGTTACAGAAGGTAAACTTCTCAGTCACACTGTATCTCGAGAAGGTATAAAAATTGACTCAGAAAGAGTCAAATCTATCCAAAGTCTTGCTCTTCCTTCTAGTAAGACTGTAGTTCATTCTTTCTTCAGAAAGGTGAATTTTTTACGAATATTCATTTCGGCATTCGCAGAGAAGAATCACCACATTGTGGACATGATGAAGGGCAAAACCACTTTTTGATGGACTGCAGAAGGCAATTCAGTGTTTGAAGACATCAAAAAAGTGATTGCCCGTGCACTAATTCTAGTTTGTCTAGATTACACTAAAGACTTCATAATATACAGCTATGCTTCTAAGTATACACTTTCAACTATTTTGGTTCAGCAAAATAAAGAAGGTGTGGAATCCCCCATATCATTTATGAGTTGTCCTCTCAAAGCTCATGAATTAAAATATTTAAATATGGAAAAACATGCTTATGTTGTGGTTAAGGCAGTAAAGCATTTCAGATTTTATATTCTAATTTTATATACTATTATTTTGGTGCCTGACACGACGGTGAAGTCCATTCGAACTCAACAAGAGTTTGGTACTAAAAGGGATAATTAGATTACTAAGATTCAAGAGTTTGATCTTGATATCAAACCTACCAAGCTTGTGTGGGGAAAGGGGCTCTGCCAATTAATTGCTAATAATATCCCCAAGGAAATAGAAAATGAAGAAACAGAGATCGAAGACGTGCCTACGGTTCTCTTCATCGCTACTACTAATGAGTGGTATTCCAATATTGCTCACTTTCTTACCTATGGTGAGTGTCCCACTCATCTATCCTACAAAGAAAAAAGAAATGTTAAGCTAAAGGTTACTAGCTATGTCTTGTGGGACAATGGTTTGTATAAGAGAAGCCTTGATGGGGTATTTCTTCACTGCATCGATAAGGTGAAACAAGGTAAAATTTTGGAGTCCTTCCACAATTTGGCTTGTGGAGGACATTTTTTTACACCAGTGACGGCTCATAAAATTCTACGAGCAAGATATTATTGGCCTACACTATTTCAAGATGCTTACAAATGGGTGCGTAAGTGAGAATTGTGTCAACAGTTCGTCAGGAAACCTAAATTGACCACGCTACCCCTCAATCCAGTGGTAATCGAAGAACCTTTTCAATAATGGGATATTGATTTCATTAGCGCAATGAACCCGTCCTCATGTGATAAACACGACTATGTTCTCACCACGACTGACTATTTTACCAAATGAGTGGAAGCCATTCTAACTAAGCAAGCTACTTCAGAAGTGGTATGTAATTTTCTTAAGAAAAATATCATTTGTTAGTTTGAGGTTCCAACTAAGATTGTAACAGACAATGCAACCTATTTCTCTTCTCATGAGATTACCCAGTTATATTTTTATTATAGAATTACCCTCTCCCACACTTCTGATTATTTTCTACTAGGGAATGGCCAAGTAGAATCGAGCAACAAGAATTTGGTTACTATTATCAGGAAACTAGTAGATAATAATCAGAGGACTTGGCATAAAGCGTTGTTTGATGCTTTGTGGGTAGATAGGATTACACCCAAGAGGGCAATAAGCATGTCACCATTCCAACTTCTATATGGTTTAAATGCAGAGATACCAATCACCCTAAAACTATCAACACTCAGGTTGGCAAAGGCAATCGAAGATTCAACCTTCAAAAATTTTATTGATAAAAGGATCATGTGCCTAAATGAATTAGATGAACAATGAATCATGGTATTGGACTAGAGTACTGCACATCAAAATTAGGTAAAGAAACTCTTCGATAAGAGGGCAAGGATATGTGATTTTTAGATTAGAGATCAAGTCTTGTTATGGGACAAGAGGAGAGAGCCAAAAAGAATGCACGGCAAATTTGATTCTTTGAGGAGAGATCCATTTACCATTCATCAGGTCTATGGTGAAAATAGCTTCTTGCTAGAATATAAAGATGGAACGCCATTCTCATTGCCTCACAGTGGGCAACATCTGAAACACTTTAATCTTTGAAGTACTAAATGAGTTCACTTGTACATTTATATAGTTTTTGCATTACTTATTTTATTTTTAGTTTTTTCATGTCTTTTTACTTTTTTGGCTTGACTCCGTGGCTCAATGGCCTAGATGAAGGCACTTAGAAACTGGTTTCTACTCCCGTCGATCAGTTCGATCAATGGAATTTTTCCAACAGGAGCCAGCTGTTGTTCCTAAAATTAGCTACGCTCATTTTTGGAACAACCCCTATGAAACTTGTCTATTTCATATTTTTTACTCTAAGTTCATCTTTCGAGGCAAGTTTTTCTTGATCTCGTGTTTGCTCAACTGGCATCATTCAAGGTTCGTGACGTTTCCTTGTTAAATTTTATCCAAAAATGTGAAAATCATTACGATCTTGATGCGATCAGATGACAAAATTTCCCTCTTTTCAAGTTAGGTGTTTTCTTGAGTTTACATGTAAGGGCGGCAATTTTTGCTGCCACTACATGTAGTTTTCTAGTTTCCATGCAAAGGCAACAATTTTTGCTGCCCTTGCATCCTTCATGCAGGAGTGGAAAAAATCACCGCCCTTGCACTTCTCCATTCTTTCAAGTAGGAGTGAAAAAAATTTCCACCCCTACATCTCTTTGATTTCTTTGATGCAGGAGCAACAAATTTTGTTGCCCCTGCATCCCTTTTTTCACCCCACATGTAGAGGTGACAAAATTTGCTACGCTTGCATGGTCTTAATTTTTACACGTGGCATTAATGGCCACACATGCTGAGTGGTTGGGGTCAATTTTCACCCCATTTAAACCTCTTTTGACTCTTTTCTTTCCATCCCTCTTTGTTTCCTCCTCCTTGCGTCTAGATGATCGTGCGAGTGGAGGAATCATGTTTTCATCAGATTCAAGCATTGTTTCATGTTGTTTTTCAAGTAAGGTTTCAGTTTTTATTTTATTTTCATTTTCCTTCTCTTTTTCATAGTTATTTTTCCTTCTTTCCTTTCTTGTCTAAGTTTTCTAAGTTTTCCTCTTCCCCTTCCTCCTTTTTTCCTGCCGACGAGGCAATCCAACCATGTGAAAAACCTTCTTCCCCCCTTGCACCTGTCGGCCATTCTTTCCCATGTAATGACAGCAAAAATTGCTGCCCTTACACATTCTACCTCTTCCCATGTAATGGCAGTGATTTTTATAGCCATTACTACCTTCCATTCTTCCCTGTGTAAGGGCGGCAAAAATCACAGCCCTCACATAGTTCTTCCTAGCCAACCAATGCAAGGGCGATGATTTTTACCGCCCTTACATGTAGACTTCCTCATGTGCATAGGTGGAAAAATTCACCACCGATGCACATCTATCCTACCGACTAGTGCATTGGCAAATTTTTTTACCGCCTATGCAAACTAATGACTTTCCACATGCACAGGCAACAAAAATTGCCACCGATGCATCTTTCCTTCTTCATTATGCACAAGCGGTGATTTTCACCGCCTATGCACAATGATAGTCCTCAACATGTAAGGGCAGCAATTTTTGTCGCCCATGCATACCTTCCCTCCATTTTTTACTAACTCTAGGAAATTTCAATTTTCCTATTTTTTGAGTTCGCTCCCCTTTCAATCGCCGACCTACTCACACCTTAGCCCTTTCAAGCGCACTTCCCTGGGCATGATCATCTAACGTGCAATTTTTCTAGATTGCCAATATTTCCCCTAATTATGCGATCATGCTTCTTATCATAATTTCTCTTCAAGATCCTTCTTCATCAATATACTTTTAATAAATGCTCGTCCCAATGACTGAAGTTTCTCTAAAGAAGTCGAAGATGATGAAGTACCAATATCAAGGTGTTTTTTCAATCAACTCAGTTACTTCTAATGTCGATGATATTAAGGATACAGAGATCAGGCACATAGATATGGCTGAGTTCATAAAGAGAACCAAAGCAAACAATCCTAGCTCTGAAATGAAGAGGATAATTAAGAGCAATATTCATCTGGTCTCCTCTTTTCTTGTGGTGGCTCATCATACAGAGTTCATTCTCCAGTGTGCCCAATTATACAACAAAGATACCAAGGTTGTGGTAGATGCTAGTGGCAATATAGTAATTCAACTATACCCTGAGTTTATTGACAAAGTGTTCATATGCTCTCCTGCTACTGAAGTGTTGAAGATCGACTTTGTTGAAGCACAAAAAGAATATGATAAAGATCTCGAGAAGGCAAAGAAGGTGATCAACAATAGATGGCTCAAAACTCCTAGAGCAAACTTTTCTAGATGGCCACAAAAATTTTTAAGGAGTGATTTTATTGAAGAGGTTGGTGACTTGATTACTCTTCTCAGCAGAGTACGAGGTTTACCCTCTTCCTCTCAATTTCAAGAATAGATGTATCCCTTCATTAAGATAATCCTCCAGGATAAACAAGTCATTTTTTGGGGTGAACAAATCAGCTATGCTCTACATGAGCAATTGACAAAGGTGTCTACTACCTCGAAGTTCTACATGACTTCATACCTAGTATACATTGCAGCTTTAATGAGAACCTTTCCAGGTCTAACATCAAAGAGACACAGGAAAATGACCCCAGTATATCAATATTACCCTCAGTTGACATTGAAGGGTTCAATCCATCATTTTAGGAGGGTAAATGATGCTTTTTTCGTGGTATTTTTGTGTCAGTTTGACCCTCAATTAGAACAAAAAAGAGTGTCAGACGAAGCCTGGACTATTGTGAATGACTTTAGGTGTATGTTCTTGCAGTTCCCTTCTTTTTATTATCTATGGGTTGAATTTTTCCAAGGTTACCTCTATATGCTCCCAAGATTTCCCTCAGATAAATTGGTCTTGATGGGGCTATGTAGGCAAATTATTGTCGTGCACAATAAATAGATGGAACTCAAGAAACCCAATTTCAGAGTCCCAATTGAAATTGGCAGGTACTCAGTGTTGAATGCTACAAAATCTAGGGCAATGGAGATCAAAATGTAACTTGTAACCATGAAACATTTTAAAAGGAGGCTAAATTTTGACTACAGAGGTGTGAAAGACATGATCAGGAGGAAGACCCAATTTCGTGAACCCATGATCGAAGACATCTAGATCAATTTGAGGATAGCAAAAGATATCAGGGAGATGGACTACAATAGACTATCTCTTAAACAAATAGAATATATGGGGCTCACAGATATCTCTATAAATCTAGTAGATGACGGGGAACTGATCAATAATAGATATCATGCTAAACAAGTCACCAATGCTCCTCTTCCCCCGATCTAATGGTCTCAGAGTTGACTTCCTTGAGAATGAGATTCGAACCAATATTGGCAAACACCAATGATTGGTTAGCAAATAAGAGAATCACCTTAAAAGAGTTCATCACGAGATCAGAGGCTAAATTTCAAGAAGAGACAAGGAGGAGAGCAGAAAATAGAACAAAGAATAAAAGTGATGTTCCTTCTCCTTCTAGGCCCCATAAGCCTAAGATCATTTTTGTATCAAAGAAATCAAAAGTTGTAGAGAAAGAGCCAAAAACGATAGATATGGGGGTTGAGAAACAAAGTGCCAAAGAGCCAGCGGCAGAATAGATGGAAACTGATGACAGGCCTGTGGGTCAATAGGGAATGAAAACTCTATCTCTGTAAGAAGGTGCGTAGCCAAACACAAGAATTTCTTCTTCTCCACCCCAGTCACCTGGTGCAACTCCACCTATTTCTCCCATCAATATTCCCTCTTTTGGAGCTGCCTCTCCTTCTAAAATTATTTTTGGTGATCCTCAAAGTGCTTCTAGAGATGTTCTTCATTCGTCAGGATCCATCCCCAATTTTTCATCTCCATCTTTTAACATTAGAGATAGTTCTACCCTTGATCATTCAGCAACAATTGTGGTTTTATCTAATACTACGCCCATTATTCCCACCAGCAGTGCAGGTGCTACCCCAATGATGCCAACTACAGGGACTGTTGCCAATATAAGTGCTTCTACTCTTCCACCATGGTTGTCAACTTTTACACCCAAAAGGAAAAAATAAGCCATCTCTCTAGATGACTTTGATTTCGGTAAAATGGTGTCGGTGAAAGCTAAGACCCCCAAGAAGCCAAAGATCCTTTCCAAGATGATTGGAGATAAGGGGCACAAATTTTTGGAGATAGCCAAACCTCCACAAGATGCGACTCTCAAATTTTTTGATATGAGAAGCTACTCTATCTCTCAAGTTGAGTTAGGGAAGATAACTCACGAGGGCACTAAGATTGATTTGTAATCCGCGATGGATATTATGGTTTAGAAATTTGACAGGGAAAGAGAAATGAAGGATCATTATAAAGCAATGGTGGAACAATTGACCACAATGATAAGGAGATTCACTTTTGCCCCAGAAGTGGTAACTCTAAAGGCTTTCTCTATAGATGATCCTATTTTTTAATAAATCAAAAAAGACTTATCTAAAGGGAAAGGTACTTGAAGACTACTTGGATAAGATGCATGCACAGGGAATTTCCTTGTTCACAGAGTTATATGAGAAGACGGGTAAAATGAGGAAAGTGAGAACATAATTAGATGATCTTATCAATATTATTTTTTAGGATATTGAAAGCACAGATAAATATCTTAGCAAATGGATAGAGATGAAGGGGCTGAAAATAAGTACCCTAGTATCAATCGACGTCATTGCCAATAGAGATTCTTATATTGAAACTAAAGAATCATTGATATATAGGATCCGGGTACTTAAGGAATTAATCAGCGACCTTGAATCTTCCAAGCATGCCAGTGAACAAAGCGATATCAGTATGTTGCACAAATTAGAAGAGTTGCCTTGCAGACTTACCTCTCAAGACAACCAATTCATTTCAGCAAAATAAATGATTCAAGAGTTTAAATGTATGATCTGAAAGGAATTTGAGGAGAAAGCATTCTCAATGGCTTTTGTGGACAATATTTTAGATAATCAGTTGACTCTGGGCAATCTGAGAACTAGGTTAACTAGTCATGCAAAATCAATAAAAGCAGTGAGAGATGCCACAGTCAAGGATAAGGTGGTCATCAAGAATACTATTGCGCTAGACAGTATTAAGATACAGGCAGCTATTGCCATGTACGATGATCATCTAAAGAAGACTGGTGACAAAAATTGAACTATTCTATGCTTTCTTCTCCATTTTTCTTGTGCACTTTGTAATTGACTTGGGACATTTTCACATGTACTTTTGTTATGTGTAATGTAAAAATATAAAAAAGTCCCAAAGTCAACAGAGACTCATCTTTGACTAGGTTTTAATATTTAAGTCTTTTCTCAATTTTGAAGGCTTTTCCCTATATATATAGAGGGAGCCTCTTTTGTACAGGAGGAATCTTTTGATAATTGAGAGCAAAAACTCTACCAAAATTGAGATGCTTCTTGAGACTTTGATCGCAGATTATAAATCATATTTTCTTGAATGAATGAGAAGCAGGTTAATTTTAGACTTTGTGTTGGAATAATTTGTGTTATTTAGGAGATCGTTCTTATGTTCTTTTTCCTAATAATCTCTCATCTATTTGATTAAATAAGCAAAGTGTGTGTGGAAATTATCTGAAGACGTTCTGAAGTTAATTATGAAGACTTTGAGATGCTATAATTTCCTTTAGTTCATGTTTTCCATGTTTTAGTGGGAAGGATATTACTAAGGATTTGATCTTATTTTATCATTTGTGATCTTATACTTTGTTGTAGTTTTAGTTGAAGACTTTGAGCTGCACTTCACTCTACTGTTACGTACGTTTCAAATCAGCAAGGGGAGCAACGAAAGACTTTGCACTTTCGTGGGTTTCTCATAGATCTAGTTACTATTTGAGAAGATTTTTTGTCATTTACTAAACATTATTTCTGAAAAAAGAGAAATGCTTTCAGTCATCAACCAAGATTTCTCTTTTTCCTTGTAAACATCATCTCTGAAAAAAGAGAGATAGATGGTGTAATTTCACCCTTGAGTCTATCTTCAGTTCATATTAATATATAAGTAGTTTATAGGGAACCTCCCCTTGATGAGAGGAGAGATATATATCACTATGATGTGGTAAACCCACACTTTTTGCCATATAAATCTCCTTGTACTGTGGTTGATATACCCATTTTGCCATCAGTTGTTTGACAACAAAATATTCACCCAACAAGTTATTCTTCAGATTTCACTACTCAATATAGATTTAATCTCATGCATTTGATTCTATCTAGTTGATCCTCAATTTTGGCCCAGTCTGAATGGTATCAGAGCTACGCTGGTAGAGGAATCCATCAATTTTGTTATGAGATCTTGCATTCTTATTTCTTTGATATTTTCATTAATTTCAATTTTCTAGGGTTTAGTGGGGTTTCTCATAAATCCATTCAAATATACATACCCAGAGTCTTTAAATGAAAAAAAATAATACCATTAGATTTAAAAGGTGGTAAAACTCTAAGAACAACTGTAAACTTGACCTAGTTTTTTGGTAGTATGTTTTCAACCATTTTTTGAAGGTTTTAAGGCCATTTTTTGAATTCCACTAAATCAATACTTATGGTGACTTTAAGAAAAAACCATTTATGATTTTTTATGGGTTTTTTAAGAAACCATGTGGGTCTCTTTCATATTTTGGAGAATTCATACAAAATATAAATTTTTGGAGGTTTCTTCAACTCAGTGGGTATTCTAACCCATGCGTAAGCAATTTTGGTAGTTGGCAAACTTTTAGGTCTTTGCATGCACACTTGTTAGATTTTGACAACCCTGCCTACAACACCAATGAATCCTGTGATCTCTGCGTGCATACCCATTGGAACCTAACACTTCTACTTGCATGCCTATCAAACTCTAATGACTCCACCAATACACCCCTAAAAAATCATGACCTATACTAGCACACTTACCAAACTCTAGATACCTTGCTAACACACCCAATAAAACTCAAAGATAGTGATAAAAACCCTAATAGACTCTAATAAATGTGCAGGCACCCTCGATAGACTCTGACACCTCTACACGTAGACCATTCAAACTCTAAACCCTATCCAAACACAATAAAATCTCCATCAACCATTTTACATCTTGTGACATGAAAGAAAAAGAACTGACACTTGAGGCAGAGAAGGTGAATTAGTTCAATAGAAGTGATGAAGCCTACAGTCTTCTATCTCCTAATCTACTCTTTCATATTGAATATGCTAGTAATCCTAATGAAGCTTGGACCATATTAAAAAAAATATTTGGAAATTAGGACATAATGAGAGGTCATGAGTTGGAGAATGAGCTCATCAGTTTTGAGCCCAGATGATTTTGATACGGTACAAGACTTCTTCATAAAGTTCAAATTACTCAAGTCACAGTTGAAATTGTGTGGCATTGATAAAAAAGATGATCAATATATTCTTTCCATACTCACCAAGTTGGGATCTGACTATTCTATCTTTGTTTATACCTTCCATACCACCAACATGCCCTTGTAGCTACATAGACCATGTTATCCTTGGATGACTTTATTGTTGACTTGACTTGGGAGCAAGACAAGCCCATTCAAATAGGTACTCTGAAGTCATCTAAATCACATGCCTTGATTGTGAGTCATGATAAATAGAAGGCTTTTGACAACAAGGAAAAGAAATAGAATAAGAAGGACCTAAAGCAAAGAAAGGGTAAAAAATTTGATGCTAAGTCCAAAGCATCAAAAAATTCCTCTTTAGATGGGAAAACCAAGAAAGAGAGATTCACATGTGGCTACTTCAAGAAATCTGGACATGATGAATCCAAATACATGAAAAAGTGGATTGACCAACCGACTAATATGCTCGAGAAGCACAACATTAGTGTCCCTGAGTCTTCTAATAAGAGTTTATCAGTACATGAGTTTTTTAAGGCCAAAGACAATAAGAATGGCAAAGATAAGGGCCAATCACTTCTTATAGTTGCATCTCAACCTTTCCACATGGGTTATTGATTCTAGTGCATCACACCACATGGCTTCATCATAGGGCATGTTCTCATCTTTGGAGCCTTATTCTAGGCCTTCCATATTAATGGGTGACAATGCTTATGTAGAAGTTAGTGGGAGTGGATCTGTTGAAGTGAATGATCAGATATTTTTTGATATTCTATGTGTTCCCTCTTTATCCACCAATCTCCTATCTACTTATCTGATTACTCACATCAGTTCAGGTAAGCAAGTTGAGTTCACAACTAATTCAATGGTTATTAGGGAAGTAAATAGTGACTCCATTGTTACATTTGGTAAAATAGATCATCATTCATGATTGTATACTTTCTCACATTTTTCTCCTGATTAACCCTCTACTACACTGCTCACTCATTCAAGCGGGGTGAGTAAATTATGGCATGAGCAATACAACCATTTCAACTATCATTATTTGAAACAACCCAGTCATAAAGACATGGTTTTAGGGTTTTCATGATTTAAGTTTCTTGATGGAGTTTGACAGCATTGCATACTTAGTAAGCATCCTAAGGAGAAGTATTACAAGGGTAAATCACGAAGAGCTAAATAGACATTAAAGATTGCCCATAGAGATATTGCTGGTCCATTTCTAAAACTTTCATTCAAAAGGACTAAATACATGCTTATTTTCATCGATGAATTTTTGAGGCATACTTGGGTATATTTTATTAAGCAAAAATCAGAGGTGTTTGATCATTTTCATGACTTCAAGGTGCTTGTAGAAAAATGGTCAGGTAAAGCCAACAAGATTTTGTGCACTGATAATGGTGGTGAGTATGTTAGTAATTGTTATGAGTAATTATGTATATCAGAGGGGATTGAACTACAACATACAAATCCATATAGTCATCAACAAAATGGTGTTGAAGATCACAAGAATAAGTCTTTGAAGGAAATGGCCAATTGTATGTTACATTTCAAGTCTCTTGCACCTCAGTATTGGGCCAAGGCCATCGATTATACATGTTATATTCAAAATAATGTTCTTCATAAAGTGTTGAAGGGAGTCACTCCTTTTAGAGCTTGGAGCAATTAAAAAACCATAGTAAAACACTTTTGAGTGTTTGGATCTCTTGTTATGGTCCGCATTCTTGAATAATAAAAGTAAGGTAATAGAACCTCAAAGTTAGCCTTGTACCATTGTTGGATATCTTGAGGGTGTTAAGGGATATAGGTTTCTCCATCCCTCCACTCGTGAATTGTTTATTGAGAGGAGTGATTGATTTCAAGAGGGTCCTCAAAACTCCACACATGCCACTCTTCCACCTTCCTTAGATGCACTGGGATTCGATGATAGTTTTGATGATTCAAGTCCACTTGAGCAACTTCTTGATGATCTAGATTCTTCTTCTAGTTTTGATTATGAGAGTAGTGATGAGGATTCACCTCCTCCTCCCGAAATATCTTTAGAGGATGAGAAATCTTCTCCTGACTCTCTGAGCACTGGTCCTCTCTGATATAGATAGACACTACAAAGTATTGGCCAATGGGTTGGAGATCTATCAGACATTAGGTGAACCCGTTCATAATTCTAGAATCCTCCACATGCTTTCATTATATCTGCTTCTAATCCACATTCATTTCATGAGGTATCAGGGACTCCTAAGTGGGATACTATTATGTAAGAGGAATATGGTTCCTTTCTAAGGAACAAAACTTTGGATCTAGTCCTTCTTCCTAAGGGAAGAAAACTTGTTTGATGTAGGTGGATCTACTGAATAAACTTTACAAAAAATGGATCCCTAGAAAATTTCAAAATGTGTTTGGTAGCAAATGTTTTTTTAGGTACCTGACATTGATTATACTGAGACATTCACCCTAGTTTCCAAAATGAACTCAATTCGACTCACTCTCGTCATTATCATAACATATCACTGGGATGTTTATCAGATGGATACGAAGAGTACATTTTTTTGAGGTGACCTCAAAGATGAAATATACATGGATCAGCACAAAGATTTGAGGAAAATTACTCCTTAGTTTGTAAACTTCATTATAGATCTATCTATGGCCTCAAACAATCTCCTTAAGCTTGGTATGTCAGATGGACTCCTTTCTACTTTCAATTGGGTTCACCAGATGCCATTTTGATCTAAATGTCTATATTTTATGACATGTTGATTCACTATTGATTATAGTTCTCTATGTGGATGACATATTGATCACAAGGAGTTCTCCATCCACCATCATAATAGTAAAAACTACTTTGTCAGATAGGTTCTCAATGACTGATTTGGGCTTGTTGCATTAATTTTTCTAAGATTGAAATTTCTCAGTCTGACTTTGAGATCACTATTGTACAATGCAAGTATATTCTTGATTTGCTTGCAAGGTTTACCATGGTTGACTGTAAGCCAACTTCAACTCTTTTTTAATCTGGTGTGAAGCTTAAGGTTGATTATCCATCCCTTTTAGTTGATGTTACTTGGTATCAAAAACTTATTGACAATCTCATCTACCTTACGCACACTAGACCTGACATCTCATATGCAGTGGGTGTGGTCTCCAGATTTATGCAAGAACCACATGAGCTACACTGGAAAACAACTAAAGTAGATTCTCCACTACATTCAAGGTAATCATAGTTTCAAAATTCACTATAGAGTAGGCATCAACATTGACTTTATTGGTTTTATAGATTCTGATTGGATTAGTGATATTCAAAATCATAAGTCTACTTCAAGATACAATTTCTCTCTTGGTTCATGTTTGATTGGTTGGTCAAGCAAGAAGTAAAATGCTATTACTTTATTTTCGATTGAGGCAAAATATAAAGGAGTTGTTAATGCTGCCATTGAGGCCATTTGGCTTTAGAGGGTTTTCACTAAGTTTGGCATCTAATTTTGACAACCAATAGTCATCTTATGCGACAACCAAATCACAATCTAGATTTGTAGGAATCTGAGCCTCCATCAATAGACCAAACATATCGATATTCACTTACATTTCATTCAGGAGCTCATTCATGAGTGAGTCATTGATCTCTACTACATCCAAATAAGAGTAAATTGATGATATATTCACCAAACCCTTTACTAAGAGCAAGTATCTTCATTTGCATGCTCTTCTTGGGGTTCAGATAGCTCTATCTTCTTCCTCCTCTGGGATATCATCTCTATGTACTTGGATACCTTATTAGGCATTTGTGTCGGGACTCAATTCTTCTACCCACCTAAACTACACTTAAGGGGATATTAGTGTAGGTTTTTTTTCACTATGTGGTTTTACCTACATGATCTAATTAGCTTGCTTATGTTAATAATATGTCATTAGGAGAAATGTACTTTAAGTCATTTTTTAATTGTGAGATGAGTTAATTACCTTTTTGGGTGACCTAATTTCTCACTATATAATGTACCTTTTTATGTATTTTTTGACTAATGAATGACTGCTCATTAATACAACTATTGGTTATGAAGACAAACTTCTTCTTCTTGTGAGTTATTTTTCATATTTTACTACCCCATACAGATTCAACCTCGTACATTCGATCCTATACAATTGATTTTCGATTGTGATCCACTCTGACAACTACATACTATTCATTAAAAGCGAATGATTTCAATTAAAATTATGTCAATATTATAATCAACGTCAATTGACCACAAACATTCATTTAATATAATACATATAAGAATTGAATTTAAGTGTGGTTAAAAGCAATCCATATATTTAACCAATTAACTTACATCTTATTGATCACATATTTATATATTTATTTAAATATAAAAATGTTAATTATATATATACAAATTAAAAAAATAAAAATATATTAATAAAAAATATAATATATTAGGCCTACTTAAATAAATCATGACTTTCTCTTAAGAAAATGACTTTTTGTCTTTTTTTCAAAGACAAATTTTACATTCAAAAAGTCAAGGAAAAAGAAAGAAAAAAGCCATATCCAATGGAAAAAGTCATGATTTATTAATTATTACTTAAGTATGTTTAATATATTATATTTTTTACTAATATATTTCCATGTTCCCTAAGATTATTTGTTGATGATGAAAGGTTTGATAATGTAAAATTTCATATATTTTGATTTGGTCAAGGAGTTAAGTGAGACATGTCATATAGATAAGTGGATAATAATTAATTAGAGATATATTTAATTAATTGGATAAGTTAAATAATATTTGTAAAATAATAATAAAATTTAATTAATAATTTTTTTTTAAAAAGTTTTATAAATATATTGAAAGATAAATTGATTGGTGTTGTATTGGAAACATGTTTTGTTGTATATAAAATTAATATATATTAGATATTATTAATTGTTTATTATTGTAATGTCTTTGATGTCAGGAAAATGTTTGTACAATATGAATTCACTCCACCGAAAGTCTTCACAAACATTAAAATCTTTCACTAAAATAATAAAATCGTAAAGACACATAAATAATAATTTTTCATTACCAAAGTTTCCACTTTTCATTTTTTATGATGCATATCATATGTCTTACTTCTACTTATTTCTATAAATGATAATGATTCCATACCAACTGGATGTTATGTACAAGCATCAATGAAATTCTAATTATTTCTATAAGTGATAACGATTCCATACCAAATGGATGTTATGTGCATGCATCAATGAAACTTCTTGTGTAAATAGAATCTATTGTGTTGTGAGAAATATGACACAGTAATTTTAAAATATTATATCATAGACTATTTGAAAAATAACATAAATTTTTATTTTAAATTGAAAAATAATGTAAAAGTTTATTTCATTCAAAAATAGTCTTTATATGTGGACCTAAAATTTAGTATTGCATAGAAGGGCATACAAATAAAAGAAAGTCACGAGGTACATCCTCTTTTATATTCAAAGTATATTCGGCGCATTAAATTTAATAGATATTAAAACTCCGAGTCTTCCCTACAACTCAATCAATTTGAATGATTCAACACAAGTTTTCATCCATTTATTATTGTCTTTAAGAAGTTGTGTGAAAGGAGTTTTAAGGGTGTTGTTTATGTGGGTGTTACCTCTAAAAAGAAGGGTCGTAGATCAGAAGTGGAATTTTTGGTCTTTGATGGCGTTCAATGAATATTATAAGATTTTTTTCTCATCGAGAAAGAAGAATTGTTATAGCCTACAATTAGATCTTTATAATATTAGTTTATTTTTTGGTTGTTGCACTGACATTTTTATTTTTCAGTCTTTCGATTTTTCAAAATAAACGATTGTTTAATGTCGTTTAATTGTCTCCATCTATAATACCTTTTAACTTATCTACTGCTAATATGCTACGTTCTTACCATACTCTCTTATAACATTAATTTTTTATTAGTTAGTAATCTTTAAAAAAATTAAATCCCTTTAAATAAAACCTGTTTCGAATTTATTACAATTCAAAAATATTTACTGATAATAAAAAATAAATATAAAAAAATATCTTAAAATCATGACACTTAAAAAACAAAATAAATAAATAAACATTTATTAGATTACTTCATAATAAATCCTTCGTTATTGTTTTTCCCTTCCACAATACCTCAAATTGTTCTCTTTTATCCCATGCTTTCACCGTAATTTATGGTTGAAATGGTAAAGATACAATGAGACGCCATCCAAATTCCCTCCATTTCGCTTTTTCTTAGATTTTTCCATTTCGCTTTTTCTTAGATGTTTTTTTTAAAGCTAAGGTCGATTTTTCATGAAATTCATGAATGGTTTCATTCAGCTTTTTAGCTTTTTACACATGATCTGTTCCAATTTAAAATATAAAGGAATAGGGCAGCAACGGATACCCATGTGAAGAAATTATATGTAATATGTTTTATTTGAGACAAATAAAATAATACTTGTTTTTTGGTATGTAGTTTTATAAAAAAAATTTATATTAATTAATGGATTGTAGAAATACTATCTCTTTAATTAATGTATAAAGATTTTTTTGATCGACAATTATTATCAACCTGAAAGTTTCATCATCTGATAATTAGACTTAAACCATACATAAATGACAAAAAAATAGTCCAAAATAAGGAATACCTTAAGCATAATTAATTGTTTTTAGTTTATAAATAAAGCAAACACACATAACTTTGAAGTGCATTTGATTATCACAAATTTGGTGAGAGTTGTGAAGGTTAGAACATATAAATGGATGACAAACAAGAACAATGATCTTACATAGAAATCTAAGAGTGAACAGAGATATACATATGAAGTACGAGTGACACTTCTAGTAAGTATGGAGTATGAGCGACGCCTTTGGCAGATGATAGAGAAGCTATAATTAGTTTGACAACTATGCTCACCTAATCTAGATATTCAATTATTTTGTTTTGTTCTTCGCATTGCGACACATGTAACTTGTAAAATGGGATTCTTCTACACCTTTCCCTAGAATGGCAACAATATTTAATCTTAAGGAAATAAAGTAAAGAATCTTTAGGGGATTGTGTTGTGGGTTAGTAAATTGTATATATGTAAACAACTCTACTAACATGTAAAAACTTTGGCGATTCACCAAAAGTGCTCCATGAGAAATATTAGCTTCAAAAAATGATAAATGATCTAATGATTGCTTGATCTCTCTAGCATACATGCACATTTTCAATATAATGCTAATAATATCATGTGCAATCTATAGATGTAAATGAACTATAATGCTTGTTCATTTATATGTGATTGAATTAAGACTTTACTCATTTGCCGATTGATATTATGACGAAAACAAAATTTAAAAGGACGAGATCACAAAGATGGATGCACCCAAAGCAAAAGTAGCCAGTAAAGGGTCTAGGAGCAAGCATGATACTCCAGACAAACCCAAGGGCATCACTCACACTCTTGACACATGCTCTGATACACTTAAAAATAAAAGAGAGGAAGAAGAAAAAAAAGAAGAAGAAGACATGATAACAACCCATAAATACACCAATAATATTTAATTTAGACAAATAATTAATAAGTACACAAACACACTAAAATCATATAATTTAACGATTAATAAATACATATAAACCATTCTTAAGTATATAAAAATTAATCTACAAAATAATAGATCCAACAATACCTAGACTCTAAAAATAAAAAAACTTCTAAAAAAATAAAATGTTGATTTTATACTTATTTTAGAAAACAAAAGTTTGAATTGTGTTATGAAAAATACTCTCATATTTATTCTTATTCACATTCATATTTATTCTATCTATTCTTATTCTTATTCACATTCATATTTATTCTTATCTATTCTTATTCACATTCATATTTATTCTTGTCTAGACATAACCTAATATAATTTCAATTATAAGTATTACATATAACATTTATGTGTTCAGAATATGGAAAATAAAATGTTGATCTTATAGCGAATAGTATGTGATTTTAAGGAATATTGTTTGCATTTTCATAGGGGTTGCTCGAGGGGAAGTGATAAATGAATTTGAGACCAAGGTCGATGGCTACCTGTTGAAATTGGAAGCATGCATAAAAAAGCAAACATGAAGGGGTTAAATGAAATTGAAATGAATTGTCTCAGAGTCGAATCTCCAAGAATCAAAGTGTTAATCTTAATTTTGAGTTTTATATACAATATGAATAAATAAATTATAATTATTTAAAATTAAGTATATAGAGTTTAACTATAATATTGAGATCTATTTAAGAAGTTAAATAACAAAAATAAGTTTAAATGTTATAAATATAAATTAAAACAATATAATAAATTGACAAAGAGGTTAAGAAACAAATGTAGTTTTATTCTTTTATATATCGGAGACTATATTTTGACTATGTTCAATATGTTTAATCTATTCTTAAATTTTTATACCTACAATGTGCTCTAAGATAAATTTGAATTTGTATGGGTTTGTTATGTATACCCATGGCCATAACAACCCTGACATGTTGATCCTATCTTTGTGGTACCAATCTTGTTTTTGTTATCAATCTTGTTTTTGTGTTCCCAAGTTGAGTTTATAGGGTTTTGTAATGTGAGTTTTTTGGTGTCTATTTTGCGTCTTCCTAATTATGATTGTACATTCACTTCGTAAATATGCAAGGCGAAATCTTGTGTATGATTGAATCTCAAATTCGACTTAACTTGCACACTCTAAAATAGAATAATAATAATGGAGTTGAGCAACCAACAACATTTCATACTATATATCATACATGCTCAAAATTAAACTTCTAGTTAGTTTTGTGGTATATGAATGAAATAACACAAGCAAGGGTTTCAACCTCCTCTTTCCTAAATCTTGGTTTTAAGCTTGACCCTTGGTGAAAGTACTAACGAATATTCTTCTCTATTGATTCTCTTCTTCATCCTCTTCCTCTTGACTATCGACCTTTGATCTCTTAAATGGCTTGACAAAACCTTCTAGAATAATCTAGAATGACTTATATGTGTTAGCGGGCTTTCTAAAATACAAATAGAAAGAGTTAATGAGCAAATTAAAGGATAAAGACCCCCACCCAAAAGAAAAAGAAAGAGACGTTGACATAAAATACATGACTACTTCAGGGTATGAAAATTGCCCCCAAAGCATACCCTTGTCTTATGTTATTGTTCATGGCGACTAGTCATCCATTGGAGACTAATTAATATATTCACACGTTCCTCGTGGCTGTTTGTTGACGCAGAAAGCTACGGCAACGCGGTAATAACACTTCACACATTTTGATTTGGTCAACATGTTTGTGTTCAAACTCCAGATCTATGAATGCTCAGACTATGAGAAGAGAAAGTAGAATCTATCACAGATCTAATCAAGTTTTGCTCTGACGTTTTTTTTTAGGAGAAATAATTAACTATGGGCTGGGGAAACAAGAAAGATGTCAGTAATGATGATTTCAAGCTCCCTTCTGGGAAATATGAACTTGTAAATAACAGTTCAAATGCTGTTTCTGGTAAGAAGCAGCCCATCAACAGATATGTGCTTGGCTGTGCAGTTTTGGCATCCATGAACTCTATTGTGCTTGGCTATGGTATGTAATATTTATGCACGCACCATCCTTTTGTTTAAGTTCAAACTTCATATACATCAATTGTTTTTCATTTCAGATCTGTTAAATCTTTTCAGTTCTTTATTTGCATTGTGAATGCCAGATGCAATAGTAGTCTCCACATTTCATACAGAAACGGAGTTTCCCCCTTTCTGTTTAAAGCTACAGTATTGAGGGGTGTTTACAGCTTGAAGAGTAGGCTTGTTAAATCACCATTCACACTTAAACAATGAGTTAGAGCATCCCTTATTAAGGGCCTGGGCTGAAGCTTTTTGGTCCACCTAATTGGAACCTCAATAGTTTCTGCGTAAAACTGTGTATAAGTTTTTTAATGGACGTTTTGGTTCCCATTCCATGAACTATCTCATTTTTCTCTTGCTGATGATGGTCCATGAAATATAAACTTAAACATCAATTAAAAAACTCTTATACAATTTTACCTAAAAACTATTGCAATTTAACTCAAGGACTGTAGAATACTATAGCTTTGACTCATTAGTTTCATTTGACCCAAATGAAGAAAATGCAGAGAAAACAAAAAGTGGTCCAGAAAACAAAAACAAAATAGTAGTTAAGCATCTTTTTTCCTAATGGGAATTTGAAGCATTGTTTTGATTACACGATCTGCAATGCAGGGGAGGCTGTGAGTTAAAAATGAGATTGATCTGGGTTCATTTTACTCATAAATTTGGCAGTGTCACCTAGAGATGCTAGATACTTGTAGGGACAGGGTGAGGGTCTGGGACGGAGACCTAATTATGAAACAGGTTGCTGAAGCATATTAATAATAAGGGTACGACTATATTATATTTAAATTTAGTCACCAGGTGATGTCGATACAAGTGGCAGTGTAGTCCTTAAGCCCAAGATTTTTTTGATGACTATGTTATTTGGATTTATAGTCTCTCTCAACTATATGTCAATTTTGTAATAATGAATCGGAATTAGAGGAGTATTTTGCATTTAGGTGTCTAATGTATTATAAGATTCACGGTAAATTTTACTGTTTCTTTAGAAGAAATCAAAGATCTTATTTATTATGAGAATCAAAGATGTGCAACTCTATTCATTAGAGAGATGACCTAACATAGAGATGGCCTCCTTAGGAGTTGTCAGCACAACTTTTTGTTTCACGGTTCAACTTCATACTCCTTTCTTCAACTTCAGACTTCTTTCTTCAACTTCAATTTCAGAGGCGACAATGGTCCCACTGTTCTACTCAGCAGTTATGAGTTACCATAAAAAAGATCTCAACAACTTAATTGTTATGTTTTATGTTTTTTCTCCTTTTTCTTTTAGAAGTTCTTATTTGAAATATATTTTTTTACACTCCTATTAACCCGTTATGGTTACTATTGGACAATAATATATATATTCAACATTTAAGCAGAGACATTAAACCTGTATTATATCAAAAGAATTAACCTGCCTTTTTCCTTGTAAATGTAAATCCACATTAGCAGATCAAACCAGGGTCTTGGTCGAGGCCTCTCTGAAGCAGAGGTGTTGACCTTGGCCTTGTCCCTGGCAGACGCCATAGGATCAATGGAACAACGTAGTTACATAGACAGAGCTACAGAGACTAAGCAGCCATCTCAAAATTATCAAATTAACTGCTTCCAAATTTAGAGTTATCTAAAATCAGATTCCTCTGTTGTAGAAGATTTTTAATGTAACTACCTAACTGCTTGGAAGGAAAGCTTAAATACTCAGCACATTGATTAAATTGTTCATTTGGGTGGGCTTGAGTGTTTCAATCTTACTTGTTCATACTTGGGATAGTAAATCATCATTTTTTTCTCATCCTCTACTTCTTCTTGATTACATAGCATGCACAAAGGTGACTGATGATTCATGTTCTTCTATCTGCTTGTTTCAATTGGTAGGTGATTTGAGTTTCCCCTAATCTGACAAGATGTCTCCTCTGATATTGTGCAGATGCTGGTGTCATGAGTGGAGCAATTATATTTATTCAAGAGGACTTGCACATAAAGGAGGAACAAACAGAGTTGCTTGTTGGGTCTTTGAGCATATTTTCTCTTCTAGGAGCTGCAGCTGCAGGTAGGACCTCAGATGCCATAGGAAGAAGATGGACAATGGCTATGACAGGACTCATATGTATGGTGGGTGCAGCTATAATGGGTTTAGCTCCTTCCTATATGATATTGATGGTAGGCAGGTTTCTGGGTGGGATTGGAGTTGGATTTGGCCTAATGATTGCCCCAGTATACACTGCAGAGGTTTCCCCTGCATCAAGCCGAGGGGCACTTACATCATTTCCCGAGATTTTTATCAATGTAGGGATTCTTCTTGGCTATATTTCCAATTATTGTCTCTCTGGGTTACCAGTCCATATAAGCTGGAGGTTGATGCTTGGTGTCGGATTGATTCCATCATTTTTCCTTGCAGTAGGTGTCCTCGGTATGCCGGAATCCCCTAGATGGCTTGTTATGCAAAATAGGATTCAGGAAGCTGAATTTGTACTGGCAAGAACCTCAGATGATCAAGGCGAGGCAGATGCAAGACTGGCAGAAATTATAGAAGCAGCAAGTGTTGGGGGTAATGAGTCTAATGACAATGTTAAGAAATTCGGGGAACAAGATGAAAACCTAGATATACCAAATTCCCAAATTCTCCAAAAGAAACATCATGGGGAAGGAGTTTGGAGGGAGCTTATCCGGCCCACTCCTGTAATGCAGAAGATGCTAATCATAGTTTTAGGGATTCAATTCTTCCAGCAAGCATCAGGCATTGATGCAATAGTTTATTACAGTCCGACGGTTTTCAAAGAAGCTGGGATTCAGAGTCAATCAGGACTTCTTGCTGCTACTGTTGCAGTAGGTTTTGCAAAAACTGGATTTATCTTGGTGGCTACCTTTTTGATAGATAGAGTTGGAAGGAGGCCATTGTTGTTAACAAGTGCCCTCGGAATGACTGTATCTTTAATAGCCTTGGGATTGGGTTTATCCTTGATAGAAAACGCATCAGGAAGCCACCAAGGGTATGCTTTTCTAGCTATGTTGGCAGTGTGCAGCAATGTTTCATTTTTCTCCATTGGATTAGGGCCAATATGTTGGGTTTTGTTGTCAGAGATATTCCCAATGAGATTCCGGGCACAAGCAGGCAGTTTGGGTGTGGTGCTAAACAGAGTTGCAAGTGGAGTAATCTCCATGACTTTCTTAAGTCTCTCTAGTTCAATCACCATAGCTGGAACATTCTTCATCTTTGCTGGTATATCACTCCTCGGCGTAGGTTTCATATATATCTATATACCTGAGACAAAAGGAAAAACTTTAGAAGAGATTGAGACATTTTTCAACAAGGAAGAGTCCGAAATAGTTCCACAAGGGGGCGAGTTGGAACTTGGGGACACAACAAATCTAGTTCAGAAATCTAAAATACTAACATCTCCCTGAATTCCAATTTGAAGGGAATTCAAGGAATTGTAACAATTACACAGCTGAAGAAAGGTATGATGAATTCTGATAACAATAATTGTCAGAAGACATATCAGCCAAACCAACTGGTAATGTGTTTTGCACAAGTATGTGTAAGTCATGAGAAGGATATCACTTCTACGCATGGTCAGGAGAAGTATATCTTTTGGTCAAATGTATGTTCTGTGATTTATTTCATTATTTCTAAACAATGTGCTGCAGGAACCACAAGCAGACACATGACCAGATGATATGGTCCGAATCTGTAAGGCAACGCATATTTTATTGGATTGAAGATCTATTATCTTCAAATATCAGATGAACTGTTTCTCATTGAATTTTTCTCATAACTTTCTTTTATTTTTATTTTTTTGGTTGTCTTTCGGAAATACATTTTGACACTCCTTAATGTACTAGAATCATGTATGATCTTCTTAAGTCTATTGGCCATTCTTGGCCTGTAATGAACATTAATATCTAAATTAAATGATCTATTATACAAAATCAAATTCATCACTGACAAAAGCATGAGTTTTTTTACTAGTCCCCATGGCCTGCAGTGCTGTGACTTGTTGCCAACCTCCAGTTCGCAATTTCCAAAATTACATCTGGAAAGATTAAATTCTTCAGGAATCAGGTTTAGGTTGTAATTTCATCCTCCTTCAGTTTTCTCCTACATTTCTATGTATTATCACTCAATTTACAAATACTGCTTTCCCTTTTCTTTGACAAGGCCCTTGCGTTTGCCAGAATTGGGTTGTGGAGTTGCATTAGTATCATTGACAACAAATAATTGTTGCGTAGTACTTCTAGGTCAGATGCCAACAACAAAAAAATCAAATTTTCGTGATTTCTTTGAAGTTGCATGCATAACTTATCAAAAGTTGGTGCAACATATACATTGCCCAAACAATCTTGCTTTGCGTAGTGATTTGAAATGAACACTGTATAGGGAGGGCCAAGATTGACAAAACACTAATATTGAGTTGGTCATCAATTTTAGTTTCACCAATCTCAACAAATAGATGTCTCAAGTGTTTAACTTGAGTAATGCAATCCTCAATCCGGGGATAGTTGTCTGGGCTAAGAGTGTTAAACTCATTTTTTAATTGACATGTCCACATCTTATTGTGTTTTTCAAAAAGATTCTTCGAAGTGTTATAAACTGCCAAGGCTCCATGACTCTTGAAAGTGAAACTTCAATTCAAGGATACTGATTGACCTTAAGAGTCCTTTGAGTTCATTACAATAACAAGATTATTTGAAAATGTCAAAAAGAGCAATTTCTTCACTCATGGCCATGTGATATAAACCCTTGTTGAGAAGCATGTATGTGATGTGCCTTTTCTAGCTGAAGCGGTTGGAATTGGTGAGAATTATTATTTTTTCTGTCATTGCTAGCATACAAACTCGTATTAAGTAAAAAAATCCCTTGAATTTTTTAAGGGTGTATATGATCGATGAGAGGATCAAAATGGGACAATTGTTTAAAAGGGTTTTTTTTTTTTAAATTAAAAAAAGTCTATAAATACATTAAAATGACAGGCTCGATGAGAGGATTACAATGGTGCAATTGCCATATAGACATTTTTTTTTCAAACTTAAATCTTAAATTGTATTTTTTAGTACAAGGGTACTATAAGATTAACAATATAGAAATAAATAAGCACAAGGGTAATAAACAGATTTATAAGAGATCAATTAATTTGTAAATTTGGATAAACAATATTCTAAATTTATAACACTGAGATATATTTAAAATAGAAAGTACAACTATTGATTGTTATTGCAATAAATTAGAAACAAAAATACTTGGTTGGTTTTATTGTGCATATGCAAATTTAGGTTGAAACATGTTAGAAGTGGAATGAATCAAGATTTTGACATTGTCGTTAGATTCCAGAATTTGCACTCTATGGCTTCAGATGCTTACGTCAGATTTAGACAGTGGCATCGATGTTGGTGTCTGAGTTAGACACAGGGGTTTAGTACAGAGTAATGACTAGATTTGGATGCGACCACCTGGAGCCTTATGGGTTTTCTTTCATTTTTCCTTTGATGTGTAGATCATATGCACAAGCTGTTGCTCTTTGTCAAATGATCAAACCCTAGCTTCTTCACCCTTGGAGTGGCTGTGAGAAAATGAGTTAGTAGGCACACGATGTCGAGCTGCTCCAAAGATCTCTTTATCAATGGGCGTTGCCTACATAGCGAATAATTTGAAGAGAGCCTCAAACTTATAGATTTTTCCCCTATGTGTTGGCTTGTGTGTGCATAAGGATGCAATGTGTGATAAACAAGTACACAATGACCTAGTTTATAACTTAGCAAATGTGGCTCATGGGATGCTCCTTCAGTACTTCAGACCTACAAGGATACTGCTTTTATGTCTATTATGGAAATAGGGACAAATATGACAAGTTAGCTCACTTGAATGCTTGATTGAATGATTTTGGTAGGTTGCCTTATGAGTTCCTGATATTTGCTAGGTGATGAATGCATGAGGGTTAATCTTGTATATATAACAATCCATTTTAAAAATATATCACACTAAATCACTTAGGCCGACCTCTAAGATATGTTTTATCTGTAAATTTGATGATTTTTGGGCACTGGACACTTAGTTTGAAAAATGACACTAGCGTTGACGTAGGCGTCTAACTGAGATACAAGTATCCAAAGAATTGGAAAATAGGTATGTTGATTCTTAGAATTGCGCTGTTTCCAACACCAACAATGAGAAGTTTCAGGTATGTGGGACTTGCGACCTGAAACGACCTCCAGATTTTAAAGAAGCTGGCTCTTCCTTATCTAAAAAGTATTGTGAGAAAAGGGATAGAAATTAAACGAAAACACCAATGCAACGAAATAAAATTTAACTATGGCGATGCGCCTGAGTTTAATTTGTCCTTTAATACTAAGCATAGTGAAACTATGCATGATCAATGTAAAAGATGAAAACAATAGAATCAAAGGCTCACAACTTAGACTATTTTTGCAGTAACACAGAAAATATCAACAAAGGCACAAAACTCAGTCTTCTTATTAATTTTTTAGTCACATACAAGGCACAGATACATGCACAGTTATACAAACTTTTTAAATCAAGAAAACAGAACAAAGGCAAATGATATTACTGGCCACAGCAAGAAAGTCTAAAACTTCTTGATAACAATCTCTTGCAGAAAATTCTCTCTTCTGATCTTAATTTCTGATGATTTCCTGCACCTATATTTATAGCATCGGATTAGCTCAAGATTGCCTGCACGTTCCCTTCCCAATGGTCTAACTGAACTCTAACTTAACTGGAAGTGTTTAACAGAAGATATTTTTTGGATCTAAAACGTTTAGTCTCCCTGCAAGTTCATTCACTGAATTAGATACACGTGATGCTTCCCACTATGAAACAGGCAAAGACACTTGGTGGCTTTCGCTTGCCTCACTTGAAAACCGTCTCATTATTCAGGGGGCACCAGAAAATGACACTTGGCAGCGTTCGTGGCACTTACAGAAGACACACGACACTTTTCGCTACTTTTACTCTTTACTGTGTCTTTGTATCGAGAGTGCTCTGTCTTTGACATCTGTCACAGTCCGCTGCTTGGAAACTTTATCAACTTACAGAAAATGGGACCCACAACACTTCTTGCCTGAGCAGCTTCAAAAGGGGAACGGGGACAGGTGGCACTTTTCGCTGATCTTTAACAAATGACACGTGGCAGCTTTCACTTGTCTATAGAAACTTTAGATACTTTTCGAGAGTCCTGCGGAAGATGACATGTGGCGGCATCTGCTGAGCTTTAGCTACACTATGGAAACATTCGGGACTCATTTTAGATTCACACGGATGATGACACATGGCAGCTTCTGCTTACTCTAACAATTCACTTGGGGCCCACCACAGTCTTTACTCAATAACGAAACAAAAATGAAGAAACTGTGGATGTCGACACTTGGCAGTCTCCGTCGAGCTCTAGCTAGGGACACGAGGCACTTTTCACGTAACTTAGAGAAACACATCAAAACCTTCCATAGTTGCCACTTGGCGCCTTCCCCGTGACTCTGAGAGAAGCTTATTGAAATAAGCTTTTGAAACTCATAAGAAACTTGAAACGCGGATGCCAACACTTGTCACGCTCCGCTGAGTTATATAACATGACATGTGGCATGTTCCACGCAACTTATAAAATTTATAATGTGTCCCGGTTGATAACACTTGGCATGTTCCGCGTGACTTTGATACTTAGACAAAATTTAGGCAAAAATGAAAACTTGCGCCCGCGTTGTGTGTCAAAACTTCACTGGCTCGAAACTGAAACACGCAAGGACAAAACTTGAAACGCACCACTGAAACTCAAAATAAAATGTAGAGTATTTTACTCTACAGTTCTTGGCGACCCCGAGGACTTTTGAGCCTGCTCAAAAAAGAATCCAAAAAATGTATAAAAAATGTGACAAAAATCACAACTTCAGTAAGGCTGTCTGATAAACAGACCACTCAACATCAGATAGTCCCTGCTTATTTTGTAATTCTTGGAAGGCTAAATCAAGGTTGATGATGTCCTTGTGTGAAAAACTCTGCAAAATATGAACTGTAGCCTTCAACTGGAATTCAAGCTGGGACATGGAAATCAAGACAACTTCCACTTCCGGCACTAATGAATCATCTGTTAAACTCTGGAAAACTGACTGATCATTTTGCCTGGCTAACAACAAAGGTTTGATCTCATCAACCATTAACATAGTGTTGCTATCAGGAAAAGGAGAGGGAAGACCCAATTGCACCAGATCTTCAATATGCTGCTTCATGTCTTTTATTCCCTCTTTTACCACATCTAGAAGCTCTTTGCAATTAATTGCTGTAGAATTACAACTGAGAACTTCATTCACCATTTTTGCAGCAATCATTCTGTCACTAATCCCTGCTGCTGATAACGCTCCATCAGTTGTGTCATATAGCTTTTGCAACAACATTTGAGAATCAAACACTCTCAAAGAGACAGTGGACAGAGTGGCTTCAACTGAATTCTCCACCTTTTCACACAATTTATGTGCATTTAGCAAGAAAGTTAGAGAGGGTCTGAGCTGAGTAATCTCCTCAGAGATTCTTTTCCATATTGATACAAATAGCTCCTTGACCATGTTCAAAACTCTTGCATTATTTGGCCTATTAGCCAATTCAAGTGTCAATTGTTTTATTATTTCTTGTTCAGCTTGAAGTTGGACTTATATAGCGGCGGTATTGTTTCGCTCATTCAGAAGCTTCTACTGGAATTGAGTGACCTATTGCAGGTTTTCCTGACATTCTTTCTGCAGTGTTGCCTTTTTCTGCCTTAGAGCTGTCACTGCAACTTTCTCTTGAGTTAACTCTTCTTTCAAAGAAGTATTTAGGTCCTGAATAGCATGGTGAGTTTGACAAGAAACAATATCTTGCAACTGTTTGTTGAGACTCTCTATTTCATCATTCTTTGATTTGATTTCTGTATCCAGATTGCTACAGTTTGCTTTCTCTTGAGCTAACTCTGTCTCTATCTTCTGTAGCTTCTTTGATACTTTCAAATAATTAGTGGCAACAGCAGAAGTGGTTTCATTTAGCAGCTCAACCTTGTCTTGTGGCCTGAAAAGTGACATATCCATAGCCGTTGCACTCATTGTATAATCTTGCAGCTGCATTTGCTCGTTTGACTTGACTACATTTGGTGAAAAATGAGTCACAGTTAGCTGCTATTGGATTGGGTCAAAAAGTGACCTCATATGTGGTGTAGCCAGATCTTTATTATCTTTCATCCTATTTTTCTCCATTCGAGCTTCCCTAGCCTTCTTAGCAGTGTCTGCTTGAGTTTGGAAGGTAGAGGGAGAGGCAATATGCCCACCCGCAAAAGGATAACCCTGTGGCAAGCCGTAGGGAATAGCCAAATGTTGGCTAGGGGGAATCTGATGAGGTATGCTTTTTGGGACAAAGGGGGAAAAGTGAGGCAATGATGTGGCCTGAGTAGTAATCGGTGGGGCAAATTGGGAAATTGGCACAATAGAGGTGGCAAGGGATAATATTTGGCCAGTTGGGATTGCCACCCCTATAGAAGAAGAAAAAGACTGAGAAGAAGAAGGAGAAATAACAAGTACATGAGGAGTAACAGATGTACTCAATAGTTGATGCTGTGAGGGTTATACCTCCTCTGAATTAGGCTGAAGTTTCAGCTTCTTATGTTTCCTTGGCCTTTTTTTTTCTTGTTGTGCTTCTTTCTCTTCAACATTTACCACTGCTGCTAGTGGTGATTGTCCAAAATTGGGAACCCCAAAGGCTAACCCTGATGGAAAAGTTCTGAGTGGTGAGGATACCACATTCTTTTGTTTTTCAACGGCACTGAGAGATTGGGGCCAGACAGCTATAGTGACTGTAGATGAGGTTTGTCCTGGTGCCTGCACTATATGAGTGGATTATGCTTCCACTTCTGACTTTCCACCCTGTGTCTACAATTTGCTTGTATCAGGGCTAGAGACAAGAGACATATGACATTCATCCCATATTGCCTCCCATTTTTCATCTGAATCTACATTACCAAAAGAGTGAGTTGTCTCACAAATCTCCTGCCTATACTTCTAATAGGCTTCTATTTTCTCATGTTTCCAGTCTTTGTTCTTCAATGCCCTTCTTAAACCAGAAGTCATTCTGATTTTAGGGTCAAAATCCTTTTCCTTAACATAAAAAGTCTCCCATGGCCTGGCCTCCTGAATGGGCAAATCTGTCAATTCTACATATAAATTAGGAATATCTTCTTTAGGGTTTCTTCTATTTTTCCAAAAGGGACGACCTCATGCATAATTCTAGCGATGACCTTGTTATTCTTGACCCATGAGGTTATGAAACTGCTTGGGTTGTATCCCCATTTATCTTCAATCAGGAAGAAACCCAAGAAGGCTAGCTTTCTCAACAACAAGTGCTCAACATCTCTGACCTCTAGGGCCATGTTTTTCGTTACCCATGGAACATCATAAATTTTCTTTTTCTTTTTCTCAGTGCCATATTCATTATCAACTGCAGACACTTGCCAGGTGACCTCTAAGAATGCTAACCTAAGAGTCAAAATCTTGGGTAGCAACACTGGTTCTCCATTAAAACCATGGAACCTAATGATAGTATGATGGGATCCAAAAAAGTAGTCACAAGGAATAGTGCAATTTGTCATAAAGCCTCTGACACTTAGAGTTAATCTATTTTCAACAGGCTTTGGGCTTAGGTGACAAAAAGCAGGGGCAACAAAAAGTTCCCAAAATTCATAAGGGTCACTTGTTTTAGACAAGATATGTGTCCATGCGGACACATGAATGGTCCTATTATGACCGAAAGTTGGGTCATACATATTCAGATGCATGTATTGAGAAAAGATGCCAGAGTTTTGATATAATATGAGGTGAAACAGATAAGAAGAATACCTGAAAACCCCTTTAGATTTAAAATGGGTGAGTTAGTCAACCATTGAATAAGCAATCTGCTTAGAGAAATCTAGCCAATACTCCAGAGACTTGTCTACAATTTTTAATCTGAAAAGAATGGCCATTTGCCAATCATAGACAGTTATGTCATCTTTCATTCCAAAAATGAATGCCATCATGGAGAGTGCCTCTTGACTGTCCTGTGCAAATTGTGCCCTTCTTGTCGGCAGCACTGGCACACTGGTATCATCTTCCCCTAATTGCAATTCTGATTTGAGAAACTTCATTTGATTATTAACATTTGCCCACATTTTTTGCATTTTGGCAATGGTGGGAAATGTGGCTGTCTTGTCATGATATAGGGCCAACATGTCCCTGATGGCCTTCAGTGTAATTTGCACCATGAATTGATCCTGTTGTATGGTGATCGAGGATGCATGAAACAATTTTGCGCATATTTCAACTAGGTCGGGGCACAGATGTACACCTGGGACAATGAATTATGCTAGTTGGGAAGTCCATATCCTCATTGCGAATGTTTCGTATTGTCCAGCCTTGGCCCTCTGGATACATCTTTGGTGTGCCCCTTCTTGCAGAGCTTTGCCAGACTTTTGAAGGGTTGGGTCCGCGATTTCGTTTGCAAAATCTTTCACCTTTATTGGGTCGGTTGTAAAACCAACTTCGGGGACTCTAGTCCTTGGATAGGTCTTTAAGGGTTGTGTAGGGGCTAAAGCATATGATTTGCTAGTGAGAAATTTATCAATGGATTCGTAAATCCCAGACCCCTGTTGTGAAGACTGTGCCTCCTCCATATCTATGTCTATACTGGGAATCAGTGAGCTTATGTAACAGGTTTGGAAGCTTTGCAACAGGGAAGGCACTTTCACTAAGTAGGTTTTGCTATGAATTGAAATTGCCTTAACAAAAATTTTCTAGCAGATGTAGGAATGTATGAGACACTGTTAAGCCTTAACTCTTGTTATTGGGGTATTTAATGACCCATCAAGTATAAAAAATGGCATTAAAACTAGATAACCATTAGTAACTCTTATGAAATCTACGTGGGACAACGAGTTAGACACGTCATGAAAGTGGCTGCGTAAAGGTACCTTGGGAAATTTTAGGGATTTGAGAGAGATTTAATGAATGTGAGAGTTTCAAATTTTTTTAAAAGACTTTGAGCCGCGGCCACGTGTTCAAAGAACACTTATTTAAAAAAAAGAGTGGGAAAAGAAAATGGGAAAATAGAGCAACAAGGAAAGGGAAACTATCTAACTATGATACAACTAATTAGGTATATTTACCTCCCTCCTGGATCAAAGAGAACATTTTTGAAGTCTCCTTCATGGCAAGGAGGTTTATGGTGCCAGACAAGTGGCTGAATGGGATGGAGCTCTGGTGACTTACTTTTCTTGCTTGCCACCTTGATTGACCTGCATCCGAGTGGATCAGAGTCAAACATGCTTCCAACATATACGTACTCTTCTTGTTCTTGGAAGCTTGTTGAATGCTGGTTCTTCATGCTGGCGTGTCTCATTAAGAAATCGATGGCTGTTGGCTCATCACCATAAGCCCTTTGATATACATCATTGATTGTCTTATCTCCTTCTGCCTCATGCTCGAGTTCCATTGCATGATCATCCTCCTTGATGACTTCAAAAATATCATCTTCAGATTCACCAAACTCTTGAAAGGATAAGCCTGAAAGCTTGCAGTAATTTTGCATATTTATTTGAGTCTCAATGATGCCTTCTCCACCCCTAGCCAGCTCACAACCTCCTTGAAGAATAGTGTAACCTGACCCAATTACTTCAAACAAGTCATTCAAAACATGATCAAGGAAGTGTCCATGCTCCTCCATGACGTCTTGCAACGTGAGAAAAAGGTCAAAAATTATCTCTTCCTCATCAGAGATAGAGGCAAAAGCTTGTGACTTGTCCTCTTGTTCATCAAAGGATGTACTTATGGTGATCTCCTTCTCATCTGCACTCATGAAATCTCCCTGACCAGCCATGAACTGAGCACACTCCTCCTTACTTGCTTCCTCCAAAAAAAGTTCCTCTTTGAGAAGGGATGAAGTGGAAGGCTGATGATTATACATATGTGGGAGAGGAGGCAATCCTTGAGCTAAAATCGAATGATTCTCCTCTTTCCATTTGGCCAACACTTCATCTATATCAGATGTGGCTTGATAGCTTTCCTAGAGGGGTGTAGATGGGGTGTGTTTAAATGTAGGATCTTTTGCTTGATCATCACCATGAGTAAGAGCAACCTCGACTTATTCAAGGCTTTGAGCAAAAATTTTCTCCTCCTCCTTTCTATCCCATGATTCCATTTTTTGTTTCCAACTCATGACCTTGGGATCAGAACTTTTCCCTTGGGAAGAGTCAGCAATTTTATCTTCTTCAAGGTCCCGAGTTGGTTCATGATTTTCCCTCTTCCAACTTGGAATCTTGACATCATGCTGAGAGACCTGAGGATTGGTATAAGAGGTATCTTTTGGCATAGGCTCCTCTCTAAGGTCTAAAAGCTCTATCTCTCTTTCACTAAGCAATCTCACCTTTGCCTCTAATTCCTCAATTTGCTTAGCTAGATTTTCTTGAAAGAGTCTTTCTTGGAGCTCATATGAATCATCATAGAAGTGGGGAGTGCATGAAGGCTGCCATGAAAAACAAGAAGCTTCTTGAGGAAGGGTGGGAGGGACTTGAAATGGACTAGCCTCATTTTGTACCTCACACTCTTGGACAATGTCTTTCTCCTCCTTGCTTTTCCATGATCTAACGACTTTACTCTAGCTCATGATATTAGGATTGGAAATCTCCTTTTGGGGAGACGGGGTTGCAAGGTGAGGGGGGAGTGAGGGTTTGGATTCCAATTCCCTTTTTGCCAACATAGACTGCTGCATTTGAAGATTTGCCAATTCAATTTGTTTATCAAGATTGGCCTTAAATGCCAGATTTACTATTTTAGAACTTTCCTCAACATGATTGGGGAAAGGACCTTGACAGGCTCAACTTGGCTCATGAGCAGGGGCTGCATATGTCTGATATGAAACTTGGGGTAATGGATATGCAAGTTGATAGACTTGGTAAGGTTGCCTCTCATGAATACTCAGCTTCTCTTCCAAAGATGCAATCAAGCCACTCACATCCAACATCTCATTTGTAAGCCTTTGCCAATTGGCTCTTTCAATGGGAGTCCATTCACTCTTAACTAGATCTAGTGCATTTCTCACTTGATGGACGACATGATCAGGGATTTCTTGGCCACATCCCCTTCTGGTGTCAAGCTCTACTACATACTTTTCATATCCCAACAGTGCTTGTTTGAAGGTGGAAATGGGTCGATTGGCAAAGAGATTAGGTTGAGTATGAGACGTGACATATTGGGAAGACTGGGCATAAGACTAATATAGCTCATGACAGGGCTGAGACTGGTCATATTGGACCTACGAAGGGTAAAAATCATAACTGTATGCATCCTTGTTGCTTGAGGTGATTCCATGAGCAACCTGAGCTTGATCAAAAATATATGAAGGAGCATAAGACCCATGGTTCTGAGTAACAGAATTATACATACCAAACGGTGATTTCTTGATGACACTAGCACTGCTTAACCGGCTGATTTAACTCAGAGTTGCCATTGGTGTTGATAAAAAAAACTCCAAAGGCTGGTTGGCCGAAGAACACACCAAAAATTCTTTAACTCTTTAAAAAAAAATCATCCCACCGGGCGTGCCAGAAATTGTTGATGCTTAGAATTGTGCTGTTTCCAACACCAACAATGGGAAGTTTCAGGAATATGGGACTTGCGACTTGAAATGACCTCCAGATTTTAAAGAAGTTGGCTCTTCTTTATCTCAAAAGTATTGTGAGAAAAGGGATAGAAATTAAATAGAAACACCAATGCAATGAAATAAAATTTAACTATGGTGATGTGCCTAAGTTTAATTTGTCCTTTAATACTAAGCATAATGAAGCTATATTTAGGATTCAATTACATTAAAGAGCAAACAATGCATGATCAATGTAAAAGATGAAAACAATAGAATCAAAGGCTCACAACTTAGACTATTTTTGTAGTAACACATAAAATATCAACAAAGGTACAAAACTCAGTCTTCTTATTAATTTTTCAGTCACATAAAAGGCACATATACATGCACAGTTATACAAACTTTCTAAATCAAGAAAATAGAACAAAGGGAAATGATATTACTGGCCACAGCAAGAAAGTCTAAAACTTCTTGATAACAATCTCTTGCAGAAAATTCTCTCTCTCTTCTAATGATGATTTTCTCCCTTCCTGTACCTATATTTATAGCATCAAACTAGCTCAAGATTGCCCGCACGTTCCCCTCCCAAAGGTTTAACTGAACTCTAACTTAACTGGAAGTGTTTAACAGAAGATATTTTTTTGGATCTAAAGCGTTTAGTCTCCCTGCAAGTTCATTTGATAAATTAGATACACGTGACACTTCCCATTATGAAACAAGCAAGGACATTTGGCAGCTTCCACTTGCCTCACTTGAAAACCATCTCATTATTCAGGAGGCACCAGAAAATGACACTTGGCAGCTTTCGCAGCATTTACAAAAGTCACACAACACTTTCCACTACTTTTACTCTTTACTATGTCTTTGTATCGAGAGTGCTCCGTCTTTGACATCTATCACAGTCCGCTGCTTTAAAACTTTATCAACTTACAGAAAATGGGACCCACAACACTTCTTGCCCAAGCAGCTTCAAAAGGGGAATGGGAACAGGTGGCACTTTCTGTTGATCTTTAACTAATGACACGTGGCAGCTTTCGCTTGTCTATAGAAACTTTAGATACTTTTTGAGAGTCCTGCGGAAGATGACACATGGCGGCCTTGCTGAGCTTTAGCTACACTATGGAAACATTTGGGACTCATTTTAGATTCACACGGACGATGACACCTGGCAGCTTTCGCTTACTCTAACAATTCACCTAGGGCCCACCACAATCTTTACTCAATAACGAAACAAAAATGAAGAAACTGCAGATGTCGACACTTGGCCGTGTCTGCAGAGCTCTAGCTAGGGACATGCAGCACTTTCTGCGTAACTTAGAGAAACACATCAAAACCTTCCGCAATTTCCACCTGGCGCCTTTCATGCGACTCTGAGAGAAGCTTATTGAAATAAGCTTTTGAAACTCATAAGGAAATTGAAATGCAGATGCTAACACTTGTCGCGCTCTACTGAGTTATATATCAAGACACGTGGTATGTTCCGCGCAACTTATAGAAATTATAATGTGTCTCGGCTGATGACACTTGGCATGTTCCACATGACTTTGATACTTAGACAAAATTTAGGCAAAAATGAAAACTCGCGCCCGCACTGTGTGTCAAAAATTCACTGCCTCAAAACTGAAACGTGCAGGGACAAAACTTGAAACGCACAACTGAAACTCAAAATAAAATGTAGAGTATTTTACTCTACAAGGTATAGGTCCAAACTTGTAGAGACTGATAATAATCAGGGTTATACCATTTTGCACAGTATATAAGGCCTAATCATCATAATAACAGTGATCAGACTAAGAGATAAATAATTTGGTACAAAAAGATAGTGAATGTGAGTTTTTTGATAATGGGAAGGTCTTAAAATTGAAGGCTACAACTATGATATGTATTTCTTATAAAATTACACAATCTACAACAATTAGATAAATAATAGAATGTAACATCATAGATAATTAAACAGACAAAAATATTCAACATACTTGAGACAAAATACAAGATTTATGTGGTAAAACCTTAGCAAGTTAAGAAAACATCCATGGTGAAAGATATCAAGCTTTATTAATTCTAAGATGAACAAATTACATGTGAATTCACTATGTAGATTACATGTGGACTCCACAAAGATAAATACATCTAACTGGGAAAGCACTGTTAAGATTCCTCCTAAAAATAGATTGGAAAAATGCCATTAGGTCTCTTCTTCTAAAAATAGAATCTAGTAGAAATTTATCTTCCTAGAAATAAGGGTTTGACTCCTTGATTTCAAGGGGCAACAATAATAGTGGGTGGGCATTGCCCCCCCACACCCCCTTATAAAAGTGGGTTATAAACCGTATCACAAAAGGGTCCAAAATTTAACTTTGTTGTCACATATCTAACATTTGTCAAATGTATAAGACTGAAGTGTTATATAATTTAAATTTATTGTTTACAGTTAAAAGTTATTTGAGAATAACCAATTTTTTACTAAATGGGCTCTGTGCACTGCTCTTTCAATGTATTATTTTGAAATTGAACCCCAAACAAGAATACTTAAATTGAACATGAAACATTGAAATTGTGCGTATGTCTGTCAATTATAACCAAGATTATTTTGAAATTATTGCACTCAGTGTGTTGATTTTTTAGGGTATTTGATATACAAATCACAAGCATAAATAGTGACTAGGCCCAAAGGGCACTGACTAAAGAGGATTCCACCATACTCATAGTTGCATTATCCTAGTCTCTAATGTAAGTAAAGAGTAACTTTCATTTATTGGTGCACTACATACTCAAATTGTTGATGCCTTCCAATTAACAAAAAGTAATAAAAATCCTAGGTGCTTCCGATATACCGTGAGGTTCATGGAAGCTAAAGCGACATATAATGTTGTTTGAGCCCTGATTTTAGGGAAAACTCCCCTCACATCACACATCAATAATGTCGTGTTTAGCCAATAATAATAGTTTTTTGTGAGTTTTAAAACACTTAGAATAGAGTTTTTAACTTAGGAGATTTCTATGAAAAAATAGATTTAATTCTTAGTACCTCACTATGTTCATCAATTAATAATCAACCAAGTTCCCTTAAAGGTGAGGTGAGAGCATAAAATAAAGTATTTGTAATAGGTCACTTTAATCCAAGTTTGAAACTCAACACGTAAAAAAAAATGAAAACCGCAAAATTGAAAACAAAATATAATTAGACATACAAAAAAAAAATGAAAACTATAGATTTGATTTTTATACCTATTATAGACATAAAAACAAAAGATTTATATGCTCCACATAACCGCAATCCATGAGGTGAAACTTTTATAGCTCTAATGTCACATTATATTACTGGAGTAGTTCCAGAATCGTTGTAGTTACCATAAAACAAACAACCACAATACATGTAATATATAAATCTAATGAAAACTTAAAGAAATACAATATACAAATTTCTCTAGATAACATTGCTACCTTTCTAAATTAAATGCTCTTGCCTAAATTATTACTATAGCAATAATAATTCTCATCCACAATACTTCACTCACTATCCTTTTATATTTTTATATAAATAATAAATAAAATTAAAATTAAACTTATGAAAAAAAATTAATTAAATAAATACTTAATTAATAATTTTTTATAATAATAAATTATAAATAAATATACACCAATTAATACTTATTTACACATTATATAATACAAATAAATATTATAAATATATCTCAAATCATTCAAAAATACATATATCACCAATTACACTTGCATTGTTAACTTCTTCTATAAGTTGGGCTTGACTTCGATTGGGATGGTCAATTTTCTTCTTGACTTTTTCTTTAATGAGCAATTGCTTTGAAGGTAATCCTTCCTCACATACCATAGGCTTTCCTTCGTTGAGAAGTGTTTTGGATTAAATATCTCTGGCATTTCTGCAAAGAAATTAAGACTCAAAAGATATTTTTCATGTCTTTAAAGATTGGGTCCAACCATGATGAGAGGTCAAATCTTCTCTAGATCTCAATATAAGATTTTAACACTTCAAGGATTTATGAGAAAATCTATTCTTAGCTATTAGTGGAAAGACTAGAAATGGAAATATGAAACTCTGTATTTAAAAAAAAAAATATAGGGGTAATTTTTTTATTAATTAGTAAAGAATAGTACAAAGTTCAACAACTAACAAGTAAAATAATAAGAAAAAACTAATTATTCAGGGTTTTTTCGAAACCGTTAAATAATATCTCATATCTTTCAATACCAATTCTTCTAAAATTGAAGAATATTTAGTGGACAAGTGTTCTCAATCTTCAACATTCCACATTCCCATCTACTCAGAAGTCCACTTTGCTAAACAATCAACTACCCTATTCCATTCCCTAGGAATATGACAGAATATACCAGAGTCCAACTATGCGCAAAGCCTCACAATCTAATTTACCACCACGACCAATTACCAGTTTATTCCCTCCATCCGTCGCTTATTCAACAAATGGATCACTTCCTGTGAATCAAATTCACAAATAATCTTTCTCCAACCAAGGGCATAACTTCTCTCCAGAGCATAAAGGATAACAAGAGCTTCCATGAAATTATTAGTATGCTGGCCTTTATATCAAGAAAAGAAAAATTGGATAGCCCCCAAATTATCTCTACCAAATCCACCAATTCCAGCATGCCCAGGATTACCTCTCGAAGAACCATCAATATTTATCTTCAATATATCATGAGGAGGCATCCAACAATCATCCTATCGTATCTTTCTCTTGGCCTACGAGCCCTCGCTAGAAGAGGGACCCTCTTGCCGTAACCAACCAACCTCAACCTCTGGACAATCGCCATATCACTCGAATCTGCAAGGGTGAACAAATCACATTTTGTTGATAATGTCTCCTACAACACATTGAGAATTCTCATCCATAATTGATGAATCAACATTTTCTTACCCTGAAAAATCATTATGTTTCTTTCCACCTAGATTTACTAGAGAACAAAAGATGGGCCTATGTTCCAAGCAACCTACAGAAAATAAGTCTTAGTTGGGGGGCTCCCAAGCATGCCCCATAGCTCAACCAAGGAGGACACATGGACACAAGCCATATTCCAACCCCCCCACCATTTGTGCCAAAGTTCCCTTGAGAAGGGACACCTGAAGAAAATGCGGGAAGAACATTCCTCATTGTTATTGCACAAAACACATATAGAAGGACCTTGAAATCCCCACTTTCTCAAATTCTCCCAAGTGAGGCACCTATTCTGCACAACCAACCACATAAAGAAATTGCATTTAGGCCGATAAAACTTACTCCACACCTGTTTCCACCATGAAACCCTTGATCTCCCATAAATCTGCTTGTTCAGCACCTGATAACCCGAAGCAACCAAGAATTTTCCTTTTGGGTTTGAGCCCCAAGCAAGAGTATCTCTCCCCTCTAAGGAATTACAAACCCTACCAGTTAATATCATCTGAGGCTCCTAGTGGTCCTCCTCAAAGCCCCTAGGAGGCCACTCAAGTAAATATGAAAATGGAAGACTTGTCCTCATTAATCCTTTGCCTGGAGGCCACCAAGTAAATATCTAAAGACCTTCTAAGATTAACCACCTCATTAACTCTTGCTAAGCCCATCAGAGAAGTATCATCCACAAATTGTAAGTGTGAATGAGGAGGCAATCTGTTACCCCAGTTCCATCCCTAAATCAACCCTTGCCTCACACAAGACTTAATAAATCTCCTTAAGTCTTCAACCATTAAAATAAATAAATAAGGTGATAGAGGATCCCCCTAGCGAAGACCACGTGAGGGTCCAAATAGCTCAGAAGGCTCACTATTAATGAGAATAGAAAAAGAGGAGACACAACACATGACCCACTTGATCCACTCATTATCAAACCCAAAAGCCTTCAAAACCTTCTGCAAAGAAGTCCATTTAACACGGTCATATGCTTTGGCCAAGTCAATCTTAATAAACATAGACTTTTCTTTGGAGGTAGCCATGGAATGAATAGCCTCCGTAGTGTTGGGTGAATATTTTGTCAATCAGCTAACTGATGTTCAAAATAGGTCTTATCAACCACAACAATGGAGATTAGTCATCCAAGTGTGCAGGTTTTTTACATCAAAAGGGGACAAATCTCTCCTCTCATCAAGGGGAGTTTCCCTGTTAAATATGAGGAGCTATATACTATATATATAAGCGGAAAATAACACTCAGAGGTAGGACAACATCATCCATCTCTCTTCTTTCAGATATGATGCTCACAAACAAAGAAAAAAATCCTGGTGAAAATACTGAAGGCACTTCTCTTCTTTAAGAAGTGATTTTGAAGTAAACAACGGGAGTTATTTCAGGTAGTGACAAGAAATTGGTAACAAAGTGTAGTAACCAACAGGATGAAATGGAACACAAAGTTTCCACCTCAACTGCCCAAAGAGTGAAATACAAAGGATAATGGGGGCACAAAGTCATCCCAAAATCCTCGACACAGAAAAAAACTAAAAACACACACTGAAGATAACTATAACAGCACAAAGTCTGAAAGTAACTGACTTCAGGACATCTTCCTTATCACTTCCACTAGTTCTGCCTGTTAGATTAAATAAACAGGAATGCATCTAAAAGACAGACATAAGAACAATCTCCTAAAATGGCACAAGCTATAACAACACAAAGTATGTCAGTCACTTACTTTTTCATTCAGATAAAGTAATATGAGCAACAATCTGAGCTCAAAGTCTTAGTATTCGCCTTTCAATTGGGCAGAGTTTTGCTTCTGTAAATGAAAAAGATATCTTCTTTTTTTTGCTATAAGAAAAGAGATTACAATATATAGCAGCCAAGAAATACATGGTGCTTTGTTTCATGGAATGGCCCATGCTGTGCATTCAATGCCTTGAATGCATTTTTAGTTCTGTTCGAGGGCCATGCTGGAACAGGGCATCGACCTTAACTGTGGCGTATCAATTCATCTCAAATGTCTTCTCATGGGTTTGGATCATCTAGTCTCTGTGCAATTGTCCATTTTGTCTTTACTCCAAGGGGGACAAATAGGCCATGTCTTCAATGTTTAAGGGCTCAAAAATCTACTTTGTAGACTGTTCCACCTACTGGAATAACTATTGCGTAGATATTTTGGCCTTTCCCTCTTTTTGCTACGATTTGAGCCCTCGAGCTATCTTTTTTCCTTTCTGGTTCTTTTGGTTCCTCCTCTCGGTGGTTCTTCCTTTTGGCTTGAAGGTGTTTTAATGCCTTTGAGTCCGCGTTTAATCCTACAAAGATCAACAGACACTTTATTGCCACAAATTTGACGTCTTCAGGGCCGTCATCATTTGAAAGCTAACAGCTAGTTGGTTGTCCTAAATTTGATGGCTATAGGCCCGTCATCCTCCTTAGCGATTCCTTTGTGTCTTTCCCACTTGATTTGGCCACTTTCCATCAAGCTTCATCCTTTTTACTGTCTTTGTATTGGGAGTGCTCTGTCTTTGACATCTGTCACAGTCCATTGCTTTGAAACTTTACCAACTTATAGAAACTGGGACCCACAACACTTCTTGTCTGAGCAAATTCAAAAGGGGAATGAAGATAGGTGGCACTTTCTATTGATTTTAACAAGTGACACATGGCTCTTTCTGCTGTGAAACAGGCGAGGACACTTGGTAGCATTCGCTTAACTTATAAAAGCTTAAGATATCTTTTGAGAGTCTTGCAAAAGATGACACATGGCAGCTTTCGCTGAGCTATAGAAACACTATAGAAATATTCGGGACTCATTTGGATTCATGCAGACAATGACACTTGGCGCGCTCTGCTTACCTTAGCAATTCACCCAGGGCCCACCACAGTCCTTACTCAATAATGAAACAAAAAGAAGAAATGACAGATGTTGACACTTGGCAGCTTTCGCTGAGCTTTACAAGGGATACGTGGTGACTTCTGCTACATTTAGAAAAACATATTAAAACCTTTTAGAGTTGCCACTTGGTGCCCTCTGCGGGACTCTAAGAGAAGCTTATTAAAAGAAGCTTATAAAAAACTTTGGAATGCGGATGCAGACACTTGTCACGCTCTACTGAGTTATAACGAGACACGTTCCAATGCTTTTTAGAAATAAGTTGTAATGTGTCCCGACAGATGACACTCAACAGCTTTTGCTTGACTTTGAGACTTGGACAAAACTTTAGGCAAAATGAAAAACTCGTGTAGAAATAAAAACCCGTACCCTGTGTCATAAACCTTCACTACCTTGAAACTGAAATGCGCAGAGACAAAACTTGGAGCGTGCAACTGAAACTCAAAATAAAATGTAGATTATCTTACTCTACAAAGGAAGAGCAAAATTTTTGGTTCGTAGGACCAAAAATAGTTCACATGTTGTCCCAAAATAAGTGATAAATTTTGAGAACAACAACTGGCTCTAATTGGGGAACTTCCTTTAGTTGAAAACTTGGAAGAGCTGAGGGGAGTAGTAACCAGCATCTCTAGTGCCTTGAAGTATGCCATTGGGCTATGGAGTCATGCTACCAAAAAATAAAAGGTGCCAAAAATGAAAATGAAAAACACACAACAGAAACAAAGGCTATACAAATATACATATGTACAGGTGAACTTATCTGATACTTCAAGAATTGAAGTGCTTCAGATGCTGCCCATTGTGAGGTAGAGAAAAGGGTGTGCCATCTTGATACTTCAACAAGAAATTGTTTTCACTGTTGAGCTCATGGATAGTAAAAGGGCCTCTCCACAGGGAATCAAACTTTCCATGCATTCCCTTTGGTTCTCTCCTCTTATCCCATAGGAGGACTTGATCTCCAATTTGTAAATCATGGTCTTTTGCTTTTTGGTCGAAGAGCTTCTTCACTAGACTTTGATGGGCCACAATTTAGTCCACCACCATAGTTCTCTGCTCATCTAACTCAGTTAGGCACATGATCCTTTTATCGAAGGAGCTTTCATAAGTTTGATCCTCAATTGCCTTGGCCAATTTCAATGCTGGCAATTCCAGGGTGATTGGTATCTCAGCATTTAGACCATAAAGAAGTTGGAAAGGAGACATACCAATCACCCTTTTTGGTGTAATTCTATCTGCCCACAGAGCATCAACCAATGCTTTATGCCATGTCCTTTGATTATGATCCACTAGCTTCTTGATGATAGTCACCAGGTTCTTGTTACTTGATTCAGCTTGTCCATTCCCTTGTGAAAAGTAATCAGAAGAATGGGAGAGGGTGATCCCATAATAAAAATAGAACTGAGTGATCTCCTGAGAAGTGAAACAAGATGCATTGTCAGTGACAATCTTGGTTGGGACCCCAAACCTGGAAATGATGTTCTCCTTGAGGAAATTGCACACTACTTCTGAAGTAGCATGCTTGGTTGGAATAGCTTCCACCCACTTGGTGAAGTAATCTGTGGCTGTGAGGATATAATCATGTCCAACACTTGAAGATGGGTTTACAACACCAATGAAATCAATGCCCCATTGTTGAAATGGCTCTTCTATCACCACTAGCTTGAGATGTAGATCAGCTAACTTGGGTCTTCCAATGAACTATTGACACAGTTCACACCTTCGTACCCATTTGTATGCATCTTGGAATAAAGTAGGCTAGTAATACCTAGCTTTAAGAATTTTGTGGGCAGTCATAGGAGCATAAAAATGTCCTCCACAGGCCAGATTGTGGAAAGATTTCAAAAGTTGGTTCTACAGCTCTTTATCCACATAGCAAAGGAAAACTCCATCAAGGCTCCTCTTGTATAGGCCGTTGTCCCAAAGGATGAAATTGGCAGCTTTCAGTTTGACAGTCCTCCTTTCTTTATGAGATAGGTGGGTAGGACACTCACCATAAGTAAGGAAATGAGCATATTTGAATACCACTCATTCATAGTGGAGACAAAGAGGACTATTGACGCATCTTCTGCTTCTTTTTCTTCATGCTCTGTTTGTGTTGGCTTGTTATCAACAATTAATTGACAAAGGCCCTTTCCCCACACCAACTTCATTGGTTTGATGACTAGATCAAACTCTTAAATTTTTGTAATCCAATTGCCTCTTTTCATCCCAAAATCCTGCTGAGTTAATATGGATTTAACTATGGTGTCAGGAACCAAGGTAGTAGTGTGTAAATTTAAGATGTAGAAGCATAAATGTTTCACTGCCTGTACCACTGCATAGGCATGCTTGTCCATGTTTAAGTATTTCAGCTCATGAGTTTTGAGAGGACAAGTCATGAAGGATATGGGAGATTCCACACCTTCTTCATTATGATGAACTAGAATGGCTGAAAGTGTGTGTTCAGAAGCATAACTATACATGATGAAATCCTTAGTATAATCTAGACAAACCAGAATTAGAGCGTGATCAATGGCTGTCTTGATATCTCAAAATGCCAATTTGCCTTATTTAGTCTAGTTGAAGATGGCCTTTCCCTTCATCATGTTTACAATATGTCGAGTCTTCTCAGCAAACTCAGGGATGAACCTTCTTAAGAAATTCACCTTTCTAAAGAAAGAGTGAATTGCAGTCTTACTTATAGGTAAGGTAAGCTCCTAAATAAAATTGACTCTGTTTGAGTCAATCTTTATGCCTTCTCTGGACACAATGTGTTCAATCTATTTTCCTTTTGTTACCCCAAAAATAGACTTCTTGGGGTTTAAAAAATGCCATTCTGGTGGCAATGTTCCAACACTTGTTTCAAGTGGTGCACGTGATCCGAGCGATGCTTGGAAAATATGGTTAGATCATTCAGGTACACTACAATGAAATTACCCATTTCATCCTTGAAATCAAGGTCCATTACTCTTTGGAAGGTGGTGCTAGCATTTATCAAGCCAAAAGGCATCCTTCTATAGGCAAAGGTGCCCCAAGGTGTGGTGAAGGCAATCTTATGCTGGTCTGCTTCACCAACTTCTATTTGATTGTATTTTGAGAAGCCGTCTAGCATTGATAACATCTTGGAATCAATCACTATCTGAAGCACTTGGTACATGATGGGCAAATGATAGTTATCCTTTAAGGATGACTGATTCAAGTTCTTGAAGTCCACACAGAGAAAAATTTCACCATTCTTCTTCCTCACAGGCACTATGTTTTCAATCCATGTAGAATGATGGATTAGAAAAATTATCCTAGCATTCAACATTTTCTATATCTCATATAGAATAGTACCTGATATTTTAAGATTGTACTACCTAGATTTTTGTCTGTAAGGTGTCGAATCACTTTTGAGAGGAATGTCATGGCAAATTTCTTCAAGCTTGAGTGACTTCAGATCATCATAAGAGTATGCTAAGACATCCATGTACTGACTCAGCAGAGCAGTAAACTTGGATCTCTCTTCAAGAGTGCAACACTTCCCAATGTTCACCATTTTGGGATCTTCTATGGTACCTAAGTTTATCTGATCAAACTCTTGAGAGGAGCTTGAATCTATTTGCTGCTGTTTAATGAATCTATCATGCTTGTCAAACAACTTCTCAAGGGAAACCAAGCCTTTGAGAATTTTATTCCCTTTAAGTTGCAAGAACTCCTCACCTGCGTCTGCATTTGATCCAGAGGCTAGTTCAAGATGTTGAGGCTCATTACCTTCAAAGTGAAGCTATTGAAAGCTATCATTTTTTTCTAGGAAGGTAATTATTTGATTGTCATTATTAAACACCTGCCAATGACTGGCATTATCAGTTACACTTGGTCGAAAGACCAGCTCAATAATGTACTTATCTTCTTTAAATTCTAGGTGAGGAACTAAGAGAGTTGCTGAAATAGCTAGTGCATCAGCTCTGTCATTGAATCTTCTGGGTATGGTAGAGATGCTGAAAGCATCAAAATTTTTAATTTGGTCCCAAACTAGATTACGGTAGTGGCACAATATCTCGTCTTGGTTTGATACAGGTTTCTCACTTGACAAACCACCAGTTCAATATCTCTTTTGACATGGAGTTTGATGCCTTTGTCACGAGTAGCCTTCAATCCAAGTAAGAGAGATTCATACTCAGCTATGTTGTTGGTGTTGCTGAACTGCAACTTATATGATGAAATAAAAATATCTTCTTGAGGAGATATCAACACAATCCCAGCTCCTAAACCAGTAGAGGAGTAGCTGCCATCAAATTCAAGAATCCATACCTCGTCAAACACTGATTTATCCTTGGATTCATCTTCATTTAGAGGTGGAGATTCTTCCACACTTGCATTACACTCTACCAATTCTTCTGCTATTTCAGTTGAATGTATTTCCAGGTTGACACCTTCAAGAGCTTCAAAAGGCGCTTCATGGACTTCCTCTATGGATAAAAAGTAGTTATCCATGCCTGAAGACTCAAATAAAATTTGAGCTTCAGGTGCTGATGTTTGGGTGACCACATATTTTGCTTCCTTCTCAGGGAGCAATCTCTTCATAACACCTTTGAATGAGATTCTTGCTTCGGATAGGTCCATTCTCAATTCACCTCCAATGTCTTTGCAAAAATTCTACCCAAGAAGGTTGCCATATGATGCTGGGACGTCAGCCACTAAGACAATCATCTTAATTCTCTTGTCTGGAAATGCGACAAATGCAAATTGGGCATCCTTGATTTGTCATAGCAGAGGTACTTGTTTGTTCTCCATGGAGAAACATCTCTCAAATGTCTTGGTCAATGTAAGGCCAAGGGATTCAGCCACTTTGGAGGGCATGACATTGTCTGAAGCTCCGAAATCAATGATATAATTGCTTAGCTTGTGACCGTTTATCAACAGGGAAGCATAAAAAGACTATTTTCTCAGGGGCAGAAGGAGTAATGGAAAGGTTATTTGGTACAGACATGTTCTTTAGGGGATCATGAGTCACCTTATAATCTTGTCTTACAGGGATGGTTTGGTTCTTCATACATTGAACCAATTTATCCAACTGATCATGGTTGGATTGTAGAAATTTAAATTCAGACATTTAGATCTTAGTTTTCTTGACATGGTCAATTATGTCAAATGTCTGAAATGAACTATGAAGAGGGGAAGGGAGTTCATCCTTCTAGTTTTTAGAAGGGGAAGGATTGGTCTATGAATTTGAAAATGGAGGTGAAGGTGTAATTGAGGTACTCACCTTTTTAGCAGTCACCGAATCCTTTGGCTGGAAAGGTAGAGTGGTTCCCCGCTTAGCAATTGAAATTGCTGGTTGAGGTCACTCCTCTACTTTCTCCTTATCAGCTGGTTGAGCTGATTGATTCTTAGACCGGGTGAATACAACATATGATCCCTTAGCTGCATTACCTTCACTTTTGGGTTCGTCGTGATAATTTAGGAAACCAATGTTGGAGTTGCTAGCTAATTCTTCTTCTTCCTCAGTGAAGAGATTAGTGTCATCTTCCAGATTCAGCTCAGGTTGGAAGGAGAAGTCTGATTCAACTTTAAGATATCCAACTGTTGAGTTGGTTGGAGGCACTTCAAGGGCAAGGTTCCTCTGTGGAGGAGGAAGGCAATTTGTTTGCCCTTGATTCCTAGTAGCATTGCCTTGATATGACTAATTTGGGAATGTTCTCCTTGGTACATCTTTGTATGAAGGAACAGAGGACATCCCTTGTGCCATTTACTTTCTGAGAGCCAACAACTCATTTGCTAGCTTTTGCACAATTGGATCAGTGGTCGCTGTAGGTGAGTATTCAAAAGATGAAGAGGATTTACCTCTATTTGGATCTCTCCTTATCTTTCCAGCCAAGGTAAGGTCATCTTCTACCTCGGTAGCGAAGTCTTGAGTAGCAGCAAGGTCTATGTGACCAACACGTCTTAGCAGAAAACTCACTTCAGGCAGCTGTGAGTTGATGAAGAAGCATTTGAATTTTTCAGGAGTTGGCTGGGTAATTGTAGGAATTCTATTCCTCAGCTTGTCAAACTTTTCTATGAAATACCTCATAGGTTCATGAGGTTCCTTCTTCATCTGTGTGAGATGGGCTAGCAGGGCATGTGCATCTTCTGCAAGCTTGAACCTTGCTTTGAATTTGGCTTTGAGTGTGTCCCAATCAGTCACTGACCAAGCTTGCAGATGGTAAAACTAGTCTGTAGTAACACCTTGCAATGTTTCTACAAAGAGCCTGACTGCCACGTCTTCAAATTCCATGCCTATCACACCATAGGCTATGCTGAAATTTGTAATGTGTTCATCAGGATGAACTCTCTTATCACCAAAAAATTTGGGAAAATTCTTTCTTGAACTACGTGGAAGTTCATGTAGAGGTGGAGTCAGATTGATTGGACCAAAAGAGTTACCCCAGGGGCCTTGAGTTGCCATCATGGGATTATGGAAAGCAGGAATAACAAATCTGGGTGGAGTATGTATAGGTAAAGCTCTGGTGACAATAGAAAAAGTAGCTATACCCTGGGTTGGTGACCTGGTATGGGTAGGAGGAACACTCCTGGATCGTTGAGCTTAAAGTTGGGGAGGGAATAAGTCAAAATTTTCTTGTTGCACCAACTCAAAGATAGGGTCAACAACACCTTGGGTTCTCTGACTTTTGGTATAGCGTGGAGTTGCTAAATTACAAGATAAAAATGGGAAGGGACTGGTCTTGCTTCAGCTTGAAGCTTGAGGCTTCAAACTGCTTGTTCTTTCCCAGTAGAGTCGCTAAAAAGACTGTTGGGTGAATATTTTGTCAATCAACTAATTGATGTTCAAAATAGGTCTTATCAACCAAAGCAAAGGAGATTAGTCATCCAAGTGTGCAGGTTTTCTACATAAAAAAGGGACAAATCTCTCCTCTCATCAAAGGGAGGTTCCCTGTTAAATATGAGGAGCTATATACTATATATATAAGCAAAAAATAACACTTAGGGGTAGGGCAACATCATCCATCTCTCTTCTTTCAGAGATGATGCTCACAAACAAAGGAAAAAATCTTGGTGAAAACACTAAAGGCACTTCTCTTCTTTCAGAAGTGATCTTGTAGTAAACAACAGGAGTTCTTTTAGGTAGTGACAAGAAACTGGTAACAAAGTGTAGTAACCAGCAGGATGAAATGAAACACAAAGTTTCCACCTCAATTTACCAAAGAGTGAAATACAAAGGATAATGGGGGCACAAAGTCATCCCAGAATCCTTGACACAGAAAGAAACTAAAAACACACACTGAAAACAACTATAACAACATAAAGTCTAAAAGTAACTAACTTCAAGACATCTTCTTTATCACTTCCACTAGTTCTGCTTGTTAGATTAAATAAACAAGAATGCATCTAGAAGACAGACATAAGAAAAATCTCCTAAAATGGCACAAACTATAACAACACAAAGTCTGTCAGTCACTTTTTCATTCAGATAAAGTAATATGAACAACAATCTGAGCTCAAAGTCTCAGTATTCGCCTTTCAATTGGGGCAGAGTTTTGATTTTGTAAATGAAAAAGATCTCTTCTTCTTTTTTTGATACAATAAAAGAGATTACAATATATAGCAGCCAAGAAATACTTGCCACTTTGTTTCATGGAATGGCCCATGCTGTGCATTCAATGCCTTGAATGTATTTTCAGTTTTGTCAGGGGGCCATGCTGGACCAGGGCATTAGCCTTAACTGTGGCGTGTCAATTCATCTCAAATGTCTTCTCCTAGGTCTGGATCATCTGGTCTCTGCGTAGCTATCCATTTTGTCTTTATTCCAAGGGGGATAAATAGGCCGTGTCTTCAATGTTTAAGGGCTCAAAAATCTACTTTACGGACTGTTCTACCTACTGGAATAGCTACTGCATAGATATTTTGGCCTTTCCCTCTTTCTACTGTGATTCGAGCCCTCGAGCTATCTTTTTTCCTTTCTGGTTCTTTTGGTTCCTCCTCTCGGTAGTTCTTCCTTTTGGCCTAAAGGTATTTGAATGCCTTCAGGTCCACGTTTAAGCCTACAAAGATCAATAGACACTTTGTTGCCGCAAATTTGACGTCTTCGGGTCTATCATCATTTGAAAGCTAACAGCTAGTTGGTTGTCCTAAATTTGACATCTACGGGCCCGTCATCCTCCTTAGCAATTATTTCATGTCTTTCTCGCTTGCTTTGGCCACTTTCCATCAGGCTTCATCCTTTTTACTGTGTTTTTGTATTGGGAGTGCTCTGTCTTTGACATTTGTCATAGTCTGCTGCTTTGAAGCTTTACCAACTTACATAAAATGGGACCCACAACACTTCTTGCTTAAGCAGCTTCACAAGGGGAACAGGGATAGGTGGCACTTTCTACTGATTTTAATAAGTGACATGTGGCACTTTTTACTGTGAAATAGGGGAGGACACTTGGCAGCATCCACTTAACTTATAGAAGCTTAAGATATCTTTTGAGAGTCCTGCAGAAGATGACACATAACAGCTTCCGCTGAGCTTTAAAAACACTATAGAAACATTCAGGACTCATTTGGATTCACGCAGACGATGACACTTGGCATGTTCTGCTTACCTTAGCAATTCACCCAGGGTTCACCATAGTCTTTACTCAATAATGAAATAAAAGGAAGAAACGACAGATGTTGACACTTGGTGGCTTCCACCGAGCTTTACAAGGGACACGTGGTGACTTTCGTTGCATTTAGAAAAACATATTAAAACCTTCCACAGTTGCCACTTGGCACCCTCCGCGGGACTCTAAGAGAAGCTTATTGAAAGAAGCTTATAAGAAACTTTGGTACACAAATGCAGACACTTGTCATGCTCCGATGAGTTATAACAGGACACGTGGCATGTTTCGATGCTTTTTAGAAACAAGTTGTAATGTGTCCCAACATATGACACTTGGCAGCTTCCGCTCAACTTTGAGACTTTGACAAAACTTTAGGCAAAATGAAAAACCCGTGCAAAAAGAAAAACCTGCGCCCTTTGTCATAAACCTTCACTGCCTCGAAACTGAAACGTGCAGGGAAAAAACTTGGAGTGCGCAACTGAAACTCAAAATAAAATGAAGAGTATCTTACTCTACAAAGGGAAGAGCAAAATTTTCGGCTCGTAGGACCAAAAATAGTTCACATGTCCCAAAATAATTGAAATTTTTTGGGAACAACACGTAGCAATAACAACCCTGTCCAAAATTTGTCTACCAACAACAGAGCCCTCTTGCTCATCCAAAATTAAAGAACTAAGCCATGACTTAAGCCTTTTAGCTATTAACTTGGTAATAATTTTGTAGACAACATTACAAAGGGATATAGGTCTAAAGAGGTCCAGAGAATCCGTTCCTTCTATTTTTGGAATAAGAGCAAGGAACATAGCATTCATAGCCTTCAACATCTATTTACTCCTTTGTGATTATAAGACCACCTCCAGAAGGTCATGTTTGAGAATTTCCCAAAACTTCTGATAAAATTCTATTGGGAATCCATTAGGACTAGGGGCTTTCCCTTTCCTCATCTAAAACACAATCCCCTTTAATTCTTCTAAAGTTATAGGTTTGTTTAGTGTTGTATTCATCTCATCAGAAACCAATGAGGGCATACACTGCAAAATAAGATCCTCCTCCTCCCTTGCTAGAGTGGTATCATCGATATACAATGTAGTGTAGTAATGAGTGATCTCCCTCAAAATCATCTCAAGAGAGGAGAGCTGATTCCCTTTAGAGGACCTGAGGGAGGTAATAAGATTCCCTTGCTTTTTATCTTTAATAGAGTTATGAAAAAAACAATATTTCTATCTCCTTCCTGTAACCAATCAATACGCGACTTCTGCTTCCAGAATATTTCCTCCCATAGCTCCCATTCCTCCAAATCTTTCACAACTACCACTTCTAATCTAAAATTTTCCTCTGTTAAACCATGATCCCAAATTTGATGAGTAATGACATCCAGGCAAGATTGGGCAACCTCTTTAGCCATAAACACATTGACAAAATATTGCATGTTCTATGTTTTGAACATGTATTTAACATATTGAAGCCTCTTGGCAAAGGTGTACATAGATGCACCATATGTCGGCTTCCCTTTGCACCACCAATATGAAACTAACTCTCATAGGGATGAGTCTCGAAGCCACATAAGTTGGAACCTGAAAGAGGGATTTTTAGAAGTTTTGAAAAACATAGCTGAAAGTTTGATTGACCAATGATCTGAACCTTTCCAATCAAGAATTTCAGAGCTGGTGGTCCATCTATCACTCACCGAAAAGTTAGACACAAGGAACTTGTCTAGCCTCTTAGAGATAACATCAACACCCCACCTCCTATTATTCCAAATAAACAATCCATTAAAAGGCTTTATGTCCTCCAGGTTCAAGATATTAATATTATTCCTCAGGAGCTTGGAAGAATCCTCCAACTTGCCAACACCACCTCTCTTCTCCTCCATATAGGCAACAACATTAAAGTCCCTTGCAATGATCTAAGGAAGATAAGGAGGAAGAGACCTCACTAACCTGATGTGAGACCAAAGCAAGGATTTTCTTGGAAAATCAGTCAGAACATAGACATTGGTAAGAAGATTAACTCCACTTGATTCTAAGCTTGATGCAACCATGGATATAGAAGATCTACTAGTAATCCACCACATTGGAACTACTTTACTAGGGTCCCAGAGACAGGCAACACCCCCTGAGCTACCTTGAGCCCCAATGCACTGACACTGGGCTCTTGCTCAAATCTTTGAAGCCAAACTCAACATACCTTCCACATACATCTTAGTCTCCTGGATGAGGACAATATCTGGAGAGTGGACATAGATCAAATCATGAATAGCCTTTTGTCTAGGGATGGTATTCATACCCCTTACATTCCATGAGAAAACAATCATTTTTGAGATAAATAAAAATGAGTATCAATGGTTTTGACCGAACCAACCTCAACCAACATCTCTCCAGCTAATCTCACTTTCTCCTTGTCTTTTTTTTACCCACCTTGGGAGGCTAATCTCCATCACTCTAGAGGTCACCAAGGGCAAATCTATATCCATTCGAGCACCTAAACCTCCATCTTATATACCAGCAGGACTGCTGCCATCCTTTGTCACAACTAATTGTTTCGTGCTCAAAATATCTTTCCCAAACAACTTCCCTAAAGGGACCTCTTCAGACAAATCCAATTCTTCTAGCACATCAAATCTGTTAAACACCTCATCCATCTGCCTATCCTTTAGAGTTCTCCTCTGCCCTCTTCCCCTACTTTGAGCCTTGACTGGGATAAATCCCTCTTTATATTCCATCATAGGATCTATCTCTTTAACCTATTTAGGGAGTGAACGAGGTAGTGCATTGCTTGTAGGACCTGCAAGATTGGATTTAGGACACATCCATTGTAGATGGCCATATTCATGACATAGCCGACAGGGGAATGGAAGAGTTTCATAATCAATTTGCTGGATCTAAGAAGAAGATCCCAGTTGAATTTCCATAGAGTCTGGTAAGGGTATACGTAGATCTATTTCAATGCAAACATGGGCATAAGTGATTATCTTTTTATCCATTATTTGTAGCGACAGACCCATTAGTTTGCCAAGCAACATTGTAATTGAGTGGAAAATGTTATTTCTCCAAAATTCTAGCATGAGACAAAATTATAATGTTAGCATCCTTTTTAATGTTATTTATAATGTTTTTAGTTTTTCAACATTTTTATGAGACAAAATTATAATATAATTATTTTTATTTATGAAAAGATTAGAAATGGAAATATGGAATTCTATAATTTTCAATGTGACTTATAATACTTATAATTTTTCAATATTTTTATAATACAAAAATATAATATAATTAATTTTATTTATGAATTATTTTTTTATAAATTTATTATAAAATAATAATAAATATAAAAAATTATTAAATTAAATTATTATTGTTATATTCATTTGTTTTGTTATTTCTTTACATTTAGTTATAGTCACAATATCAATTAGTATACATATTTTAAATAAAATAACTCTATGTAAAATAATAAATAAATATTATTTGTAAATAATTAATTTTTTTATTTAAAATAAAATAAAATTATTACAACAATAAATATAATTTACTTAATTTTTTAAATAATATCTGTTCAACAAAATTATAGTTTATTCATGATGTTATTAAATAATTACATTTATTTATTTTAAGGTAAATAAAATTATTATAACCACTTCAGAAATAAATAAAATTACCACAATAAAATTATAATTCAAGTGGGTATAAGTTTTTTTAATAATGTAGGATCTAAAAGAATTAAATAAAATTACCACAACAAAACTATAATTCAATCGTCATATTACAGGCTCAAATAAACAAATAAATAAATAAATCATGTTATTAAATAAATAAATAAATCATGTTATTAAATAATTACAGGCCCAAATAAACAAATAAATACTTTCTTTTATTTTGAGACAACAATAAATATAATTCACTTACTATAATATAGTAAATAAATAAAATTACCACAATAAAATTATAATTCAAATGGGTAATTAAATTATTTTATTTTGAAGTAAATAAAATTTATCATAATTGATTATGATGATTGTTTATATCCATCTATTATCCATTATGGTAAGCATAATTATTTTTTCTATCACAATTTATCATATTATTAAATAATTACGACACCAAATAAATAAATAAATTAAAAAATAAAATAATTTATTTTATAATATCAATTTTAAAATAATTAAATACTGACATATTTATATTATTACACAAAATTAACCCTAAATATCACTTTTAAAAAACCTAAAAATATTAATATATATATATATATATATATATATATATATATATATATATATGTTAATCTTTTATGAAAAGTGGAAGTTTTTGAAAGGCATTTGACGATTTCAAATATTATTGATGATATTAAATAGTTTGATATTTTAAAACGCGAAACTGACCCTCTCAAACACAAATAATAGGATTGCTATAATATTTAAATATATTATTATTAAATGAACTTTACAACTATCTTTAACAAATGTTAGATGTATACCAATTAACATTTAATACTTAACTCATATGTTTTTATACTAGTTTGTTGTGTATACCATTAATATATAAATATTTAATTTAAATTATATATTTGTAATAACCCCGCTAGGGTCTAACTAGAAATATGTGATTTAAAAAAAAATTAAATACATATACTATTAATAGATTACATTTCAAAAATCTAACTAATGATCATATAAAATACTTTAAATGAGATCACTGTAAATGAAGTATACCACGTCATATATCTTTAAAGGATCACTATCAACGTAAGAAAATACATCACAACACAAATATAGAAAGTAATTACAATAAACCGACCATGACTGATACATGCTTACAATCACTGTTGTCATTGTACAATAAATAAGTAATTGCAACTCTTCATGATAATGTTCCAATAATAAGTACAATACAATACAAGTACATATATAAGATACATGGCTCTCTGGAACATAGTTTTCGAACTTCAGTATCTGTGGCAATATCAAGTATCATTTCCAAGTAAGTGCTGCTGTGAGGAGAGCATCATTTAAGTGCTTTTCTACACCAACCACAGATCAACGATCCCTCGTACTAATCCCATTAGGGAATGGTCCCCCTTCACGAATGAGTAGATAGTGATGACACAAGTATCTAGAAAGATAAACTAGTCCCTGTATGCTATATGATTTTTTAAACTAAACATGCGGTGTATCATAAAAAACTTATTCTATTGCAAGATATTACACAAACATGTAAATCATACTCATGAAATGACAATGTCTCACTAAACATACTTTGACCAAAGTTTTCAAGAATAATAAATAACAACGATCTATAAATCAGTCAAAATTCATACACACCACTTGATTAAATTGCTTTCATCTGGTATTGTGATGCTAGTAAGCCAGTAAACTTTGTCTCACTCCTTAATCAATATCAATAATATGAGATTGGTTAACATAATATAACTAAAAGATTCATACAATTTACATCCTACTAACAATCATATCCATAACATACTAAGCATATGACAATCTAAAAACATACATTAATCCATCAAACGTATGAATGAATTTCACATTATTTTTTATCAGATACTAAAAATAATAAGCAACACATTCAGATTATACCATCTGAGGATAATATATATTAGGCTGCACACTCTATTCTCCGTAAATAGACTCAATACGATACTTTCTACTAATTGACATAAAACATGTTATTCTTAGAAATATCTAATACACAAACATTTGGTTCGTCACATATATGAATGAATTTAGACATACTAATTACAGTTTATATCACCTGGGTATATCATATATTTATACTATAATTTTTAAATGAAAACACTCTATGACATCACATAATATCATAGATCATTTTACATAAACACACTATTCAATCATGAACAATCAATCTCACAAATTTCAAAAATCAAAAGTCCAAAATCTTAAATAACAGGTAACAAGTACAGTTTATACCAACCAAGTGTATACTATGTTCAAACTACATACTAGCAATCACAAGAAACATAATTTTTAAGCACATATCATGATGCACTAAGATATGCTATATATGTCTAAATATTTGTACATTTTAATCTACTCATAATATATACTGTTCACTATTTTTTATCACTGTATGTATATATATCAATAGTCAGTCAAATCATTTTTAAAGAGTCAGATAACCTATAACCAAATTATACCATAACTTTCATGTAAATAAATAAATTTTATTTCTAAGGACTGCTTTCATATGGTTATAGTTTTGGTCCCTCAAACACCTTATGAGTCAATATAATCATCCATTTAGGTATAAGCTTAGATATATGACTTAATACATCCATTTGATGTTATGCATTTATATTGCATACTTAAATTCATATGAAGATATACTTTCTATATATGCACCCTTGTACATATTAACTATATTTGCACTATGTATCACATACAAGTACTCATCATCATAGAAATACTATAAACATCAACAATCATCTAAAATCTTCATTATCATAAATAGTTTCCAAATATACTATTAAACACCACAACCAGTCAAATAAAGTAGTTATAAATTAATGAAAATATAAACTTTTATTCAAACATCTCGAGTTAATAAGGAAACTCTCAATTCTCACAAACACAATATTCCATTCTAGCATTAGTTATACTCTCAGGTGTTGTATGCATGCATACATAAAGTTTTATCATACAAATGTCTATAATATTGTTTTAAACCTCTGAAGGAACTATAACCAGAAGAACACACCCTTACGTATAAGTATAAGCTATTAGGTATATGTATACTGATATTCTTTAAGCATTCTATTAATTGATCCATTATTGTGTAGCTTATTATAGTAATGCACCCACAATGCTTATTTTATTCCATATGTTACATATGATAAAATATCTCACGCATATCATAAAATTGATCATAATATAACAAAAGACTATATTTTAGTCATATGTTTCCCATACTCTAACAAAGCCATATTATGACATTGGTATGCTTATAACTACCTATAGGCTGGTGTAATAGTATATAACACATACCATATCACTTTATACGAAAGTGCATCGATAATGAAATTGATTTGTAGCATATATTGTTTTATACTATATATACCATTACTAGTTATATGAAAATGCTTTGTATAAAAGTGTATCATTTCGAGCATCTAAGTGACATAACACACTATCTATGAGTCAATTAATATATGCTAATCTTAATGCTTTCATAATGAGCATATTTATATATGTATCCCATAACATATATGAGTTGATTAATTTAATTTAGTATATATATTCCATCCAGACTAGTATCCATCTCCATATTATACATATCTATAAAGTAAGGTTTCAGATATTATATTGTCCATAAAATATAATCATGAGGTTTTGAGATTTCAGGAATTATTAAATAATATATGTACTCCTTTGTTCACAACATATAAGAGGGAAATAGCTAATGATGGGTATTTACAAAGTCTGTAAGAGGGAAATTTAGTGTAACAATCATATTTAACAATCAGAGTCTGTACCAAAGATTTATTATGCTCACCATATATATCCTCATGGCATATAAATATATGGAGGACTATAACATATGATTAGTTATATATATGAAAGTTAGTTATTCAACATTAGATTGCTGCATTTATTGAATATGCCAAATCACTATCTGTCTCAAATAAATTACCCTATGGTTTAAACAGTAAAATCTATTTTTTTAAAAATTCCTTTATATCTGTATGATCTAAATCTAGATGTATGAGAGGCATAACCAATGCTGAGGATAAATTAAATATAATCTAAATGTGTTTATGGGGCATATGTGTCTTTATTTAGACCAATTAATTTTGGTAGAATGCAAACAAAATGAAGAGCAGGATGCTACTAAAAGTGCAGAAAGGATTTGAGATGGAATCTTTCATTCTTCGTGTCTCCACAATTTAGTGTCAGATAGTGGCTCTTTTTTAAAAAATTACGATTTTGATATTATAAGATCACTTAACAGGATGTTCTCTATCGACAAACATACGTAACATGATTCACTACATTTTGATGATATTTTCATAATAAATTCTAATGCATATTGGATTTAAATTTAGATTTTGATAATATAGGTTCAGATAATCTAAATCCAATATTTACACATACGCTGCTCTCATTGCCATGTTGAATAAATCTATGTATATACAGTTTAACTCCTACTTATTTTCAATTTATATAGATCACAAATAAACATTGTACAAATGGATTTTAACCAAGAATTTCCATCTAAACATATGCTAAAATAAATTACATTATCTACCTGATAATCTGCATGGATGTTCCTTCAACCCCTTATCCTCATTTCCTCTCCAATCTCTTCCAAGAGTCTCTTCTCTTCTGTGTGCTATGCCCTCCTTCTAATCCCTTTTCTATCTCCCCTATGATCTTTCATTTTCTATATCCCCCATGAAAAAGGGGCATATTTTTTTTATAGATTATTTATTTATTATTGTTTATTTTATTAATATCTTAGTTTTATTTTTCTCCAAATTTAGACCTTTCCTTCTTTTTGCTTTTCTTAAATTTATAACTTTCTGTTTCTCTTAATTTGTTGTCCCCGAAAAATGCCACTCATTTTTGGGACAACCTACGGACTATTTTGGCCCTGCACCGACCAAAATCCTCTCTCCCCTTTTCAAAAATTGTTCTGAGCGTTCAGGTTCTTCATTGTTCAAAGATTTTTTAGAAATCTACAGACTTTGTAGGCTTAAATCTATGGAATCTGTAGGCTTGGAACTACAAACTTCACAGATGGTTTCTACGAACTCCGCAAACAGATGTCTATAGACTCTTTCAAAGTTGGAGAAAACTATGAACTTGGCTTCTATGAACTTTGCAGGCATACTCAAATCTACAAACTCTCAAGGTTGGTTTCTACGGACTCTACAGAAAAAAAACGGGTTCAACACTTAGCCATTTTTTCAATCGGTAGGTTCAAGGGGTTGCCCCAAAGCCAAAGAGGCAAGTGCCCTTGCGGAGGGCAGGCAACATTGGTTCGAAGGTCAAAGAAAAGACATGATTCCTTCGGATTTGTTCAAAGGCCCAAAAGGAACAATTCTTTCAGACTTTTTGTCCGATGGAAATGATTAAGTGAAGAAAGCTGAAGGAATTCACTTGGGAAGAAAGCCCGAAGAAATTGAAAGGAACAAATGGCTAAGGAAAAGAAGCTTTCTTTCAGACTTTTTGTCCGAAGGAATTCCTTCAGACTTTTTGTCCGAAGGAAAACCCCAATGGAAAAATCCCAAGAGCCAAAAGCCCATCGAAGAAGCAAGAATTTGTCGGGAAAGTTGAAGCCTGAAGTCCGCCCGAGCATCCCGAATGATAAGTACCCTTGCAGGGGGCACTTGACGATAGAGAAATGACCATTTCAAAAGCTTGAAGGGACACCTTCCCTTCGAGACGTCCCAAAGGTGGAACAAAGACGCAAAAAATAACCTTCACAGACTTAGACAAAAGGGGCTTCAAAGGATGAAAAGAATGAACCAATTGAACCGTTGAACCTTGAACCAAAGGGTTCAATGAGTTCACAAGTTCAAAGGTTCAACCAGAGCTTAGAAAGATAAAGAAAACAGTGATTGAGCGAGACACAGGATGAACTAATGAACCGATTGAACCTTGAATTGAAAGAGTTTAAAGTTCAATGGTTCATAGGTTCAAAAGGTTCAAAGGTGGCCTCAGTCAAGGAAAAAGCAACAAACAAGTGGTTCAACGGATGGTTCAACCAAGGAGTGAAGAAGCAATTGAACCAAGAAGTGATAGAACAAAAGAGACAGAATGAACCAATGAACTTTCAATGGTTCAACGGGTTCAAGGTTCAACATGGTTCAAGCAGCTGACGACCATTGACGGTCTCATGGATGTCAAATTTAAAGGGATATCCATGGAAATTCAAATAAAGCATGGAATTTAAATAAAGAATCAAGTGATTGACTAAAAAGAGAGCTCGAAGACTCAAATTGCTACAAGGAAGAGAAGATCAATGCAAAGGACCAGAAATATCTTCGAAAGAGTTATTTCCAGTAGGTGAAACAATGGATCGAGTAGAATTTTGAGCACACCAAACCAAGGACGTGGCCTATTTTTCTTCCATGAAGTAAAGACAAATTGGAAAAGAACCAAACCCATACCAAGGAAGAGACATATTAGATGAAGGGACACGCCATAGTTATGGCAACGCACAGTTCTCAGCATGGTCTCTCCAGACAGGACTGAAGGTGCATTAAAGACATTGACTGCAGCATGGGCCATCCCATAGAAAAAAGTGCCAATCCTTGCATAGTTACTATAAGATTGTAATATATCTCATTTGTAAAGGAGACTTTTCATTTTTTACAAGAGTGAAACTCTGCCCATTTTGAAAGAAGACTGAGACTTTGAGCTCAGATTGTAATTTTATTTCATTTTATCTGAATGAGAAAGCAAGTTGTTTGTAGACTTTGTGTTGTTTTGGCTTGTGCTACTTTAGGAAATTATTCTTATGTCTATTTCCTAGAAGCATTCTTATTTATTTAATTTGACAAGCAGAATTAGTGAAGGTAAAAAGGGAGGTGTCCCGAAGCCAATTGTGAGAAGACTTTGTGCTTTCATAATTGTTTTCAGTGTGTGTTTTTCCTTTTCTTTCTATGTTGAGGATTTTGGGATGAATTTGTGCCCCATTATCCTTTGTGTTATACTCTTTGGGCAGTTGAGGTGAAAAATTTGTGTTTTATTTCATCCTGCTGGTTACTGTGCCCTTTGTCACCAGTTACTTTCACTACCTAAAAGAAAATCTTGTTGTTTCTTGCAAGAACACTTCTGAAAGAAGAGAAGTGCCTTCAGTGTTTTCACCAGGCCTTTCTCCTTTTTCTATGAGCATCATCTCTAAAATAAGAGAGATTGATGGTTTATTCTGCTCCCATGTGTTATTTTTTGCTTATTTATATAGTATATAGCTCCTACGTATTTAATAGGGAACCTCCCCTTGATGAGAGGAGAGATTTGTCCCCTTTGGATGTGGTAAACTTGCAACATTAGATGACCAATCTCCCTATGCTGTGGTGATAGGAACTATTTGTCACCAGTTAGCTGGCCGACAAAATATTCACCCAACATAATTTACTATTTTTCTTTTTCTTATGTTTTTGCTCCTGAAATATAAAATATCATAATTTATTTATTTATTTATTTTAACACTAATTAAAATAATTAATATATATTTTAAATTAAATTAGTTCTTCAAAAATCATGACGGTTTAATGATAAATAAATCAATAAATATTAATTTAGTCTAATTAAGTAAATCACGTTTCTAATAACATTTTATAGATATACACCCAAGATGAATTCTAATTAATCTTTTAACTAGGCTAGTAAACCATGTCTAAATAATTATATAGTGCAAACGATATCAAAACACACTATGCTAATCATTTTATTATGTATTCTAACATGTGCTAGCTAAAATGGTGTGTACAAGGTTATAGTCAATTTCATTATCATCCTCTGATATCTCGATCTACATCACGCTCTTTGATGATGCTCTCCTTTTGTCATGCCTTGAAGGATGAGTTATCATGCGTCAACCTCACAATAAGCATGTAATTAGATAGTAATAACATGATATATGTTCATCATAAAATATAACTAAAATAACAAATCAACATAATCATAAAGTAAACATATACTTACAACTAACTCATAGCAATGTAATCATGTAACCTAGAGAAAAGTATTTAGGGAACCTGACAAGAATGATATATATAAAAGTTAATACTATCGCTACTTCACGTAGCTCCTGATAAATATAACATATCAATACTACCACTATTCCATGGAGCTTTCAGACAAGTATGATGATGAATAAAAATTGAAAATACTAAATTTCTATTGTATACAAAATTTAAAAATAACTATTCCACAGTATATATGCGTATAGTCATAAGACTGAATTTGATAAGTCCATCTACCAAATTCTAGATTCAACAAGCTCCCCTTGTTAGATCCAAACTCAGTAACTATTGAGTCAATGTGAGGCTAAGTGGGATCCACTTTCATTTCTTAGTATTGACATTTCTAATTCACTATTCTTTCTTTAGGTCTTCACAACCTAACGATCTCCAAAATGTGCATAAGATTCAATGAATCACAATTATATACTAACTGATCATAAAAATCAATAACATAAAAATAACTCTAGATGTACTAGCATACATATACAAAAAATCATACAATCATTCTGTAATTATATTAAGTTACCACTAGCCAAAATAACTAGTATTATATTTCACAATTTATCTTATTTTGTTATATTTTTAGTTACATATAAGTCAAAAGAGGGCCCATGGAGAAGTCAAAGAGTCACAGAGAAAAGATAAAAGACGAATGACGCATTTTCTCATGAAGAGTCATCTTGAAGAATTCTAAGAGTCACCATGTGAAGACAAAAGAGGGTATGGTGCATTTTTCATGAAGGGACACTTTGAGAAATACAAAAAGTCACCAAGCTAAAGACAAAAGAGAAAAAGACACATTTTTTTATGGTCACCATGTGACTTTTAAAATGCAAGGATACGTAGGGTCATGCAAGTTTGGTGCCATTTTCCATGAAGATTGAAAGGTCACAAAAGGTGAATGCCAAATGTCATTAGGAAAGCTATAAATAAAGGATTGAGAAGATATTTGTAGTATGTAAGAGAGTTCATAGTTTGTATTTGTTTTGGAAGATAAAAAATTAAGAGATATTGCAAGGTTCTATCATTTGTTGAGTAAGCAATATTAAGAGATAGTTGTGTTTTATACACAAGAGGGATTGGTGCTCCTATGGGTTGGTGCTCAAAAATATTTGTAAGGGGTTGATGCTCTTGTGGGTTGGTGTTCAAAAATATTTATTTTGTTGGTGCTCAACAAAGAGGTCAGTGCTCCTGCAAGTTGGTGCTTGCAAACTTTGTAATTTGAGTTGGTCCTCATTCATATAGTTGAGATTGTTCTCCATGGTTTTTTCCACTTTGAGTTTTCACGTAAAAATATGGTGTTTATTTCTCTCTCTCTTGTGTGATTCATGTTATTATTTTAGTTTTATGGCATATCTTAAATGTATGATTAAGTGATTAAAGAAAAGAAATCAAATTAAGTAAAAGATATATAATATATTGATTCACCCCCCCTCTCATTATATTTTGTGCTTAACAATTTGTATCAGAGCAGGTTCCTTTTTGAAAAAGTTTTACAGCTTGAAGGTAGATCGGGGAAAGCACGATGGCTAGATCACATGAAGGTTTCTATACAAATAAGGTACCTTTGTTTAATGGTACAAATTATGCTTTTTAGAGCATAAGGATGAGGACTTATTTGATGGCCCTTGGATTTGACATTTGGTAATCAGTGGTGGAGGAATATGAAGATCCACAAACACTTGTAACTACTTTAGCAAAAAATAAGGTAAGTGAGAATAATGGTAAAGATTTAAATGCTATTTTATGTGGTATATGTGAATTAGAATTTGTTAAAGTTATGCAATATAAATCTACTCATGAAAATTGGGTAAAACTTGATAATATTTACAAAGGTGATGTAAAGGTTCATCAAGCTAAGCTTCAGACTTTCAAAAGACAGTTTGAGAGTTTGAAGATGGAAGAGGAAGAAAATATAGCAAGTTACCTTTTGTGGGTTGATAAATAGTTAATCAGATTCAACGTCTTGGAGAAAAATTAGAAGAATCAATTGTAGGACAAAAAGTTTTGAGATCTCTACCATTGAGATATGATGCAAAAGTTTTGACAATTGAAGAGATGAAGAATTTAGCCAAGTTAAAGATGGATAAGATACATGGTATTCTTATGGCATATAAGATGCAAACCGAACAAGAGAAACCCTCAAAGAGAGAAGCTACTTTCAAGACATCAAATAAAGAGAAGGCTAAGATTCAAGAATCAAGTGATAGTTCTATCAATGATGAAGATGACAATAGAGCTATATTCATTCACAAGTCAAAAATGGGCAAAGGTAAATATCAAGAAAAATTACCTTTTAAATATTTTAATTGTGGAAAGATTGAACATTTAACAGCTAAGTGCTTAGATAAGGGTAATGGTGACAATGAAGAAGGAAAGTCTATATACAAAAAGAATTTCAATGGAAAATTTAAGAAGGGATTCAAGAAGAAGAGTTTGTATTCTAAAGATCCTAGCTCAACCAAAGATAGTGGAGTCAGTGATTCAGAAGAAGAGATTCTATTCATGGCCATACAAGAAGATGCCTCCATAAGCAAAAGTATAGATGATAAAAAAAAAGAACATAATGAAGCTGAAGTGAATCTAGAAGAACTCATTTTTGCCTTAGAAGAGTTAAAATCTCGAAAAAAAGAATACAAAATTAAAGTTCCAAATCAAGAAAAATGAAAAAGAGTCAAAGGAAATAATTGAAGATCTTTAAGCACACTTTGAAGAAGCCAAGAAAAATGAAAAATATATAATGACATAGTTACAAAAAGTAAGTGAATAATGTGAAAGGTATGTTATTGAAATTGCTTCTTTAAAAGTAGATCTTGAGAAAATAAATAAAGCAATTAATGATAGAGTAGTTGATGATTCAAAATTTGAGAATAACACTAATATGTTGAATAAGATATTAAAAAGTCAAAGATCAATGTTAGATAAGATAGGTATCAGATTTGAAAAAGAGAAAAGGGAGGCCACTACTTTCATAGACAAGGTTAACACAAAAAAAAGAAAGAGCTATGCTGAAGCTCTTACAAAAGAGGAAATAAAAAGGAAAAAAGTTAAGAATACAAAGGACATCTCAAATGAAGAAGGCTGGAAGGAACAGAGCTACAAAGGACAATCAGGTCAAAGATACACAAACAGGTCCTATTTTTATGGTTACTATTTTTATTTTAATGAATATGATCATAAAAAAATAGAATATTTGAAAAAAGGTTAACGATTTCAGAAATAAAGAGAAGAAAACTCATGCAGAGTCAAGCAGAAGCCACAACTCTTTTGCTCTTCTATTAGGATTTAATGAAGAGGCCATAATATGTTACAAGTGCAACAAATTTGGACACATACCTGATACTACAAAAGTGTGTTCGAGTCAGTCAAGAAAGACTAGAGTTTCAAGGCTCCATTCATCAAGAAGAAAGGTCAGACAGGTTCATGACAAAAGAAACAACCTAAAAAATCTATGTTGGTACATACAATTTTGCATGCAATAAATGAATAAAATTCCATCATTCATTGATAGTGGATGTTCGAGGCACATGATAGGAGATAAAAGCGAGTTCATAACCTTGAAAAAGATCAATGGTGGCACAATAAAATTTAGAGATAATACTATTGTTAGAATTTTCAGAAAAGGTACACTAAGTTTAGATAATAGTAGAACTAAAACTAAAAATGTTTTGTATGTAGAAGGTCTTAAGCATAATATTTTGAGTGTAAGTCAAATGTGTGATTAGGGGCACACACTAAAATTTTATCCAGAAGGTTTTGAAATCAGGAGAAAAGATTCAAATGTGTTGGTTGCAGATGCTTAGAGAACATGCAATAATTTGTATATGTTATCAGACATCAAAGGTCAAAGATGTTGTTTGAGTCAGATTAAAGAAAGTTGGTTATGTCACAGGAGAATGAGACACACAAATTTTGACAATATTATCAACATCAACAAGAAGTAAGTAGTCAAAAATCTTCTAATGATTACAAAGCCATCTAACATACTTTGTGAACCTTGTCATCATGGGAAGTAGGCCAGAAGGTAGTTCAAAACAAAAGAATACTTGACCACTCAGATGTTAGAGTTTGTTCACACTAATTTGTGTGGACCTATGAGAACTCAAAGTATTCAAGGTGAGAAATATTTTATGTTACTTATTGATAATTTTTTATGTATGACTTGGGTAATATTTTTAAATAAAAAATCAGAAGCTTTCAAATATTTCAAAGCATTAGTTGAAAATGAAACTAGTTTGAAGATTAAGTGTTTCAAATCAGATCAAGAAAAAGAATTCATGTGGGATCAGTTTATTGAGTTTTATGAAGACTATGGAATAAAGAGACATTATTCAACAACCAAAACTCTACAGTAAAATGGAGTAGTTGAATGGAGAAATAGAATAGTTCAGGAGATGGTGAGGACAATGCTAAATGAATCCAAGATACTAGATAAATATTAGAGAGAGGTGGTTGCTATAACAGTGCATATTCAAAATAAAATATTATTGAGAGTCAATAGTGACAAGACTCCTTATGAGCTATTGAAAGACAAACCAATAACAGTTGATTATTTCATAGTTTTTGGTAGTAAATACTTCATAAAAAAACTAATGAAAAAATTGGTAAGTTTGAGTCTAGAGTAGATGAAGGTATATTTCTTGATTATTCTTTCAAAAGTAAAGCTTATAAATGTAATAACAAAAGAACCAAGAAAATAGTTGAAAGTACAAGTGCCAGGATAGAAAAAGATGGAACACAAAGAATCAATGATCTAGTAGACATTCCTGAAATCATTGAAGAGAAAAACTTTGAAGAATCAGATTAAGATGAGAAGAAGAAGAAAAAAGATACCAAAACTTCATCCAAATATGTCTATAGAAATCATAATGAAAGTGACATCATTAGGGACATAAATGAAGGAATTCGCACAAAAAAAATGATGGTAAGTGAATCTAAGCAAGTTAATTTTTCTTTGTTATCCAAAATTTAGTTTAGAACTTTTTTAGAAGCTAGACATAATAAGCATTGGGTTAAGACAATGGATGAAGAAGTAAATTAGATAGAAAAGAATGATACTTGGGAATTAGTGCCTAGACCAAAAGATCACAATGTGATAGAAACAAAATGGGTTTATAGAAATAAGTTGAATGAAAATAGAGAAGTGATCAGGAATAAAGCAAGATTAGTATGTAAAGGATATGTTCAGATTGAGGGAATAGATTTTGAAGAAATTTTTGCACCACTGGAAAGGCTAGAGGCTATTAGAATGTTTTCTGCATATGCAATGTTTAAAAATTTCAAAGTATTTTAGATAGATGTCAAATCTACCTTCCTAAATAAGAATCTAGAAGAAAAGGTCTACATTAAGTAGCCTAAGAGATTTATTCTCTCAAATATTAGTAGCCATGTATGCAAATTGAAGAAAGCACCGTATGGATTGAAACAAGCTCCTAGATCTTGGTATGCAAGACTTGATAAGTAACTATAGGATCAAGATTTCAAGAGAAGATTTGCTGACAATAATCTCTACATCAAAAAAGAAGGTGAATATCAATTGATTATTATGGTATATGTTGATGACATCATTTTTGGAGGAAATATTGAGATGACAAAATAATTTTGTGATAATATGCAAAAAGAATTTGAGATGCTTATGCTTGGAGAATTATCATTTTTCTTAGGGTTGCAAATATTTTAGTCAGATAAAAGAATTTTTATATCTCAAAGTAAATATGCCAAAGAAATGTTGAATTTTTTTAGTTTTGGGGATTATGCACTAGTTGACACACCAATGAGTACATGAAATAAGGTGAGCAAAGATGAAGATTCACTTATTGCAGATCAATCTTTGTATAGATCTATGATTGGTAGTCTTTTATATTTGACAATTTGAGGCGAGACATCATGCATGCATTAGGTATGGTTACAAGATATTAGTCATCTCCAAAAGATAGTCATGTTCAGTTGGTGAAGAGAATATTTAGATATATCAAGGGGACATTGGATTATGGATTGTGGTATCTCATAGGAAGAGATTTCACTTTGGTTTCTTATACATATTCAGATTAGGCAGATTACTTGGATGATAGAAAGAGTATAAGTGGATGAGCTTTCTTCCTTGATGATAACTTAGTATCATGGTTAAGCAATAAGCGAAATTCAATATCACTGTCTATAGTTGAAGCAAAATTTATTACAGTGGTATTATGTTGTAATCAAGTGCTTTGGATGAAAGCAAACTTTAGAAGATATCAAGGTAAAATATGACGAACCTATTTCTTTTTTTTATGACAACACAAGTGCAATTAATATTTCAAAGAATCTAGTGATGCATTCAAGAATAAAACATATTCCTATCAGATATCACTTCTTGAGAGATCAAGTTGTAGATCAACAGGTTAAGATGGAATATATTAGTACTACAGAATATATTGCAGATATTTTCACAAAGGCACTACCAAAAGACACATTTGTGTATCTATGGGATAAGTTGAGAGTAAATTTTTTTACTCTCAACATCAGTTGATAGGGAGCTAAGTGTTAGCTCCAAGATAGGCCCTTTGCCATTGATGTCAAAGGGAGAGAAGAATAAATACAAGTATAGGTATGGGTACATGTGAAAAATAGGTACAAGGAATAGGTACAAGTTGCTATAATAAGAGGGAGTTACTGTATGTTTTTTAGATGGTAGTATGTGCAGGTTTTAAAATGTGACAGTTTCAGTTTGAGATTGCCATCAATGACAAAAGGGGAGATTATCAAAAATATTATCATTGATGTCAAAGGTTTAGCATTGGTGATAAATGTATCATTGAATTTAATGGTGTTTTTAATATTCATATATTAGCTAATGTGTGTTAATATTTATTTAATATTAATGAATATATTTTTGGTTACATATAAGCCAAATAAGGGCCCATGGAGAAGTCAAAGAGTCACAAGAAAAATACAAAAGAGGAATGGGATGTAATCAAGTTGAAAGATATATAAGTGAACATATAAAATAATATTTTTGATGTCTGTTCATTTACTAAAAGATTTAAGATGTTATTACCAACTTCTCACAAACCAAAGAGCCAACTTTATTTTGGTCTTTTTTGAACTGCCATTTTTCAATCATAATAATCTTATTTTAATCCCATCACTGATATATGGCACCAACACAAGAAAATAAGTGAATGAAATTAAGGTAGAATTTATTTTTTTAGAAAATTTGTAGCCTACCTACTCATAGCTATCTCATTCTCTCTACGTTATGCCGCACCTGCTCACCGCTGTATGCTTTTTTATTCTTTATACCTGCTACTTCGAAACATGGGTCATCTTCATCATTAAACTGAAGGTAGAAATTAATGGTAGATGTGGTAGATACATGCTTTAGTTATGTTCTCTGGTGATGTCAATTTTCTATGCCTAGTTTAGATGAGCCCAAGAAACCTTAAACATACAATCCTTTCAATCCTTCTTATTTTTTTTCTCCATAATCTTCACACCCACTACCATCTAAATGTGTCTCCTTATTTATGTTAATTTTTCAAATTTACAAGTCTCGAGATCAAATCCCATAGTGAGAGTGATCAATTTTAAAAGATTGAGAGGAAGAGTAAGGTTGTCATGTGAGTGTGTTCCTCTGGATTTACAGATGCAAACAACCCTCTCCATTATCAGGAATAGATTTAGATTTTTTAATCTGCTATAGCAGTTTAAAACTATGAAATGCATCAACAAATGTCTGGCTTGTAATCTTTCTTGCCCAATGCACTGCCATGACAATTATTTCTGCCTATATTTCATTAAAATACTTATCTACTACCCCTCTCCTCCTCCATCTGCTACATCAAATTATGAAGATGATTTTTTTGGGTAGTTAATTGCATTTGAAGATTTCTAGGGTTTGGTAGGAGGATATTTTTAGTTTATTTTCTTTTTGTATTTTTGGCTGTTGATTGGGCTTTTGGTTTGAACAATGTTTTAATAGAGAACTAACTAATTTTCTGACTAACTAATTTTTTGAATACAAGCGTAGGTGTTGTTAAATATTCATGCATTAACAAGCATGGGGTTATTTTGCCATTTTGTGCATGTTTTATTCATTAATTTATTATGAGAATTTAAAATATTATATAAGGTCTGGTTTTATGGTAAGGTTTTGGAGGTATTACATGGTCTATTTGTTGTTATTTGTGATTGGTCATCGAGTGTTTTAGTTTTAGTCTATATTTTTTACTTATTTTTTTGGCTATGATTTGATAAGAGACTGTCTTGTTTGGGCATGTTAATGTGGCCGTTAACTTTTAATCATTAAACTGACTAATTTTTGGATGTTTTATGCTTTGATTTCTACAGATGTTCTTATCTGGACCTTTTCTCAAGTTAAAGCATTGTGGTGAAGCTATTCAAGATGGTTTAAATTAAGGAACTCTATTTTCTCTTAATGTAGAGCTAAATTCGTAACAATACATTTGGGTGTACTTTTTCAAGCTTCTTTTCTAAAATGGTTGGAGAGGAGTCTATGCCTGCATCAATGGTATAGGAACCATGAGTACTTGAAGCAAATCTTCCACCTCCACCCCCTATCCCACGTGCTAGCTTTGTACGTCAACAAGTGGAAGTACCTACCCAACAACCTATTCCTTAAATGCTGCCTCCACAAAGACCAATGGGCCCTATAGCCCCATGAATTCTACCCATGACAAGACCTGGTACAAATCAAGTTGGTTGATTTGTAAAGCTTCTATCTAATCACATTGGTGTATCTTTTTCAAATCTTCAGGATTCATTTCACTACAATGTGAGTAAATTTAGCCTTGATTTCTAAATGTTTCTCTGTATTTTATATTATTTTAGAATTCTCGTAAAATGGTGTAAGCCTTAGGCTATTATATAGATTTAACCCTGTAACTAGTTGTAGAATTCTAGTAAGCACTATGACATTTGAGCTATTTGATATGATTTAAGGAAATTGTAGCATTTTTAACTATTAGTTTTGTTTGACTTACTACAATTTTAATATAAATAATTTATATTCATAAGACATTTTATTAATATCAACATTTACAAAATCCTCAAAACTATTTTTCAATCCTCCCAATCCTTCCGTAGGGACTTGGCGCTATGCGCCCTTGTTACTCTTATGTTCATAACTATTTTACATGATCATAAACCATATGGTTTACTTTTTTACATGATTATAAATAATATGGTTTACTTTATAACTCTTATCGACTTTATCACTTATGTATGCTTAGCGATTATTTTAAAGTCTAAAAACATTTCGTATATAAATTTGGTTTGAAGTAGTTATAAATATCAAAACAAATGTAAGAAAAATATATGTTTATATAATATTCATTATATTTATGTTAATATGAAATTATTATAAATTTATTATTTGAAGTAGTTATAATTGTTGTAAGAAAATTATATTTTTATATATTATTTCTTATATTTATGTTAATATGAAATTATTATAAATTTATTATATTTAAGTTAATAAGAAATTATAAATTTATTATATTTGTGTTAATAAAATATTGATTTAATTTATAATATATATGTAGGTAATATTTTTAGCCCAAAAATTAATTTATAAAAATGAAAAGTAAAAAAGGGAATATGAAGAAGAAAGAAGAGAACCATGAAGAAAATAAACTTGAGAATACCAAAGATAACAAAGAGAAATACCAATGATGAATGAGAAGAGAATACGTAAAAATGAGCATGAAAAAAATGACATGAGAAACATAGGGCCGATTTTCTAGTTAAATAACTTGAAGCATAAATAAGACAATACAGATATCAAATGATGGCAAACCATGCATGAATATGTCAACAAAAAAGTCACGAGAAGAGGCAAGAAAATGACCAAGATGTATTGAGAAAAAGATTACAAAGGGCGATGTGTAGTTCAAATGACTGATGTAGAAAGAGAATAATTATGACAATGTCATTGTGAAGTAGTAAAAAGACATTGTCTCATAGATTCTAATGTTGATGTTAATCATGTGAAAGATCTATAATGGATATAAAATTATTTCGTATGATGGACCTTACTAAAATCCCTATTTAAGTTTTAATGGTGAAAATGAAAGTGGCACAAAACAAGTACAAAAACCCTAGAGGAAAGATTAATAGATGTAAATGGAGTTCATTTTTTATAAAATCAATGAGGAATTCATTGGGCATATGCAAAATCCAATAATAGGAAATATTTTCAAAATAAATAAGAACAATGTAGAAAATAGTGAATCACCACAAGAGACAATATCACGAATGTGAGGTCAAATGCAAGGGTCCCAAATAAATCAGAAATAAACTAATAATGTTAATCCTTATGGAAATGTTGAGATAGACTTTGAAATTGTTGTTTTAACATGAGTTGGACAAACTTTCTTCTTCAAACATGTTATAACTGTCACGAGTGTTATCTTGCAATAAATATTTGTCAAGTTTTTGAAGGGATTTTTTGTAGTAAATATCGACAAGAGCAATATGTCCACCATTTTTTTGAAGCTAATAACATGGATCCATGACCTCAACCACCTAAACTAGCAAATGTAACCCAGGTAGAAGCGATGTTGATTACTTGTGTGAATCTAATTATACAAGTGATCCATGCACCAGGAGGGTAATACAAATGCAAAGGGTATACCATAATTTGTTTACCATAAGAAGTCTAGGAAATTTCCAAATTTTTATCACATCATATTATTTCAAACCTTCTAATTATTGTAGTACGATGAAAGAAACAATGTCAAACTACTTACAAATTTATTGTGAATAAAAATTTGGTATATAATGGATTAAATATAGGATTGAACATAGGTTTTATAGGGATGTGAATATTGATGAAACAACACAACAAGATCTCCCATAATAAATGTCTTTGAAAAACTAAACTATGTCCAAATATAATTCAATATAGATTTAAATGAATATGTTCTTCTAGGTTCAATACTTGAGACAAATGAAGGAAATATTGTAGATCACATGTCATTTATGGCCACTAAACCACCCAATTCTCCAAGAGAAATGGAAGTGATTCATGCTTAGATCCTAATGAACTAATAAGTTGGCCATAAATGGTACATCTCCACTAAATGAATATGTGATAGAAGGTTTACGAGACATGGCTTTCCTGACTCTATTCCCCAATGAAAGGTGTGATTGGTTAGAACCACAATTAAAGTGTAATATCATATGCAAAAATATGTGAAACATATGATACTTTATCGAGATAATAATTTTAGGAGACATCCTCAGTTTAGGTATCTTTCCATGAATAAGATAATATGAAAGTGGTCTCAAATTCATCAACAATATTTGTAAAGAAAATCCTTCAAGAATTACCCATTACAATTGATGAATTACGTAAACACATAAATAACATTCAAGTATCCCATATTGATAATCACTTGATGTGATATGATTTACATGGATTAAGGATCTCACCACCTTTCACATATGACTAGTCTGAGAGATTGAAAAGTGGAAAATGAGTAGAGAAAAGAAAGGAGGAAAAACAAAGACTTCAATCATTGGAAAATCAAATGTATAAAGTTTGAATATCATAAACTTATTATTCTACTGAAAATATAACATATATGTCTATTCATGTTTTTACTAATATTTTGTTACTCTATTTACCATTTAATTTTACATTAAATGCAATGAAATTGAATATAAAAACTAGTTATATTAAATGTGTTTTCATGAACAATAAATATTTACTTTTACCTTATGTGAAAACAAGTTATAATAAATTATATGTCTTAAATACATATATATTAAACACTAAAACATATCGACTTCAAGGTACATATATAATATACAAACCTAACATTTAATATAGGTACCTTGAACTTGATATCTCTCAGCATTTAACATATATGTATTTAAGATATCTAAGCTAGTGTATAGATAATTTTATAGGATATTTTGTATTTAAAAGTTTATATATTTGAATTTACAATATAAATTATATAAAATTGAATTTGAAAAGGCAAAAGAATAATAGAAATTAATAAATCATAGAACAAAGTTAGTATAGCATACCTATCTTAGATAAATCTATGTAAAATATGTAGAGAGATATCATTATTGAGGCACCTGTTCTACTTAGGTGACAAATATAATATAGTATAGGTGCCTTGGGAATGATATCTCATAGTGTTTTTTACATAGATTTATCTAAGATAGGTGTACTAGTTTAAACATTATCAATTGAGATGAAAAATGATGAGGAATTAAATACTCATATGCCCCTAATAACAATGGTATTAGTTAGTTTGTTCTCCCCCCTCACCCCTCCCCCCAATCCCTTGACACATAGAGAGAGAAGAATCTATTCCTACAACATTATAAAATCAAACAATAAAATGAAAAAAAGTAAACACAAAAGGTTTTTTTATCAAATGAGTCAGGATTTACCCTTTGTCATTTTTGTTGAGGATACTACTTGAGAAGAGTAATGAGAAGATAAAACTTATACTTCACAATCTTGTCCACACCTTTCTCCTCCATATAAAACAAAAAATATATGTGACTTATTACATTCTACTAGATTCTCTTCCATTAGCATAATAATAAATATTGTAATGCTCCATAACATCATATGCCTCATCCAGACAATACTTATCCTAAAACTTATTATAAAACTAAACCATAAGCCATCAAAAAATATTGTCAACATCATATTCCATTTCACCATCATGTGATCAAATAAATTGGCATAATTACTATCACTCTTGAAATTCACATGATGTTTTTTTAATTCTGAAAAAAAGTTTTCAATGTCTTCTTTAACTTCTATGAACTTTTTATCGCAGTGCCTAGTTTTTTTATAGGTGTTGTCGCTTATGATGGCTACACATCTCTTAAATAAATGTTGTATATGTGGCATATTTAGAGTATAAATTCCTAGATGAGACCTAATTATTTTTATATTACGTTGGCATTATTTTTGGAATCTAATTTTAGCATTTTTTCTTCTTTTTATTCCATTTATGTGTCATTCAATTCCATATTTTATTTTGGATATGGATTATAATAGTTTATATAAATATCATTCAATAGCACAAATGTCAATATAGTTCATGGTATATGAAATAAATATTTTTGATAATCTATATATTCATTATAATTCTTTAAAGTTTTTTACAGTTTATCCAAATTTTCACCTTGCATCTATATAGCCTACCAAAAAAATTGTTCATATTTTACAACTAAAAAATATAAATACGATCATATGACCATCAAATTTAATCCCTAGTAGTAATTGTGTATTATTATTTTCTCATATACATTACATTCTATATGTAACAATCTTCCCATACATGTCAACACTTGCAAACAATCTTGTTAAAATTGAGATGATAAAAAGGAAACTAATGTGTAAGTGAATAAAAAAATATAAGATATGAGTATTAAAGAGCATGGATTACATTAAAGACCTTAGATTACTTATTCTAAAATATATTGTTACAGATTACTATGAAATTTATACACCTATTATTTATTTTAGATTCAAGTCTATGATTGTATAAAATTAACTCATTAAATTCTACTTTCCTAAATATTTTAATTGTAAAATTGAAACCACAAAAAATGAGGTCAAATTCCAGAGCATTGTGAATAAACATCACATAGAGTAATGCATTCTTCTTCCCAATCCTTGAACTATATTAATAAAACCATATTTTATTAATAAAACTACATTCTTCTGTTTCTCTATCATTCAATTCCATATTTTATTTATGTACATCCTATTCAACAATAAAAATGTTTACTAAGCACAAAATCTCTATTGGAAGAAAGCGTTGTATCCTAGATAAACACATTTAATTGAGAGACATTATGCATTACAAACATGGGGTATTCATCTAGATAAAATACGTTGTTCATCACATAAATAATAACAAAAACAATCTATGAAAATATGTGGACAAAGACTAAAACCCATGGTTTCAGTGGCATGTAAAGTTTTCATTTCAAAGGGATGTTGAAGTCTTCATTTAGTGGGGATATCACATATTTTCTCTCACAAATATTCATGGCATTAGAAAATACAACCATTTCATATGTAGTCTAGATTTTATATTTAGAATATATGTAGTATAAAAAAATAAATTCAGAATGTTGGCTCTAATTTTTCTTTCATGAGCATGATAGCATATACTTCTCCTCCCTGCTGTCATTGTAGAATGCTTCTTGGGTTAACAAAGAGTTATGTTTATGTAAAAAATTCAATAAATGTTTTATTTTGTAATGGATTTATTGGCAAGTGGTAGAATAAATAACAATTATGTTAGTTGTGTATAAATGTTTTTATTAAATATTTTGTATTTATAGTTTTATATAATGGGCTTTATTCAAAGAAAAAGAACATTATAAGTTGAATCTTTTAGCTTTTGGAATAACTATGCTCCTCTATTTATTACTTGTTCAGATCACAAATCATAATCTTTCATTAGGATAATTAGATTTATTATTGAACAACAAACCTGCACTAGTTTAATAGTGTAGAGAACAATGGTCACGTGAGTTATTAAATGAAAGGGTAGCCATTGCCAATGTTTTGAAATTATGTCCACCTCTTTTTTAATATTTCCAAGATTTTAACTTAATGTGACATCGAATATGAAACCCTAAAATTATAAAATCGAACTGATTTTTTATATAACTTGGCCTCTCAATGGGGCATATTAACCTAAAAACTATTTATGGATAGTTGAAATTAAAGTAATTAATTATAAAGTAATAAATTTGTTAATAATTAACTTAATAGAATTTAATTTTAATTACTATCATTATTAAAATATTATGTCAAGATCAATTATTTTATTTTATAAAATTATAATTGTAAAAACTATATGAGAACCTATCCTAAAGATTGTTGATAATAGGTATCCAGGTATGACCTATCCCCAAGCCCTCATTCCTATTAATATTAAAGGAGTGTTTAATAATTTCAATGGCTTTCATTATTTTTCATTTATGGAAATGGTTTTCCACAAATATGACTTTTGTGTCTTCAATGCATATATCATGTTTATATTTGCATGAGTGATCAACAAGAGCCTAATTCTCTTTCCTTTCAAGATGAATATTAATAGCATGTTCCTTGATTCTCATGTAGATGGACTTCCCGTTTCTCTGATGTAAGGGATTCCACAAGAGCATTCAACAATGTAGACTCCACTACATAAGCTAGGGCCTTGAGGGTCTTTCACAAAACCTACCACCATACAAAAATTGTTATTAGGAAGGAATGCAGTTTGGATATTTTGGCGTTTGGGAATTTTAGCTATCTTATTAGAAATACATTCAAAGAATGGTAAGAATGTGACTGGGTTGCTATCTAAAGGTGCCTTTTGTATATGTTTGTCAATATTATCCTTAACTTTTTTTATAGCCCTAGCAACTTGTTTCTCCATGTAACCATTCATTCTAAAAAATCTTTGTAAGTGTTCAATTCTTAGCTTTATGTCTAAATTCCACTTTCTTCTCCTTCAAAGGTGTTATCTATGAACAATGTGAAGGTATTATGATGGGCTCACCTCTTTCCTTGATAGTATCTAACCTCTTCATGGAAAAGTTTGAAGAAAGGGCTCTACACACTATTTCTCTAAAGCCTAAATGGTGGAAGAGGTATGTTGATGACACCAATTTATGATGACAATATGAAAGGGATAGTTGGAAGACATTTAGATCCACCTTAATAATCTCATGCCTAACATAAAATTTATGAAGGAAATTGAGGTAGAGGGGAACATACCTTACTTAGATGTTCTCATTTTCAAGAAAGGGGATGACTCCCTAACTAAGAAGGTTTATAGAAAAGACACCCACATAGACCTTTACTTACATGCCTCTTCTCATCATCACCCAACACAAAAGGTAGGAGTGTTAAAAACTTTTTCCACCATAAATTTCAAAATTTGTGATAAAGATAACTTGGATCAAGAAATTGAGCACTTAAAAAGAGTTTTCAGAATGAATGGTTACATAAGGAAACAAGTTGTTTTGACTATAAAATAAGCTAAGGATAATATTGACAAACATAAATAAAATGTGCCTTTAGATAGTAGCTCAGTATCATTATTACTATATGTTTATGTTATTTATAACAAGATAGATAAACTTATCAAATACCAAAATATCAAAACTACCTTCCTTCCTATTAACAAGTTACATATGGAAGTAGGGGAAAAGACCCTCAGGACCTAACCTTACGCAATAGAGACTACATATGTGAATGTTATTAAGGAATCCATTACATTAGAGAAATGTGAAGGTCCATCCAAATGAGAATCAAGGAACATGCTACTGATATTCATCTTGAAATGAAAGAGAAGTCGACTCTTATTGAACACTCACGCAAAACTAAATTAAAATTAAGGGAAGTCTTTAAAATTAGTAAACACTATTTTAATCATAATAGGGATGAGGGTCTGGGGATAGGGCATGCTTGGAGACCTATTATAAATAATGTTTAGGATATTTTTTCATATAGTTTTAGAATTATAATTTTTTAAAATAATATTTTTGATCTTGACATAAAAATTTAATCATGATAGTAATAAAACTGAATTGTATTAAGTTAATTATTGACTAATTTATAAGTAATTGCTTTAATCAACTTTCCATAAATAGATTTTAGGTTAATATGCCCCATTGAGGGGCCCAATTTTATAAAAAATATTCTGATTTTATAATTTTAGGGTTTCATATTGATGTCACATTGGGGTATGAGATTGGAAATATTGAAAGGGAGGTGGACAAAATTTAAAAACAATTCCAATGGTTACCCTCTCATTTAATACCTCATGTGACCATTTTTATTTACACTATTAAAGTGGTGCAAGTTGTTCAATCATAAATCCAATTCTCTTGATGAAGGATCACATGTGGTGATCCGAAATGCTGAGTAAAAAAATAAAGAACACAGTTATTCCAAAAGCTATATCATTCATTTTATATGGTCTATGAAAGCATAAAATATCTTGTCTATGATTTTTAAGAATCATATTGACTATACAATGTATGTCATACGTTGTTTTGAAAAGTATTCCTTTATATCAGTCAACAAATTTATTCAATGCATTTTTTTCTCTTTTGAATTTGACTTCTTTATCTAGTGTTTTACTAGTTACTAAATTTATATTCACATGTGCATATTGCAATTTATTATATATTATCATGAGAGTAATTGAACTAATTTGTATAGAATTATGTAAATATACACATAGATTTCATTGAATTGTATTTAAGTGGTTGTTAACATAGCATTGAATTACATAGATAATTGTAAATTTTAGTTTATTGAAATTTAAAAGACAAAATGACATATTGCATTATAACATGTATTTTTATTTTCTCTTATTTTTTTATATTAAAAAATCATTTTTATTATTATACATATATTGTCTATGTCTCTTTGGTTCTTCGCAATATATAATTTAATGGAGACATTTATAGGAATTTTTGAAAAAAAAGGATCAAAATTATTAAATGAAAATCGTGACCATGAGAGAAATAGTAAGATCCTTAGTGCATGGAGGGGGATCACTTCCCAATTATTTCTGATCACCTTTCTAAGTTGTCAGTGCCTGCATAATGAGATTTGCCTCTCTATCTAGCTTGGGAAGGTTGACATGTGTCTCTGTGAATATAACCTCAACCTATGTCAAAATTTTTGTGTGTGGTCCTTTAGGGGCTTCAAGAGAAGCCTTGACTATGTTGACTTGATTGATGTTAGTTGCAGACTACATGAAAAGCTCCATAATAGCTTTGGCTCAACTTTTATTGGCCATTGCCAACTTTCTACTCATATTTGCTTTAAAGTGTTGGGGGTGGACTCAAAACTTGTCTATGCTAGTCAAAGTGCCATCATGATGGAAGAGAAAAATAATGCTTACCTCATTGAAATAAGCTAGGATGTGATCTTTGTTTTTCTCCAAGTGACCAAAGGATGCTTGAATATCCATGAGCTAGTCCCAAAGTGAGGTAATCATGCTCCATGTGAATACATGATATAATTTGAGGTCTATAAAGGGCATGATTTTGAGCTCTAAGAACATACCTTTGTTGATGATCACCACCATCTTCTTTCACTTGTTATCAATTATTATGATTCAGTCCAAGTACTACTATGCCTTTTGGACTAACACATTATGTTTCACTAAAATTTTTCTTTATTTTCTATTTAGAAAGAGTACAACTTGAAATAAGGGTGAGGTTAGTAGAACATGGATTTGGTTTGCACTCCATTAAATACACAGTTAAAGATACTCCTATTTGGATTGGGAAGATGACCTGCAAATAAGAAAGACACTAGAAAATGGTTGATTAGTTAGGTAGGTGGGTGGATTACCTAGCAAACTAGATCCAAGAAGTACATGACTTCCTTGGAGGTTGTCAATCCACCTTTTAGACAAGCTAATGTTAGGAAATATTTACTGATAAGAAAGAATGCATAACATAATGAAATTACTTAATCAAAAGAAAAAAATACTTTAAAAAAAAATTTGTTTTAACAAAATAACATTAAAAGAAATGTTAAACTATCAAGGTATGGTTTGGGTGTGGTTGGGTTGTTTTTGTTGATTTTGTGTAGTGATAGAGGTCAAGAAAATATGGGTTATAGTTGAGGTTAGTGGTTGATAAATGCTTGTTATTTTGGTTGAAATGATTTACATAGTGATCATCGATGGTCACTAGTAACCACTAGCAGTTAGGGTGTGATCATCATCGGTTAATAGATGACCACTGGAAATCGAAGGTGATCATCGATGGTCATTGTGGGTTTAACAGTCTCAATTTTGGGTAATAAAGGGATTATGGGTAAATTACATATGGGTTATTTAGGTCATTTGAGCGTTGGTTAAGGGTCATGAGAGTAGAGGTAAGGTCTCAGAGTTCTCCAGGTTAGGGGTTTGATATTCAAAATGGTTGAGAGTGGTTAGAGGGTACTTGGTGGAGAAAATAGTGTTTGGAGTTGTAGAACTTCAACACCAAAAAGGTTATGGGGAGAGGTTAAAAGTAGGTGCAGTCTCTAAGCTATTGAAACCAAATAACTTAACTAAGAACCAATGCAAAATACTTAATTTTGGTGCTTGATGGACTGGAGAAGTCCTAAAGCTAAAATGGAGCCACTTGGGAATATGAAGCTACATGGGTAGAGTAACAGTCTAAGAATCCTTGGTGTTGAGGTGTTGAAACTACCTCCTTGGTCTCTATCTAGTTTTGGTTTGGTTGGGAATATTTTAGATTCACTTGGGAGTCATAATATCCCATACCATAATGAATTCAACCTCCTCTTCATATCTTAATATAGAATAAAGGCATGTCGTAATGAAAGAGCTGAATAAACAGTTTGACAAATAGTCTAACATGTATTGATCATGTGAATAATAGACTAAAATTAAATAGATAGTAATTAATGAGTGAGTTACAATCGATTTGTAGTTGACTCCTTCAATCATGCACTCCTGAGGCAAAGTTTAAGTAACCATAGATAGTTTGGGTCAACCATCGATGGTTGAGGGGAGATAGTCAAAATTGGCTAAATCTAGCCAATTCCACTAGTGATTGGTGGTTAAGGTATTGGGAAATGGTTCAAGGGTATTTAAAGGGGTATACAAATGCATGATGAATAAGTCTAGGTGGTTAAGGCATTAAATTCTAGGGTAAAAATGGTATTTAGGCTAGGTGTCAATATGTTAGTCATGGCTTTGGGTAGGTGAGGTGGAAAATAAGATTGACTTATTTAATTAAATAATTAAGATAAAGGGGTAAATGTGTGAAAGGGTGTGTTAAAGGGGTAATATAATCAAAGAGGGGCCAAGGGGTGGTTTAAAGGGTAATGTGACACCTAGAATCATAGTGTACAATTTTATAGTGTTTATATTTTTCCCCTTTTTGTTATACAACTTGTATCAACAAACTACAAAATAAAAATGGATGGTTGGATTCCCCAAGAATGGGAGGAGGTGTTCCCCCTCAAACTAGGAATTGATGAGGTGAGACAGAATTAGGTGTGGGTTTGATAAGTGGATAAGTGGGTGACAAGGTTGGTTTGGTTGGTTGGGCCTTTAAGCACGAATAGGTGCACAAAATGTGACTAAGTATGATATCAAAAATTATGCATATACTAAGCTACCATAGTTGAGGTAGTTGGTAAAATAAGGTTGGCAATAGAAGGACAAGTGATAGGGTAACCAAGCCATAATGTTAGGCATAGTTGATATGGGTTACTCCTATAAACACAAGTCTTTTAGGCTAGGTATCCAGAGTCATAGGGGTCCAAAAGTTGGGTGAGCCTATGAAAATAAAATAGGTCACAGGTGTTAGAACCACAAATGGGTCATGCTCTAAGGCACCTAAATGGTCGGTGCACAAAAGTAGTGCATGATTACAAGGATGTCAAGTATGGTAAGGTAGTTGGTGTAATCAAAATGACCAAGGTAAGGTTGGTCATAAAAAGTGTGAAAGGTAGGCCAAAATGACCAAAGTTGAGGTTATTTAGTTGGATGGAGAATAAGGTGCTCTCTGATAGGTGTATGGTTGGTGGAGAATAAGGTGATCTCTGAGAGGTGTATGGTATTGATGGGGTGGTTGCTTACATATGAAATTGGTTGGTTTGGTGGTGCATAAATTGGTTACCCTAAATTAGTGTACCACTTGGTTTGGGTAAAAGAGGACCCATTATCTTATAAAATGGTGCAAATTTGGTGGTTGGGGTTCTAATGACTCAAAAGGGGAAGACATACACCTTTACAAGTAGTCATGAATGTATAAAGATGAGGCTAAATGATCCTATTGAAAAAGACCATATTGGTAAGATGGGTGGGCTTATGAAAATAAATCCCTTCATGTTTTGCATTATTGTTAGTTCATTGGTTAAAAAAGGTAGTTTGATCACATAATGTCAAGTAAGCTCAATATCCCTTGATTTGTATAGGGGGTAAAAGGGGAAATGGATGAAATAGGTGAATGGATGATAGTGTAACCTTCTTATGGGGATGGATTTCCCCTTTTGTAGGTGACCTAGGAACCATTATAGATAAGTCCATGCTCGAAGTTGGTGTATACTCCTCGATTCGGGAAGTCTACTTTTTGACTTTTGCAAAAGTTGATTGGAGATTTTTTTGGGATTGATTTGAATTTTGAATTTTGAATTTGGGTATTTTGATGCTTGTTTTGGTTTGGGAAGATGATCTATGTGGGAAGCTTCCAAGTGATTGTTTTCTTTGACACATGTTTGACTTAGCCATCCTTCAAGGGAGTGGTCTAGGTTTTGGATATGTTATGTTGATAACTATCCTTCAAGGAAGAAATATACCTTATGTTTAAGCAATTTGATTTTTTTGGGTAGTTTCCCTTCAAGGGAGCAATCTACATGCTAGATATTTTTAGCCCAAATGATATTTTGGTATCCTAAATGGATTTTTATGATGGTTTAGACATGACTAGTCTATATAGGCTTAAGGATTTCCCTTATGAAGGCAAAACCATAGCACAAGAAGGTTAATTATGGGTAAAAGAAGTGGTTTAAGTGATAAAAACCATAGGGATCCATCTTATAAGGGATTAAAAGTATCTATGAGAATAATGCCATGGGTAGAGTCATGATACCCTTGCTTAGGATTAGTCTAAGGCTATGATGGATAATCACATGATTTTGTATTTAATTAGTTTTCCTTAAAATATAGAGATGAAGGTGGATTAAAAAAGGGATGAGATTAAGTTAGACACAAGATGACTAAGAAATTGGTTAACAAAAGAACAGATGCAAATGTAAATCATTAAGGGGTTTAAGTTTAAATATGCCCCAGATCCATACGTACGTGTAAATGGTTGATGCCAATCAAGAGAGTTGATAACCCATAGTTATTTTCCAATAATTGATTAGACATAGAAAAAGATGCTAGATTGACAAAGGTAAAAAGGCATGGTTGGTTAGATGATAGTTATTTAGACTTTGGTTAGCGGTAAAGTTGTTTGGTTGTGGTTTGGTAGGCATTGGTTAGGAGTGAAAAGGCAAGGTTTTGGGTAAGGTTCTAGTTATAACAGTGACATCGATGGTTAATATTAAAATGATAATGGTTCATCAAATATTGGTGATGGTTGATATTTGGAAGGTAAAAAAGTTTTAAGGGTGTATCGGTGATGGTTCAATATTGACCGTCACCAGTTGATGTTTTAAGTAAAAGAGGCCTAAATGATGTGGTTGAAGTTGAAGGCTTACTTAGGTTTGAGGTTAAAGGTTGGGTTAAGGTTAAGGTTTAATTGATAAGTTTGATAACATTGGTAATGTAGGTTGGTTGGGTTCTAGGCTAGGCTAGGTTAGGTGTAGGTTGAGGCAAAAATACCAAGGGTTGGTTTGGTCATTAGCTTAAGGCAGGTTTTGGGTTGATAAATAGACAAAGCCTCTTAGAGGGAGAACTCCCCCAGTTTGATCCTTCCATGCATAGTTGAGGTGGGAAATAATTTCAAAGTGAAGTTGTTTGGTTAGTAAGGAGGGTTTAGGAGGGGTGAAGATAACTTCATCTACCTTCAAAGGGTTTTTAGTTGTTAGTGAGTGAGGATGTCAAGTTGTAGGCGGTGGTTTAGGTGGGATTTCCCCTGTGACACTAAGGTGTGAGAAACATTTTTGGGTTGGATTTTGGTAGGTTTGGGTCTATAAATGATGTTGGAAACATCATCCTAGAATAAAGGTGGGTAGGACAAGAGTGTTAGATTATCCCAATGAGAGAGCTTAGGTGAGGTATGGGTAGGTTGGATAAAAGGGTGATCGATATTTAAGAAACCTAGAATGAAGGGTTGATTTTGGTTTGGGTTAATAGATAAGTTGGTTTGGGTTGGGATGATTTGGTTGATTGATTTAGTTTATATGTTGGTCTAACTGGTTAAGGGAGGTAGTCTAGATGGCTGATTTAGTTTGTTCGTTTGGTTTGCTTGTTTGTTTGGTTTGATTGGTGAGGTAAGATGACAAAGATTTGACTCTATTTTAAAGGAAATCAAATCAAAGACAATGTCATTACATAGATGAAAATGAGTAGGTTATAGAGGAATTGGATTGACTTGGTTATGATTGAGGTTAGCTATAGGTTAGTTAGTTTGAGTTGGGGTTTGATCCAATAAAAGGGTAGGTTGGGTTGGCTTCACTAAAATAAGAAGTGGAAGAGGTTGGTTGGGTTGGGTTGAGGTTTTATCCACTAAAAGGGGAAATGAAAGAGGTAGGTTTCTTGGAGGTTGATCCACTAAAAGAGGAAGTGGAAGAGGTAGGTTGGTTTGAGGTTGATCCACTAAAAAGGAAGTGGAAAGGGTAGGTAGCTTTGATTGGTTCCACAAAAAGGGTAGGTGGAATAGGTATGATTGTTGGGGGTGATTGCACCTTTTGAGGAAGTGGAATAAGTAGGTTGATTCACTAAAAAAAGAAGTGGAAGAGGTAAGTTGGTTTGAGGTTGATCCACTAAAAGGGGAAGTGGAAGAGGTGGGTTAGTTTACTTAATTGTGGTTTTGAAGGAAAGTTGAAAAGGTTCAACTTGATCAACAAGTGGGCTGGTCAAGGTTGATGCTTCCTTAGTGATGATGGCAAAAGGAAGTTGGGAAGGTTTCACTTGGTCAATAAGTGGATTGGTTTGGGTTTTGATTATGATTTCCTTAGTTATAGATTCAATAAGGACCAAATCTAATAAAGGGACTGCATTGTGTTAAGTAATTTATTTATGGGTTTTCACAATAATGGGTGTAGGAAGAGGTTTAAGGATGGATTAATTGAAGACATTCAAGGCTAGGTTTAGGGGAACACAAAGATGATCCTTTGGAACCTCTTTTTGATCGATAAGGCTTTGGATTAACATCTTAAAAGACTCACATTGATCTACCACATGTCCATTTATGTGATGATAAGCACAAAACTCATTGTCTATAAACTAAATTGGTTTTGGAAGAGAATGATTGATGGGTTTGATTTGAGGAAGTCTAATGACAGAAGCCTCCAAGAGTTTGTCAAGGATTGAGGCATATGATTCCCTTGGAGGGGTGTATTGCCTAGGAAGAGGGTACACCAATGGATCTTGAGGTTGCGACCTAATTGGTTGGTTTGATGAAATTGGTTAGTTTGACATGGTTGATGAATTTGATAGGTTAGGTAGGTTTGATAAGATTGGTAGGTTTGATAAGATTGGTTGGTTTGATAGGTTAGGTAAGGTTGATAAGGTGGGTTGGTTTGATATGTTAGATAAGGTTGATAAGGTGGGTTGGTTTGATAGGTTAGGTAAGATTGATAAGGTGAGTTGGTTTGATAGTTTGGGTAGGTTTGATAAAATTTTTGGGTTGGAAAGGTTTGGTTGGTAGTTATTGGTTTGATTTAATGAGATTGGTATGGTTGATAAGGTGGGTAAGGTGGGTTAATAATTACTGGTTGGATTTGATGAGATTTGTAAGGTAGGTTATTTTAAAAAGTTTGGTTGATATTTATTGGTTTGATTTGATAAGGTTATTAAGGTATGTTGGTTTGATATGTTGGGTAAGGTTGACAAGGTGGGTTGATTGGATAAATTTGATTGATAGTTGTTGGTTGGATGACAAAGAGGATAGACCAAGTCTTGGTGTTGAAATAAAGAGGGTTGTCACAAAGGGGGTTTAGGTAACTGATATGATGGTTGAGATAGGTAATCCAAGGATTGGTGAGGTTGAGATAGTTAATATGGAGGTTAGGGTTGATAACCTAAATATTGGTGAGGTTGAGGTAGGTATAGTTGAGGTGGGTTATGATAATGGTCAAATAGTTGTTGAGAGGTTATTGGTTAGTTATGATAATGATCAAATGGTTGTTGGTTGGTTATGATGATAATCAAATGGTTGTTGAGAGGTTGTTGGTTGATTATATTTGAGACTAGATTGATTGTGGGTGAGGTTGGTTTGGTTATATGCAAGGTTGGATTGGTTACATGTAAGTTTAGGATCATAAATGGCTCATGATGTAAGGTAAAACTCTAAGGTAAAAGGTTTGTCTTTTAGGAATTTAACAAAGTTAGGATCTCTTAGAGAAAATATAGGGGTGCTCCCCATTGAACAAGGCAATAAAGATGAGGTGGATGAAGGCAAGGTGGTAGAAAATTTCCAAAGGGAGTTAGATTCCTCACAAATCAAACAAAGAGAAGATAAGAAAAAGGTCAAGAAAATAAAACACACACTAAAGCATGTTAAATCCTAAGGTTCTTTCTAGTCTCTCTTGTGGCTTATGCATTAAGTTTTAAGAAGAAAATGTGACCCAAATTTGGTTTGTAGAATAGGTACAAGATAAGAAATTTAAGGATGGTTTTAGTTAGTTTAGGATCTTAAAGGGGTCTACACTGGAAATCAATACATGTATTGATATTGGGGCCTACCCTCTCAATTCACACATCACAATGATAAGGGTGTCGGGTGCTTAGCCAAGATATATCAAATGCCAGAGATTATACTCAATCAAAGAACTAAGTTTTGGTTTCTCCCCATGGTAATGATGTCCAAGTGGGATAGCCAATGGGTGAAGGTTTATTGTTAGGATATGAAACCCTAGTCGGTCCTTATGTCAAATGTTATGATGTTTGATTAGGTGTAAGTGGTTTGGTATTGTGTATGTAAAAAAGTGAGGCTATGATTAATTTACTTGATTAATTAAGCTATGTGAGATAATTATACAAGAAAACAATGTATGAAAGGTTAATTTTAAACCCAAAATAAATTTTGATTTCATTTAAATGAGCATAAAATAAGAAGAAAATCACCTAGATGCAACTAGGTCCCATAAGGCATGCCAGAATGTTTCACTAAAATTTTGCTTGATTTTATATTTAGAAAGAGTAAAACTTGAAAGAAGGGTGAGGTTAGTAAAATCTATATTTGGTTTGTGCTCTATGATCTAGATGGTTTTAGATACTCCTCTTTGGGTTGGGATGATGACCTGTAGATAAGAAAGACACTATAAAATGGTTGATTAGCTAGGTAGGTGGGTGAGTTACCTATCAAGCTAGATCCAAGAAGTACACAACTTCCTTGGAGGCTATCAATCCACATTTTAGACAAGTTAATGTTAGTAAAGTTGATGATAAGAAACACTTCATAAAATAATGAAAATACTTAATCAAACAAATAATGTATTTTATCAAAATAACATTAAAAGAAATGCTAAACTGTCAAGGTATGATTTGGGTGTGGTCAGGTTGTTGTTGATTCTGTGTAGTGATAGAGGTCAAGAAAATATGGGTTTTAGTTAAGGTTAGTGGTTGATAAATGATTCCTATTTTGTTTTAAATTATTTACATAGTGACCATTAGTGATCACTAGTAACCATTAGCGGTTAGGGTATGACCATTATCGGTCGATAGATGACCACTAGTGATCGAAGGTGATCATCGACGGTCACTGTGGGTTTGATAGTCTTAGCTTTGGGTGAGAAAGGGATTGTGAGTAAGTTATAGAGGGGTTATATAGGTCATTTGAGGGTTGGTTAAGGGTTATGAGAGTAGAATTAAGGTCTCAGAGGTCTCAAGGTTATGGGTTTGATATTTAAAATGGTTAGAGTGGTCAGAGGGTACCTGGTGGACAAAATAGTGTTTGGAGTTGTAGAACTCCAACGCCATAGAGGTTATGGGGAGAGGTTAAAATAGGTGAAAGATCTAAGATATTGAAACCAAATAACTTAATTAAAAACTAGTGTATAATACTTAGCTTTGGTGCTTGATGGCCTAAAGAAGTCCTTAATCTAAAAGGGAGCCACTTGGGAATCTAGAGCTACATGGGCAGAGAAATAATCCTATAATCCTTGGTGTTGAGGTGTTGGAAGTGCCTCCTTGGTTTCTATCTAGTTCTGGTTTGGCTGGGAAGCTTTAGATTCACTTGGGAGTCATAATCTCTTGCACCAAAATGAATTCAACCTCCTCTTCATATCTTAATGTAGAGCAAAGGAGCATTGAAATGAAAGAGTTTAACAAACAATTTAATATGCATTATAATTGTAATAATAGACTAAAATTAAATAGATAGTAGCCAATGAGTGAGTTATAATCAAGTTACAGTTGAATCCTTCGATCATGCACTCTTGAGGCAGAGTATAAGTAACCGCTAGTGGTCCAGGTCAATCATCGATAATCGAGGGATGACCATCGATGATCAAGGGGACATAGTCAAAATTGGCTAAATTTAGCTAATTCCACTAATGATTGGTGGTTAAGGCATTTAAAAATGGTTTGAGGGTATTTAAAGGGGCATGGGGATGCATGATGAATAAGTCTAGGTGGTTAGGGCATTAAATGCCAGGGTAAAAATGGTGTCTAGGCTAAGTGTCGATAGGTTAGCCATGGGTTTGGATAGGTGAGGTGGAAAATAGGATTGACATATTTAATTAAAGAATTAAAGTATCTAAAGGGGTAAATGGGTGAAAGGGTGTGTTAAAGGGGTAATATAATCAAAGAGGGGCCAAGGTGTGGTTTAAAAGGTAATGTGACACCAAGAATTGTAGTGTACAGTTTTTAGTGTCTATACATTACTCTATGAAAGTGCTCCAACCACCTTATAAAATTACAGTCTCCACTCTACCAATTAGGCCCACAGGGAATTATCTCTTGACCTGAGACTCCAAGATCTCCGCTTGCTCCTTGAGGTCTCCCTTGAGATTCTTCATTAGTTAATTTGTGGCTTGCACTAGAGAGACTGGGTCCTCTATAAATTTATCATCTCTAATCAAGGTCTTTTTCTTCATGAGATATAAGAGGTCCTACTATATATTTCACACCATAAGATCTCCATCTTGTGTAAAGGTTTGGGTCATCAACCTCTTAATTTTCATAGAATCTCTATCAAATTGGAGCTGGTAGTTTAGGTCCCCATGGTAGATCATCTTAGGTCTTTGTGATCCTTGAGATCTTGAGGGACTAATCCAACATTGTCCCTCTATTAGTCTTAGATTTATTGAAGATGAGGTAGTAGATGAAGTGGATAGTGGAGGCACACGTGGAGGTGGCAATAATAGAGGAGGGATATGAAATGGGATGGAATATGGAAGGGGAAGAATGGGTGAAAATGGGGGAATGGCCAAGGGAGCTTCCCATGGGAACAAGTGTGTTATTAGTTGGTCTTAAGTCATATAGACTTGGGGACTAATGACACTCAGGACCTAGGTATTCACCCTAAAAGAGGAAACAGGCCTATTGAATCCAATTTCTATAGAACTAGGTGTAAGGGAGAGGGAGGTCCAAGATATTATTACAGGGGTAGTAAGAGGTTGCATTGGTGGCTTAGGAACAAAAACATTTGGGTGTTTGGAATATTTTTATTTAGGGTTTGTTTGTTGCATGACAAACTTGGAGGAGTAGCATTAGAAGGAACCTGAGGTGAAAATAAGTGCATGAGATATACCATTATGACACACAAAGTTTACATATTTCCTATGGTAGTCATAATTGAACTTGTTGAACCACTAGGGCCTACAAAAGTAGGGGAATCTACACAAATGGGATCACAATAATTTTACATGCAATAAAACAAATGGGAGGAACCAAACTTGTAAGAGTCACTATGATAACATGGTTAGGAAGTAAATCACTATAAAATATTGTACCCATCATGGGGGATAGTCTGTAAATGGTTACATGAGTAGGCCAAATTGGTACAATAGAAACTAGAGGGGGGAAGAAAATTAGGATCATGAGGAGCTATAGAACCTAAAGAAATAAGGGATCCTTGAGAAGAAATTATAAGAGAAACAAGAGGGGGAGGTTGAACCTAGATCAAAAAACTAGGAGGGATCATAGGTTACTACCTAGAAATGCCTAAGGTGGGAGATGGACATCTTGAGGATGATAGAGGTTGATCCCTAGGGAAATTGTGTTGAGAATTTGAGTTGCTAGAAAAATGAAGGGCATTGGTAGCATGAGGTTGGCTTACCTGGGAACTCCCTATTGGTGTGATTGATGTATCATCTGATAGAGTGACCATCATTGGGATCCCTTATAGGATTAGTTGGTAAATCCTCTTACTAGTTATTGAGATCTTAATAAAATTTTGTGGATGACTAGGCATATCATCCAACATGGGCCTAGGTTATACCTGCCACTCTCTACTAAGTTGATATGGAAGGCACCATATAGGTGGATCTCATAGTGGTAATTAGTGTTCATCTTGGCCCAATATTATTCCACATGGGTCCTCACCCTATGATGAGGATCCCATTTCCTATCATCAATAAGAAGGAGATTGAATGAGTCCCTGTGTGTAGACATGGCCTAAATGGTAGGAAAAATCTTGTATTCATAGTTACCTATGATGATGGGGAGTGGATGACATGAATTTTGTCTCTTACCAAGGTAAATACCAATTATGCCATTGATAAACTAGAAAGAAATCTCCTATTCTACCAACTAGTTTGGGAAAATGTAAGGTACCTTGAGAGGAGGTACATGGATGATTTATACCTTGATGACCATGTGGTCCTAATAGTACCAGTAGGTATCAATAGATACAATAGATGTCCTCATCTCTTCTAGTAGCCTTGACATGGGCTTATCTTTAATCACCAGGTACACTAGTAAATAGAAATGGTCACAAATGTCCCTAATGTGATGCCTAAAATGGTGGATATAAAATTTATAAAATACCACATGAATAGGGGAACATGCAACCCTACACTAATAACATGCAGTGATTCTGAAGTTGATGGTGGCACATGTAGCATCAACCAAATAAGAAATCATGTAAGAGTTTACCACGACATGAAATGTGAAGACTTGTTTAGATAAGTTGAAGATGATGATGTCCCTACGAGATAAAAATTGATTAACCTCAAGGATGATGCTAAGTAGAGGGACCTAATACTTAATCACATGAATAATATCATTTACTCTATATAAGTAGTTGAGCAATAACATGTTGACTTGAACCCCTTATTTTAAGGTCTTGATGGTGTAGGATTCAAAATCCTCCTTATTGACACAATGATTGGTTTCCTTAGCCTAGTTGTTTAGAGTATCATAGATGTTGTTCATCTTCATCCATCTGGTAGTAACCTCCTTTTCATAGGAGATGTCAAACTTTGAGAGATTATAGTATCTTTTGAACATGTCCCTAGACATATTTACAATTCAGATATTGTTGTTGGCTGAGTGGAAGATATCAATGGTTCACTTGGAAGTCTTCAAAAAATTGGTGAAAAATTATCTATAGGGGAAAACCTCAATTTTGGCGATAGCCTTTTAGATGCCTGACATCCTGAGAGCAATAATCTCACTAAAGAATTCAACATCTTCATCTTTGGGTTTGTCATTGCTATTGGGAAACTAGATATATTCAATTACCTTGAAGATTAAATTTTAGTGTTTATATCGTGTGATCCCATAGAGGAATGTGGTGTCCCTAAGCTCTTACTCTAGTTTTGGGATGGAGGTAAAAGCCACCATTACTTATTTACTCAATTCCTTGATATTTTCATAGTTTTCCTACAACTTTCTCTCTTGTGTGTGGCATACCTTTAGAGATGCATCTTAAGAAATCTAAAGGATATTCAAGTAAAGGGTCCTTATCAATTTGGTCATAGGGAACAAATATTGTGATCTCAATTCAGATGGGACCATATAGGGCTTTAAAAGTTCTCTACAGTAATGGCATTAGGGCTCATGACACGTGAGCTAATCTCCAAGTTGATGGCATTATTTTAAATTAGTCATTTTATTTTTTTGATTAGATTTTTTTGGGAACATGGTTTAATTATACCATCTGACCGTGATAAGACTAATCTGAGTGTCAAATCATGATCCACCCAAATGGGAAAAGAAATGAAAAGCATGGTAAGTATGTGCCCAACTTTGTCCCTTGTGGTGTTTGGGATGTATTTGGAATCTGATAAGTCTCATTTTTACTATATTGATCCCAAGGGGTGATGCACTGACTTTCTACAATAATAATTTTCTAGGTGTATGTTGCTCTTGATGTATAAAAGTACATGTGGCAATCATTGATTAGATTAGGGCTCTTAGACCATACTAATTTTTGACATTTCCATGATCTGGTTGGGTAGAATATATCCTAGGTGTATAAAAGTACACATGGTGATCATTTATTGTATCAAGGCTCTTAGATTTTGCGATTTTCTAACATCTCTAGGATCTGGTTGGGTAGACTGTCTCCTAGGTGTACAAAAGTACATGTGGTAATTGTTGACTAAATCAGGGTTCCCAGACCATACCATTTTATGATAGCTTTAGGATATACAAAAATTAAAAAATAATGTCATTAAATATCATTTTATAGAGTAAAGGTTGCTTACCTATCAAAAACAACCTCGAGGAGGGTGCCAACTAGGCTCTGAGTCATGGAGTCTTGGACCCTCAGACATTGACTATTTTTGTAAAATAAAAAAAGTTAGTACCCAAAAATAAACTAAGTTAAAAATATTTTTAAAGCATGTTAGGGATAAATTTTCTAAATAAAATCCATTAAATATACATAAATAAAAATAAATGGGGCTTAATAAGAAATCCATAAATCTTGAAGACTAAAACCCGATTGGAGTTTTACTTGTAGGGATCAGACCTGATGTTTTAGAATAATATGAGGTCCAAATTAGGCTTAGTAGAGGGTCAAATTTTTAATATTTATAGCTTTTATGAGATCCATTTTTATTCTTGAAAAGGGATGTGTTGGTCACAACAAATGGTGACTATGCAGGAAAAAAGTTGTCTAGTGTTTAGAACCCAAGATTATAGATTCTCAACTTAAACCCATAAGATGAACCATGGAAACCACTTTAAATAGGACCAAAGAAGATTTTAAGTGATTAATCATAATTAAACACATAAAATATTAGGTTTTAGTTCCTCAAATTGGTCATCTTTTGTGAAAAAAGTGATTCATTGCCTTTCGTCTCCCTTATGAATTCATGACAAAGCATAGAGTTGAGTAAGGTGCTCAAAACTCCTAAAAGGTAGTGATTTTTACAAATATTGATTGGGGAAGGGAAGGATTAGAAATTTATTTATTGTTTTAAGTACATATACTAGGGGGGGTGAATCAATTGCCTTAAAATAATCCTTCAATTTCACTTAACAACCATGAAGCATTCATTCACATACATACAATAACCAATGCATACATAAGTATCTATGAAAGTAAACATCATAAGAACATAGGATATATGTGGGAAACCCTCTTGGTGAATAAAACACACTAATACACCACTTGGAATATAGTAATATAATAAATGAATCAAACTTTTAGTGAGGCACCAACCCCACAAGGAGTACCAACCCCTCACTAGTCAAACACCAACTCAACTAGTCCTTTAGCAATCACCAACTTGCAAGGAAGCACCAACCCACTTAGGTAAATTGGAAAAAAATTAGATACCTTGAATATCTGATCATCATTTTACACCTTTTCCTCACTTAACTGAAGATGACCTCCTTATTTTGTTCTTCTCATTCTTCTATCTCTTTCAAACAACCTATTAGGCCTTCTCGCTCAACTAGCCCTTTTCTTGGCAGAATTAGATCTTATGACCTCAAAAATCACCTATATAATAATAGTTATAAATTCATGAAATATTAAACACACATATTTTATTTTATTCACACCATTTACTTGGTTTCCAAAACTCTATCATTCGCTAATGATCCTTTTTATTCTAACTACTCAAATTAGGCCTATTAGACCTTGTCTTTATACTTGACTCTTGATCTCAACCATATTGGTAATAAAATAACATTTTAATACTTGTATAAACCTTTAAATATATCAATAAAAATGTTTCAAAATTAAAAAAACCACTATATAGGTTGTTCATTACCCTTAAGGGCCAAAACCACCATTAGGCCTAATAGAGACCTACTGCAATTAAGCCTTCTCTAAGCACATGTTTCACTTTGGCCACTTTAGAACACCAAGAGTTTCCAAAAATGGATTAAAAAATTATTTAAATATACCCTTGATAACCTCACATTAGGTACCAAATACCTTTTTTCTGATTTCACTCCTTGAACCACACAATTAGGTCTTCTCACAATTAAGCCTTCTTACTGCCATAAAGTCTATCTTACAAATTTGACGCATATAATAAATTTTTCCTTATAAAAATAAATAAATAACATGGATAGAATATGTATGACCTAAATTTAAAACATAAAATTCATTATAATTCACCCAATATGGAAAAATACCTCAAACTAATCAACTTCATATGCTCACTCAAAACGATACATAGGCCTTAAGAATCTAGTCAAAAGCCTTTGACTTTTCACACTTTCATGAGAGTTTTTCATGAATAATTAAAAAAAAAAATGAACCTATGAGACAAAAATAAAAAATTAATGTGAATTTTATTCATTAACTCTATGCAAAGAGAATCAGGAACATCATTCTCATTTATACACATAAAACTGCTTGTAGCTCCAAAAACATAGTCATGAAGATCAAGATTTATAACACTTGTAAGAATAATTTTATGATATTATAATGGGTTTAAATTATAATTAATAATAATTATAACATCTTTTAGGAGATATATTATAATGTTTAATATAAATATTGGTCTATTCAATATAAATATTAGTCTTACAGACCAATCTCATGTCTTCACCCTACATAGACTTCACTGTGTTAGACAGGTCACTTTGGGGATTTTTTTTTGATTGTATATGAGTATAAAAAAAAATTTATAATAAATGGGTAAAGGTGATATAGGTTTTTAATAATTAAATAAATTATTTAGATCCATCCCTAATCCACTATAACCAATCCCTAATCTCATTCTCACTTTTGCCTAGTTTTGTCATTGTCTTCCTCATTAGGCCTATTTGGAAATATGTCAAATTTCATGATAATTTTATCTTATTTAAGATATTTAACCTGATAAAAAACTTACATGGTCACAAAATAAAAGTCTCACACATCATCCTCCAATAATTTTCATGTTTTGACCTAGTCAACCCTGCCTATTAAATCAAAATTTTGAAAAACAAGGGGTTTCCTATAGCTTATACTCACTCTTATGAAAAACCAAAACCACATAGAGAAACTTGGAATAGTAATTTAAATTTTACAAACATAAAAATAGGTCAAAAAAACCATTATAATCCATAACCAAAAAGATCTTTTCTATCAAGACATTATGAGGGTTTTAGGAGGGTTTTGACTAGTTTCCCTTTTTAGCAATTATTCATAAAGGATTGCCCATAAAATCCAAAATAAATGGTAGGAAATTAAAGATATGAACCTTACCTAACATCCATGAACTTATCAAGATCTCATTCAAATGTTTCACATGCCAACAAACATATGAAAAACCTTCTTGGGTCTGCAACACCCCATTTTGTGCACACAGAGGGCCTCAAAACCAATTTTCATGATTTATCATTTAGCATATGAACTAAAACTTGGTAAACACACTTAAAAAACATATATCACATTTTAAAATGTTATTATTATCTTTTTCAACTTGGCAACTAAACATGACCCCTCATTAGGTCACACTGGGTCTCTCTACACACTAGGCCTTAAATTGCTAGTCATTCTTAGACCTTGATCACACCTTGAAACATATTTTAATTTTATAAAAACCTCACCCTAATGTCATAAAACCTAATACATTTATCAAAAACTTCAAACCTTATTTACACAAGTCTCATACTACTCATTTCATCATGTTACAAGGCCTATGCCTTCTCACTGGGTCTCTCAATGTAAGGACTAAGCATCAAAACTAACATTTAGAATTATTATGAAGGCTTATTTTAATATTTAAAATATTAATAGAACTTTATATACTCTCTCATTATTATATTGACACAATTACCCAAGCTTCACTATGCTCTTATGTATACACCTTCTCATAGGACTAGACTAGGCTTCTCAAGACACTTAATACTAAATAATAGCTTACCTTGCATTATGATCTTCAATTTGGAATGCCATCAACCTCAAAATAATTTATAGGTTTCCTCAAAATTCTCTATCTATAGAGAAATAATAGGTTTCCTTCAAATTTTCTCTTATCATATCATAAGACTTCTATACCACTCCACCAATCATGGCCTCAACTTTTGACCTTGACACCCATCTTAACTTTGATATCAATGACAACATAAATGCCTCAAAACAAATAATAGGAAAATACCTCAAAAATATCCCCATTTTTCATTGATTGAAAAACATTCAAACAATGCTGATCATTCACATCTCCCCAAGTTGGATCTTCTTCAAACTAACCTTTCTTTCGAATTAGAACTTTCTCCCCCTTTGAATTTAATGATAAAGTGTCATCTTCTTGTAAAATATTTGATCATTAGACCTAGAACAACATACATTTTATTTAAAAACAAATTCATTATCCATCTTTGATAAAAACTCAAACATAGATCAGGCTCACATACCTATCCTTAGAGTATGATTGGCTCCCCTTGTCTCCATGAGATATCTAGACATAATCAATACTGTGACTTGGTTTGATTAAGTCATAATAAAAACTATTTGTGACCCATCTCTTGTGATTATACCTCTAGTAGATTCTTGACTGAACCTTAGATCTGAAAGTCAATAAAGAACACAAAGCTCCCCCTAAGACCAAACATCCTTCATGTTTTTTCTCACTGATTGAGTGCCTCCACGAAGCCTAATGGATTCACCTATTCTCTTAGGGAAATAAAACAACATAAAATCAAGATATTCTTAGATCTCCATCTCCTTACTAGACTAAACTTTATGATCCTCTTAGGATTGAATAGCCCTTTTAGCTTGACCTCTTCAATCTTTGTTTGAAAAACATTCTGACTTGGTCTATTAGTCTTGACTTCTTCATCCATAATTTGAGATGATACAGATAATTCTTATTACTCCTTTGTATATGGGCTATGCTTCACCATAGAAAATAGTCTTTTTGGAATTGCAGGTTGGTCATGAACCTTAGTTATCTCGAGTTTTCACTCACTATCTTGTCTTATTTCTTGAAATTTAGGGGCCTCAACTTTCTTTTTTTGACTTGAGAATCCATGCTTATAGAACTTTGAAATATAACTAGCCTTTTGAAAAATAAAACAAACTATTCCTATTGATGGAAACACACCATGACTCATACCTCTTGATTGATGAATTTACTCATAGTTCCATGCATATTCATTCTTTGAGGGCCTTCTATAATGCCTTATTCTATGACCAATTTGGTTACATGATTAATAATATCCATTGAAAGGATTAGCATAACTTATATCATTAGGTGCCTGATAGAATTAGTATTTATTTTGACAACACCATCATTCCTTAATTGACCATTGAGCTTCTTGATCTCATTAGCATTCTTCTTTTGGTCTCCATTGAAATGAAGACCTATTTTTGCATTAGCAGTCTTTTGACTACTCAAGATGTTATCTAGATCATCAGTTCTCTTTTCAAACTTCACAAAAGAATTAACCTTACTTGATACCTGATCCAAATCAGTTCTCAAGGAATCCACTTCAGATACATACCTTGCACATTCTTCTTATTTGGTCTTCAGGCTTGCAGTCACAATCTTAAGTTGAGTCTCCACCTGTTTGACTATTTACTCTTGTTCTTTGAAGTTATTGCTTAGTCTAGATTCAAACAAGTTGATTTTCTCCTCATAGTACTTGATAATAGACATAATAACCCTATTATTCTTATTCAACATCTTCAATTATTTTATAGTATTCATAAACTCATCCTCAAAGTCTACCCCATCTTCTTCATCTGAATCATTAATAACACCTCCAATCCATATAGACTCTTCTTGATTTAAACAACTTACTTCCTCAGCCATGAAGAGTACTCCATTGACATCAGGACCATCACCTTCATGGTCACTCTCATAATAACTTCTCTCACTCTCATCAGATGAGTTTCAATCTTCCTTAGTGTAAAATCTTCTTTTGTTATTGGAAAATTTCTTGTCATCATACCTTCTAAAGATTTTCTTGCTCTTATCAGACATATAGGACTTTTTATCATAATCATGAACTTCATAATATTATTAATCATATTTTTCATTATTGTTATGAGGTAACTTGTTATCAAAGTGTTCAATCTCACCATAATTAAAATATTTAAAGGGCAACTTACCCTTGCATTTATCTGAATTGGTTTTCAACTTTCTTGTAGACATATCTATCAACTTATCATCATCAATATCAGATTCATCATTATCTTTGACTTTATTACCTTTTGTATTATTATTTTTTGACTTATTTTCTCCTTTGAATGCATCTTCCTTATTTTTAGGTCTTCCTTCACTTATCCTCATCTCATAGGTTGTTAGGGTGCTATGAAGTCCATCAATCTCTAGCTTGTCTAGATCTTGTATCTCTTCAATAATAGATACTTTAAAATCAAATTTTAGAGTTAGATATCTTAAATCCCTTTGAAAAATATAATATTTTTTAAATTATTCAACTAGGCCTCTTATGATGTTGACTACTTCATCAACCCTCAATAAGTAGGCTGTAATGGTCTCATCTTCATTCATCTTTAGGCTTTCAAATTATCTTATATGAGTTTTCAAATTAGCCAAATTCAACCTAGAGTCTCCATTATGAGTAATATTTATATTATCCCACATTTATTTAGTAGACATACATTGCATTACCTTCACAAGTTCTACCTTTGATAGGCCACACATAATACCATTCATTAATTTTGAATTATTATCACTAGCCTTCTTGCCTGCTGCATCTGTAGGAGGAATAGGGGGTGCAGTATATCCATCCAAGATTGATTGATATACATCATGAAATTGAGACAAAACATTTCCTCATATTGGAACTCTAAAAATCATAATTGGATCCATTAAACAATGAAGCCTTGCTTGTATAAAAACCACCTTGTGCTTGACTAGCCATAGTCACTTGCTTATGATCTCATTTAGGTTATTAGACCTCCTTAAAAATACCTGATATGAAACCAAATTTTTAAAGTATATATAATGAGAGGGGGGGGGGGTGTGAATCAATTACCTTAAAAAAATCCTTCAATTTCACTTAACAACCATGAAGCATTCATTCACATACATACATTAACCAATGCATACACAAGCATCTATGAAAGTAAACAACATAAGAACATAGAATATATGTGAGAATTAATATTTGAGGATAAATAAAACAGATAAAAAAATTGTAATAAATTATTATAATCAATGAATCAAACTTTTAGTAAGGCACCAACCCCACAAGGAGCACCAACCCCTCACTAGTCATACACAAACTCAACTAGTCCTTTAGAAAGCACCAACTTACAAAGAGGCACCAAACCCCTTATAAAAATTAGAACCAAATAAAATAACTTGAATATATGATCAAAATTTGACACATATTTATAACTCAATTTAATATGACCTCCTTCTTTTGCTCTTATCACTCTTCTATCTCTCTCAAACAACCTATTAGGCCTTTTCACTCCACTAGCCCTTTTCCTGGTAGAATTGGATCTTATGACCTTGATCATCACCTATAAAATAAAAATTAGACATTAATGACATATTAAAAACACTATCTTATGGTATTCACACCATTTACATGGTTTCCAAAACTCTATATCATTCGCTCATGATCCTTTTTATTCTAAATAGTCAAATTAGGCCTATTAGACCTTCTCTTTATACTTGACTTTTGATCTCACCCATATTGGTAAAAAAAGAAAATTTTAATACTTTTATCACCATTTGAATATATCAATAAACAAATTTTACAAGTTAAATAACCACTACATAGGTCGGTCATTACCCTTAAGGGCCAAAACCACCATTAGGCCTAATAGAGACCTAATGCAATTAAGCCTTCTCTAAGCACACATTTCACTTTGGACACTTTCAAACACCATGAGTCTCAAAAATTTGATTAAAAAATTAAAAAATGAATAAAATATACCCATTAAAATATAACCTTAGGTACCCAACACCATTTGTCTCATTTCACTTCTTGAACCACAAAATTAGGTCTACTCGCTATTAGGCTTTCTTACTGCCAGAAAATCTATCTTGAAAATTTAATGCATAAAATAATTTTTTACATATTAAAAAACAAAAAATAACATGGAAAAAATATCCATGACCTTTGGTTAAACATCATGTTCATTATAATTCACCAAATATGGCAAAATACCTCAAACTAATCAACTTCATATGCACACTTAGAACTGTACACAGGCCTTAAGAACCCAATCAAAAGCCTTTTAATTTTCACACATTCATGGAAGTTTATAATTAATAAAAAATTATTTAAATGAAACTATTATACCTAAATAAAAAATTCATGTTCATTGTATTTATTGAATCTATGCAAAATGACTCAGGAACATCATTCTCACTTATACATAGAAAACTGCTCGTAGCTCCAAAAACATAGTCATGAAAATCAAGATTTAGAACACCTTTAAGAATAATTTTATGATATTAAAATTAGTTTAAATTATCCTTAAGAATAATTATAACATATTGGCATTACAAGGTTCAATATCAATATTGGTCTTATAGACCAATCTCATGTCTTCACCCTATACATACTTCACAATATTAGACATGTCACTTTGGGAACAACGTTTTGCTTGTTTATGAGTATAAAAAAAAATTATAATAAAGGGGGAAAGGTGATATGGGTATTTAAAAATGAACCCAAAAATTTATATCCATCCCTAATCCACTACAACTAATCTCTAATCTCATTCTCACTTCTGCCTAGCTTTGTCACTGTCTTCCTCATTAGGCCTATTTAGTGGTAGGTCAAATTTCATAACCATTTTAGCATATTTAAGTTATAAAAACTGATAATAAAATTACATGGGAATAAAATAAAATTCTCACACATCATCCTCCAATAATTTTCATGCTTTGACTTAGTCAACCCTACCTACTACATCAAAATTTTGAGACAAAAGAGGTTTCTTATAGCTTTTACTCACTCTTTTGACAAATTAAAACCATGTGTAAAAACCTAGAATAGTAATTTAAATGTTTAAAACATAAAAATATGTCAACAAACCATTCTAATCTATAACCAATAATATCTTTCCTATTGGTTCATTATGAGAGTTTTAGGAGGGTTTTGACTAGTTTCCCTTCTTAGCAATCGTTCATAAAGGATTACCCATTAAATACAAAAATAATACCAAGAAATTCAAGATAGGAACCTTAAATAACATCCATGAAATAATAAATATATAATTCAAATGTTTCATGTGCCAATGAGCATAATAAAAACCTTCTCAAGTTTGAAACACCCCATTTTGTGCACACAGAGGACCTCAATACCAATTTTCATGATTTCTCCTTTAAGATACAACCTCAAACTTGGTAAAATAACTTAAAAAAACCTGTAAAACCTTTAAAAATGTTATTATGATCTTTTTCACCTTGGTAACTGAACTTGACCCCTCATTAGGTCACACTAGGTCTTTTTTCACACTGGGCCTTAAATTGCCAGTCATACTTAGACCTTGATCACACCTTGAAACATCTTGTACTATTATAAAAACCTCACCCTCATGTCATTAAAACTCATAAATTTTTGACACATTTCCAAAATTCTTTACACAAGTCTCATACTGCCCATCTCATCATGTTACTAGGCCTATGCCTTCTCACTAAGTCTCTCAATGCAAGGACTAAGCATCAAAACTGACCTTTGTAACTCTTCTAAAGGCTTATTTTCCTATTTAAAATGTTTACACAACTTTATATACTATTTCATGCTTGTATTAACACAATTCACCAAGATTCACTATGCTCTTATGCATACACCTTATCACAAGACTAGACTAGGCTTCTCAAGACACCTAGTACTAAACAATAGCTTACCTTGCATTATGATCTTGAATTTGACATTACATCAATCTTAGAAGAGTTTCCAAGTTTTCTTAAAATTCTCTGTCAACATAAAAATAATAGGTTGCCTTCAAATTTTCTTGTCATATCATAAGAATTTTATACCACTCCACCAAGTATGGCCTCAACTCTTGACCTTGATACCCATTTTAATTTTGACATCAATGACAAAATCAATGCCTCAATATCAAAAATAAGAAAATACCTCAAAATTTTCTACTATCTAGGCATCTATAGCCTTGACAAAGATACCTTTGGTTCAACTATAGGATTTGTTCCATTATCAGTCGACTGGAAAGCCTGCAATGGAGATTACCCAAATAATATTTTATTAGGAAGGAACCTTATGATTTTATTTGATACTCTCAGACTTAATTTTATTTTACTATTTTGTTCTATTTATAATCAAACAAGGTTGGTAACCAATTCAAAAAAGATAAATGGTTGATTCAGTCACTTCTTACCACCAGATAACATTATTTTTTGTGAATTCTTAGTATATTTATAGTGCATTATTAGGCTCTTGTCAATAATAAATTGTTCTTAATTTATCTATCTAATTTTAAATAAATTACTTCATTCTTGCTAGATACTACAAATAAACCACCATGTTGATTACATATTTTAATAATGAATACAAGATTTTCTAGTTCATGTTTCCTAGACTATGTTTCCAATGCTTTTCCAAGCATTTGAAGGGACCAAATCAAGGGAATCAAAGATCTAGGCCACACAATCTTGAGGTTATTAAAAAAACCGCTTGATAATGAGGTTGTAGGATGACATTGAGGGATACACATAAGAAAAAAAATGAAAAAACAAAGCAATAAAAATAAGAATAAACACATCAACAAACACCAAATAAAACACTCAACCCAAAATAAACTACTCTAAGACTACATTATTGCTAAACTACACTTATGGTTACTTTGAGTGTTAGGTATGAAGTCACTATTCATGGATTACTATTCATAGTCACTATTCATGATCACTATTCATAGTGACATGGCATGTAGGTGATGTGGCTAATTGGTGATGTGGCAGGAGCCCATGGAGGGTCATTCACATGTGATATGGTTGATGTGATGGGAGTGGGGTGTAGCACTCCACCAAGACACATGGGTTTATCCTTGGTAGTCACATGGGTTTTGTCTTTTGGTGATAAAAACAAAGGGTTGGTGTGGGGCACATTTCTATGGTGCTCCAAGATTCCACATGTCTGGTTAAAGTCAAAAGGTGATTATAACACCTTTTGGACTTTTGTGTGCACATGGGAGGAAGAAGATAAAAGAACATTATTATTGATTTAACTCACATGTGTGAGTGGGGTGCCATATTTGAAAGCATATGGAGGTAGCTAGAGTTTTTCTAAAGTAGTGGATCTACCTTGTTTCTCTTTTGAGCATGAAAACAAACACCACATTAGTGATCACTATTCACACATGGAGTGTGGTGCCTTTTTTGGGGCCACCTTGTTGATTATCTCTCCTTATCTCTTATATGCTATAAATTCTATAAAATCATAAGCTTTCCTTTGTATTTCTCATCCCTTTAAGGATTCCTCTTGGATCCTTGCAAGCTTGGGCTTGCATGCTTGTAGAGGTGTAGAGCTTAGAGGCTATGTTACTTGGATCACCTAGATACATTTTATGCTTTGTTGCAAGCATGTTTATCCTCGAGGTTGGAGGTTAGATCCTGGAGGCTTTGTATGCTTGGCTCACCCAAGTGCTTGGTTATTAGCATTGTGAAAGAAATTGCTGAAGGAGCTGTTATAGAGAGGAGTTTTGATGAAGTAATGAAGTTTGGAAGCTACCATTTTCCCCATGGTTTTTATTTACACATTGTAAGCTTTACACATAAATATTATGTAATTTGTTCCCTCTTGTCATGTTTTGTAGCTTGTTTTTATTCCCCATTTTTACTTGCACTATATGAGCTATTTTTCCTAACATTTGGTATCAAAGCTTATTGATCCTAACATGTGGTATTAGATATTTTGATCCTAAAAATTGGTATTAGAGGCATGGTGAAAAACTCTTGTTTTAGTGTTTTCTGTTGAAGGATTATTTTGTGCAAGTGGGAGCTATTGTGAAAAGAGGAGATACCAAGGTCAAGATGGAGATTGAAAAGAAAAAAAAGTTTTGTTGGTAGAAAGTTCTCTCTATAGAGTTATGGAGGATCTCTTGGTGAAGATTCTATTCAGTTCAATGTTATTGAGCATAATAATGCAAGAGAGTTGTGGAGAAGCTGTAAATGCTTTTCCAAATAGATCAACACCAACATAAATTTCTTATTAAATAAATAACTATACAACTTGAGGAGCAAGATGGTATCCAAAGGTGGAGGATGAGGACAAGGCATGTACCTTGTTGTGTGTCTCATCTATGATGAAAAAAATGATGGGGTATATGTTGTGGTATCATAATAAACACATGATTTTTAGCTAGAGATGCTAAAGAAAAAAAATCATGTAAAGGAAGAGGTACAAGAAACCTGAAATTGTACCTTTTTGAAATAGTTTAGGAAGAAGAAGTGAGACTTGGTGTTTTTTGAAGGAGAAGGCCGGTATTGACCATATAAATTAAATTTTCTTGAGTGTTATGTATATAGTTATGGTGTATCCATGTAGACTAATGCATGGAGTAACACTACAAGCACATGAGTTGTTTTTGTCAACATTTGGTAGAGTAGGATGTAGTTCATCTATGGGCTCAAGAACTCAGTATGTGCAATGATGTACTGAGTAGCATGATGACTTCCCAAGAACTATTTATTGGTCTAATGAACTTGAGCTATGTTTGGGCATGAATAATAGATAGAGGTTATGTGGAGAAGTCAAGTAGTGACTTCTATGAGATTTTTTAACTACTATCAAGAGTTCTATTTAGACTTGTTGCTGTCAAGAATTGGAGCAACTTGAATCCTACATGGCAATCTCTCTAAAAGAGATAGATGAGACTGAGGGCTATAAGGATGAGGTAAAGAGTTGATGGTTTGTATATTGAAGAAATCAATATATGGGTTGGTGCAGATGTAACTCATGTAGTACATGAATTTTAGTACCTTCACAAAGAGATAAAGTTTTAGTAGATGTTACTGCTATGTGTTGATGATATGTTGAATGCAAGCCCCAACATGATCATTGGTATGATGGCTCAATTAGCTAGGATACATGAGATGAAGATGGTATGGAGGATCAAACCAAGGTTGGAGATGCACAAAGATGGGAAAGTAAGGAAGTACCCCACTTCTTATGTTTTTAGTTTTCTTCCCAAGAGTGTCCTAGAGGAGGAGAAGACATGTTATTGTCATGTGTATTGTATTCATTGGGAGTAAGAATCCTCGTGAAAGCCATAGTGTGCACTAACTGGATACTTTCAAGTAGTGGGAGTTGTGAGGTAGTTCATGGTAGAATATTGAATGAAGGATTGGTTTGTGGATAAGTGAAGAGTCACTTCAAGTGCTATAATCTAATATGGAAGAATATATGTTGACAAATCCAGTTATGGAAAATAAATTTTAGTAGTGAAACAAAACTCTTACTGGGTTTGTGTCAGGGTAACAGTGGGCATAAATAGACATCTAGATGGAAGAATACATAGGTGTGGTAAAGCCTATCTATATTGACTTTAAGTGGGAGTATATTAGATGTGAAGTCACAATTCATAGTCACTATTCACAAATTACAATTCAAAATCCCTATTCCTGGTGACATGGCATGTGAGTGATGTGGCATGGAGGTGTGTGATAGGGGCCCATAGAGGGTCATTCACATGTGATCAGGTTGATGTGATGGGAGTGGATCATAACACTCCACTAAGGCACATGGGTTTTTCCTTGGTAGTCACATGGATTATGTCTTGTTGTGAAAAAGATAAAGGGTTGGTGTGGGGCACATTTATATGGTGCTCCAAGATTCCACATTTCTAGTTAAAGTAGAAAGGTGATTGTAACACCTTTTGGAAATTTGTGTGCACATGGGAGGAAGAAGATAGAATACTATTGTTGTTGATTGACCTCACATGTGTGAGTGGAGTTCCATATTTGGAAGCACATAGAGGTGGATGGATTTTATCTAAAGTAGTGGATCTACTTTGTTGACCCTTTGAGCATGAAAATAAACACCACATTGTTAATCATTGTTCACACGTGAAGTGTGGCACATTTTTTGGGGCCACCTTGTTGATTCTATCTCCTTCTCTCTTTTATGTTGTAAATGCTATAAAATCATAAGCTTTCCTTTGTATTTCTCATCCCTTTGAGGATCACTCATGGATCCTTGCTAGCTTGGGATTGCATGCTTGTAGAGAAGTATATCTTAGAAGATATGTTGCTTGGCTCACCTAGATGCATTATATGCTTTATTGTAAGCATGTTTATCCTTGAGGTTAGAGGTTAGAGCCTAGAGGCTTTGTATGCTTGGCTCACCTGAGCACTTGGTTGTGTGCATTGTGAAAGGATTTGTTGAAGGAGATATTGTAGATAGGAATTTTTCTAAAGTAATGAAGTCTAGAAGCTACCATTTGCCCCATGATTTTTCCTTACACATTGCAAGGTTTCCATGTATATCTTGTGTAATGTGTTCATTCTTATCTCATGTTTTGTAGCTTGTTTTTATTCTATATTTTTACTTTCATTGTAGGAGGTATTTTTCCTAACATTTGATATCATAGCTTATTGATCCTAACATGTGGTATCAGAGCTTTTGATGCTAACAATTGGTATTAGAGACATGGTGAAAAACTCTCATTTTAGTTTTTTATATTGAAGGGATATTTTGTGCAACTGGGAACTATTGTGAAAGGATGAGAGACCAAGATCAAGATGGAGATTGAAAAGAAAAAACATTTTTCTGGCAAGAAGTTCTCTCTATGAATCTATGGAGGACATCTTGGTGAAGATTCTATTCTCTTCAATGTTGTTGAGGAGAAGACCACAATAGAGTTATGGAGAAGTTGTAAAAGCTTTTCTAGATGGATCAAAACCAATACAGTATTCTTGTTGAAGAAGTAACTGTATGGTTTGAGGATTAAGATTATCTCCAAAGGTGGAGGATGAGGACAAAGAATGTAACTTATTGTGTGTCTCGAATATGATGAATTTTTTTTGATGGGGTATAAATTGTGGTATCCTACTAACCACATGATTTTTATCCAAAGATACTAAAGAAAAAAAATCATGTAAAGGAAGAGGTACAAAACACTTGAAATTATACCTTTTTGAAGAGTTCAGGAAGAAGAAGAAGAACAAGTGAGGCCTAGTGTTCCCAGAAGGAGAAGGCCAGTGCTGACCATATAGCTCAAAGTTTCTTGAGTGTTTTGCATATAGTTGTGGTATAAGTAGGTACATCAATGTATGGAGTAACATTTTAGGGACATGAGTTGGTTTTGGTAACATTCAATAGAGTAGGATTCAGTTCATTTGCATGCTCAAAAACTCGATAGATGTAGTGATGCACTAAGTAGCATGATAACTTCCCAAGAACTATTGATTGGTCTAATGAACTTGTGCTATGTTTGGGCATGGATGATAGCTAGAGTCCATATAGAGAAGTCAAGTAATGAATTATATGGGATCTTATAAATACTATCAAGAGTGATATTTACATGTATTGATGATAAAATATTGGATTAACTTGACTCCTACATGATGATCTCTCAAGAAGAGATTGATGAGCTTGAGGGCTATAAAGATGGGGTAAAGAGTTGATGATTGATCCCACTTCTCATGTTTTGAGGACTAACTTGATCCCACTTCTTACATTTTGAGTTATCTTCCTAGGAATGTCCTAGAGGAATAAAAGACATGTTGTTGTCTTATGTATTGTATTCATCAGGAGTAAGATGCCTCATAAAAGCCATGGTGTTCACTAAACTAGATACTTCCAAGAAGTGGGAGTTGTGAGATAGTTCATGGTATTATCCTAAATGGAGGATTGGTTTATGGAGAAGTGGAGAGTCACTTTGGGTGCTACAATATGATATGGAAGAGAAGATGTTGATAAATCCAGTTAGGGAAGATAGCTTCTAGTAGTGAAACAAAACTTCTATTGGGTGTATGTTAGGGAACCATTGGGAATCAATGGATAACTGGATGGAAGAATATGCAAGTGTGGTAAAGCATATGTATATTGAATTCAAGTAGGAGTATGTTACATGTGAAGTCATTATTCACAATCACTATTCATAGTAACTATTCATGGTGACATGACATGCAAGTGATTTGGAATATAGGTGATTTGACATGTGATGTGGCATGTAGGTGATGTGGCTGATTGGTGATGTGTAAGGGGCCCATGGAGGGTCACTCACACGTGATCAAGTTGATGTGATGGGAGTGGGGCATAACACTCCACTAAGGCACATGGGTTTGTACTTGGTAGTCGCATGGATTTTGTATTATGTTGAAAAATACAAAGGGTTGGTGTGGGATGCATTTCTATGGTACTCTAAGATTCCATATGTCTGATTAAAGTCAAAAGGTGATTACAACACCCTTTGGACTTTGTGTGTGGATGGGAAGAAGAAGATATAAGACCATTATTGTTTATTAACCTCACATGTGTGAGTGTGGATCCATCTTTGGAAGCACATGAAGGTAAATGGATTTGTCTAAAGTAGTAGATCTACTTTTTTGACCCTTTGAGCATGAATACAAACACCACATTATTGGTCACTGTTCACACATGGAGTGTGGCACATTTTTTGGGGCCAACTTTTTGATTCTCTCTCCCTCTCTCTTTTATGTTGTAAATACTATAAAATCATAAGATTTCCATTGTATTTCTCATCCCTTTGAGGACCACTCTTGGATCCTCTCAAGCTTAGGATTGCATGCTTGTAGAGAGGTAGAGCTTGGATGTTATGTTGTTTGGCTCACTTAGATGCATTGTATGATTTGTTGTAATCATAGTTATCTTTGAGGTTTGAGGTTACATTCTAGAGGCTTTGTATGCTTGGCTCATCTGAGTGCTTGGTTGTTAGTAATGTGAAAGGATTTGATGGAGCTATTGTAAAGAGAAAATTTATTGAAGTAATGAAGTCTGGAAGCTACCATTTATCTTATGACTTTTCCTTGCACATTGTAAGGTTTCCACATATATCTTGTGTAATGTGTTCCCTTTTGTCTCATATTTTATATCTTTTTTTTATTCTGTATTTTTACTTACATACTAGGATCTATATTTCCTAACATCGGTATCAGAGCTTATTGATCCTAACATGTGGTATTAGAAATTTTGAACCTAAAACTAAGATGACTATAGATGTGTAACTGAGAAGTAATGCTTTAATAATTGTCCATTGATGGGCAGAGGGAAGTCATTTTTTGGAAAGTTTTTCTATCTAAAAGCATTCTGCCCTAGTGAATCATTAATTTGATATGAGCTAATATAGAGGGGACCTAGTTTGGAAATTTGGCCTTTATTTTAATGATCCTTATCTCACAATAGTACTATATCAGATATTATAAATTATTTTAATTTTGCCTTCTTATCAAGCCATATTTTGATGGTGTCTTGAGGTTTTCTATAACTTTAAAGGGTTTTTTCTCATGCATCTTCCATTTGAATAATGCCCAACAACCTCAAGTTTACCTTCTCATTGTCATCCATACATTCCTACATGGAATTGTACATGGATAGCCTAAGGGTCATTGATAATATAGGTTTCATGTCATATACCAGTAGGAAAGGTGAAATTTTAAGGGCTTGCTTGTATCTGGTATGATCGGTCCAAAGTGCATACTTTAGTAGTGAATACCAACTTATTTATTGTATCCATCATATTATTGTTAGTGGACTCATATATTCCATTCCCTTGTGGATGGTAATTTTATGAGAACTTTAGGGTGATGTTGTTTTCTTAATCCCACTCAGTGAATTCAGTTGATTGAAAAGTAGGGCCATTATCACATACCAATTATATTGACATGTTGAACTACGTGGTTATATTATATTCAAGGAAATTTATCACTTCCTTAGTGGTGTTATTCCTTGAGGCCATGGCTTTTATCAATCTTGTACATATAATAGATTGTCATGAGTATGTATTTATGACTAGTTTAAGAGTTAGGATTGATGAACCTAAAAAATTTGAGTCCCCATTGAGTGAAAGGACACTCTTCTATCATAGGTTGGAGGGCACTGTCACATGAATATGTCTCTTAATGAAGGTTTGACACTCATGACAAGTTTGGACATGACTATGTGAATGTTTGAAGATGGTGGGCCAATAATACCCAACTCACAAATTTTATGAGTAATTTATGTTCCTAAGGGGTGGTCATCACCCAAATTTTCATGGAATTTATTTATAACTTCTTGGCCTCTTCTTATGACAAACATTGCTGATATTTACCTTCATAGTTATTGTCATAGAGCACTCCCATTTTTAGAATATAGTGGGTCAATTTCAACTTGATATTTTATGTGCTTTGTTTAGTCCTAGAGGGGGATTTAGATAAAGTAGATAGTAGATGAATAAATTATACTAGTCCTGGCTAGCCATCTCTGATTGATCTAGATGCACCAAAGTGATCATGGGGCCCACCTTTGTGATTAACTAATTAATACCTTGACCTCTTACCAATATATAAAGTTTAATTTCTAAGTCATATTATTGTAACTTGGCCATCCATCATCCTATACATTCCCCTAATTAATTTTATCCTAACATGAGCTTTATGTCCATGTCAGGGATAATGGCGTGCACCTTGTTTTAGAGGATGTAGTGTTAGAATGTTTTCAAAACTTTCACTAAAGCATAAACATGCTTATCAAAAATAGAGTATTTAAATTATGCATCCTTTATATTTTTACTCATAAAGGCTATAGGATGCTCTTATTCACTAATTTGAGTAAGTATAACAACTATGGTATGTTTGGAGATGAAAGAATAAAGGTGGAAATCCTTTGTGTAGTCTGGGCTGATTGGGATAGTTGTCTACATGATATAATTCTTGAAATAATTAAAGGTCACTTTAGTTTGGGGTATTATCTTCCTATTTTAGCATAAATTTCAAAGGTTTAACAATCAACTTGTGTACAAAATCAATCTTTCCAAAGAATGACTTTAGTTATTTTTATACCTTAGGTGTTCAAAGAGTACATAATATCTAGATTAGTCCTTTGTTAGTTAAAATGACAAAAAAATAATCATAATAATACATTAGGACTAAACACTCTTTCCGACGAACTAGGGAGATCATAACATAATAAGCAAGATCACAAAATAGAGATAACAATAATACAAATTTATTACCTCCTTTATCAAATTTGATGCTTACTTATTGGCACAAGGATGTTCATGCTCAACCTATGATCATTTGAGTCTTATATAAATGATCATACATAGTGGTAACATATCTCCAATAGTCACTTGTGGCTTGGTGTGAATCTTAGCATAAATTGGGCATTATAACACTACTCTGAAAGGCTTCAAGAAGGTATTCCAGCAAAATAAACTTACACATAAAATCTTATTGGCATATGGTGGGGGAACTTGTATTTATAACTTAAATAAATAAATATAACCCAAGGGGTTTAGGTTAAATTCTAACTTTAGTTGAGTCTAAATTAACCTAGGTTGAGTCAGTCTAACTCTAGGTTGGGTTAAGGCACTCATGAAATCTTAACACCTCAGTTTCAAATATTTATGAGGCATGACAATTCACTTTAGATATTTGTGAGGCATGACTCATATTTTTGAATATTTAGGAGATAATAATTCAATTTAATAGCTTATTTGACCTTTGACTTCATATTTGGCTAAAAATTCCTTTGTTGGTAAATGAAATTCACTAATTTAATTTGGATTTTTTTTAGGCAAGTTAATTAGGATTTTCAATATAATTAATATTGCTTAATTATTTTTGGATTTTGGAAATTGTTTTAAATTTTTTCAATTAATAGCTTGATAAGCCAAAAGTGTCAAATTACTAGGTCATAATTTGACTCGAGTTAGAACTGAACTAAGTTAGCAATGCATACAAAGTAATACACCAAATAAGCTAGCCTCATCACATTTCTAGGCAATTAAATCCCTTGTGTAAACTAAATTAGGAAATTCAAGTGATTTATAGGATTATATGTGTCATTTTATAAAAAAATTAATTGAATCCTAGTTGACGCATGAAAGTGGCCAAAATTAAGTGTCTACAATTTCTTGCTGTTAGGGAAAATTATTTTTGAAATTACACTGGCCTATTCAGGATCAATTGATATAATTTTTTTTTATGATAAGTGAGAAAATAACTTAAATTATATGATGCTAAAAACATTTTTATTTGGGTTAAGGGAGATACCATACCTTTTTTCATCTCTCAAATATTTTCTACAAGTGGTGAATGTGATCAAACATGTGTTTTGAGAAGACAATCAGATCATCCATGTATATTATTATGCATTTACCGATTAAAAAATCTAAAGTGAAATATATAATTACCTATAAAGTTACCCCAAATTAATGAGGCTAAATAACATCATTTTATATGTGAAGGTGTCTCACTTTATCATAAAAGCACTATTAAAAATGTCTTCTTGGTTTACTAAGATTTTATTGTACCCTGAGAATCTATCTAGAAAGGACATTATCTACAAGCTGATGATCATTTGAAACACCTCATCCACGGAGGGAAAAGGATAATTATGTTTTTATAAGGCTTAGTTTAGATTCCTAGAATCAATGTGTTGTCTAATTTCTCCATTTTTCTTATGAATAGGAAATAGGTTGGTGACCCAAGTAGAATGGTAGATTGGGAAAATAATCCATGTTGAGATAAATTTATGGACTTATTTATGAATCAAGGGATCTAAAAAAATGTTTACAGGTATTTGTCTCTACCTAAATGATTTATTACCATGGTTAAGTGGGATAGTATGTGTTATTATACATGGGTTAAAGACTTTGAGGTCTTTGTATGTCTAGGAAATAACATCTCTACATCATAGGATCAACTTATTGAGCTACCATTTTTTATTTGGAGTATAATCATGACCGATGTTGATTGACATTAGTTGATTAATTGATCCTAGGTTAATTGTGAGCAATTGTTGATCAACATAAGTTAGTTTCTCTAGTCTCTGTGTGGACCTATCCAAGTTAAAAAACCTTTCAAATAAAACCATACCCTTCAGGATATAATTTTTTCTTACATTCACGATACCATCCATATCACAATATTCATTAGTGGGATTATCTCTATCTTTTTCATCTAGAACTTGGGCCCTAAAGATTCTATAATTGTTTAGTAAATCCAATATGTGGTGATCATCATCAAAAACTTGAAAGTTTTCAACATTCTCAAGGACTGAGGGGAATGATATGAGTTATATGGTAAATCATTGTAACCTTGAGTCATCTAGGGGAGCTAGATTCATAGAAAAGGATACTAAGGAATCAATGACATGGTTATCTTCTTTAGGGATAGGGATGACATTGAAGGCATTAAATGTTTATATCATATCCCATACTTGATGCTTATATTTTATTAGGACAACTTGAATTGAAACTTACTATTAACTTGATTGACCACTAATTTAGAGTCCCAAAAAACTCTTATCTCCTTAACCCTGTGCTTTATGGAAAGCTATAGGCCTAAGATTAAGGCCTCATATTCTATGTGGTTGTTTATATAAGGGAATTGCAGCCTATAGGCTACTAAGTGTTTTTTCCCTTAAGGGTTGATTAATAGAATCCTAGCTCCAAAACCTTGCTTGAAATGGGCCCCATAAAAGTATAGGGACCATAATCTTGATGACTCTGGATATTCATTAAGCATACCCTTCTCAAGTTCTATGGACAAAGTATAAATGCTAATGTCAAAAGATACTATGTTAATTTTTTTGTTTATGGCATTATATTATGTGATCATGTGTCTCATCCAAGCTTCCCTATAAATAAATATCTAGTTGCCTATGCCTCTCCAAGGTAGCCACATATATGATAATTCTATGGCCATATAACCATTTAATATTTTTAATTCATCCCTATTTAACAACATCCCATAAGCTTCAAGTATCTATACCACTTGAATATACATGAATTTCTAGCCTTTGGGTTTAGATTATAGTTGTATATGTATGTTCAAGAGTTCACCTACCACCTTGAACTTAGAATTATTTAGTTGGACTACTATTTTATCAAATTTCATAGGGGTTAGTTTTAAATTTTCATAGATTTTAGTAGACATGACATTTATCGAGACTCTCAAATCATCTAATAAATTATGTAGGTTCTTTTCAGACATTTGGACTATGAGAAGGAAAGGGGAAACTTCAAATTTGTGTTTGTGTATTATCATGATGGTGTGCATGGTATTTTGTTTTAGATGGGCCTGCTTTTCTATTAAATATTTTAGGATATCACATTACTTAGTGATCTAGGCTAACTCATTCAATGCAATGTTTCTTTGATCTTTTTCATATCCTCTAATATGTTGTAGCCAATCTTGTTAGGAATAGGTTGTACTTATGTGGAAGGTTTGGGGGTCATTGGAATTTGGAGGTGTTGGATAATTTGGCCCACATACCAACCTTTTTCCTGGATAGAGAGGATGAGTAGAGTTCCTAATGGAGTAAATGATTGAATGACTTAGAAGCAGGTCTAGAATTGCAAGAAAGCAGATCCAACAGGTTTTCATGATGAGTCATGGCATCCTAAGAGAATGCAGTAGGTTTTCTCAAAGTCTCATTAGTTTATTAGATATTTGAGGGGAAAAAGTGACTTTCATAAGCCTATAAGGGCCAGACTGTCATCACACATCATACATAAATGGATAAGTCAGTATGGTTGCACATTTAATAAATTGACTTGGAAAAACTCTCAGGATAAAATATTGCATAGAAATGATGCATTTCATGCCTATATCATCCTTTGAAAATTTCATATCTTGATGTCTTTTCTAGCTCAAGACATAAAGCTTGAAACTTAAACTAGGAGTCTGGGATGTTCGTGCAGACATTAAATTAAAGCTACAACAAATAGCCATTTTAATTCAAATGTTCTTGAAGATCTAATGGTGTACATTCAATCGTACATCAAATATCTAATAATGCATTATGATTGAAAAATATAGTGGGTCCAAGTTGATCAATGGTGCATGATCCATTGTACCAAAGTAGATCAATGATGAGTGGGTGGTTAACAAGTTATCAAATCTTAAAGATAAATGCATAATTGCCAAATGTCATTACCATAAAAATTATCAGGTAGATCAATGGTATGCATTCGATCCATACAAGGGAAGATCAATATTATGCATAAGTTCAAAGAGTCAAAAAGTTCTTGGAGTAGATCAATGGTTGGTATTTGATCAGATCAAAGATCCAATGGCAAGTGACAACCTGATGACATTGGAGGGTCCAAGTAGATCGATGGTATGTGATCCATCATGCAAAATTAAATCAATGATTGTTATCAAAATTTAAATCTATGAGACTTCAAATAGAGTTAAAAACATGATTCAAGTCAAACAAGGGCAAATATTTCAAAGGACACCATTGAAGCTCACTTGAGACCTCTATTGAAGGATCTAGAGCATGAAAACTCAGTTTTATTGTGTTTTCAACATTGTTTACAATAAGCCCATACCTTCCAAAAGTTTAGATGTATAATGGGTTTATTTGAACCTAATACATTCTAGGAACAAGGCTACACAACCTGTGGATCTGCATTGACATGATGACTATAAGAAAACTAATAAATGTATTGGTTTTCAATCTATAAAAAGATTTGTGCTTAGATATTGTGATAATAATAAGTATGTGATAAATGAAAGATTGTCTCATCTTCTAATATAGTCATAGCCTCAAAAAATAGGTACCTATAATTGCTAAAAGAAGACTTAAGCATAACTCTGTTAGGATTAAAGATATGAAGATTTTGCCTTAAAATGAAGCAAAGTAGAAGGTGGCATAGAAGTTCATGGAACATATTGGGCGATTGAAGAAAGCAATTGAAGCATTCAATGTTATTTAGAGCCTTTAAAGATATTTTCTCCTTGAAAGAATCATGACTCATCATCTTTAGAATAGATTCTTATCTTCTAATGCATATTTCTCAGCCAATGAGAAAGCTTGAAGAATTTTGGAGCTAAAGCAGGTTAACTTGTTGATGAAGGATTAGTTATATTGATTCAAAAGGTGGTGGAAAATTAAAGAAAGGTGTTTAGGAGTCCATAAAAGTAATTGGACCCCATTTTATTGATTTCAACATGCATGTTCCCCATCTCTCTTATTCCCTTCTACTATAAATACAGGCTTTTAAGCCTTGAAATGGATCCCTCTCTTGGGCATGACTAGACTTTATCAAGATTGATCTTTGTAACCTATTTAGATAAATAGATGACTATTTCATATTTCATTGTTCTGGTATAGTGTGTTAATGTCAGTTTAATTTACATATGTCGTAGAAATCTCTCTCTTGTCAAGTCCTGATCTCACCTAGCTACTAGTTTATCTTGTTATGCAGGTCATGCTTAGTGTTTAGTGTCATTTATTGAAGCTAGCAAGTGGATACATTGATTGGTTAGTACCTTAAATTAGGCCTTTCCATCACTTCCCTCAGGTTTTGATCACTTGGTTAACCTCTACATGAAATATTGATGCATAACAAACATTTGGAGTTATAGATTCAATCTATTTGCTTATCTCATTAGTGTTTTTATAAGTTCAAATAGAGTGGATGAGTAATCAATTTAGGTGCTTCACCAACATTAGCTTAGATTTACCTTTTAGTTATTTTTCTCCCCCTTTTCACCCCAACAATTAGTATGTTTTAGTATAAATGAGCTAAGTGATACATTAGAGGAATTAACCTCATTAAAAATCTTAGAGGCATGACCCAAGATTAGGTAACCCAAAACCTAGGGTCATTCTCATGTTGGACTAGATTTGAGTAGAGGACCTGAACAATCCTTTACTCAGTTATGGTACAATCTAGGTCTTTAACAATTTTTGGCATGCTTGGTGGGACACATTCTCTTTAGCATAGCCAAAGTTTGGAGTTGAGAAGAAGTATTTATAGTAGAAGGAGACATCCACCATCATTAGAATATGAATAATCTCCAAGTTACAAAGTTCATAACATCATCTAGACAACACCTCTCATGCCAAAGGATACTAGAAGGTCAACTAGTAAAGGTATTCCCTTTGAATTCATTAAGATACCTTCTATTTTATATAAAAGAGAAATATTCAATAGGACAATTCCATATCCCTAAAATTCTTGGTCATCTTATTGTTTTAAATACTGCAACCCCCACTATGCAAATGGCAAGGTCCAGAATGCAAGGATTTGTACCCTTCAATGGTGGTAGCCCTATTAACCTTTAGCAACATGATGATATCCTTACTTCCTCTTTGAAGAGTCTTCCATAATTTATAGGATAAAACTCCACCACCCCTATAGAACACATAGCTGACATTGCAAACCTTTTTTTAGTACACAACATTATGCAAGAAAATATAGCCATGAGACTACTAGCCACATCTTTGAAAGGCAAAGCCCTATAATGGTATTGAGGTCTAGATCCTACCTCAATAAATACTTGGGATGAGTTTTTTGAGTGACTATGTAAACATTTTGAGGATAAAAGTGACCATGTGTCACTTGTTGAATAACTCACCTCAATTAAGAGGGCATCCCAATAATCTATGGTTGATTTCAACTATAGATTTAAAAATACTTGGGATAGGATCCCTATCATCATTAAACCCACATCCAATTATGATTTTATTTACTATTTGAGAGCATTAAATTTAGACATTGCAGTCATGATCCAATCTATAGGTGGGACAACTCTGCCTACTTATGAGATATCTATAAGGGTAGAAAAATATTTGATACAAGCAAGGAAAATCATGCCAAGACCTCTTATGCCACTTTTTTATTGATCTTTAGCTAACCCCACCTACCATTTCTCCATTTCCCACTCCAAACAATCAAGCCTAACTTGATGACAATAAAGTGGACAAATTTTCAAGGATTGAGAGCTTGTTGAAGGCACAAAACAACAAGCTAGTGGATCTAGAGAGATAACAACAGAATTTATATAGGCCATACCAAGGTCCCTTCCAAGCCTAATACCCTACTCAGTCCTAAAATAGACCCCCTTATCCATCAAATCAACAATCCCAAGATCAAATTACTCAAGGTAGATCTTATAATAGTTACAACCCAACATTTGTAAGTAGCTCAAGAGCCTTGGTCCACACACAAAATAACCTTGCACAAGAGGGTCAATGGTGATCAAGATGGTATTCCAATGAGATGGAAATGGTTATAAGTGGAGAAATGTATCAAGGTCCTAGTTGGAAACATAATACTTCACTCTAGGCCATGACATAATGACTCTTCCACCACAAGGCCCTTTAATGAATCAACGTAATATGCTTGACTTGACATCATCAGAAGCTCAAATTCAATATCAAGGGAACATGGGTAAGGCGCCAACTGACACCATGTGCATAAAATTTTAAGAAGGGGAGTATATGTTTGAGCATGTAGTAGTAAAAATGGGGTAGACTACACAAAGGGTAGATGAACCAGTTGCAGCCAATACAAGGACTAAGAGGAGGGTGTTGGATGATAGTTTGGGGTAGCCTAAAGCTTCTTCAACACCTCTAAAAGTCAATCAGTAGCCTATCACTTCAAATATAGCTACTAAAGCTCTAAAAACTCAATAAATAACTCAACATAATGGATAACAATATAAGTCTCCTTTTGTTCCTCATGTCACTCAAGTGCCAAGTGATACTTCTACTGTCAAGGTGCAGTTCAAAGGTACTAGTCTTCTTTTCAATATTGTAGATTATATGAAAAATTCTAACATCACTATGTCTATGTATGATGCTTTATTTATTCTAAGATATAAATATATTCATCAATAAGAGATCTCTAAGCTTTTTGATGTGAACAAGACAACTGATAAAGTGAACACTATTTTTACAAATAGTGGTTAGCCTAGTCAAATTCAAGTTCCTAGTCAAGCTCCTAGTCAAGGTTAAGTTCATAATGTTGTTCATACCCCCAAGGTTTTCAATACCATCCATTCTATTTTTAACTCATCATAGTGGACTATTTAGTGCACAAATGTATGATAGATTCATGTGATTCAACCTCAGTTATGCCTAAAGCCATAGCAGATAAGCTTAAGCTTAAGTGTGTGCCTAATGAAAAAGACATTCTCTGGTTAGATGGTTTCCCCACTAAAATAGTAGGTATGATGAAAGATCTTAAGGTCACATTGGTAGCTTGCCCAAAATATGTCATCACTCAAGATGTAAAGGTTGTAGACCTACCCCCATATTTTTCCCTATGCCTATGTAGGGACTTCACTACAAAAATTAGGGGTTATTTATCCTCTGATTGGTCATACATGGTTTTCAAGACTAGATATAGGACTAGGGTCACTATTAGGTCAGAACCTATCTCTAGGTTCCATCTAGATCCCTATATTCCTAACCTTGTAAACATCAACTGTACCATATTATATGAGGATGAAAATTTTAGTGAGCAAAAGACTCATGACCATCTTGAAGGCATTTTAGACCTATACTTAGATGAATGGGAAACTGATAATCATGGATTTGATCCCTACACTAATATTGAAGAAACATGATTAGGGGTGTATTTTATGCATGAGGAGGGTGTTGTTATATCTTGCCTAACTAACACCACTCAAGAGGAAGATGATATATAGAATTTATTCTTTGATGTATCTAGGTTAAAGAATTTTAGTGGAGTTCAAGCCATGCTGGTTTCAACCTTAGATCAAAAGTATTATTTAGTTGCAAGATTTTAATTTAGTTGCACTTCAAACACAACTGAATATGAGGCTCTTTTACATGGTTTGAAAGAGGTAAGAAGAAGAGGTGTCAAACTTCTTCAAGTCAAGGGTGATAATGAGCTTATTGTACAACAAGTGAGAGGCATAAGTACAGTCAAGAACCATCATTTGAAAGCCTAAAAACATCATGTATGTGATTTCATAGAGGACTTTTTGGTATTTAATAGACAACCATACCAAGAGAGGCAAATCAACATGCAGATAGGATTACATCCATTGGAGATCATGATGAGGTTGTAGGAGTCAAAGGAAACTAGAGCCAAGACAAGGTCAAGGTCATATGCAAGATAGTTTTACTTGATAATGAGGTGAGATGGTAGGTGTTTTATAATGATGACAAAATTATATGTTTTTTGATGTATGAGGTAGAATTTTGCATAATAATCAAATAATATTCCAACATTAGTATGATGATCAGATAGTGTCGCTGAGATCTAAAAAGCTACCTAAGGGGATTGTGACATTGGAAACCATCTTCAATGAATATGACCAAGTGAGAAGAGGCAAGGCATGCATCTCAACCAAGGAGGAGCATTATGAAAGGATAGAGATCTTCAAAGATTAATTATTAAAGTTAAGAAAGATTAACACAACATAAGAGAGAGCTATATTTGTTGCTTTATGCCAAGATTTCTCTGATGCATTTTCATGGGAATACAAAGATTTGAAGGGTTTTGATCCAAAACTTGCACAACATACCATTGAACTAGAGAGCAAAGCAAAACCAATTAGGCCGAAACAAAGCCCTGCCAACCCAAAAGTGGATGAGTTGATGATAAGGGAGATATTTAAGTTGATTGAATTAAAGATAATAGTCCCCATTAAACATTCATCATGGGTGGAAAACCTTGTGCCATCGAAGAAGAAGAATGGGGAAATACGATTATGTGTTGACTTTAGGGATCTCAATAAAGTGTCCCTAAAAGACCATTACCCATTGCCCTCAATGGATTAGATTATTCAAAAGGTGATAGGGTCTTAGATATTCTCATTACTTGATGGCTACTCTGGTTATAATTATATTATGGTCAAGGAAGAAGATAGGTATAAGACTACTTTCATGACAAGGTGGGGAACTTATGCATATATGAAAATGCCCTTTAGACTATCTAATGTTAGAGTAACATTCCAAAGGGCAATGAATGTTACCTTTGAAGGTTTTATCAATGACATGGTGATCATCTACTTAGATGAAATCACCATTTCTCAAAGGAATCAACTGATCACATTGCTCACTTGAGGTTAGTATTTGAAAGATGCAGAGAATTTGGTGTGTCATTGAATCCTAAAAAATGTATATTTGGTGTTCATGAGGGTAGGTTATTAGGCCATGTAGTGTCCAAGGATGGTTTTTCTATTAATGAGTTGAGTCCATCTTATCCTTACCCTTGCCCAAACACAATAAGGGTATACATATTTTCTTAGGAAAAATTAATTTTATAAGAAGATTATCCCATGCTTTGCAAAACCAGTCAAGCCTCTTAATCACATGTTAAGAAAATGCAAGGAGTTTACATGGAACAAAGAAAGTAAGAGGAGTTTTGGGGCCATCAAGGAGGCCATCTCTCATGCACCTACACTTCTTAATCCTGATTTTAACAAATAATTCTACTTGTATGCCTTCTCTATGTTAGATGTAATCTCTACCATGTTGATGCAACCGAATGAGAAAAGTTTGGAATAGCCTATTGATTTCATTAGTCAGGCCTTAGAAGGGTATGAGGATAGGTATAACTTTGTAGAGAAACATGTGATTGTAGTAGTGAGAGGTTTTAATAAATTTAGGCACATGGTCTCTAATAGCAAAATCATACTCATGGTGGTACACCCAAGTATTAAAGAGTTTATATTCAACAGAGACGTTAATGAGAAAAGAGCTAGATGGGTGACAAAATGCATGGAGTATGACCTTGAAGTTAGAGTTAAAAAAATTGTAAAGGGTAGAGTGTTAAGTGAACACCTTGTAGAAGAGGTAAAACAAAATAAATATCAAATTTTGGTAGTCCATGACACCCAATAGGTAGCTATAGATGACACACCTTTCAGTTAGACACATGATATACTCAATTTTTTTGAGTTAGGTCAATGTCCTATGGGACTAGATAGAGCCAAGAGAAGGAACTTTAGGTTACAAAGTATACCTTATGTACTAAAAGATGGATTAATTTTCAAGAGAGACATAGGAGGCATGCTTTTGAGGTGTACAAAATCATGCCAAATAGACAAGCAGCTTGAGTAGTTCCATGATGGTCCAACTAGTGGTAACTTTGATGCGAAGACCAGAGAATCTAAGATCATTAGATCTAGGTAATTTTAGACCATAATGTTTAGAGATGCACACTCTTAGGTAAGGAAGTTCCCAAAATGTGTAATGTTTGTTGGCAAGCAGAAACTGGTTGCCTTGCCCTTGCAACCCATACAAATAGAATAACCTTTCATGTAATGGGGCTTAGATTTCATAGGGATGGTATGACCCCCTTTAATTAAAGGACATAAATGGATCATTACAACTACAGACTACTTTACAAGGTGGGTTGAAGAGATTTCACTCAAAGAAGCTAATGAAGATTCTATTTTGGACTTTTATGATTGCCTTGTGACCAGATTCAATGTACCTTCCATGATAATTTATGACAATGCATTGGAATTCAACAATAATAAGGTATGTGAGTGGTCTCTTTCACATGTAATTTATCTCAAGTCATCCTTTAAATATTACCCATAGGGTACTGGCATAGTAGATTCTACAAATAAGAACTTGTTGATGATTATTAAGAGAACCATGGAAGATGGTCAGAGGGTGTGGCATACTAGACTAAGGACTACCCTATGGGTAGATAGAGTGACACCTAAGAAAGATAATGGATACTCCCCATACCTTCTTATCTATGGGAAATAATCCAAACTTCCTATATCTCTTGAACTTCTTATATTAGAGCTTGCACATCAACTTGAGCTCCTAGAGGATGATGCTATGTAGATAGGGTTGAATGAGCTAAGACAACTGGAGGAGACAAAGGACACTACTATGCATGTTATGTGGTCTAATTAGCACCAAGTTAAAAGGTCATTTGATAAGAGAGATTCCTAAAAGACATTTCAATAAGGTGATATAGTCCTCAAATGGGATAAGGACCATGCAAAACTAGGAAAGCACTCCAAGTTTGATAGTATTTAGAGTGGGCCTTATGTTATCATAGGTTGAAAGGAAATTAATGCCTTTAAGTTTGATAGGTTGAATGGAGAGAGCCTTCCCATCCTTGTCAATGGGAGGTATCTTAAATTTTATTACTAGTGTTGTCTCATGATCTTTGTGTATAGGTAGATAGGTCTATATTTACATCTAAGTGCTCTTGCACATTGCTTTATTTATTGTTTTCCTACTATTTATGTAGTTATTTGGTGTGTTTTGTTAATCTTTTATTTTTTGTGTGTGTCTATTTTCTTCAAAGTGTTTCCAAGAGTCAAGTAGAATCCTTTTATAAGCAATACTTCATTTGTCTAGTCATCATGAACAAGCTTGATCAAATTCTAGATTCCATGACCAACAGGCTAGCCAAGCCAACTGAGGCACCATAAATGTTGGCCAATTTGGCCCACATACCAATATTTTGCCTGGATAGAGAGGATGAGCAGAGTTCTTATGGAGTAAATGATTGAATGGCTTAAAATTAGGTCTAAAATTTCAATAAAGTAGATCTAGTAGGTTTTCATGATGATTCATGGCATCCAAGGAGTATGAATCAGGTTTTCTCAAAGTTTCATTAGTTCATCAGAGCTTTGAGGGGAAAAAATTACTTGAACAAACCTAGAAGAGCCAAACCATCATCACACATCATGTAGAAATAAACAAGTTAGTTTGTTTGCATGTATACTAAATTCACTTGGAAATCCTTTAAGGCCAAAAGATTGTATGGACATGATGTATTTCATGCCTAAACCATCCTTTATAAATTTCATATCTTGATGTATTTTCTATCTTAATATATAAAGCTTCAAAGTTAAACCAACCGTTTGGGATGTGCACATAGACATTAAGTTCAAGCTGCAACAAATAGCCACTTGAGTTCAAATGTTCTTGAAGATCTAATGATGCATGTTTGATCATGCATCAAATATCTAATAATGCATAATGATTGACAAATCTAGTGGGTCCAAGTTGATCAATGGTGCATGATCCATCATAGTAAAGTAGATCAATGACAAATACGTGGTCAACAATTCAGTGAATCTTAAAGATAAATACATAGTTGCCAAGTGTTATGACCATGGAAACTATAAGGTAGATCAATGGTATACATTTTATCTATGAAAATAAAGATCCATGGTGTGCATAAGGTCAAAGAGTAAAAAAGTGCCTGGAGTAGATCCATGATCGATCGGATCAAAGATCCAATGGTGAGCATCAACTTGACGATGTCGGTGGGGCTAAGAAGGTTTATGATGCCTGATCCATCGTAAAAAAGTAGATCAATGGTTTTTATCAAAATTCAAAGATAAGAGACTTCAATTAGAGGTTAAAACATGATTCAGGTTGAACCAGGGAAACTATTTCAAAGGATGCCATTAAAACTCAATCGAGACCTCTGTTAAAGGATCTAAACTACATAGAATTAGTTTTCTTGTGTTTTCAATGTTGCATGCAATAAATCCTTGGATTCAAAAAGTTCATAGGTATAATGGGTTTGTTTAAACCTAATACATTCCAAAACAAGGCTACGTAACCTACAAATTTGCATTGACATAATGATTATAGGAAAACCAGTAAATAGACTGGTTTTCAATCTATAAAAAGATTTGTGATTAGATATTGTGATAAGAATATGTATATGATTAATGAATGAGTGTCTCATCTTCTAATATAGTCACATACTCAACAAATAGGTACTTTTAGTGGTTAAAATTAGACTTAATCATAACTCTATCAGGTTCAAGGATATGAGATTTTGTCCTTATAATGAAGCCAAGTAGAAGGTGGGATAGAAGTTGATGGAATAGATTGGGGGATTGGAGAAAGTAGTTGGAGAATCAAATTTTATTTAGATCCTTTTAAGATCTTTCCTCATTGATAGAATCATGACTAATCATCTTCAAGATAGATTCTTATTTTCTAATGCATATTTCTCAGCCAATGAGAAATTTTGAAGACTTTTAGAGCTAACACAGGTTAACATGTTGATGAAAGATTAGTCCTATTGACTCAAAAGGTGGTGGAGAATTCAAGAAAGGTGGTTAGAACTCCATAAAAGTAATTGAACCCCATTTATTTATTTTTGAACTCATATTCCCCATCTCTCTCATTCCCTTCTACTATAAATATAGGCTTCTAAGCCTTGAAATGTGTTGTCCCCAAAAAAATTTCATTCATTTTTGGGACAACATTTGAACTATTTCGGTCCTACAGACCAAAATCCTCTCTTCCCTTTTCAAAAATTTGTTTTGTGCATTAAATTCTCCATTCTTCAAGCTTTTCAAAAATCTACGGACTCCACAGGCTCATTTCTATGGACTCCACAGGCTCATTTCTATGGACTCCACGGGTGGGATTCTATGGACTCTTTCAAGGCTCAAGAGACTTAGAGAAAACTATAGACCAGTTTCTATGGACTCTACAGGTTCATTTCTATAGAGTCAATTTCTACGGACTCCCCCAGTTCTATGAACTTGAATCTATGGACTCTGCAGGTTAGTTTCTACGGACTCTGCAGGAAAGAAACAAGTTCAACAGCTTTAGCAGGTAAATTCTATCAAAGAAACAAGCTCTCAACACTTAGGTGATGAGCGAGTTGGACCATTTCAAAGGCCGAGTGAACAAAGGAATTCCTTCAAAAAGGTTTTTCGTGGCAAAGTTGTTAAGGTAATTCCTTCAGACAAAATGTTTGAAGGAATTCCTTTGGACATTTGTCTGAAGGAATAAACCCAACCAAACAGAAAAGCCCGTGAGAAAATGACCAAGGCAAAAAAAGATAAAGTGAAGGAATAAAGATGCCTAGAAGATCTCGAAGGGTAGGTACCTCACGGGGGACACTCGACACTCAGAAAATGAACCGTATTTCAAGACCCCGAAGGGCAAGTTCCCTCTGAGAAAGATCAAACCTCAAAGTGAAGTGGAAGCCACCACGTGTCCCTTATAAAGTTGAAGCAGAAGCTGCCAAGTGTCATCTACCGACACACAATTTTTAATAAGTTTCCAAGCTGCTAAACGTGCCATATGTTCCATTATAACTCAATAGAAGCTGACAAGTGTCAACATCTGTAGTTTCTTCCTTTTGTTTTGTAAAGACTGTGGTGGGCCCTGGGTGAGTTACTAAGGTCAAGCAGAGCGTGACAAGTGTCATCATCTGCATGAATCCAAATGAGTCTTGAATGTTTCTACAGTGTTTCTAGGAGCTTGGAAAAATCTACCATGTGTCATATTTTGCAGGACTCTCAAAAGGTATCTAAAGCTTTGCGAAACATGCCACATGTCCCATTAAAACTTAGTAGAGCATGACAAGTGTCTGCATCCGCTTTTCAAGTTCTTATAAAGATTCTTTCAATAAGCTTCTCTCAGAGTTCCACAAAGGGCACCACGTGGTGACTGCAAAAGGTTTTAATATGTGTTTCTAAAAATTAGTGAAAGCTGCCACGTGTCTCTTGCAAAGCTTGGTGGAAGCTGACAAGTGTCAACATCTACAGTTTCTTCCTTCTGCTTCTTTGTTTCGTAAGGACTATAGTGGGCCCTGAGTGAGTTACTAAGGTCAAGTGGAGTACACCATGTGTCATCATCTGCATGAGTCCAAATGAGTCCTAATGTTTCTATATTATTTCTAAAGCTCAGCGGAAGCTGCCACGTGTCATCTTCCATTGGACTCTCAAAAGACATCTAAAGCTTATAAAAGTTAAGCAGATGCTGCCATGTGTCCTCTCCTATTTCATAGTAAGAACACACCACATGTCACTTGTTAAGATTAGCAAAAAGTGGCCAAAACAAGTGGGAAAGACATGAAGGAATTGCTAAGGAGGATGATGGACCTGAAGACGTCAAATTTAGGACAACCAAGTAGCCGTGGGCTTTCAAATGATGATGAACCTGAAGAAGTCAAATTTACAACAATAAAATAGCTGTTGAACTTTGATGGCTTAAGCATGAACCCAAATGCATTCAAAGGCCTTAAGGCCAAGGGAAAAGACAAAACCAAAAGAGGGAAAGATAGCTCGAGGGCTCACATTGTAGAAAGAAAGAGGGAAGACCGGAAATATCTATGCAGTAGTTATTCTAGTAGGTAGAATAGTCCACCAAGTAGATATTTGAGCCTACAAACATTAAAGGCACAGCCTATTTGTCTCTTTTAAGGTAAAGGCAAGGTAGATAGCTACATAGACATCAGGTGATAGACCATATGACTTAGGCCCAAGAGAAGACATTCGAGATGAATCAACACGCCACAGTTAAGGCGGCTGCCTTGTTCCAGCATGGCCCTCTTTGACAAAACTAAAAATGCATTCAATGGATTAAGTGAGACATGGGCCATTCCATGGAACAAAGTGCCAAGCCTTTCTTGGCTGCTATATATTGTATTCTCTTGTATCATTCTAAGGGAGATCTTCTCGTTACCAGAAGCAAAACTATGCCCAAATTGAAAGGCATTACTGAGACTTTGAGCTCAAATTGTTAATCATATTTCTTTGTTTGAATCAAAAAGCAAGTTACTTTCATAATTTGTGTAGTTATAGCTTGTATCATTCTAGGAGATTTTTCTTATATCTATTTCCTAAATGTATTCTTGTTTATTCAATTTAACAAGCAGAACTAGTGGAAGTAATCAGGTAGGTGTCTTGAAGCCAACTGTGGAGAGACTTTGTGCCCCTATAATTGCCTTTAGTGTGTTTTCTTTCTATTCTTGTGTAAAGGATCTTGGGATGACTTTGTGCCCTCATTATCCTTCGTATTTCACTCTTGGGTAGTCGAGGTGGAGACTTTGTGATACATCTTAGTCTACTAGTTACTACGCCTTTGGTTACTAGTTACTTGTCACTACCTGAAAGAACTCCTGCTATCTCCTGCAAGATTACTTCTAAAATAAGAGAAGTTCCTTCAGTGTCTTCACCAAGATTTTTTCCTCTATTTGTGAACATCATCTCTGAAAAAAGAGAGATGGATGGTGATATCCTACCCCTGAGTGTTATTTTATGCATATATATAGTATATAGCGTCTCATACTTATAGAGAACCTCCCCTTGATGAGAGGAGAGATTTGTCCCCTATTGATGTAGTAAACCTACACACTTGGCTGACCAATCTCCCTATGCTATGGTTGAAGAGACCTATTTTGCTCACCAGTTAGCTGGTTGACAAAATATTCACCCAATAGTTTTTTGGTGACTCTGCTGGGGACACAGTAATTTTGTACAATTTGAAGCCTCAAGCTTCAGATTGAAACATCACATGCGTCTTACCCATTATTATTATAGCCTTATCCATTTATCCTAATGTGGAAGAACAAGCTGCTCCAGTGCTTTCCCATTGTTAAATTTTCCTCCCAGCTTCGTGTAATAGTTTTTAGTGACTCTGTTGGGGATGAACGGGCAGTTTGAAGCCTCAAGATTTAGATTGAAGTAGTCCCTACCCTTATCCAATATAGAATCTATCGACTCTATTATGTGTCTTAATCATTATCATTATAGCCTTACCATCTTCTTCCACCCCCATGCCAACTCAGATAGAACACGTAGTTTGAAGCCTCAAGCTTCAAGCTGAAGCAGGGCCAGTTCTTTCTCATTTTTATCCTACAATCTGGCAACTCCACACTATACCAGAAGCCAGAGAGACTAAGGTGTTGTTGATCCTATCTTTGAACTAGTGTAGAAGGGCAATTCCAACTTGTTCGCTCCCCAACTTCAAGTTCAAAGATCCAGGAGTGTTCCTCTTATCCATACTAGGACACCAACACAAGGCAAAGCTTCTTTTTCTGCTATTAGCAGAGCTTTGCCCATACATACACTACCCAAATTTGTTATCCCCCTTTTCCATAATCTAATCATGGTAGTTCAAGGCCCCTGGGGTAACTCATTTGGCCCACTCAATTTGACCCCACCTCTACATGAGCTTCCATGCAGTTTAAGGAAGAATTTCCCCAAATTCTTTGGTGATGGGAAAGTTCACCCTGATGAACACATTAAAACCTTTAGCATAGCCTGTGGCATAATAGGAGTGGAATTTGAAGATGTGGCAGTCAAGATTTTCATGGAAACACTACAAGGCGCTGCTACAGACTAGTTCTACCATCTGTAGGCTCAGTCAATGACTAACTAGGACACACTTAAAGCTAAATTTGAAGTTAGGTTCAAGCCTGCTGAAGATGCACATGCCTTGTTGGCCCAGCTCACACAGATGAAGAAAGAACCTCACAAGCCTATGATGGATTTCATTGCTAAGTTCAACAAGTTGAGCAACCGGATTTCTATAATTACTCAGCCAACCCTAAAAACCTCTAATGCTTCTTCATCAACTCACAGCTGCTTGAAGTGAGTCTTCTGCTGAGACGTGTTGGCCACATAGACCTTAAGGCTACTCAAGACTTGGATATTGAGGTAGAAGATGACATTATCTTGGTAGGGAAGATAAGGAGAGACCCAAACAGAGGCAAATCCTCTTCATCTTCTGAATATCCATCTATAGGCACCATGGATCAAATGGTGTAAAAGCTGGCAAATGAATTGCTAGCCTTGAAAAGACAAATGGCCCAAGGTATGTTTGCTCCTCCTAATCAAGATATCGCAAGAAAGACATTTCAAAATCAGTCATATCAAGGCAATAATGCAGAGAATCAAGGGCAAGCAAATCATCTTCCTCCCCCATAGAGAAACCTTACCCTTGAGGCGCCTCCAACCAACTCAACAGTTGGATATCTGGAAATAGAACATCATTTCTCTTTCCAACCTAAGTTTGATCCTAAAAATGATGCTGATCTCTTCACAGAGGATCAAGAAGAGTTAGCTGGTGACTCCCACATTAGTTTCTTGAATGACAAGGATGAACCCAAAAGTAAAGGTGAAACAGTCGAGGGATCATACGCAGTATTCACCCAGTCCAAGAATTAGTCAGCCTAGCAAGATGATAAAGAAATAAAAAAGGAGCGAGCTCAACTAGAAATTTCAATTTCCAAATGAGGAACTTCTCTACCTTTCTAGCCAAAGGACTTGGTGGTTGCTAAAAAAGTAAGTACCCCAAAAATTTCTACACCTTCAACTTCAAATTTGTAGATCAGTCCTCCACCTCCCAAAAACCAAAAGGATGAAATCCCATCCTCTCTTCTTGGTCCATTTCAATCATTTGACATAATTGACCATGTCAAGAAAACCAAAATTAAAATGACTGAATTTGAATTCCTACAAGCCAACCTTGAGTAGTTGGACAGGTTGGTGGAATGTGTGAAGAATACAACCATCCTTGTAGGACAAGAGATTATAAAGATAACTCATGATCCCCCAAGGAACATGCTCATCCCAAACAATATTTTCATTACTCCTCCTTCTACCCCTGGGAAAATAGAGCCTTTCAATGTTTCCCTGTTGATAAAGGGTCACAAGCTAAGCAACTGCATCATTGATTCTGGTGCATCTGACAATGTCATGCCTACAAAGTGGCAGAGTCTCTTTGTCTCACACTGACCAAGACATTTGGGAGATGTTTCTCCATGGAGAACAAGCAAGTGCCACTGCTAGGATAGATCAAAGATGCCTAATTTGCGTTTGCAACATTCCTAGACAAGAGAATCAAGATGACAGTCTTGGTGGATGATGTCCCAGCGTCATACGACATTCTGCTGGAATGAAATTTCTACAAGGATTTTGGAGGAGAGTTGAGCATGGACCTATCTGAGGCAAGGATCCCTATCAAAGGCGTCATGAGGAGGCTACTCCCTAAAAAGGAGGCAAAATATGTTGTCACTCAGACATCAGCACCTGAAGCTCAAATTCTAGTTGAGTCTTCAGGAAGGGGTAATTACTTCTTATTCATAGAGGATGCTCATGTTTCAACTGATGAAAGTCCTATAGGTGGTGATCCAAAGATTGATTCAAGCAAAACATCAGAAGAATTGGTAGGGTGCAGTATAGATGAAAAAGGATATTCCCTCTCTAATGAAGAAAAATCTGATAGATCAGTTTTTGATGATGTTTGGATCTAGGAATTTAATGACAACAATTCCTCTACCAATGCTAGAGCTGAGATGGTGTTAATATCTCCTCAAGGGGATATTATTCCTCCTTCACATGAGTTATAGTTTAGCAAATCTAACAACACTATCGAGTATGAATCTCTGTTACTCGGGTTGAAAGCTGCTCAAGACCAATATGTCAAACTCCATGACAAAGGAGATGCTGAGCTAGTGGTTTGTCAGATGTTTGATGTTGACAATCAAGATATGTGCTAGACTAAACCAAAAGAACAACAAGCTATGGTAGTGGACCATACTACTGTGTGTCAAAGTTAGGAGGAGGAACTCTTCGCCAAGAGAGCAAAGAGTTATGGTTTTCAGATTGAAGACTATGTCTTGCCATGGGGCAAGAAGAGAGAACCACAAGGAGTGCGCAAGAAATGTGATTCCTGGTAGAGAGTTCCATCTGCCCATCACCGATTCTAGGGACAAAATGGTTTCTTATTGGTTTATCAGGATGGAATGACATCTTCATTATCTCATAGTGGGCAGTATCTGAATCACTTCAATCCTTGAAGTATCAGATAAGATCATCTGTACATATGTATATTTGTATAGTCTTTGTTATTGCTTTGTGTTGTTTGTTTTCATTTTTTAGAGCCTTTCTTTTTGGGTAGCATGACTCCATAGCCCAATGGCATACTTCAAGGCACTGGAGATTCTAGTTTCTACTCCCCTTAGCTGTTTCAAGTTTTCAACTGAAGGAAGTTCCCCAACTGGAGCCAGCTATTGTCCCCAAAAAAATGTCAATCATTTTTGGGACAACATTTGAATTATTTTGGTCTTACAGACCAAAATCCTCTCTTCCCTTTTTGAAAATTTGTTCTGTTCATTCAAATTGTCCATTCTTTAAGCTTTTCAAAAATTTATGGACTCCACAGGCTCATTTCTACGGACTCCGTAGGTTCATTTCTACGAACTCCATGGGCGGGAATCTATGGACTCTTTCAAGGCTTGAGAGACTTAGAGAAAACTACGGACCAGTTTCTATGGACTCTGCAAGTTTGTATCTATAGACTCAGTTTCTATGGACTCCCCCAGTTCTACGAACTTGAATCTACGGACTCTGCAGGTTAGTTTCTATGGACTCTGTAGGAAAGAAACATGTTCAACAGCTTTAACAGGTAAATTCTCTCAAAGAAACAAGCTCTCAACACTTAGGCAATGAGTGAGTTGGACCATTTCAAAGGCCGAAGGAATTCCTTCAGAAAGGTTTTCCATGGCAAAGTTGTTAAGGCAATTCCTTCAGACAAAATGTCTGAAGGAATAAACCCGACTGAAGAGAAAAGCCCGCGAGAAAATGGCCAAGGCAAAAAAAGACAAAGTAAAGGAATAAGGCCACCTAAAAGATCTCAAAGGGTAGGTACCCTCGTGGGGGACACTTGACACTCAGAAAATGAATAATCTTTCAAGACCTCAAAGGGCAGGTTCTCTCCGAGAAAGATCAAACCTCAAAGTGTAGTAGAAGCCACCACGTGTCCCTTATAAAGTCGAAGTGGAAGATGCCAAGTGTCATCTACCAGGACACAGTTTCTAATAAGTTTTAAAGCTACAGAATGTGCCACGTGTTCTATTATAACTCAATAAAAGCTGACAATTGTCAACATCTGTAATTTCTTCCTTTTATTTTGTAAGGACTATGGTGGGCCCCGGGTGAGTTACTAAGGTCAAGTAGAGCGCGACAAGTATCATCGTTCGCATGAATCCAAATGAGTCCCTAATTTTTCTACAGTGTTTCTAGGAGCTTGGTGGAAGCTTCCATGTGTCATCTTCCATAGGACTCTCAAAAGGTATCTAAATCTTCACAGAACATGCCACATGTCCTGTTAAAACTCAGCAGAGCATGACAAGTGTCTGCATTTCAAGTTCTTATAAAGCTTCTTTCAATAAGCTTCTCTCAGAGTTTCATGGAGGTGACACGTGATGACTGTAGAAGGTTTTAATATGTTTTTCTAAAAAGTAGCAAAAGTTACCACGTGTCCCTTGAAAAGCTTGGTGGAAGCTGACAAGTGTCAACATCCGTAGTTTCTTCCTTTTGCTTCTTTGTTTTGTAAGGACTGTGGTGGGCCTCGAGTGAGTTACTAAGGTCAAGCAAAGCATGCCATGTGTCATCATCCACATGAGTCCAAATGATTCCTAATGTTTCTATATTATTTCTAAAGCTCAGTAAAAGCTGCCACGTGTCATCTTCTGTGGTACTCTCAAAAGATATCTAAAGCTTATAAAAGTTAGAACATGCCACGTGTCACTTGTTAAGATCAGTAGAAAGCAGCGAAAGCAAGTGGGAAAGACATGAACGAATTGCTAAGGAGGATGATGGACCTGAAGACGTCAAATTTAGGACAACCAACTAGCTGTTGGCTTTCAAATGATGATGAACCCGAAGACATCAAATTTGTGGCAATAAAATAGATGTTGATATTTACAGGCTTAAGCGTGAACCTGAATGCATTCAAAGGCCTTAAGGCCAAGGGAAAAGACAAAACTAGAAGAGGGAAAAGATAGATCGAGGGCTCAAATTGTAGCAAGAAAGGGGGAAGACTGAAAATATCTATGCAATAGTTATTCCAGTAGGTAGAACAATCGACCAAGTAGATATTTGAGCCTACAAAAATTGAAGGCACGTCCTATTTGTCTCATTTAGGGTAAAGGTGAGGTAGACAGATGCATAGACATCAGGTGATAGACCATATGACTTAGGCCTAGGAGAAGACATTCGAGATGAATTAACACGCCACAGTTAAGACAACCACCCTGTTCCAGCATGGCCCTCTTTGACAAAACTAGAAATGCATTCAATGCATTAAGTGTGACATGGGCCGTTCCATGGAATAAAGTGCCAAGCCTTTCTTGGCTAATATATATTTTATTCTCTTGTATCATTCTAAGGGAGATCTTCTCATTACCAGAAGTAAAACTCTACCCAAATTGAAAGGCATTACTAAGACTTTGAGCTCAGATTGTTAATCATATTTCTTTGTTTGAATCAGAAAGCAAGTTACTTTCAAACTTTGTGCTGTTATAGCTTGTATCATTTTAGGATATTGTTCTCATGTCTATTTCCTAAATGTATTCTTGTTTATTCAATTTAACAAGCAGAACTAGTGGAAGTAATCAGGTAGGTGTATTGAAGCTAACTATGGAGAGACTTTGTGCCCCCACAATTGCCTTTAGTGTGTTTTCTTTCTATTCTTATGTAAAGGATCTTGGGATGACTTTGTGTCCTCATTATCCTTCGTATTTCACTCTTGGGAAGTCAAGGTGGAGACTTTGTGCTACATCTTAGTCTGCTAGTTACTACGCCTTTGGTTACCAGTTACTTGTCACTACCTGAAAGAACTCCTGCTATCTCCTACAAGATTACTTCTAAAAGAAGAGAAGTGCCTTCAGTGTCTTCACCAGGATTTTATCCTCTATTTTTGAACATCATCTCTGAAAAAAGAGAGATGGATGGTATTATCCTACCCCTGAGTGTTATTTTTTGCATATATATATAGTATATAGCATCTCATACTTATAGGGAACCTCCCCTTGATGAGAGGAGAGATTTTTCCCCTGTTGATGTAGTAAACCTGCACACCTGGCCAACCAATCTCCCTATGCTGTGGTTGAAGAGACCTATTTTGCTCACCAGTTAGCTAGTTGACAAAATATTCATCCAACAAAATGGATCCCTCTCTTGGGCATGACTTGACTCTGCCAAGATTAATCTTTATAACCTCTTGAGATAAATAGATGACTATTTTAGATTTCATTATTTTGGTATAGTGTTAATGTCATTTTAATTTACACATATGGTAGAAATATCTCCCTTGTCAAGTCCTAATCTCACCTAGCTACTAGTTTATCTTGTTATATAGGTCATGTTTAGTGTTTAATGTCATTTGATTAAAGCTAGCAAGTGGATACATTGACTGGTTAGTGCCTTAAATCAGGCCTTTCCATCACTTCCCTTAGGTTTTAATCACTTGGTGAACGTCACATGAAATATTGATGCATAGAAAACATTTGGAGTTATAGATTCAATCTTTTGCTTGTCTCATTAGTGTTTTTAAAAGTTCAAATAGAGTAGATGAGTAATCCATTTAGTTGCATCACCAACATTAGATTAGATTTCCCTTTCAGTTATCTTTCTCCCCCTTTTCACCCTAGAAATTAGTAGGTTTTGGTGGAAATGAGTAAAGTGATACATCAGAGGAGCTAGGCTTGTTGAAAAATCCTAGAGGTCTTACCCAAGATTAGGTAAGCCATAGCCTAGGGTCATTCCTATGTTGGATTAGATTTGAGTAGAGGACTTGAACAATCCTTTGCTCAGCTAGCATGTAATCTAGGTCTATAACAAGAGGTGGAGGATCAATTCTATCCTAGGGATGAGGGGGTGTTACACCAATAGTTAGAGGAGTGGACATAGTGAGGGGTTGTGATTGTGTTTGAATTTTAAGAGCATAATTATTTTACTAGTAATACTAAAAATCATACACCTCTTTAATGACATCTTTAGGCTCATTGCACTCTTGAATAGGTAACTTGAGTGTTTTGAATACCATGGTAGTGATTGGAGGTCTCAATGTAATAGTGGTATCAAAAAGGTTGGAGACATTTTGGTAGTTAGGAACTACCTCATATCCTTTCATTTCCTTTAAAAGAATATTGAAAATGTTGCAAAATTCAATGTAATCTAGTTATTTATGTTGGTGTCAGGAGCTTGCTCCACCAATAGAGCACATATGATTACTTCTTGTATTAGCAACTAAACACATAATTTAACTAGAAGTAACAAGTAACTAGAAATATGAAACAACACACGAATATGAGAGACAATACACAATTGTATTAATAATCACTCAGAAGAAAATACAATAAAGAAGATGCCACTTATTCTTCCACCTCAAAGGCTTGCCACACCTCAAGACCTTCTTCCCTCTCTCTCGGTCCCAACAATCAACTCCAATACAGAATTGATGTTCACCTCCACCAGTCAGTAACACGCTGCCAGTACACCAAGTACACAACCGTACTCCAAGTAGATCTCCTACTCTCTGCTGCTACCTATAAATCACTAGACCTTACTCACCATTGTAGATCTCCAAAAGAAGCCATGCACACCTACTGACCAAGATCATACATATACAAAGAACCCTTCTGATTCTCCAAACCAGCAGCCAAACTTGGTACTGTGGCACTAGGAGGAACACACCATTGCTCACCTCTCTCTAAAGAAGCTTATTTAGCTCTCTTACTCCCTAGCACTCTAGTTTACAATACAACCCATGAGTCCATATATAGATCTCATGCTTACAATAATTAGACTATCCTAATTACAATAATTAGACACGCAACTCAAGACTATAATTAGCCTTTACATGCAAACTCTCAGTTCAACAAACTAACTGTCCATGCAATGAACAGTTCTGGAACCGCCACAAGCGACCGACGTCGGTCCCTGCCTGCCTGGAGGTGACCGACATCGGCCGACCTCTTGCCAATGCCGGTTGTCTTCAGCTCACACCTACCGATGTCAGTTGCCTTCTGCACTGCACTCTGCCGACGCTAGTCTCCCTATAACTCAACAACCTCCTCCATGTTTGCACTAGTTGAAGCTTTTAGCTCCACATCCTAACAATCTCCCACTTGGAGATAAATAGCTGCAACTATACCTATACCTGTACACCATCTAATTTTATTCCCTAGCCTGTATCCCTCTTCAAGCTTAATCCTGAAGACCAACCACCACACACCTTGTGATGCTCTACCTGTCATCCAAATCTCTTGCCACATCCGCATCTACGAACCCCTGTAGAAAAGAACTTGACCCTACATAGCATGTGCACCTGCTACTGGTCCCTCTAAGAATCTACTAAACTGCCCTCCAGTACTTCTTTCCTGAATTGGCTCCAAATTTTTTGACAACTCCCAATGCTTGGGAAACCTCAGGTCTACACTAGACCTCATGTGATTTCGAACACTTGTTCTAAGCTCTGCTTGAACTGTCCAGCCCTTGGTGTGCTTTTCAATTCTGCATCCTGAATCTTAAACCCCGTCAACACCATCTTCACATCAGCTCCCACTAGAGACAAAATCTCCATGTCTCTTATGCCAAAGAATTTCACTGCTCCAAATTCTTCATGACATACCTCTGAACTAACCTTACCCTTAGCTCAACAAATCCCTGTATGTATAAACCTGCTAGCAAATCACCCACATACAGTAACTAGATAGTGTCATGACTCATTATCCACCTGGTAAGATAAAACCACAATAGTTACACTGACATTGACTGAAGCCATGCTTAGTCATCCACCTGTCAAACCCTGTACCACTGTCCTGTAGCTACCTCAAGACCAAATGCCTTAGCCTTCTGTCTCACGTATCCATCCACTCTCTTCTTTAACTTGGGAATCCATCCCTCATCCAGTGCTTTCTTCCAGTTGACAACTCCACCAACAAATAACTGTTTGGTTCTTCTCCAAGGACTCACTCCTCATCCATGCCAAGCTCCCACTATTTCTAGATTCTACTTGCATTGCTTCTTCACATCTTCCTAGTTCTTGACCATCAGTAAGCAATATAAAGAAGGTGAACAATGAATATGAGGTTCACTTACCCTTTCTAACCTCCATATGGGCATTTAAGACTTGTTGACAGCTTGCTGTCCGCCCACCATTCATTCCAATGACCGATCTCGGTCATCTCCTAGTCTGCAACCGATTGATGTTGGTTTCCTGTGCTGACCTTGACTACTGATGTCATCTCTCTGGTTGATGCCAGTATCCCTTCTGCCGACGTCAGTTCCTGCTTGACCGACGTTGGTCATTCGATTGCCGACATCAGTTACTATCTGATTGATGTCGGTACCTGTGTTCGCCTATGAGTGATAACTTTTTACCTGCAAGCTCTCCATGGATCAAAACCTTATTCAAATCAACATAGCCCTGCTCAGAATAATTCAGTCCACTTTGCTGATCTCTGTCCATCATCTCCTCCATGAACACCAAGGCTTTCTAGTTCTTAAGTTTATCAAAAACATCTATCTTCTGCTTAAGAACCTGCATTCCCCTCCTACATATGTGACCAAGCCTACAAAGCCACATCTCTGCAACAAAAGGTGAATCAGTAATATAAGTAGATAGATAAAGGATACCTACTTTCTTACCACCATCTAATTCAAGTATATCCACTGTGAGAGTTACAGTGCATCTCCCATCACCCAACTTTTCTAAAGAAATTAGACTAATCTCCAAGACTGGTACCTGCATAACCTCCTTCAACACCTACGTGTTATCCGTCTGCAATTTCAGCTTCACTTCCCCTTCGTCAATAATCTAACAAGGCTCACCAACCCCTAAATAAATCTCTCCAAAGTCTCCAAAGACATACCTATGAAAAGATGCTCTATTTTGGGCTGCATGGAAAGAGGCAAAAGAATCTGTAAACAAAGATTCTACTTTATCCAGAGCACCCTATGCAACATCACCTGCAATATCTGCTTTTACACGCTGATCTTCTATCGACCAACAATCTCCTTTTCCCTGCTCTTTCTTTCCATCAATTAGACCATTCGTGCTCTTCAGTTTCTCCATTCGTAGCTTACTTTCTTCTGCCATTGCTATACTCCCACTCAATCTGAAACCCTTGAGAGTGACCTGTAATCAAAAACACTACCAGATCTAAAACCACCTGTTAGTCAACCCAACCAAAAGCTCTGATACCACTTGATGGTATCAGCTCTTGAACCTACAACCAGGCTCTGATACCACTTGTCAGGAGCTTGCTCCACCAATAGAGCACATATGATTACTTCTTGTATTAGCAACTAAACACAGAATTTAACCAGAAGTAACAAGTAACTAGAAATATGAAACAACACACGAATATGAGAGACAATACACAATTGTATTAATAATCACTCAAGAAAATATAATAAAGAAGATGCCACTTCTTCTTCCACCTCAAAGGCTCGCCACACCTCAAGACCTTCTTCCCTCTCTCTCTCGGTCCCAACAATCAACTCCAATACAGAATTGATGTTCACCTCCACCATCAGTAACACGCTACCAAGTACACAACTGTACTCCAAGTAGATCTCCTACTCTCTGCTGCTACCTGCACATCACTAGACCTTACTCACCATTGTAGATCTCCAAAAGAAGCCATGCACACCTGCTGACCAAGATCATACATATACAAAGAACCCTTCTGATTCTCCAAACTAGCACCCAAACTTGGTACTGTGGCACTAGGAGGAACACACCATTGCTCACCTCTCTCTGAAGGAGCTTATTTAGCTCTCTTACTCCCTAGCACTCTAGTTTACAATACAGCCCATGAGTCCATATATAGATCTCATTCTTACAATAATTAGACTATCCTAATTACAATAATTAGACACACAACTCAAGACTATAATTAGCCTTTACATGCAAACTCTCGGTTCAATGAACTAACTGTCTGTGCAACGAACAGTTTTGGAACTACCACAGGCGATCGACATCGGTCCCTGCTTGCCTAGAGGTGACCGACGTCGACCGACCTCCTGCCGATGCTGATTGTCTTCAGCTCGCACCTGCGGATGTTGGTTGCCTTCTGCACTGCACTCTGCCGACACCGGTCTCCCTGGAACTCAACAACCTCCTCCATGTTTGCACCAGTTGAAGGTTTTAGCTCCACATCCTAACAGTTGGGTAGTGTTATGCACTTAGAACTTCTTTAGTAAGGCCATTTCATAGATATTTAGCTTAAGCAATTTATTAGGTGAATGTTTTGGTTGGTTATTAGAGTGGTTAAAGGGATGGTTGTATCTTTGGTAGGCAAAATTCCTGTTGGAATTTTCCCTACCATTTTTTTAAATCCTACATTCAAATGCCTAAGAAGCCATTGCTAAGCTTTTACACCATGTGTTTTATAACATATAATTCATTCTTGGTAGAATATTGAGGTATACTTTGGACATTGTTTATATTAGGGGATAATAATTCAACATCAACCTTGCCAAGGAAGCCTAAGTGTTGGTTAGGTATAGTATGTTGTAAGGGAAGTTGGTTGATCATGGGCATATGATATGGCATTGGTACATTATGATTGACATTGAGGATAGGGTTGAAGGTTGGAAAATTATCTAGTATGTTTAGGATGGCCACCACCATTTGGCCTAGGGGTTTAGCTACCTATCCACCTTAATGGTTTTAGCATAGGCAAGTGGAAAATCCACTATAAGGGGATCTCTGAGTAAGAACATAGTAGTCCAAGGGTCTAAAGAATTTTTATGCATATTCAAAGCTAAATGAGCATCTAGTAGAGCATCTAGTATATATATCATGGTGAACCACTTATAAATCTTCTAAAACTTATCATTGAATGTTCTGATGGGTTCATTCATTTATCTTTTTATGAGAGTAAACTATAAATATAGGACATTAGGACAATAAATTACTTGAATTAGGTGATAAGTGTTGTTGAATTGAACTCATCTCACAATGGAGTTATTAGGTAGGTTTAAAAAATAATCATAAGTGATGTCCATTAGGGTGAATAAGAAGAGCCTACAAGCTACATGTCCATGCTCAACATTTAGGAGTATGAGATCTATAAAAATTTAATGCTCTTTGGTAGTGCACCCCTCATTGGGTGTAAACCATGGTATATATCTCTCTGAGTTTTTTGGGTTGGTTATGGATAACTCTAGAAACATTGATGGAATATCCAACCAACTAGGCCATGAGTAAAAGGTTGTCCATGGGTATATGGTTGTTTGGAAAGGAGTGGGTGGATGAATTACATGGGTTTACCAGGGATCTTGGTCTACCTTTATTGTACCTACTTATCATATGAAACTATAAGGGTGAGATTAACAACTATCTAGGACTATAAATATATCTATTAATACATGTAGAGGGCTCCAAATTTCTCATAAGTCAGATGATGGCCTTAGGTACTAGTGTGCAACCCTCCTAGCACCGTTTTTATTCCATTGTTGGGACTTCAAAATGTACCTATTTGACTAGGTATATTCAAAATTATTGAGAGAGTTAAGGGGATTTCATCCTTTTATTTTTAGACTATTGTTGATACATTACTTTAGACATCTATTCCTAACACCATTGTGTTGAATTTGTCAATCTTAAAATTTGTGAAAAAGCACAAATTGGGCCAAAATCACTTAAACACACTAAATGGTTCGAGCTTGTCTTATACAAGTTTAAATTTAGGATAATGTATCCCTAAATGGGGCAATTCATTTTATGTGATTAATAAATTTTATTAAATCATTTTGAGTCAAAATGATGAAAACACATTTTGGTGCTCTGGATCACTCTTTTCTTCTAATTCAGAAGCACATGACACATGCATGTGTTATTTTATGTCAACAATGTCCTAAATGGGATATTAGTCCATACACAACTAACATCACATTCTAATTCCACTCCAATCGAATTACAACCCAATAATATGACATTCTGACCAGTTTGATTAATAATAGTGTGTAACCAATTTCTAAATAATTATTTAAAAGTTGATTAATCTCACTTTGGAAAAATAGTCCAAATCAAGAGATTAAATGAAAAATCCATGGAAGTTATTGAATATATTTTATTTGGAAATTGATTCTTAATATCTACATCATCAAATGACATCATTTATGTGGCAGTATCCATAAGCCATAAATGTAACAAATATCAAGCTTTAGGCCTCCCATGCCTCTTTAATGCCCCTTTCTTTATGAGGGTATTTATGGATTAATTATATAAAATTGGATTAATTCATGGTCATAAATATTTATCTCAACATGGACAGTTATGGTTGATCATGAACAAATTCAAAAATCTATAAATAAGAGGGTCAAGGTCACCATTTTAAAGCTTTATTTGTGTAAACTTATTATGCATAATTCTCTCCATAAGCCATTTGTGTGTGGTGTTTATTATGCTTAATTTTCAATAGGATAGCTTCAAGATAGGTATAACATTGATTCAAATGTCATGAACGTAGTTTCATTGGCATATAAGAGATGATGGAGGAACTTTGTCTTGCATCATTGACGAAGACTTGAGCACCAAATCAGGGGAAAAATCATGTTTTGAGCCACAATTGGATGATGGTATGTTTTTGGGAAGGTATTGTATATGTGATTTATTTCATTTGATCTTAATTGTCATTTTCCAAACCCCATTGAAGGATTTGGCTTAGTTAGTTATGGTCTTATGCATTTTTTTTTGAGTTTTCTTGACTAATGCTTGATCTAACTATATTTGGTTTCCATCTCTACATCTTGGCACACTCGATGGGACTATGCATCCCATTCAATCAAGGAGACCAACTTGGAAATCTTATATTTCCTAAAAAGTCCTTAAAAATCCTTAAAAATCAAGTTTTTATCATTATTTTCCCATGTTTTTGACATTTTTTATTAATGCACAGTTTACATAGTGACTGGTATCGGTCCTATGTAATTGACATTGGTTTTAGTGTAGGGCAGTACATAAAAGAAAAATTGGATTTTTAAAGCTTTATTGAAGATTACAAGTTGTTATTTTGGTTTTTATGTCTCTATCTGAACATTATATTGCATGATCTAGAGCTTTGCTAGAGATTTTATTTTAACTTGGGATAACAAGTGTTTTTTGTGAAAAACATTGTTTGCCTAAGGGTTCATAGGTAATCAATATTAGTTTTTATCAATCAACATCAATTCTTTTATGACTAACATTAGCTATTTTATGATTTACATCGGTCTTGTTATAACCGACATCGGTCACTATTGAGCGTTATCGGTCTCTATGTAAGAAACATAGAGAACCCAAGAACACGTTTTTAAAACTTGATTGTTTCATTGATAATTGTGATTCAAAGCAAAAGGAAACCCTCTACCATTTGTAGGTCACACGCATGGAAAAGTGACAAATTTGAGCATGATTAAGTTTTGAACCTTCCCTTTGGTTTTAAAAAGGAACCTATATGTTTTTAAGTTAAGTTGTTTTGTGAAGGTTTTTTAAAGTTTGCAACTAAGGCCAAAGGGCCAAGAACTTCATCAAAAACTTCACTTTTGGTGCATAAAATTTACACTCACTTAAATTTCAAAGTTTTAGTGCATAGAATTTACACTCACTTATATTTTAAAGTTTTTAAAATTGTGTTATTTTATACTAGATCATTTAGTACTTGTTTGTTTGTGCAAAATGAAGAGTGCATGTATGCTCTCCCTCATCCCCTTTAGGGAGCTTAGGTGACAAAAATCACTTCTTCCTTGCAATTATGCCTTGTCCAAGGCATGAAAAGAATGTCGTTAAGGCTCTCCCAAAAACTCGTATGGTTTGGGTGATCTAATCACAACCTCTAAAGTATTTTCACTTAGATCATTTATTTAATTCATCTTGGCTTGTGAGGGGGAGTTCATAGCTTCTTCATGAGTTCTTTAGGAAAGATTTGACATGAGGTTTCATCTCCTAACATTGTTTCAACCCTGCTCCATGGTGAGGTATATAAATTAGGGCACGTATACTATAAGATCTAGGGGGTTGAGTGTTTAACCTCTCCTTTTGTAATGAAAACTTGAGCTATGTCTGGTTAACCAGGGGATTCCACTAAGAAATACAAAGATGGAATCACTATGCAAATGATTATACCCTTGCATAGTAATTTAATCGATATTATCTCAATTGACATGAGGCATTTCTAGTGTTAATAACACTTGGGACCATCTAGATGGTTGAAAATTTAAATTTTAGAACAACCCCACTTATTGAGGAGATATTATTGATGCAGGATGATTAGCTTAAAGGTCCATGTCACCGTATAATCTCTTGGGAGAAGGGGGTGTAAAAAACCTAATACTTCATGCACTTTTATTTTTGGATTAACACTTAAATCCTTTGAAGAGCATGTATATAGATGGATTTCAACAATATGATGCAACCTTATTAGTTTAGGGTTTAGGATGTTATAATTAGTTATATTTGTCTTTTCCTTTACTTGCTTGGTATTGATTTGAGTCCAAAACTTCTTTATAAACAAAACACATCAACCAAACACATTTTTGGTCCACCTCTTTCTTTGAACAAGGGAGGCGTTATGTTGACCAAATCCAAATAATATTTTTCCTTGTTCAAATCCTCATTTGAAACATTGTGTTTGTATTGTCTAAACAACATTATTATGCTACCCATTTGAGTCTAAACCATTTTCAAAAAATCTTTAAGTCCTTCACTTTTTAAAATTCAAATTTGAAATCTCACCTTTCTAAGTTCTAGGCCAACATGTTAATTAGTTTACAATTTGCACTTAGTTTGATTTAATTTGGGTATGATTTCCCATTTAGGTCAAAGGCCATTTATAGACTCATCATCATCTGATCATTGTGAACTTAGGTCATCTAGTGTAACGCTCACACTCTAAGTTATAGAACACATTTTTATTCTTATTCCTATTACCATGTGGTAGCATTATGCTTCCCATTTGGTTTTAGTTTTATAGATATGAATTCTTACAAGTTTTCACATCTTGACTTTCTTAGTTTGCATTGTTCCTTCCTAATCTGAAGGAATTTCTTCTAATTTGCTAATAGAAACTCATCAAAATTGAACTAGCTTTTACAGTATTGATACATCTTTAAACCTATGTTTGGTGTACTAGTTTACACTTTAGGTTTTTGAGTTATCATACCCTTTTCTAATTTAACAATTTAAACCCACCAAAGTTGAGTAATTTTGTGAATCATCTATTCTAATTATGTGGTACTACGCCACCTTATATTTTATTATAGTCTCTTTTGCCTTGTCATTTATTTGGAGAAAATCAAAACACACCTTTGTTAATATTTGAAAACATTCTCCAAATATTATAAAATGTAGAGAACCACCTTCTAGACATGATGCAAAGGTACACTCATAGTGGGGTCTCTTATAGACCTATTTATGAGGAAGAGCACTTTTATGATGGATATGATAATTCTGTGGTATTTGAGGACATTCCCACAAATTTAGGATCTGAAGAAGATTAATTTAAACATCAACCACTAGAGGACAAATACAAAACACTCCTAAGGTTGATTGAATCAATTCTAGATTGCCATCAGATTTTTCTATGGAATAATTGCATACCTTGGTTAGGGTATAAAAATAATAGTGAGAACAATCCCTCACACATATTACAGAAACAAATGTTGCTTCTTCTATAAAAGGTAAGGAAGTACTAGTAGAGTCAACACATAATGATCAAGATCTTGTTACCAAGATCAAGAAGATAAGTCAATGCTATGTAGACCAACTTATCATAGACTTGACAAATTCTTTAGTTACCACTTACATACATAATAATGATTCCAAGGATCAAGGGAATGTAGTTGAACTGATGCAATACACTTTAGTTAATATCACACCTATGATGGATCAAGATGTCTTAATTAAATAACCTAAGTCCCAAGAGGTTCTGCAACATGCTTCGCTAGACATGGAGCATACTTTTTTTAATCATCAAGAACCTCTTGTTTCTTCACAAAATCAAGGACCAAAACATTCAGTGAGTATTGAGGAGATTGTTCAATGTTTTTTGGCTAGTTCATCTCATCCAACATGTATTTTGGTGAATAGACCATAGACTCCCCAAAATTAATAGAACACTTTTAATTGAAGGTGGCTAACTTCAGGGAATGTTTATCAACCTAAGAATCAAAGGCTTACTTACTCGACTCAATGATTAAACCAAAATAAAGTCACAGATCATAAGGTGTATATCCCCAATAAATCCACATAATAGGGGCATATACCACCAAAATAGAATTATATTCCACCCACCACTACACCAAATATGCAAGAGTGGAATTCAATGAAATAAATTGTGTCATGATTGAAGATAGGAAATAAAATTAAGAAGTACAAATTTTATGAGATATATCTATATCCATTCGATTTGAGTATTATCCAAGTCCCCTTTTTGCCTCATTTTGAGGCACCCAAATTTGAAAATTACAAAGGAAAGGTTGACCCTTGTGAACACATTTAGGCATTTTTTGTATTATGCCAAGAAGTAGCTTACAGTGGCATTTATTTACTTCATTTGTTTATGTGAAGTTTAATGAGACAAGATTTATACTAGCTTCTTAAATTATCCAAGGGATTGGTATTGAAATGACCTATCTAAAATATTTTTATACCATTTCTATTATAATATTGAGCATGAATTGACCATTGTTGACTTGTGTAAAACCAAACAATGAGATGGAGAAAGATTCGTAACATATCTAAAATGATGGAGAGCATTAGCTATATGATTTCAATATAATTTACTAGACAAATAGCTGGCTGAAATCTTTTCATATAAACTACATCCTAAGGTGGTGCATAATCTATGGTTCACTTTTGCAAACACATTTGAAGAAATTATAGACAAGGGTGTGCAGATTAAGAAGGCACTTATTTCAAAAATCCTTGTCAAGATTTATTTATAGGGTCAACTGTCAAATCAAACTTAATATCCTAGTCAAAATATTACAATAGAGAAACCCAATGGGTTCAACAAGAACAAAAACATAGTAAAAAATGGAGTAACTGAATCAATACATGTACAAATGGTGCAGGCTCTACCAGCTCTAAATGTGCAATCAGCACCACCTAATCCACCAAACATTTTGTAAAGAGTCCCTCCCTAAAGGGTATTTAATAATAATTTCATAGTCTTTAGCAAACTAGGAGATCCTATTAAGGCTGTGTTCCAAAAGCTCATAACAATTAATTGATTGTATAGACTATATCAAGGCCATTTATTGAAGATCAACCCAAACTAGATTGATATCAGGCAAATGAATTTTGAAACTTCCATCATATTGTTGGTCACGATGCTTATCCTTGTGTCCAATTGTGACACCTTATTGAAGATTTGATCGAGAGTCGTGAAGTTGAGATAAAACTTGCTCCATAGGACACTAATAAAGATGTGGGAATCTACAAAGATCTATTTCCTTGACATAATCAACAACTACCAATGAACAACTCAAACCAAGGATAGAATCAATAACAAAATCAGAATCAAGGTCACAATCATAAGTAACATGATCATAATTAGGATCATAATACCCATGCTAATAACTTGGATTATAAAAACATGCCTTACAACCACAATAACACCATGGGGCATATTTATATAAACCGCATTGCCACTATCACTTTTAAATCCCATGAATTATCCCATACTCCTCACAATACTGGATCCATTATTATAGGGTCAAAATCCTCTCCCTCAAGTAACATTGCATCGAGTTCACGTAATTTTATTATGCCTATGTTTGCACAGGTTACTATTTATGGACCCCATTCTTCCTCTAATTATAATAGCTCCTCATTGACTTGAATTGTTCTAATACAACTAGATGCCTGTGAGTCACCCTCCAAGGCCCTTTGCCTTCATCTTCAAATTATAATGGCTCCTTGCCACATCTAGATTAAACAATTACAACTAGATGCTTGTGAGTTACTCTTTAGGGCCCTTTTCCCTCTTCTTCTACCATTGAACCCAACATGAACATTATGCCTTTGAGTCCAAATCCAAACATTGTGCTAGTCAAGGCTAAACCATCTCATCCTACTATTGGAAAGCCTTATTATCTATTAAACCAATTGATTAAAACCCTTGCGTAGATTTTTATTTTAGATATTTTGTGTACATCTAAAATCCATAGAACTATTTTAAATGAACTTTTACAACAATCTACTATTCCCCAAGATATTAATCCTAAATAGTTCCAAACACTAGTTGAACATTTATCTTTATTTTAACAGTTCACATTTGATCAAAAAGACATGTCCACCCTAGGTCTAAGCCATAATACCCCCTTGTATATATAGGTCATCATTGAAAACCATAAGATCAACCAGGTTCTTATAGATTATGGTTTGGGGCTAAACATAGTGTCCTTCAAATTGGTATAGAGATTAGGCTACACTATGAAGGACATTCAACCAAAATAATCACCATAAAGGCTTATGACAATGCTGAAAGGGAATATTTTGGTACCATTTGTTTGCCAATCATTATTGGGTGTATGTCCCATCACACTTTGTTACATATTGTGGATATTTAGTTGCCTTAACATACTTCTTGATAATCTTTGGATCCATGAAGTATTGGCCATTCCATCCACCTTGCATAAGTGCCTTAAGTTTTTCCATGATGGGATTGAGGTCATTATCCCTGCCAATCTACAACCTTATCAATATTGTAAACATCTAGAGGCTGATTTTTGTAATTATAACTATTGTCTTGGTTTTAAATTCATTACAAATAAGAATAAGGAAATAGTTTTTCTTTTACCTAAATCCAATTATATCAACCCTAGTGACCTTGCATCCATTTAGGCTAATCCATTTCCTACAACTCTTAAAAAATAGGATGTTATAGAAAATGTGGGCATTTCCACATACTGTCTCATGGACACCTTCCATATTGATAATTTGCCAAAGTCTCCCAAAATATTTGGTAAACCCAAACCTTCCAAAATACCTAATAGACCTAGTTTGATTTAGCAACAGAAGAAGGAAAAAAAGAAACCACCAACGGTATTTTTACCTACTACTTCACCAAAATAGGATTGAGAGGATTTCAATGAAGGAAATTGGTTATATTTTGATGAGATTACTAATTATTTTCATAATCCAAAATATTCTATCCTTAATCAGATCATGGATAATTTTGATTATATAAGGAGAGGCCTTAACCCATGAGCGTAAGGAATCTTGGAACCTTTATCTTGGAACCTTTATCAGTTGGTATACCTAATTTGAATCACAGTCTTGGATTTATACCACCTAGGGGTGACCTCATGACTTTTAATAGTGATTATTCTAAATTGACTAGTGATAAGACTCTTCGTAGTGACATAACATTCAATCATAGCCTTTTTGATGATATTATTGACACAAATTTATTTGATTCAAATGCCATTAAGACCTTAACACCTTATTATCCCCTATGCCTTTATCATCCCAAACTCATTGATTGGGACCAGTGAAATTTAGTCATACACCTTGATAAATTCTAGAATGAAGAATGAATTGCAAAATACATGGGCCTCAAAGATAGATTTCCCATTGGTGATCATAAACAAGGATTTGACTTTTATTTGGATCATTCTACCTAATTTTGAGATCAGGTAAAATTTATTGGTCATAACAAAGATAAAATATCAAGATATTTGGGTGAAAACCTCTTTGAGGTGCTCGTTGGTTAATGAAAAAGTAAAGATAAAGACAAGCCCTTGAGTGAAAACCTATTTTAGGTGCTCTTAGATGGGAAAGTTTGCTCATCCCCAAAGGATGCACAAGGTTCATCAAGTCCTAGTTCTATAACAAGTACTAGCATCATGTCAAAATAACAAGTCTTTGAGCATCTTGCTCTTGAATTTCCTAAGATTTTTGATAGTTGGCCATTACTTGATTTGGTAGATTTAGATTTATCACATTATCCAAAGATTTGGGAAGAACAACATGAAATTGTAGTAGAACAAGATGATCATGATCATATATTACCTACTATTATTGAAGATGGTTCTACACTCCTTGTAGGAAACACTATTGAAGTAAACTTAGGGACACACGAAGATCCCAAAATGTTTACCTTAGAGATTCCCTTACTAAAACAAAATGAGAACACATTATATCCATTTTGATGGATTTAATTGTCATTTTTTCATGGGAATATTTTAAGATGCTAGGCTTAGACCCTCACTTGGTTGTACATTACCTTGTTGTTCATCCAGATGCCAAGCCAGTCAAAAACAAAATTGAGGAAGATGTATCCATGCATTGATCTATTGGTAAAAGCTGAATTGGAGAAATTATTGGGAGTAGGATTCATTAGAACATTGGACTATTTTGAATAGATATTAAACATAGTTTCAAGTAGAAAAAATCCATAGGATATACATCTTTATACTGATTTCAAAGATATCAACAAAGCATGCATGAAAGATGATTTTCCTCTGCCCAACTTGACATGATTGTTGATTCTACTATTGGGTACGAGATGTTGTTCCTCATGGATGGATTTTTGGGATACAATAAAATCAAGATAACCCAATAATATCAACACAAGACTACATTCATCACTTTATGGGTAACATTCTGTTATCAAGTCATGTCATTTAGATTGAAGAATGCTGGAGCCACTTATCAGTGTGCCATGACTATCATATTCCATGACATGATGTATGATATTATTGAAGAATAAATTAATGACATCCTAAATAAATAAAAAATAGGTGTTGGACATCCTAATGTTTTACGAAGAATCTTGGAGAGACTTCATGAATATAAAATTTGCCTAAATCCTAATAAGTGTGTTTTTGACATCACTTTAGGAAAATTACTAGGGTTTATTGTATCTCAAAGAGGGATCAAAGTAGATCATGCTAAGGTCAAGGAAATTATTAAAATTCCTCCACCTTTAAATCTTAAACAAATCTGATGCCTACAAGGAAAGATTTAGTCTATTCATAGGTTCATTTATCAATTGGCAGATAAGTGTCACACATTTACACATCTCTTGAAGAAAGGGGCCACATTTCAATGGGGTAAAGAATGTCAATTAACATTTGTGAATCTCATAACATATTTGGCCAACCCACCAATTTTGAGACCACTAATACCTAGACAACCACTGCTTATTTACATTTCAATGACTGAACATGTAATGGGGGCACTTTTGGCCCAACATGATGATCAAAGTAAAGAACATGTAATTTATTATTTAAGCTATACATTTATGGGTTATGAACATAATTATATGCTTATTACAAAGGCATGTTTAGCTATGATGTTCATATCCCAAAAGTTATGACACTACATGTTGAACAATAAAACAATTATTATTACTAAAGTGTATCCTCTCAAATTCTTATTATCCAAGATAGATCTCACAGGATGTATGGAAAAATGGGTCATTATTTTAAGTGAGTTTGATGTTGAGTATTAGAATTAGAAAGCCATCAAAGGGCAAGTTATTGCTGATCAAATCATAGAAGCCCTTATTATAGACACTCAACCACTCAGATTTGACTTTCCAAATAATTCTATCATGACAATAGAAGAAGTAAAACATGATCCTAAATAGGGGAAACTATATTTTGGTGGTTTCTTCACTTATCATGGATTTAAAACCTACATTTTATTGATTACACCATAAGGGGATTTGATTCCCAAAGCATTTCACATCAATTTTCATTATACCAACAATATGGTCGAGTATGATGCACTTGTTACAAGACTTCATCTTGTAATGCAGTGGGATATCAGACACTTAATGGTCTATGAGGATTCCCAATTGATTATCAATCATACCACTGATCAGTATCAAACTAGAGATGACAAGTTTTTTCCCTAAAATCACATTATGGATAATCTCATGACTCATTTTAAATATCTGCAATTTGAATAAGTACCAAGGGCCAATAATAGATCTATCAATTGAATAGAAATAATTGGGTCTATGATACAAATCAAAAGTAGTGTTAAAGAGTATCAATTTCTCATTGAAAATATTCTATAGCATGCACATGTCTTTCCAGATTTAAAAAGGGTATGCTCCATTATTGGTCCCAATCCCCCACCTAAACTGCCTTGGTTTTAAGAATTTTATAATTATTTCCATGATCATGTTTTTCCACCTGATCTTTATAATAATCATCAAAAACTTTTCCTTCACTGCATAGCTCATTATACCCTCCTTGTAAATATACTTTATCACAAAGTTTATGATGTAATGCTACTTCATTATTTATCTTCAAGATAATCTAAGTTAGCGCTTAAGGAAGTTCATGAAGGAATGTGTGGGGCCCACACCAATAGTGTAGTCTTAGCTAAAAAACTCCTTAGAATAGGTTACTATTAGCCCAAAATGGAGATAGATGCTTATAATTACATAAGGAAGTGTGTTCCTTGTCAACAACATGGAAATATGATACATGTACCTTCTTTGCCACTATAATCGATCATTACACCATGGCCATTTTTAACATGGGGCCTTGATCTCATCAAGAAAATAAACCCAACATATTTAGTTGTCCATAAACATATTTTAAATACTATCAAGTATTTTACTAAGTGGATTGAGGCCAATCCTCTCATTTACATCACCGATAGGCAAATTACCAAGTTTATACATTACCATATCATCTATCGATATAGCATCCTAACTCACATTATATCCAATAATGGTGGATCATTTATAAACAAATATGTTAAAGACCTTTGTGTAAAATTTAAAATCAAGCACAATAAATCCACACCATATAACCTGCAAGGCAAAGAATAAGCTGAGGCATTGAACAAAACCATTATGGTCATATTAAAGAAGATTTTTAATGATGCTGGCCATAATTGGCACTTATAAATTTTCTTGTCCTTTGGGATTATCAAACTAGTCATTAAACCCCCACATGAGGCATTACATACTCCCTTATTTATGACACATAAGCTATTATCCCAATTGAGATTGAGCTACCTTCATTGCAAGTTTTTTGGATAATATTGAAGATGACAAAGACTATAGAGTCTTCAGGTTGTAAGAATTAGAATTTCTTGATGTAAAGCATTTGGCTTCCCTAGAAAACTTACAAGCCTATCAAAATAGATTGTGAAGAATCTAAAACAAGTGCATTATCCCTTAAGAGTTTGATATTAGTGATTTAGTCTTGAAAGAGAATCAAAAGAATAAAAATGTTGAATGTAAGGAAAAGATCAAGTTCTAACCCAATTGGCTTAGACCCTATGATATTATAACAAACTATGGATCAGGGACACATTGAATAACTACTCTAGGTGGTGAATAACTTCTAGAGCCCATGAACATTGTGCACCTCAAGTGGTTCTACACTTGACAACTTTTAAACCATTGTCTACAAGACCCCTTACTTGGGGACAACTTATGGTGAAGTTATTTTATCCTACCATTATATCTTGGACCATCTTCTTTTGGGCCATATTCATTTTATTTTAACCTATCCTAGACCATCCTATCTTATACCATATTCATTTTATTTTGACTTACCTTAGACCATTCTTTTAAGAACCATATTATTTTATGACTCTGGACAATTGAAGCTTTGGATTGTTAGCACTCTAGATCATTTATATTCCAATTGGACTCATTTTATCCCATGCTAGATTATCCTCTTTTGGACCATATTCATTCTAGACCATTCTATGTAGAACCACATTATTTTCATATCCTAGGATATTGTAATCTAGACATATTTTATCCCTTGACCAATTATGATCTTGATTATGACTCATAAGCCATTCTGGACACATTTTACATCAGTTCTACAAATTAGTTCAGCATGAACAATATTTTTTTAGCTTTTTATATACATAAATGAACATGGATACATCTTCAGCTTAGGATTTTTACCTACTAGATGGTTCTTTAGAGTTAGCTAATGCTACATACTATTCTATTATTTTGCTATTGTTTGGTAGGCATTGTTGCCTTAATAAGATCTCAATCTCATCAATTTGTGAGCATGTGCTATTGTAGCTGACTTTAGCTATTATTCAAACTTCTACTCTTGGATGAGCATCTATTTGATTAGTTAGTTCCCTATTCCATTGTTTATATCCATGACAATAACTATAACTCGTTTAGCTATTGTTTGAATTCTTACTTACATCTCCTCAGCAAGGTAGTTTCGTGGATCTTTTGTGAATATTTTTTTTCATTACTTATCCCAAAAACATAAAAACATTAGAAAAATGATTGATAAAACAAATAAAAACATTATCTTACACTTCTGTTTATTATGATCTCATCTCATATGTTTCTTATTTTTTAAGACTTCTCCCATTTTATTCTATAACACCAATCATGTTTTCTTATCATCACTTTTATTCTATCCCATTTCCTAGGAGACTATATTTAGCCTAAAGTTCATGTTGGATCTAACATCCATGGAACTATGTAGGTAGCGTCCACTTGTCTTGTACATCTGGAGTCAGCTTAACCACCCCCTTCCTTTTCTTTTTTTTCCCCCATTTTCTTCTAAGTTATTTCCCTATTATTTGGGGAGTAACTTTGTGTCCTTGTTCTTGTTATGCTGTTGTATAAAATAACACCTCTACTACATGTATATAAGTAATTATTTTCAAACCTCACTAAAATTATGACTAACTCTTGTTTGGGTGTGTTTATTTAATTTTTATTGGTGTTTTGTTGTGCTTTCTTGTCTCTTCATTTATTCCTTTCTCTTCCTTTGTTTTTATTTATTTCTTTTTGGTCTTTTGTGTCCTATTTTGTCTTATTGTTTTGATTTATTTTCCAAGTACATTCTTCTTCCTACTTAAGTCTTGATTATTCATATATTGATTTTAAGTTAGGTTCATTTATGTTTTGTTATTTTTCTTTATTTTTGTCTTTGTTTAAATGTAGCTAGTTATAATTTTGGTATTGGTAGTTCTTATCATTATCCTTAGTTATAAGTATTCACATTTAAATTGGCTTAGTGCAATTGAAATCCAATGTCATTATAAGTTACTCATACTTACGATGCATAATTTCATTTTGATATAGCAAGCACCAAGTGCTTTGGATCTAAGTCTCAAAATCGATGTAGCTCCAAAGATTAGTTCTCAAGTGCACTAATGAAACTAGGTACCAATGACTTATCTCACACCCAAATCTATGCAAGATATGCATCTCTTGGCATATATTATGATTCTAATCGAATACTATTCAATTTTTCTTCTATTCTTCATTCCTTATTCCATTCTTTCCCACTTCTAGGTGAACTGCATTAAATTGAAGTCCATCTAGACTATGTAGGCAAGGATTATATATATAGAGTATTTACAGTTAGATTGACCATCTTTATTCTTTTTTTAATCTCTTTCATCACTTTGTGCATCCTTGTACACCCAGTTGTTTATGGTTGTCTCAGTCATTGGACCATCACATTTAGATTTGCACCTACTCATCTTTAATCTACGAATTAGGTTATCTCCTTGAGATATGCTTACCAATTTTCCTTGATAGGGCACACTATTTGAACCAATCACAAATCTAAATCAACCCTATTGGGGCATAATTAATTATCAGTGATCAAAATCAGCCCTACTGGGGCAAAATTACTTTATCAACCAACCAAATCTGCTTTACTGGGACACATTATTATTTCCTTTCTCTCGAGAAACATTCTCTTATTTCATATAATTAGAAGTTCTACAGAATTTTTTCCTTGTTATGATAATATTTTAGTGTGCAACTTATCTTAGGATTGATTATTCCCTAAGAGCACAACTTACACCATAACTTTTGGTGTGTTCAAAGTGCGTCACTTATATTTTTGGATTGTATCCTTCCCCTTCCCCCCATCTTTGGGGCCCATTATATTTTGATCGTTGAGTATCAACATGTGCAAGAATTAAATCATCTATATTTAATCTATCCCACAAGTTAATTTCATTATTTCTCTTTTTTTTTAAGAGTTCATCCTTCTCTTTCATCCTTTTATGTCCTCTCGAGGGGACATCATGGGTTATTCCCTTTCAACTTCTTCTTGACAACTCTTTTATTTTAAAAGACTTTGCTTCGACTGAATGTCTTGCTACACCTTCTCAAATAAGGGCAAAATGTAGACATCTAATTCCTAACACCATTATGTTTAAATTGTCAGTCTTACTCAAAATTTGTGAAAATGCACAAATTGGGCCAAAATCACTTAAATACACTAAATGGTTTGAAATTTTCATATACAAGTGCCGATTTAGGCTAATGTATCCCTAAATAATGTAATGTATTTTATGTGATTAATAACTTTTCTTAAATCATTTTCAGTCAAAATGATGAAAACACATTTTGGTACTCTAGATCACTCTTTTCTTCTAATTCAGAAGCACATGACACGTGAATGTGTTATTTTATGTTGCAAACATCCTAAATGGGATATTGGTCCATACACAACTAACATCACCTTCTAGTTCCACTCCAGTCAAATTATGACCTAGTAATATGACATTCTGACCAATTTTATTAATAGTGTGTAACCAAATTCCAAAAAATTTCTTTAAAATTGATCAATCTCACTTAGTCAAATTAATCTAAATCAAGAGCTTAAGTGAAAAATCAATGGAATTTATTGAACATATTTTAGTTGGAAATTGATTCTTAATATCTGCATCATCAAATGACATCATTTATGGGGTGGCATCCATAAGCCATAAATGCAACAATTATCAAGCTTAAGGCCTCCCATACCTCTTTAATACCCCTTCCTTACAAATATTATGAGGGTATTTATGTGTTAATTATATAAAATTAGATTAATTTATGGCCACACATATTGATCTCAAGATGGATGGTCATGGTTGATCTTGAACAAATTTAAAAATCTATAAATAGGAGGGCTAAGACCACCATTTTTAAGATTCATTTGTTTAAACTTATTATGCAGAATTCTCTCCACAAGCCATTTGTGTGTGGTGTTTATTATGCTTAATTTGAAATAAGATAGCTTCAATATAGGCATAAGATTTATTCAAATGTCATGAACCTAGTTTCATTGGCACATAAAAGATGATGGAGGAGATTCAACTTGCATCATTAATGAAGACTTGAGCACCAAATCAAGGGGAAAATCATGTTTGGAGCCGCATTTGGGTGATGGGATGCTCTTGGGAAGGTATCGTGTGTGTTATTTCTTTCATTTTCTCTTAATTAATTTGCCAAACCTTGTCGCAGGAGTTAGCTTAGCTAGTTATGTTCTTATGCAATTTTCTTGAGTTTTCTTGAGTAATGCTTGATCTAACTATCTTTGGATTCCATATCTACAAGTACAAGGCATGAGTTGTAAGTATTGGGATCCATTATGTATCCTACATGGAATGAGTATCTATAATATGCATTTCTATTATTTGAAGCTCAACACTACCTAAATACACCTACTAACCTGAGAATCCATCACCTCACTAAATTAATATCTATAGCTTATTAGCTTAGAAAGTTTGATTCAAGGTGATAATTAAAGAAACAAAAAAGGAAGGAAAGAGAGTAAGGCAGAATGAGAAGGTTCCTTGGGTGAGTATGGAGATACCAATGTCTAAGATCTAACATGAGATTAAATATAGTTTTACCACTATATGCTAAGATTCACATTAACTCAAGATTTAGACATACAAAAAAGGGAGTCAAAGGAAAATTATGTGTTTAGTTATAACATTTACATTCCATAAATAAAGCTTATAATATTGTTGTCAATACACACACATGCTCATAATCACCTTTTAATATAAGATAAAACATGAATTAATTATAATATCACAAATATCATCCTAATTAGACACATACATTGTAGACATATTCATATCATAGTCTTTTACTATATTCTCCATTTTAACCATATATATATATAAAGGATAATGTAGAATTTAATGAAAACAAACAAAATGCAAAAGAGATAAAATATATTAATTCCTTGTCTTCTATTACAAAATGTTTGACCTTCAAACAATATTACAAAGTAGTATTTATAGGAAAGAGGAGATATGCCACGTATTCACATATAATTCCACTCCAAGCTATGATGGCTAAGTTGTTACAACACAACATCGACATTCCCCAAAAGAGACAAAAAAGAGAGAGGCCCATAAAAAATTATTACCACCTTCCCAATTGGGATCACAAGAGAAATAATTAGATATTTAGTTAGTGTTTGGAGGGGGACCACTTCCCAATTGCATTTTAGCACCCTACTAAGCTGTGAGTGCTTATGCAATGAGAATTTCCCCTTTGTCTAGCTTGGGAAGGTTGATAGGTGGCTCCCTAAATAAAACCTCAACCTATGTCAATAATTTGGCATGTGCTCCTTTAGGGGATTCAAGAGAAGTATTAACTATTTTAAATTAGCTAATGTTGGATTTGGACTATGTGGAAAACTCCATAATAGCTTGGGATCTATTCTTATTGGCCTTTGACACCTTTATCTTCATGGTTATTTTAAGTTTTTGAAGTTGGAATCCAAACTCAATTGTGCTAATCAAAGTGCCATTAGGATGGAAGAGAAAAATTATGCATACCTCCTTTAAATAATCAAATATTTGATCCCTAATTCTCTCTAAGGACCCAATGGTTACATGAATGTCCCTAAGTGATTCCTCAAGTGAGGTTTTCATGCTCCCTGGGAATGTTTGATATAAGTTAAGGTCCATGAGGGGTATGATTATGAGTTTTGAGAACATCCCTTTATTAATGATCATTATCATCTTCTTGTATTTTTTGTCAATTTTTGTGATTTGGTCCAAGTACTATTGTGCCCTTTAGAATATCACATTTCTATGTGAAATCACTCCAACCACCTTCCCAAGGCTGTAAACAATTCTAAAATATTTATCTCCACTTTTCTAATTAGGCCCACTAGAAATGACCTCTTGACCTAAGATTCTAAGATCCTCACTTGCTCTTTGAAGTCATCCATGAGCTTCTCCATTAGTTAATTTATGCCTCATACTATAGATACCAAGACCTCTACAAATTTATCCTCTTTAGTCGCGGTCATTTTCTTCATGAGAGAGAAGGGGTCATGCTATGTCCTCCACACCACAAGGTATCCATCCTATGTTAAAGGTCATCACCTTCTCTATTCTCCCAGAATCTCTATCAAATAATATATAGATGTTTGGGTCCCCATGGTAGATCATTTCAAGTCTCTATGATCCTTGAGCTTGATGACCATAATTTCAACCACCAATTAAACCTGACAACCTTATATAACCTCACCTATGTTCATAAGATGAAGTGACCACTCGGTACATAAAATAACTACTTCATTATTTATCAACCTAGGGTGTGTTTAACTTTGACAAAATTACAACACTGTATGTGTAGCACTAGTTCTACATAGAATGTTGGGTCCTAATCACTGTATAAATAAAAACACACGTGCATAAAATAAATTTCATGAATTTAAAAGTAAAAAAAAATCTAATTTATTCTAGAATTTAATTACAAACAATACAAAGGATTAAATATTATTATATAATAAATCACCAATAAAACCAAATCACACATATTATAATAATTCAACATCAAATAATAAATACATCCAAGCAATGCATAAATAATATTAAATTAACAGACAAGGAATCGGTCTACCAAACTGTGTGAGTGGGCTATACCTCATTTGGTTTAGATCTTGAGTCCTTTCTTTCTTAAAACATATAAATTAATACAAGACAAATTTATTCCATAAACATAATAATTCTATTCATAACAAAGTTATAAATTTACAACTCTATAACTATTGTCTAATTGCTTGATTAACTCTGGATTATTTAATGTAACCTAAACTCTTCCTATTATATATGAGACATGTTCCTTATTTGGATGAAAATAAATCTATGAGGTTGTAACCATAAATCTATGTTTGTACCTAATAATAATATATAACAATATTAACTATGCATAAGTTAAAATAATACATATGAAGAATAATCTGTTTGTTGAAGATAAAATGATTTAGTTTTGAGAGAATCACTCCTCCCTATATTCATGGCACTATTCTTGCTCCTATAATCATGGAAGGAATATTTAACCATAAAATTTTTTTCATAGTTGTTAATGGTTCTACTATTCAGATGTTTTTGGAAATCTAGGTAGATATTATAGGATGCCATTACATAGATTGCCACAAGAAATCTTAGTAGATGCTACAGGATGCCATTGCCCAGTTACTACAGGCTATCATAGCTTGTGAAAAACATGATAACCATTTAATAATATGAATTATTCATTCACCATTAGTAACCAAATATATATATATAATATTAAATCATACTATTTTATCTATAAATAATCATTCCTTAACCATAAAAATGAATATGTGCATCATAAACATATCTTGTGCTAATATAGACAATTATGGATATAATGCTATTATGGGTACATGAAATAGTGGATTATAGAGTGGGTGAAGGATGAATACATAGTAATATGAGGTACATTTATTGGAATCATCACACCCCCCAAACTTACTAATTGTACATCCCTTGTGTAATAATATAGGATAAACTATGAGTAAGAAGGCATGTAGTAAGTATAATGATTGACACAAAGCTCTGATTCTCCATAATATGATATATATATATATATATATATATATAAATCATGTGTTGAACATCTATTATTCTTAGCCTATAAACTATAGTGCCTTAGTTGGGTAAATGGGTTTGTTTATCCTCATAACAACCCAAAATCATTGGATAGTGGATAGTGGAGGCATGGGTGGAGGTGGAAAGAATGGAGGAGGGATATGAAATGGGATGGAAGATGGAGGGAGAAGCATGGGTGAAAATGGTGCGGGGGGGGGTGGCCAAGGGAGCTACTCATGAGAGTAAGTGTGTTTTTAGATGATCTTGAGTCATATAGATTTGGGGACTAATGAGACTTGGGAGCTAGGTGTTCACCCTAAAATAGGAAATGGACCTATCGAAGCCAATTCTTGGGGAATGATGTGTGAGGGAGAGGGAGGCCCAATATGATGTTGTAGGTGTAGTAGGAGGTTGTATTGGTGGATTAGAAGCAACCAACTTTTGGTTCTTAGTTATATTCTATTTAGGTATTTTTTTTGCATTACCACACTTGGAGGAGTAGCACTATAAGGATCCTGAGGTGCAAATAGGTGCTTGGTGTATACCTTGTTGAACTTGAAGTAGGTGGATTTCCCATGGTATTTGAAATTTAACTTTTTGGAGCACTATGGGATCCATAATTAGGGGGAATTACACACTTAGGATCATTAGAATTATAGGTGTAATAGAAGTAATGGGAGGAACCAAACTCTTAGAGTCACCATGATAATAGGGCTAGTGATGTAGGGGAATCTTAAGAATGTCCAAAAGTGAACTTAGAAGTGAGTAAAATTTAAATTTAAGCCATTTAGAGGTTTTCTCATCTTTTTCCAAATTTGAAATTTTAAATATATAAGGAGGATTGTGAGTGTTCTAGTGCATCTAGATGAGTGGAAAAAGGTATGTAATTATTGAAAAAAAGTTATAAATGACCTTTGTGGTCTTATGAAGGTAATACTGATGTTTTAGAGTTAATAAGTCAATTTTTGGTATGAGGTGGCAATCTTGTTTTCACCACCTTACATGGGTCTTATGATAGTTTGAAGAGTTTCTTAATCCAAGAAACCATTATGATTATTGATATAGTGTATATTTGATAATATAATGGATATATAGAGTTTAGTAGTTTGAGGAAGGACATTAGGTGGAGAAAAATAGGGCAGATAGGGTTAATAGAGTAGAAGGTCTGACAAACTGTATAAGGACTATTTAAGTCCAATTTTGTATGAGTGATCAATAAATAATGATAATTAAATAAATATTTATGTATAATGTGTATATTCATTGATTCTAATTTTGTTTTGTGGTATTGAATCAAAATATGCATTTGGAAGTGATTCAATAAAGTTGTAGGAAAACAAAATTCTGTGTGCAGGAAAATTTGTAGGACTGTGATCAGTCTAGATGGTGTGTTTAGCCATAAATGTGGTAAGAGTTTGTTGAATGTTTTTTTATACATGTGTATGTTCAATTACTATTCTCTAATCTATTCCAGGAACACAAACTGGTTTGAGTGTAATTCACTTTTTCAAGAGAGTGTCAACCTTGTTATATAGGGTATACAGACCCATAGTTTGTACAAGAAAACACTCTGAGTATTTGGAATTTTTTATCATTGGAGTCTAAGAAAGATTGGAATAAAAGAGTGTTAAGTGCTGGATATATTTTTATACAACATACAAGTGGTCAAGAAGTTATGAGTTTTACTTTGAACCTTGTTAGTACATTCATTAGAAGCACACAGTCTCTAAAAACTATATACTGTACCCTCATGTCTTGATATTGAGTCTCATTTTGTTATAAAAGTGATAAGGATATTGGATAGTACATAAATTTGTTGAGTACCTTTTTGTATGTGTTATAATCTTTTGACGAGGAATAATATAGGTAGTCTATAGTAAACCTCTGTTTCTGTAGTAGAAAGTATTTGGTAAAACTGTGTGTTTTGAGGTTTCATAATGGAGAAGGGGTTTTTGAAAACATTGGTAAGATGATGAGGAAATTAAAGTGAGGTTTTTTATTAATGTTTAATATTATATAAAATTTTCATTACTTTGGAGAACATTCAATTTCATTTAAATAGTTTCTAGACCTGTAACCTGTCATTCCTTTAACTCAATCAAGTACAAAAGGTGTTGGAATGCATGACAAGGGTTTTAATAATGTTATATAAGGATTGAGGTACATGCATAGGGTTTATAAATACCAAATTAAGGTTACTTGAGGTTTTTAAACCTCGTATGGTGGAAGATATGCCAAATTATATCCTCTCAGCTTGAGATAGGGTTAAAAACTCTAAAACTAGGGTTTATTATATATAACCAGTTCTAATCATCAAAACCTAGTGAAATTTGGTTTGTAGTTAGGGTTTATTATTAGATAATATATTTTAGTGGTTTTAGGGTAAATAGACATGGTTGTATACCATTTGGGATGCTTTGTAAGCATACAGGGTTCCTAAGGCCTAATAGGCCTAAATAGTAAGTTAAAGTGAGTTAGAAAAGGGAATTAAAGGAAGAGTTAAAGTTTAAAAATTTGTGGATTGATAGAGACAAAATTAGGGTATCTAAAATTGTTTAATTTTTACCAATAGGCCTCCGTACAGGCTGTACAAATCAAATAAACCTAAGAAACAGGGTTACAAGGAACAAAGAAAAGACAAGGCATAGTTTGAAGGAGATAGTTTATGCATTGTGGAAGGTATAAAAGGTGTTAAGAGGTCTAATTATATTTTTGAGAGGAAAATTTAAGGTGCCATGAAATAGGAATCAATATGAGGAATCCTATGATCATTGTGCATGTTGTCAAGGAAGAAAATTATGAATTAAGACCATGTGAGTGCTAGTCAATAGTGAGTGATGAGAGTGGAATGAGATGTTTGTGTTAAGGATAATATATTATTTATGTGTTTTGAGTTCTTTATAACCAAAGAGTTTGAGTTTTGACCAATTTAACAAATAGGCCTAGTGTTGGCTAAGAAAGTTTTGCACTTTACAAACATAATGAAGGGGAATTACATGCTAGTGAAATAAGCTCTACATCATTTGGTATCAAATCCATCTAGATGCTCTAGGAACATCCATAAATAGGTTGATAAAGGTATGCATTTGGTGATTAATGTGTGTTGCATGATTGATTAATATATTATAGGTAAACGCAAGGAAGGAAGCAAGTTACATGGAGTTTATTACAAGACAAAGTTGAGACAATAGAAGGTATGGTTTGTGGTTGATATATTGAATTGAATGTATGATTGATAAGTATTATGGTGGTAGAACTATAGACAAGTGAGCTGTTAACAAGCTCAAAAGAAAGAGATACAAGCTCATAAAGAGATCTTGAGAGAGAGTGGATAGTCCTAGTGTAAAGGATAAGAGTTGGAAGTTCCAAGTGTGGTCTAAAAGAGAGAGAAAGGTTATAGGTGTGAACCAAAGAAGTGGTCCATGTGAGGCCAAATAAAAGAGAGAGAATGTACCCAAGTTAGGTACTCAAAATGAATATTAAGGGAGAAGTAGAGAGGCAAGTGAGAGATAGGGTTGACTATGAAAGCCACCAAGAGAGGATGATAGAAAAAGAGATTAAGGAGTTGAAAGAGGCATTGGCCAAGATGGAAAAAGAGTTGTTGAGGATGTGGAATATATGTAAATTGTAGTGTGGAATAAAGATTAGGGAAAGAGTTAAGTGAAACTTCATGGAAAGGTTGCAAGAGAAAGAGAACTAGCAGTTGATGGAATATTTAGAAAGGTAGCTAAAAGAGATGGAAACACAATTTTCCATAAAAAATGATGAAAGAGAGGAAATAGAGCCTCAAAATTTTTATTCTAACTTTGATTTGTTATGGTTGAATGTAGGTAAAGAATTAGATGGTGAAGTGATTGATTAGCATGAAGAAGATGAATGGACAATAGTCCATAAAGAAGAAAAGGGTGATGCATTGAAGAGTACATGTATAACTAAATGTGAGGTGATTTTTCACCCTAAAGATGGAGAGATAATTGATGGAGAAGAGTGGATAAATGTAGAAAAGAAAACAACAAATGATGAGGAAGATAAATACATTGTAGGTAATAAAATGCATGTGGTTTTTGATGAATATTTTGAGGATGAAGATGATGTGTTGTATCAAGACACCATAGGATTGTTTGAAGAGTTCATTGGCTCAGCTAAGAAGAAAGAAGCACATGAAGTTATTGAGGAAAGTAATGAACAGGTGAAGGAAGATGATATTTAAGAAATGATCCATGAAGAGAATATGCAAGTTGAAGAGGTGTCTAGTTGGATAGTCAAGAAAGAAGGAGTAGCTGTGATGAAGGACATCAGGGTAGATGATGTGGATGGCAAGTTTATAAACAAGAATGAGACCTTGGAATGGTCCAAAGAGGGAGAAAACATGATATGGAGTAGGTATGAAGATGAAGAGGCAACAATAGTAATGTGGAAGAAGGAAATTGATAGAGAATGGAAATCCATGATCCATGATCCATGCCATGAATATTAAAGACAAACATGAGAGAAAGTAAAGGAAAAAGAATGATTGTAGTACAAATAAAATTATGAGTAGCAGTAGAAGCAAAAGCAAAGGATCACATGGAAGAAGCAATAGAGGCATAGGTATGGTAGCGAGGAGGACACACATTTGTATGAACATTTGAATGAAGAAGAAAATATAGGTCAAGTTATTTTCTCCCCTTGGGAGTATGATGAAGGGGAATCTTAAGAATGTCCAAAAGTGAACTTAGAAGTGATTAAAATTTTAATTTAATCCCTTTAGAGGTTTTCCAACCTTTTTCCAAATTTGAAATCTCAAATATGTAAGGAGGATTGTGAGTGTTCTAGTTGGTATAGATGAGTGGAAATAGGTATGTAATTATTGAAAAAAAGTTGTAAATGACCTTGGTGGTCTTTTGAAGGTCATAGAGATGTTTTAGAGTTAATAAATTAGTTTTTCGTATGAGGTGGCAATCTTGTTTTCACCACCCTACGTGGGTCTTATGATAGTTTGAAGAATTTCTTGATCCAATAAACCATTATGAGTCTTGATATAGTGTCTATTTTATAATAGAATGGATATATAGTGTTGAGTAGTTTGAGGAAGGATATTAGGTGGAAAAAACTAGGGTCAATAGGGTTAACAAAGTAGAAGGTCTACCAAACTGTATAAGGATTGTGTAAGTCTAGTTTTGTATGAGTGATCAATAAATAATGCTAATTGAAGAAATATTTATGAATAATGTGTATATTAATTTATGCTAAGTATTTATGTGGTCTTGAAGCAAAATATGCATTTGGAAGTGATTCAATAAAGTTGTAGGAAATTAAAATTCTATGTGCAGGAAAACTTGCAAGATTGTGATCAGTCTAGATGGTGTGTTTAGCCATAAATGTGGTAAAAGTTTGTTGCATGTCTATTATACTTGTGTATTTTAAATTCATATTCTATAATTTATTCAAGGAACACAAATTGGTTTGAGTGTAAGTCACTTTTTCAATAGAGTGTTAACCCTATTATACATGGTATACATACCCATAGTTTGTACAAGAAAATAATATGAGTATTTAGACCTTTTTATCATTGAAGTCTGAGAAAGATTGGAATAAAAGAGTGTGAAGGGTTGGAGATATTATGATACAACATATAGGTGGTTAATTAGTTATGATTTTTACTTTGAACCTTTTTAGTACATTCATTAGAAGCATATAGTCTCTAAAACCTGTATACTGTACCCTTAGGTCTTAGTATTGAATCTCATTTTGATCTAAAAGTGATAAAAAAGATATTGGATAGTCCATAAACGTGTTGAGGACCTTTTTTTTCGTGTTATAATATTTTTATGAGGAAAAATATAGATAGTTTGTAGTAAATCCCTGTTTCTATAGTAGAAAGTATTTGACAAAACTGTGTGTTTTGAGGTTTCATAATGGAGAAGGGGTATTTGAAAATAATGGTAACATGTTGAGGATATTAAGGTGAGATTTTGGGATAAGGTGTAAGGTTATATAAAATTTTTATTACTCTTTATAACATTCAATTTCATTTAAACAGTTTCCAGACCTATAACCTGTCATTCCTTTGACTCAGTCAAGTGTTAAAGGTGTTGGAACACATGACAAGGGTTTGAAGAATGTTGTCTAAGGATTGAGGTACGTGCATAGGGTCTATATAGAACAAATTAAGGTGATTTTATGTTTTAAAAACTCATATGGTGGAATATATGCCAAATTATGTCCTCTTGGCCTAAGACAGGGTCAAAAACCCTAAAACTAGGGTTTGTTGTATATAACTAGTTCTAACAATCAAAACCTAGTGAAATTTGGTTTTTAGTTAGGGTTTAGTCTTGGATAATATATTTAAGTGTTTTTAAGGTAAATATAAATGGTTATGTACCATTTGGGATGCTTTGTAATTAGATAGGGTTCCTAAGGCCTAATAGGCCTAAATAGTAAGTTAAAGTGAGTTAGAAAAGGGACTTAAAGGAAGAGTTTAAGTCTAAAAATTTGTAGATTGATAGAGATAAAAAGAGGGTATATAAAATTATTTAATTTTTCCCAATAGGCTTCTGTACATGTCATACAAATCAAATAAACCCAATAAATAGGGTTATAAGGAATAAAGAAAAGACAAGACAGAGTTGGAAGGAGATAGTTTATGCATTATGGAAGGTATAAAAGGTGTTAAGAGGTCTAATTAGATTGTTGAGAGGAAAATTTGAGGTGTCATGAAATAGGAATAAGTATGAGGAATATTATGATCATTGTGCATGTTTTCAAGGAATAAAATTATGAATCAAAATCATGTGAGTGTTAGTCAATAGTGAGTGATGGGAGTGGAAAGAGATGTTTATGTTAAGGATAATTTATGATTTATGTGTTTTGAGATCTTTCTAATCAAAGAGTTGGAGTTTTAACTAATTGAATAAATAGGCCTAGTGTTAGCCAAGAAAGTTTTTCACTTTACAAACATAGTGAATGGCAATTGTAGGCTAGTGAAATAAGCTCTACATTAGCTAGGAAGTGGATCACTAGCAGAGACTGTACCTATAATAGGGGATAGTCTAGGAATGGTTGTAGTATTGGGCCAAGTTGGTATAGTATATACTAGATGGGGATGAAACCATGAGTAATAGATTTATAACCCAAATAAATAGGGGAACCCTGAGAAGTAATTATGGGAGAAACCACGGGGGGGTTTGGACCTAGTTTGAAAACTAGGAGGGACTAAGGTTGTTGCTTATACATACCTGAGGTGAGAGATGGAGTCTCTAGGGATGATATAGGTTGAGCCCTAAGGGAACTATGTTTAGAATCTAAGCTGATATAAAAATGAAGGGAAAAAGAAACATGAGGTTAGCTTATTTAGGAAGTCCCTACTAGTACAATTGATGTAGAAGTTGACAGAGTGACAACTATTACTATGCCTTACAATATTAGTTGGGAAATCCTCATACCAATTTTTGGGATATCAATACAATATTTTAAATGGCTAGGCCTCTCCTTCAACATGGACTTGGGTTATTCCTACCATTCTTTGTTGAGTCAAGTTGCTTTCAACTTATAAAATTAGATCGACATCATTGGTATGGTTAAGATGGAAGGCATGATATGAGTGGATTTCAAGGTGGTAATTGGTGTTCAACCTTGCCCAATAGTATTCTAAATGGGCCTTCACCCTATTATGAGGATCCCATTGTATATCATTAGTAAGAGGGATATTGAATGAGTCCCTATCTATATACATGGATTGAATGAAATTCAAACTCTTATAATCATGGTTCCCTATGATGATGGGGAGTGAGGGATATGAATTTTGTCTCCTACCAAGGCAAATACTAGCTATGCCATTGACAATTTGGAAAGCAATCTCTTATTATACTAGCTAGTCCCAAGCAATGTAAGGTAACTTTAGAGGAGGTCCCTAAATGCCTTCTACCTTGATGAACTTGTGGGCATAGTACTACTAGTAGGTGCCAATGCAAAAAATGGATTCCCTCATCTCTTTTGATAGCCTCATCATGGGATTTTCATTGATTATAAAGTACATAGGGAGAAATAAATGGGAATAAATGTCCTTGATGTGATGATTGAAGTGGTGGATATATAATTTATAAAATACCACATGAACATGGAAACCTACAAGCCTCTACTAAGGGAACATAGTGCCTTTAAAGTTGAGAATGGAACATGTAGCATCAACCTAATAAGACATCATGTATAAGTTTTCCACTGCATGAACACTAGTGACCTACTAAGATAATTTGAAGATAATGAAGTCCCCAAGAGCTAGAACCTACTTACCCTTGAGGATGATGCTGAGATGAGGGACCCAATACTTGTTCACATGACCAATATCATTTTCCCCATATAAGCATTTGATCAATAACATGCCAACTCATACCCTTATTTGAAGGTCTTGATGTTGTAGGATTTAACATCCTCCTTGTTGGCCTAGTGGTTGGTATGCTCAGTCTAGTCCTTTAGAGTATCATAGATGTTGTGTGTCTTTATCCATTAGGTAGTAACCTCCTTATCTTAGGAGATGTCAAATTATAGGATATTATATTATCTCTTGAACACATCACCAGATATGTCTATAACTCAAATATTTTTGTTGAGTGATTTGATAATATTATTGGTGAACTTGTAATGTTTCAACATATTTCCAAAAATATATCCACATGGAAAAAACTCATGCTTGGAAGTATATTTGTGAAGCCTTGACTTATTAAGATTAAAAAGCTTAATAGAAAATATGACATTAATATCCTTGAACTTGTCATCATTGCTAGTAAACTATATATATTCAATTACCTTGAATATTTTATCATAGTGCTTATATCATGTGATCTCTTGGTGAAATGTGGTGTCCATGAACTCTTGCTCTAGTTTAGGGTTGGAGGTAAAAGTTATCATTACTTGTCTGCTCAATTTCCTAAGATTTTCACCATCTTCCTATAACTTGCTCTATTATGTGTGGGATACCTTCAAAGATGTGTCTCAAGAACTCTTGAGTATACTTAATCAAAGGGTCCTTAAAAATTTATGTTAGGGTGTGAAGCCACTATTCACAAGCACTATTCATGGTGATGTGGTATGTTGAGATGGCATCTTGGTAATGTGGCATGTCAGTGTGCAGATGATGTAACATGCAAGTGATTTAGCATGTAGGTGATGTGGCATGGGCCCATGATGGGTCCCATGATGTGATCAGAATGAGGTGACATTGTGTGGGGTGTAAAACTCCACTATGGGATAGATTTGTCCTTAATAGTCACATTTGGGTTATCACATGGTAAAAAAGATAAGAGGTCATGAATGATGTAAATTTATAAGGGGCCCCATGATTTCCATGTGTGGATATAGTCCAAAGGTGATTACAACACCTTTTGGACTTGTGTGGTCACATGGAGGAAGAAGACAAGATGTGCACTAGTGCTAATTGTCCTCACATGTGAAGTGGGGGAAATTATTGGAGTCACATGGAGGTGGATTGGATCTTGTCTAAAGTGGAGCATCCACTTTGTTGATTTTGGAGAAGAATACAAGAAGAACACTATTGAGTGTTTGGTCTCACTTGTGGAAGTGGGGTGTAGGTTTTAGATCCATATGGAGGTGGGACATGTTCTTGTCTAGTGGAGGATATTCTTTGAATTCTTTTGAACATGATGACAAACAAATTTGCATCACATGACACTCCACCCAAAGTGTGGCACATTTTTGGAGTAGCCATGAATTTTTCTCCCTATCTCTCTCTTCTCTCTCTCATTATTATAAAATGATATAAAGAATTATGTTCTCATTTGTAATTTTTAATCATTTTATAAACCTTATAGATTCCCTTTAAGGATCCATTCAATCCTTGGGCTTGAAAGTTGTATGAATTTAGATCTTGTAATGCTTGGAATCTTAGCTCACCTAGATTCATGGGTTATAAGCATCATTCCTGCTTAGGTGGTTAGAGCTTGTAAGGCTTAGATGAGAGAGTGGATCACATATTTTTTTGGAAGCATGGAGATCCTTGAGGTTAGAGGTTAGATCTTGGAAGGCTATGTTAGCTTGTATCACTTAGATGAAGACATGGAGCTTAGTGGATTGTTATCTCAACTCATGGAGATGAAGGTTGATGCTTTGGATCTCACCTTGGATGGTATGGTTGTTAGCATAATGATGGAATTTCATGTTACATATTGGGGATTATAACCTATAATGCTTGGTTACAATCTTGGTTCACCTGAGTGATTTTAAGCACTAGAAAGGAGTCACTGAGAGGAGCTATTGTTGTAGAGAGAGTTGCTGATGAAATTGAAGTCTGGATGTTGCCTTTGCCCCATGGTTTTTCCCTATCTTCTTTAGTAAGGTTTCCATATATATATATATATATATATATATATATATATATATATATAGTGTAATGTGTTCTCTCCTATGTTTATGTTTTTTTAGCTTGTTTTTATTTCCACATTTAATTATTGCACATATCTAGGATTATGTTTTGGTTTCCTAACAAGTGGTATTATATCTTTGGTTTAGAAACTAACATGTTAGTAATAGGAAATATACACCTATAGATCCTAAAAATTTGGTCATAAAGAACAAATATTTTGATCTAAATTAAGATGGGACCTTATAAGGATCTTAAATATCTCCAAAGTAATGGTGTCTAGGATCATGATATGTGAGCTGATCTTTGAGTTAACGTTGTGATTTTAAATTATCCATTTTCTATTTTTACTTAGATTTTATTTTTGTGGAAAATTCTTTATTAGATTAGTTATAAGTGATGGGACTCATCTAGGTGTCGAATCATGATCTACCCAAATGGGCCAATAAATGCAAAGTATGGTTGGCACACACCCATCTTTGGCCCTCATGGTGCCTAAGATGTATTTGGAATATACCAAGTATCATTTATAATATGGTGGTCCCAAGGGGTGATGCTAATAACCTTAGACATCAATAATTTTCTAGGTGTATGGTTCTCATCTAGGTGTATATAAGTACACATGGTAATAGTTGATTAGATCTAGGCACCTAGACTGTACTCTTTTTTGACAACTCTAGGATCTGGTTGGGTAGACTATATCTAGAGTGTACATAAGTGCACATGGAAATCACTGATTGGATTGAGGCTCTCAGATCATACCATTTTCTAACAACTCTAGGATTCAACTGACAAACTATCTCTAGGTGTATGAAAGTGCACATCGTGATTGTTAATTAGATTGGGGCTCCTAGACTATTCCATTTTTTGATAGCTATAGGATTTAGCTCAACAAACTATCTCTCGAGTATACAAAATTACTTATGGTGATCATTTATTAGATAAGGGCTCTTGAACCATACCATTTTATGATAGCTCTAGGATCTATAAAACTTACAAAAGAGTAAGTCACTAAAAATCATCTTAAAAATTAAGGGTTCTTACTTATCAGAATAACATCCAAGAGGGTGACAACTAGACTTTGGGATGCTGACTATGGGACCTTGTGACATTGACCTTTTACTAAAATAAAAAAAGTTAGTGCCTGAAAAGAATATAAGCATAGAAGCCTTTTGAATCATGATGGGTTTATCTTTTTGAAATAAAATCCATGAAATATAAATAAATATAAATAAAGGGGGATTTATCAGAAATCCATATATCTCAAAGACTAAAACCCAATTGAAGTTTCAATTATAGGGATTGGGCCCAAGGTTTTTTAATAAGACAAGGTCCAGATTGGGCTTAACAGGGGGAAATTTTTTCAATATTTCTATCATCATAGGGTCCCCTTTTCTTTTGTGAAAAGGGATGTGTTGGTCAAAACACATATAATGTATAAATAGTCAATATGTAAGAGTGGGAAAGTAGCATGTTTCTAAGGTTTTGCACTATAATAATACTTTTATGAAGGATATATCATGTTAGAGTAGATTTTGTGTATGCCCATATCAAGATATAAATCAAGAGGAAAGGGCCAAGGGCTATAAGAATAGTCAATGTGAGGGTGTATGTACATGATAGAAGGATAACCAATAGAAGGATAACCAAGGATGATCCTAAAAAAGTCTTGAAGAAGTTATATACAATGATATATGTCACTCCCAATTAAAATATCTCATGTGGAGTTTTTGTATCTAGTGGTAATAATGTCTTGTTGCATTGGTAACATCTATCCTATATCTCTAATGTAGTTTTATGTATATCAAGATTTGAATTTGAATATGGATCTATAAACTTAGTATGTGGTGTGATACTCTCTATTATTACTATGTTTATGTTTCTCATAAATAAATACCTATTCATAATGATAATGATAATGATAGGTTATGAATTTATATTATCATTCATTTGTGATTTTGGTTCTTATTAAGGTGTGACAATATAAATACTATTTTTCTCAATAAGATATTGTATTTTGTGTCTCAATTTGAAGCATCTATTCATATAATGTCTTAAACTATAATGATAATAATAATATGCATTGTTGTTATAGCTCCTTGGCATATCCCTATTTGTATTGAGATCTCATGGAGGGAGGAGTGTGATAAGGTTGCACTAGAGTAACTTATTTAGTATCAAATGAGGAGGTGATGATAATTTTGAAAATTTATTATTCAATGAAGCTAACTCTTTGAATTTATTGGTAGGTTTTGATATTATATGGATTGTGTTCTTTGTTTCATTTTTGTGTGCTACCATAGATAGCGATGAAATATGGTACTTGAAAGGATTATTATTTATTGCCTGTCTATAAATGTCTCCCATGTGTAAATATAGCACAAAAATGTAATTTAGATGGTATTACATTCATATTATGCATTCATGGTTGGTCCAACAATAGGTTGTAATGTGTATCATGAAGGTGTTAGGAAATCTAGTATTTACATTGATTGTTCATTTACTGTATGGTAAATAATCCTAGTTGTTGTATTACCTAAATAAGTTGTTAGTTTATTATACCTGTGAGTCCATTAATAGGTGAATTGTTATTTGTCCTTCTTCTTCTTTAGGAAGTTGTTTTGCCTATTCCTTTAGCTATATAATATCCATTGTATAGTTTACTTATTATGATGAATATAATATATAGTGTGTTTTATTATTCTCTGTGTGTTTATCAACTTTATGTGTTGATTTCAAAAGTGTGACTTGAAACAAGGATTGCATTTTTTGGTCTTAGTATCACTGTAGACACTTAAAATTGGACACTTCATGTCAATTTTAGTAATCTGATAATTCCACACTAACATCATCCTTCAATGGTCTAATTTAGTCTTCTATTTGCACTAAATCTCTATACAATTCATTATTCATCCCCCTTGATCAATTAATCATTTCTTTGTAAAACATATCCCATATCAAAAAAATCATGCCACATCACATTAGTTAATTAATTTTTTTTAATTAGCTAATCTCATCAATAATATAAAATTATGGAATGCACATTTCCTATTTTCCATCAACCAAATAATCTTAATTTCCATCTCAAACTTGTGATGTCATCAAAGTATCCACTTAAAAATTTAAAAAATCATATTCCAAAGTTAAAGTGTCCTTCTCAAGGCAAAATCAATTTAAGGAGAAAAGTGTACAAAAAAGGTCTATGACATGCTCTTACACACTCTAAACGTTCATGAGTATATTTCCTTACATGCTCTTACACATTACACACATGACATTAAATGAGATGTAGGACCTGTATTCATTCATTGATTTTGATCTTCATCCAATTGTCCATAATCAATTAGGAAATCTATAAATTGAAGAGCCCTCTTATCATTCCAACAAGTCTATTTGTGCAGCAAAGTGATGTTAATTTGTGAATCAAAGCTTCAACCCATATCATCACTCATCTAGCTAAAACATCCATTTTTTAAGAGGAAGTTTTGTTGAATTATCAACGTGATATATGAACCATTGCAACTAAATCACATTTGAACTTATCCAAACTTGGTAAAAAAACATATCAAAGGTATAACAAATGTTTTTTTTTTCAAATTGTGATTGCATTCCTTTTTGACTTGGTCAATCTGAGCATGCACACTAGTTTATTTCAATTTCTTTTTTATTTATACTAACCCTAATATAATATTTTTCTCATGTTATTACATATGGCATACTCAGTGGGACATATGTAACATCATGAAACAAAGATTAGATTCAGGCTAGTGTAAATCAAAATGAAATTTAAATAACTAGCTAATCTAATCACGTTTCCTCAGATTGAGTAAGAAAAAATGAATGCAATTACAATTTTAAAATAATACTAGTTATACCTTTGATTTCCTCTTGGTGAATTTGGATGTGCTTAGAAGTGATATAATTTTAATGGTTCATAGAAGTACATCAACAATCTAGAAACACGTTCCCTTAAAAATGGATGATTTTATGTGATGAATGATGAGACACATGTTAGGGTGTGGAGCTAAAAGCTTCAACTATTTGTAGACACGAAGAAGAAGTTGCTGAAGAACTAAAAGAACTGGCATCGGCAGCATGACTGACATCGTTCATATGCAGTGCAGAAGGCAACCGATGACAGCAGCTAGTCGACCGACGTCGGCAGCACCAGGCAAGCAGGGACCGGCGTCGGTCACCTGTGTGTTCCAAAACTGCTGTTGATGAACAGTCAGTTAAGTGAAGCGAGTGTTTGCATGTCAAATGACTAATTATAGTCACGATCTGCGTGTCTAATTATTGTAGTTAGATTTCTATTTTTGTAACCATGGGATTTTATTTAAAGACCATGAGGCATGTATTTTATTTACCAAGAAGGCAAGTAAAAGCAATGAAGCAAGCAAGGTCAAGGAGATCTACAGGTGTAAGGTCAAGGAGATCAGCTGAAGCATTCAAGGAGGGATAGCAACTCAGGTTGTAGAGTTGGTTTTGTGTTGAGAAAGAGAGAGAGGGAAGAAGGTCTTGAGGTGTGGCAAGCCTTTGAGGTGGAGGAAGAAGTGGCATCTTCCTTATTGTATTTTCTTCTAGTAATATCTAATACAAGAGTGTGTATTATCTCTCAAATTATTTGTTGTCTCAAGTTTCTAGTTACTTTATCATTCTGGTATAATTCCGTGTTTAATTGCTTATAAGAAAGTAATCAATTGTGCTTCCATTGGATAAGGGGTCACCTAACAGTTGGTATCAGAGCAACGGTTTGCAGGAAGCAGGGTATTATTTTTGATTACAGGTCATTCACAGGGTTTTCTAATTGAGTGGGAGTTTAGCAATGGTAGAAGAAAGTAAGCTATGAATGGAGAAGTTTAACGACAAGAATTATCAACACTGGAGGATGTAGATTGAGGATTATCTATATCAGAAGGATCTGTACTTACCGTTGGGTGGGGTTGCATGCAAGCCCACAGATATGAAGGATGAAGAATGGAGTGTTCTTGATCGAAAGGCTCTCGGTTCCATAAGGCTGAGCCTTGCATCGTCTATGATTTCTAGCTTATCACAGTGCAAGACAACGGAAGAGTTGATAAAGTCCTTGGCAAATTTATAGGAAAAGCCCTAGGCTTTTAATAAGGTATATCTTATGAAGCAACTATTTACTTTGCAAATGCAGGAAGGTGGATCGGTACATACTCATCTCAGTGATTTCCATGGTTTGGTAAACCAAATAGGTTCAATCAATATTGTTTTTGATGATGAGGTAAAGGCTCTCTTGATTTTATGTTCTTTGCCTGAAAGTTGGGACAGTTTGGTTATGGCAGTAAGTAATTCTGCATCTGCTTCTAAAATATTAAAAGTTGATGATGTTGTGAGTGTGATCTTGAATGAGGAAATACGCAGGAGAAACATAGGTGAATCATCAGGGAATGCTCTAAGTGTAGAAAGCAGGGGAAGGCAAAGGGAGAAGGTTGAGCAAGGGAAATCAAGGTCAGGAAGGAGATCCAAATCCAAAGGTGTTACCTGTTGGTTTTGTGGAAAGAAAGGACATACAAAGGAGTGTTGGTTGAGAGATAAAGAGAATCAACATGCAGGTATTGAAGAAGAAAAGGATGCAAATATTGTGGTACAGGATGCTCTCATACTTTCTTTGGATAGTCAGGTAGGATCATGGATTTTAGATTTTGGTTCATCTTTTCATGCATCCCCAAACAGAGATTTGTTCTATGAGTATGAACAGGGAGACTTTGGAGTACTTTATTTAGGGGATGGTATGCCTTGTCAGATAGTTGGCAAAGGGAAAGTGCAGTTGAGATTGCAGATTGACAACACATGGGTGTTGAAGGAGGTCATGCATGTTCCAATTCTGAAGTAGAGTTTGATTTCTGTAGGAAGGTTGGGTGATGAGGGATGCACAATAACCCTCACAGCGGACTCTTGGAAGGTTACCAAGGGTGCACTTGTTCTAGCAAGAGGTAAGAAAGTAGATACTCTTTATCTATCTACTTGTATTGCTGATTCTACTTCTGGTTTATCTACTTCAGCTGTAGATTCGAAGATGTGGCTTAATAGGCTTGGTCACATGAATAAGAAGGGAATGGACATTCTTGATTCGAAAGGTATGTGTTCAGATTCAAAAAGCATAGATAGAGTTCATTGCAGAAAAAGGAAATTTGATGCTTTTGACAGGAACAAAGAAGCCTTGGTGTTTATGGAGGAGATGAAAGACAGAGATCAGTCACAGGGGCTGATTAAATCTGAGTAGGGCAATATGGATAGAGGTTTGATCCAAGATGAGCTCACAAATGAAGATTTCATCACTTACAGGAACACACAGACACCGATGTCGGTCACTTGGGACCGACGTCGGTCAGCAAGATACCGGCATCAGTCATGTGCAGACCAACAGGGTCGGTAGGTCAGGCAGGAGAAGTCTGACGTCGGTCATCAAGATTGATGTCGGTAGAGGGGAGACCGGCATCAGCTAGGGAAATGATGTTGGCAGTCAGGGTCAGTGCAGGGAACTGACATCGGTCAGGAGCAGACTAGGAGATGGCCGAGATCGGTCACTAGAATGAATGATGGGTGGATAGTTAGCTGTCAAGGAGTCTCAAACACCCATATGGAGGTCAGAAATGGTAAGTGAACCTCATATTCATTGTTCACCTTCTTTATATTGCTTGTTGATAGTCAAGAACTAGGAAGACAGAAGAAGCAATGCAGGTGGAGTCTAGAAATAGTGGGAGCTTGGCATGGATGAAGAGTGTGAGTCCTTGGAAAAGAACCAAACATGTATTCATTGGTAGAGTTGTCAGCTGGAAGAAAGCACTAGATAGAGGGATGGATTCCCATATTAGAGAAGAGAGTGGATGGACACATGAGACATAAGGCTAGGGCATATAGTCTTGAGTAGGCTGCAGACCAATGGAGGTTTGACCATTGTATTTTATCTTTACCAGGTTGGATAATATTAGCTACATTATCCTGTTACTATATTGTTTTACTTGTTGCAGGGTTTCATAGACAGGGAGTTTTCTGAGCTAAGGGTAGAGTTGGTTCAGAAGTATGTCATAGAGAATTTGGGAGCAGCAAAATTCTTGTGGCATAAGTGACAGGTATAGCATCACAAGTTTGCATGGTGGTTGGTCTTCAAGAGTGACGTTGAAGAGGGATACAGAGCCAAAAGAACAAAATAGATGGTGTACAGGTATAGGTACAGTAGCAACTGTTTATCTCTAAGTGGGAGATTGTTAGGGTGTGGAGCTAAAAGCTTTAACTGTTTGCAGACACAAAGAAGAAGTTGCTGAAGAACTAAAAGAACTGGCATCGGTAGCATGACCGACATCGTTCATATGCAGTGCAGAAGGCAACCGATGACAGCAGCTAGTCGACCGACGTCGGCAGCACCAGGCAAGCAGGGACCGGCGTCGGTCACCTGTGTGTTCCAAAACTGCTGTTGATGAACAGTCAGTTAAGTGAAGCGAGTGTTTGCATGTCAAATGACTAATTATAGTCATGATCTGCGTGTCTAATTATTGTAGTTAGATTTCTATTTTTGTAACCATGGGATTTTATTTAAAGACCATGAGGCATGTATTTTATTTACCAAGAAGGCAAGTAAAAGCAATGAAGCAAGCAAGGTCAAGGAGATCTACAGGTGTAAGGTCAAGGAGATCAGCTGAAGCATTCAAGGAGGGATAGCAACTCAGGTTGTAGAGTTGGTTTTGTGTTGAGAAAGAGAGAGAGGGAAGAAGGTCTTGAGGTGTGGCAAGCCTTTGAGGTGGAGGAAGAAGTGGCATCTTCCTTATTGTATTTTCTTCTAGTAATATCTAATACAAGAGTGTGTATTGTGTCTCAAATTCTTTGTTGTCTCAATTTTCTAGTTACTTTATCATTCTGGTATAATTCCGTGTTTAATTGCTTATAAGAAAGTAATCAATTGTGCTTCTGTTGGATAAGGGGTCACCTAACATAAAAATGAACGCAATTACAATTTTAAAATAATACTAGTTATACCTTTGATTTCCTCTTGGTGAATTTGGATGTGCTTAAAAGTGATATAATTTTAATGGTTCATAGAAGTACATCAACAATCTAGAAACACGTTCCCTTAAAAATGGATGATTTTATGTGATGAATGATGAGACACAGGGGATGCATCTATAAAGCCTTGTTTATGTCTAACCTATGTCCCTTTGGTTTTAAACAACTATTAGCGTACATGAAAAAACACACTTGAATATTACTCACCACATACAAACATTTAAACAATTTCACCAAAACTAGTCAAAAGAGTTTTAAACTAGTCATGATTCTACCAATTTCATGGATGATTCAATTAATTAGCAGGATGCTTCTGCTAGATGCCTGAGAATGCCAATTTCATCAAATTTTAGAGGAATTTTGGCTAGAAAATTGCAAAATTGTTAGAAAATTAGGCTTGGAGGACCTCAAAGGGGATTGTGGGTGGAAGAATTGTCCTACTTTTAGTGGAATTATTCCTATTTCAACAAAAACATTTCTATTTATTGTGACATTATGTATTTATAGTGTAAAAGTTATCCTAATTTAGATATAATCATTTCGATTTTGGCAAAATCATCTCTATTTTTAAAAATAGTCTGATTGCATAATATTGAAATTATATTAATATTAGTGGAATAGTGTTTATTTCAATGCAATTATTCTTTATTTTATGACTATGTTATTTTTAGAGTGGTGGAATCATTTTGTGTTTTGGTGAAATTGTCATGCGAAAATGTTGACAATTTATGATCTAAATAGTTTGTGCATGATCTATGCTTATCAAATATAAAATAAACAAGCTAAAAATCTATAATTTGTAGGTTTTTCACTTGTCAAAGTCTTAAATCAACAAAGCAAAAATCTCACACTTATTTTTGGGCTTAAGAAATGAACACACTTTTCAATTTGGGTATATAAAAATAAATTATTATTTGGTTGATTTAGTTTGCTTGTGTGAGCATGTTTGTGCAATCTAATAATCATGTATGCTCTTCCCTTGCACCATGAGGTGATTACTAAAAATCATAAAGGGATTAGATTGGTTTATTTTATCCTATATATATTCTATGTATATTCTTCCTTTGCACCTTTTGGTGATCTTAGGAATCAAAAATATTGTGAGTCTCTTTTATTTTATTTGTATGACTTCGACCCTGATTCCAAAGTACAAGTATTTAGGGTTCTATGACTAGGATTTCTTCCCAAAACATTAGGACCAATCTCATGTTATACCATGGTATATAAATTTAGGAAGGACTTATCATTATTGGCCAAGTGTTTGTGTGTTTTAAGTGCACTGTGAAGTGAGGGGATTTCATGCTCTTATACATGTCTTAGATAACACCCCTCTAGGAACAATTTTATGGTGGAAATTCACTAAATTCATATGAATGAATTAGGATTAAAGGGACTAGAACCTTTCATGCAAACCATTAATCAACCTCTTCGATGGACTTGGGCCCCATTGTATATAGGAGACACACCTAGAAATCCTTGTTTATACTTATCCTAAGACCATCTAGCTAAAAACAACTATTAGTTCAGGGGAAATAACATCCTTGAATTTGACTCACAACATGAAAATGTATAATAAGGGTTGGGAGATTAACCTATTCACCACTTTATGCAAATAGACCAATAGGTTGTTAGCTGAGTTGCACACCTTTTAAACTAAGCATATGGCTTATCATTTGTGTGCCTTTGTTTGATTGTTGTCAAGACCCATATTGATTTTAAACCTTAAACATTTCAAACAAAATTAAAACCATTAAAATTAAAACATCAAACATTCTAAATAAAGTCAAACATCAGGTCAATTTTGACCGAGCTGAACATCCAAGGGCAAATAAGGTCAACTCTAACCAAGTTAACATCAAAATTCAAATTTGATCAACTTTGACCAAAGTCAACATTCAAAGTTAAATATATATCTTAGACTAAGTCCAAATCAAAAAAAAAATCAAGTACATCAATCAACAGTCAAATAAGGTCAAATTTTACCAACCTAGACATTCAAATCCAAATATGGTCAACTTTGACTATGTCAAATCAAATCAACAAGTCAAACATCCAAAATCAAATCTTGTATTTCCATTCAATCTCCCACACCTATTGGTTGAGAGCAATGAAATCAAAACATCCATATTTTTCCCATCTAAATAAAACCCAACATCAACACATTCAAACATCAAATTAGTACAAATCAAATCAAATACAAATCCAAGTAATCCAAATCATGTTATATCAAAACCTATTTGGGCAGAACCCCAACATCGCCCACAATCTTAATCCTATTCTAGCATCCCCATCCATAAATAAAGACATGATTGGACAAATCCAATAATTTAGCATTAGGTATCCCACCTAACATCCCTTATTGGTCCTTTATCCACTAGTCCAATGTCCATCTCCCTTGAGTCATGAACATCAAGCAATCCACTATCCAACACCCATCTAACCTTAGAGCCACATAAAATCCAAAAATTAAATTGTATCTTATCATCACCCCTTCATGGATATTCATATATGAAGGAATGAGGTACATCCAAGTCGGATAATCATCCATTATGGATATGACAAGATTCCCTTCCAAATCACAATCAAAATTTTCCACTTCAAATTATAGGTAAATACAATCACTCTATCCTTGACCAATCCATCTTTGATTAATCCATTTTTGTTGAATCACCCATATTTGACCAATCCCAAATCATTTTTTTCCCACCCATATTTAATTAAGGACCCATATTTTGCAATCCAATCTTTGATGATCCATTGCTTGACCAATCACCCATCTTTGGCCAACCTATCTTTGACCAACCACTTGTCTTTGACCAACCACCAGTATTTGATGAACCTGTCTTTGATAATACCATCCTTAGCCTATGAATATTCCCATTACAGAAAACCTTCCATCACCCAACACCACATGCCTTAAGTGATAATGGTAATTATAGACAAAAAACATAAACATCAAAATGCCTTCCATATAGATAGGCCCATCATAAACAATAAATCAACATCAACATCAACATCGACATCGACATCGACATCGACATCAACATCAACATCAACATCAACATCAACATCAACATCAACATCAACATCAACATCAACATCAACATCAACATCAACATCAACATCAACATCATAACCAACATTAACACCAACATACTATTAATTTAATAAGATATAATTTATTAGATTTGACTTCCTCATACAAGAATAAATCAGAAACAACAATCAAACATGGTTACATGGAGACAACCCAATGGCTTGTTTTCAAAGCAAAAAATATCCTATATCAAACATAATCCTCAAAATCATGAACTATAATGGGAAAGACCGTAGCCTCCATGAGCAAGGCATCATCAAACCCATCCATGTATGTACACACAAAGGATCTCATGGCATCAGCTATAAACCATCCATAAATTCATGTAAATATGTTATGACATTTTCAAGTGTCTGAGAAAGCTTCATTCAACCTTAAAATAGGGATCATTAGTAGTCCCTTCAAGGACTATGATACCATTCATCCTCTTATAAATTCTATAATCCTTTACACCATATTTAAATTCAATCTTTTACACCTGTTGATTAGGACTGAAAAAATCACTACTGTCAACCTTATTACATAACAAACAATGGAAGAAAACATGATTGGCATTTAGCTAGAAGAGAATAAAGTTGCATCAGCACATCTTAAGGAACATCAAAAATACCTTAATCCAATAATATATCAAATTAAATTATAAAATCAACATCCCTTAGTGAAACCTTGTTTGAGGCACTACGTGACAATAAAAGTTAAAATCTTTGAAATACAAAAAAAAAGTTCCCTAGTGAAACCTTGTTGAAACACTATAAGATAATGTAAATCAATGTCAAAGTAAAAAACTCAAGGTCTTTTAATGAAAACCTCTTTAAAGCACTGTTGTCACTCAGTTTTGCACCCTTAGAGAGGTAGTTATTGACTATTTGACCATAAGTCAAAATAAGTCAACCCCTTTATAGTTCAAAACTTGTATAGGGGTCATATAGGGGTCTTATATGGTATACCATAGTCTTATCAAAGTCATTTAATGTGTTACTACCTTGATCATATTCACTTTTAGGCCTATGTCATGTTAAGGGTCTCTTTTGAGTCATTTATGAAGGTTGTATAGTTTCCCTAATAAACAAGTGTTTAAAAATCCCTTTCAATGTCCCCTATGTTAATCCCTTCTCAGTCATATCAGTCCTAACTAAAAAACTTGTAGGTTCTACATTGAAATCAAGAAAATAGTTGAAAGAAGGGAAGTTTGGGAAGTTATACAGCTTCTATAGGAGTTATGGCATGTGTGGAAAACTTTTAAGTGTCCCTTAAACTCCACTAAACTCATTTATACATTTGATCAGCTTTAAAACACATAAAAATGGCCTAAAACCATTTCATTCCTCCATCACTCTTTTTTGCATGTCAGAAAGGTCAACTAGTTTTGGTTCAGTACGAATAATAAAAGTTAAACTAGGTTAAATGCTTTTATAAGATGATATTATTCCTTGTCCTCTTAAATTTAATAATATGATTTATAATATTGGTCACTTTTGCTTTATAAATTAATGCTAATAATTTTACTATTTCCTTTTGCTTTCTCATTCCCATACCCTATAGTTTTTCTCTTTGTTTGAGCTAATCCTTACAAACCAGGTACTTCAAGTGGTGTTGGAGAGTTTCTAAATTCTTCTCAGGTGGTTATTAATTTATTTTTCATGTGTGGGATGATGGAGAAAATCATAAGTACTTCAACTTACTAGTTGAGATTGATTGCTAGGTTTTAGACAAGTTTTATCATTTGTAGAGAGTTCCTATTCCTTTAGTGATCTTGAATGAGGGTGAAAGGTTATGTTTCATGATTTTAATGATATGATGGCCATCTCTCTCCTCCAAGATAAGTTTTAGAGGTGTTTCATGTGAAGATCACAATCATATACAATACACTATCAAACTTTCCTACAAGTATCCCCCTATAGGTAGGTAAAAGGATATTTGCACCATAATGGTGATGTAATGTGGAGATTTCAAAGTGTGAAAAGCATTATAAGTTTGAAATAACAAAGAAATTGGATCTCCAAATAATTGATAGTGGAACCTAATTCCTTGCACATAATCACATGTCATATCCTCACAAATAGACCTTCTACATATACACCTACAAGTTATCCAATAGATAAGTGAGGAGTTTAATGAAGGTGTTTGAAATTGATTTGAAGCCTTTTTGAAGTCTAAAACATTGAAAAGTGCTTTTGAGATAGTCTAAAGGTCACATGACTATAGGAAAACCTAAGAACCATATTCATTTGAGGAGAAAATGACTTATGGGATAAATTACCTTAAAATCTTTAAACAGAGACTCTACCTTTCTTTTGACCTTTCCATAATAGGACATCTTGAGGTCTAAACTGGTCGAATGGTTTTCATTGTGCACACTAGGTATAAGGATAATGAAGTGAAATGATAAGAAGGTTGTTTGGTCAGGTGAAGGTACAATAGAAAGTCTTCCATTTTAAACATTCTCTTATTGTAGTATGGCAATATTCTCTACAATATTCTGAGTTGAAATGGTCTTATGTCACTATGAAACCTAATGGAGGTAAACCTACAAGAAAGAGACTCTCTTGAGATGAGAAATAAAATATGACATCAAAGGACACTCATGGGAGTTGAGACATAGATTTTGACTCACAAACATTACCTACAGAGGTGTCTATGACCTAAGAATAGTCACTATTGACCAAATTTGACTTTTAGTCAAATTGGGTCAACCCATACATATTAAATTTTTTTACAAGGTTCCTATATGTCTAATAGGGTCTCATGTGTGTCTAAACACCTCACCCATCCCTGCTCTAGCCTTGGTCTAAGCTTATCCTTCTTGTACTTGCCTAGTCAATCAAAGCCAACTCTAGTAAACCCTAGTAAAACATGTTCAAAGGATAAAATTATATTTAAAATGTCATAATTTCATCATTTAAATGTTTTAAATTGTTCTTAAGTCATAAATTGGTCCTTTATCATGTCTCATGTGCAAAAAGTGTCATTTTGTCATATTTCTAGCTCATTAAATGACTTGTACGGATGGCTTATCAAATAAAATTTATAAAAAAGAGATATTTAAATGTGTAAGAGGTCATAATATGTTATTAGGTAGTTAGAGTTAGTTCAATAAGTAGTTCCATGTAGAAAGAGGTAGTTTTATCTTAAAAATAGGCCCTTAATGGCACTTGTGCGGACTTGGGAAGTCCACCTTTAGCTAAAAATATGGGAATGTGCCTCTTCATCTCCTTAAGACATTTACCACACATTTTGTGCATATATTTAATTATATAAATCAGTTTTTGATTCCTTTTCTTCTTAAAGCCTTTACAAGCTAAGAAGGGTGAACTTTGCATGTTTGGTACAAGCCATACATGTGAATTTGGGAGGAGTGTTCTTGGGGGTTGAAAGGGGTATTAGTCTACTTAAAATTCATGGAAATAAGTTTTATTTTCATGATTCATAATTTATGAACCATTTCTAACAATCCAAATAATGTTTTTTGCTTCTTCATTCATGAGGGGTCCCTATTTGAGCTAGTTTCTAAATATTATGTTTTGGTTTGATAGATTTGATGGTTTCATGTATGTCCTAGGGTTTCTCCATAGGTTTTATCATTTTTATTTTTGTTTTAGAGTTTTAAAATTCCAAATAAGCCTCTTCTAGGCCTACTTATGCTTCCAAACTGGTTCATTTTGCATCCATAGTTGTTTGACAGAGTCACAAGGGTGTTGTAAGGAAGGGATTATCATGGTTGAGCTCTCATGAAGTTTTTAAAGTTGTATGTTATCTTTATGAGCATGATTAATCCCTTTGGCAGCCCATTAGTCATTGGAGAACCATTCCAAAAGGAAGAAGTCTGAGTTTGGGAACTTTTCCATATGTTAAAAAAATAGAGAGCTCTGTGTTTTTTGACAAAATTGGATAAGTTTGAGAAGTGACTTCTTGATAGACCTTAAGAGTTACATATAGTAGCCCTAATATTAGAGTATTTATTTTCAAGAGAGGGAAATTGGAGAGCACAAGGAACATGAGTTTGAAGACTCCAAAGTCATGCTCAAACACATTGAATTATTTCAATGTCATCTATAGGTTTGAGACCAAAATGAGGTATTTATCATCAAAAATTATAAATTGAATGTGATACCATAATGGGAGTACTTATAAATGGTAAGGGTAACATACATGAGATTGATATATCATCTAAAATAATTCCATATAGTGCTCTACCTCCGATACATCACCCATAGTCCATACACTATAAAGATGTACACCTACATGCAGTATAAAAGAGAGATGCCTCAGCCAGTAGGCAAACAAGGACTCAAGTACATGTTTGAATGTGTTTTGATGATATATAATTTATATTCACATATGTATTAAGGGGTTATTAACCTTAATTTAAAGTTCCTCAATGTCATATCCAATCTCAGTTGAAGTAAAACATGCATCTACAGGCAGGGTCTTGAAAAAAGTGTCTCAGCCCAAGGAAAAGCATAGTTTGATTTCAAATAGGACATATGGGTGATTTCAAGATGATACACATGTTTCTTAACCTCATGGAGGTTCCAAATAACTTATTTAAATTATGACCATGTGGATAAAGTCAATGAGCACCTACAACTAGCTAAGAAGGACTAAGACAACAATGAACATAAAGAAATCAGTTGGGTAAGCCGAAGTCGAAAGGAGGAGTTGAATACCTTGAAAATGATATAGTTTAGTAGTTCTAATGGTTCTTGAATATTTATATATACAACATAACTAGGGCAAACCACTAAAGGAAATCTATAAGCTCTTAAGAATAAAGTGTCTCAGTCCATTCAGACAATTAGCCTAGAGGGGTATTAAGTGAGGTTTTAGTGGTCTTGCAGATTAAACTCATGACTCTTTGCCATGTATTTAAGAATATATAAGGAATTAATGATCCATATAAATTATTCTAAGGTTAAAAAAAGGCCACAATCACCTACATGAGTCATTAATAGGGTTGTATCAGTCTAGATAGTTTATAGACCTAGTCTTATGAATCCAGGAATTTAGAGATGGTTTGAGAGGCCAAGGTGTTGGAGAAAGATTGGAAGAACTATATGTGATATTAGAAACATATATATTCTATTTACATGAGCATATGGAAAAACAAGAGTGTCCAATTTCATGAAACACATTCTAATAGCAAAATCCCCTACATAATCTACCTTAGAAAGGTATAGTCTTGCATTTTATGGTTTTGGATGGTCATTTGACCTATTAAGGAGATTAGAATTGGTAAAAATTACTCTTATAAGTTTAATAATCTCATATAATGATTAATGTGTTAATAAAAACAAGGAAAGTTCCCCTTGTTTTGTCTTAGATAGGGGCACTTTTCCCTTGCAAGATTTGGAGATGAAGATGAATCATGGGCCAGAAGTTAGGGAGAGACTCAAGGAGGATTTAGAGAGTTTTAACACACCTGTAAAACTTGGGGAAAATTTATATAAGGTCTTAATCTAGGTAGGGTAGTCTATGCAACAAGGTTTGCAAGTGGGGTAGCTAGGCAAGGTGCAATCCAAACTCCAAATGAAAGGTCATTTCAAATTTAAAACCTTAGAAAGAATTATAATGATTTGGATCATGTCCATGAAGTTATAAATGAAGTGTTTGAACCATAAATTTATAGGGTAATCCATTAGGGAGTCAAGTTGAGCCTAAGTTACAGATAGACCTATTTGACAAGGTCTAAGCCTATTCTCAAAAGGGGGTCAGTGTGAATTCTAGCTCTTGATGAGCTATTATGAGATTTGAAACATGTTTCTAGGATGTTGATAGAGGTATTAGAGCCTTTTTTTTATAGAAAAACTCATCAAAAAGCCATTTCTTGGCTAAAAAATAATCAGACCTCATAGAATGCATGGAAAATGACTCGAGTGGCTAGCTTAGAATGCTTGGAACTTCTCCAACGCTTTGCATGGGAACTCAAAATGATCAGGGGAGTTAGGGAGGGTCCCTAAGAAGCCCTTAATGGAATTTAGATATAACTTTGACATGGTTTCTTCATGAACAAATGCTAAGACTAGACACCTCTCTAAACCCTCACAAACCCCAACTCAGACCCAATGGAGAAAAGATTGAAAATGAAGCATCCAGACTGGGTAAAGTGACCATGGAAAAAATTGGAGGTGGTATATAACTCTCCAAGGATCCTCCCCATGTAATTTTTTTTTACCCTACCTATACAGAAGAGGTACAATAGGGTTTATTTTGACAAATTTGTGTATTTTTCAAGTTTGGAAGAGTTTCAAAAGATTCAAATACCTTTGGGAGAGATATTATGACTTGTTATAAGTTATCATGCCCATATATTAATTTATCTAATATCCAAAGTGTGCTTACCATCTTCTTCATCTTAGCCAGTCATAGTGCATGAGCAGTGAACACTTAGTGAAAATGGTAAAACCCAAAATGGGAAGCCTTTTAAGGCTTAATTCATGAATCTCATGGCTTGTAAACTCTTTACAAGTGTCATTCCTCCTTGATCATGGATAAAATTGTTGAAATGGAATTATTTTGAATGTCAAGTGTGAGAGGTGCATGGGAAGGAGTTATTTGTGACTATCATGACTAATTTCTCATGGTCAGAGGAGTATGAACGATTGAGGACCAATCCAATGCATGTGAGGGATTTTTTGTAACCCGTCCCCTTCAAATAAATCATCAGACCTAACCCTACTCAGTGATGAGGCAATTTTGTGAAGGCAAATCGCGAGGATAGTTTCTTTTGTAAGCAAAAGAGAATCTATGCCACATATGGAGAAGTTTGATGACTTGGGAGACATTTGCCCATATCATATTTGTAGGACCTATCTCATGATTGATTATATGACTATTATAACTCCTTCTCCTTACTTGAAAAGTGTCTTAATGACTCTTAATCTTTACTTTCTCTCTCTCCTCTCATAATTTCTATATATTCTAGCCTTTTTGGCTATTGTTGAGATCTCTCCACCCAAGTATGGCAAAGCCCTACTCAATTTTTGCCTTGAAATAATAAAGAATGTTGTTTTACCTCATTCAAGATTTCATTAAGTTAATGTTATGGTTATTGGTCTTGTGCAAGTGTATTTTTATTACCTTCACATGTTACTCTTCCTAGTGCCTTGTGTGGATTGAGATCTCTCTTTTGTTGGTTAACAAGAATTGTGTAATATTGATTGTAGGTATAGTGAGTAGCTCATTCATTAATGTTTCTAGAAGACCTATTGTCTAAGTCCTCCTAGCCTAAGCTCTCTTTAAGACCCCATGCTTGAAACATTGATGTAGAAGAGGAGTGTTGAATTAGATGAATTGTATGTGTGAGATTCTCTTTGGTTACAAGTGCATTGTAAGTGGTGTGAGTAGACCATATATTTTGTGTATCACCTCCCCAAGATTAGATTTGTTTTCAATAACCCTTCTCCCTTTTCACCCCCAAAAGTTAGTATTAGGTTTGATCTATAGTGGTACATCAAGGGAACTAGCCCTAATCTAGATATCCACCTCAAATTTGGGTCACCCACAGCCCTGAGGTGGTTTCATTATGCCAATTGAATGAGGAGAGACTTGTCATCTCATCAAGGGGTGTAAATTCAAGTCACAAATTTTTTTGGCATGATCGTTGGAACACTTGTTTCAAGAATTTAAGGAGTTTTGGTCTTCTGCTCAAGATATCAACCTTTGGAGGTAATTTCACTAAGCACCAATGGTGAATCCAAGCATAAATCTACTAGTTAAGTAGTCTAGGTACTATAATTGAAGTTATTTTATTGTTTTATACTCTTCTCATGAGTGATTCATGGATAATTTTGATGTTGAGTTTGTCTTAACACAAGTTGGAGAGACATATCCATCTTTGCCTTTTCCCTCTCAATATGAACAAGTCCTTGGCCAATAATGTCATGATACCTATCAATCCTATGTTGCCTATGATCAGTCCTATCAAACTTGTGCTTCACCTAGTCTACCTAGTTGTTCTCCAAGTTAGTCTATTGCAAGTTTCAAGAAAACTCTCATTGGCTATAAAGACTATATGTTAGACCTTGATACTAGAAATGCTTGTGGTCAAGTCATCCTTAGTGGTTTTATCAAGAATTTGAGAAATGATTTTGAGAAAATTAAGAAAGAATGGATGCCTATAGAGAGAGATAATTAGAAAGGTATTACTAATGAGATGCTTGATGTTTGTGGCCTAATTTTCCACCTAGAAGAGAGGTTAAGAGCTCATGAACTAGCTCAGTCTTGGCAGCTCCAATATACCCCACATCAACCTTTGTGTCAACTTTACCCACTCAAAATGCTAATCCAAGCATGCTTAAAAATGCCCCAAGTCTTTCCTGCATTCCCCAAAGTTTCCCTTCTTGAAAGTCCATCCAAGAGAGTAGCCAAAGGAAGGAGGACATCAGTGAGCAGGTTGATTTATTTAGAGAAGATTTTGAGAAAGGAAGTTTGAGTTTTGAGGCCCATCTTGACAAGGAAATTGAATTGGCAAGCCAACATTTAAGGCAATCCATCATCGTAGAAGAAAATGAGTTTTCTAAGACTACCTTCCCAAGTTGGAGACAAGATGCCAATCCCAAGGAAACCCTCAGTTTCTTAAGCCTATCATTTACCCCTCCATTTGCATATTAGCCCCATGGATAAATCTCTAAGCCTACCTTCCCAAGATGGAAAGAACTAGTTGCAGCTTGTGAAAAGAAGAACAAAGCATGTTTAAGTGGAGAAGTTGGAAGTGAAGAGAAACTTGAAACTAATCAACTCCCTCCCACCCCTCAAGAAGCCATTGAGCCCAAATTTCTACCTCCACTAATTAATCCATTTTACCCTTCTAATGGTGAGGATTGCATTGCTCCTTGGGAGCCTTCTTGGGATAAAATTCTTGGTTTTGAGATGCCTAGTATTGGCATGACTAAGAGGGATAAGGAGATGGAGATTTTAGATTGGATTGATGATGAGGAAGGTCTGAATCCTTGTGAAGAAACTTTAGATTGTAATGTTAATCAAGATGACATTCTTTGTGTTGAGGAAGATGCCTTGGAAGAATTTATTTTGGTTTCTAAAGAAGAAGTTTCTCTTGTTGTTTCCCTTCATGATGCTGATAAAGAGAAGGATGATGAATTGTGGTAGAGTTTTGAGGACATTTGCAATGAATTTCAAGGTTTCATAGGGCCTACAAGTCCTTTAGGGTTGACTATATAACATGGTCAACAAGATGATGTGTTTTAAGAAGAAGACATGTGGCACTCATATATGTAAATGTTCAAAGACTATGAAGATAATAAGAAGACAAGACTCCTAAGAACACAATCCCAAGCTATTGAGGAGAAAGTATATGTTGAGAGGTATCATCATCAAAAGGCTCTAAACCATGATGGAGTAATCCATAATGACTATGAATATTTTAAAGAAGGTTTGAAGTTTGATTCTATAATCTCATGTGAAGCTACTCCTACAACCATGAATGAAAAGTTTGAATAAGAAATATTACTAGAGTGATATAACACCACTTATTAAAGACTTTAAAGAGGTTGTAACAAATAAGAAAAGCAATGACCTATTTTAAGAAGACTTAGACTTCCAACAAACTGTCCCATGCATATAGATGCAAATTTTACATGATGAGATAAAGGGACAATAGTATGAGGCATGTTTCAAAAGTCAAGAAGAATTCATATACGTTGGAGGCTTGTTTGAGATGACTCCATCAAAGGACATGCCAAGACAAGAAGCAAGAGAGAAACATGAGTCATCTAGCACCACATACAAAAGGAAGCATGCTTGTCATCCTCATTCATCTCATGAGGAGGGAGATTAAAGGTAATTTAATTTTGACCAGGAAGGGAGGTATGTTTAAGTTAAATGTACATAATTAGTTTGCTTACTGTTGTGTCTTGTTTCCCCTAAGTGCTTAGTAGCACAAGTGTGCCTTTAATTTGTGTGTTTGTTTGGTTTTGTTGTGTGTTATATTTCTTTTGTGTGTTTTGAGGTCAATCAACTATATTTTTAGTAAATTAAAGGTCTAATTCTACTATTTCAAAGTGCATTTGACTCCCTTATCCCAATGGATGGGATAAGGCTACTGGTCCTTAACATAAGCAAGCATGTTACCCCTATGAATTACTAAAAATGTTTACCAAATTAGAATTTTAGTAAAATTAGGTCAAACCCTACATATTTAAACTTTTAAAAAGGTTCCTATATGTCTAATAGGGTCTCATGTTTGTCTAAACACCTCACCCATCCCTGCTCTAGCCTTGTTTTAAGCCTGTCCTTCTTGTACTTGCTTAGTCAATCAAATTCAACTCTAGTCAACCCTAGTCAAACATGGTCAAAGGCTCAAATTATATTGATTTTTTTTAATGTGGTAATTTAAATGTTTTAATTTTTTCCTAAGTCATAAATTGGTCCTTTACCATGTCTCATGTGCAAAAAGTGTCATTTTGTCATATTTCTAGCTCATTAAATGACTTGTATGAATGGATTATGGAAGAAAATTTGTCATAAAGAGAGATTTAAACACGGAGGATGTTATAATATGTCAAGAGGTAATCAGATTCAGTTCAAAAAGTAGTTTCATGTATAAATAGGTAGTTTTTACTTAAAAATAGGCCCTTAATGGCACTTGTATGGACTTGGGAAGTCCACCTTTAGCTAAAAACATGGAAATGTGCCTCTTAATCTCCATAATACCTTTAAAACACCTGGTGTGTATATATTTCATTAGATAAATTAGTTTTTTATTCTTTTACTTCTTTCTTGCCTTCACAAGCCAAGAAGGGTCAACTTTACATGCTTGGTACAAGCCGTACATGTGAATTTGGGAGGAGTGATCTTAGGGGTTGAAAGGGGTCTAAGTATAATTAAAATCCATAGAAATAAGTTTTATTTTCATGGTTCCTCCTTTATGCACCATTTCTAAGAAGCCAAACAACTTTTTATGATTCTTCATTCATGAGGGGTCCCTGTTTGAGCTAGTTTCTGAATGTTATGTTTTGGTTTGATATATTTAATGGTTTAATTTATGTCCTATTGTTTATCCACATGTTTTCTCATTGTTATTTTGGTTTTTTAGTTATCAAATTCCAAATAAGCCTCTTCTAGGCTTACTCATGCTTCCAAACTGGTTCATTTTGCATCCATAGGTGTTTGACAGAGTCACAAGGGTGTTGTACGGTAGGAATTGTCATCGTTGATCTCTCATGAAGTTTTTTAAGTTGTATGTTAGCCTGATGATCATGAATAATCCCTTTGGCATCCCACTATTCATTGGAGAACCATTCCAAAAGGAAGAAGTCTGAGTTTGGGAACCTTTCCCTATATTGAAAAAATAGAGAGCTCTGTGTCTTTTGACAAAATTGGACAAGTTTGAGAAGTGACTTATTGATAGACCTTGAGAGGTCCATATAGTATCCATACTATGAGATTATCTCCTTGCAAGAGAGGGAAACTGGAGAGCACAAGGAACATGAGTTTGAAGACTCCAAAGTCATGCTCAAACACACTAAATTATTTCAATGCCATCTACAGGTTTGAGGCCAAAATGAGGTATTTGTCATAAAATATTACAACTTGAATATGATAACATAATGGGAGTACTTATAAATGGTAAGGGAAATATACATTATATTGAGAGATCATCCAAAATAATGACATATAGTGCTCTACCTATGATACATCACCCATAGTCCATACACTATAAAGATGTACACCTACAGGCAGGATAAAAGAGAGATGCCTCAGCTAGTAGGCAAACAAGGACTTCAATACATGTTTGAATGTGTTTTTATGATATATAAGTTATATACATGTATGGATATGTATTAAGGGGATATTAACCTTCATTTAAAGTTCCTCAATATCATATCTAATCTCAGTTGAAGCAAAACATGCATCTATAGGTAGGGTCTTGAAGAAAGTGTCTAAGCCCAAGGAAAAACATAGTTTGGTTTAAAATAGAACATATATTTGATTTCAAGATGATATAAATGTTTTTTAACCTCAAGGAGGTTCCAAATAACTTACTGACATCATGACCATGTGGATAAAGTCAATGAGCACCTACATCTAGCTAAGAAGCACATAGACAACAGTGAACAAAAAGAAATATGTTAGGTGAGCCTAAATGGGAAGGAGTGGTTTAAGACCTTGAAAATTATATAGTTTGTTATTTATCATGGTTCATGAAGATTTATTTATACATCATAACTAGGTCAAACCACTAAAGGAAATCTACAGGCTCTTGAGAATAAAGTGTCTCAGTCCATTTAGACATTGAGCTAAGAGGGGTCTTAAGTGAGGTTCTAGTGTTCTTGCAAATTGAAATCATGAATTTATATCATGTATTTAAGGATATATACGTCATGGATGATACCTATACATTATTATATGGTCAAAACAAGGCCACAAGCACCTACATGAGTCATCAAATAGGGTTGTACCAGTCCAGATAGTTTATAGACCTAGTCTTGTGAATCCAGGAGTTTAGAGATGGTTTGAGAGGCTAGGGTATTGGAGAAATATTTTAAGCACTATATGTGATAGCATAAACATATATATGTTTTTTACATGATAATATGGAAAAAAAATATCCTCCAATTTCATGAAACATAGTCTAGTAACAAAATCCCCTACACAGTCTGCCTTAGAAAGGTACAGTCTTGCATTTTGTGGTTTTGGATGGTCATATGACCTATTAAGGAGATAAATTTTTTTATAGAGTAACATTAGGAGTTAAATAAGATCCTATAATTGTTAAGTTTTTAAATTAAATATGGAAATTTCCCCCTATTTTATCTTAGATAGGGGGCACTTTTCCCTTGCATGAACCTTGTAAGTTTTGGAGATGAAGATGAATAATGGGCCAGAAGTTAGGGAGAGCCTCAAGGAGGATTTATAGAGTTTTAACACACATTTAAAAACTTTATAAACATTTATATAAGGTTTAAATATAGGTAGGGTAGTCTATACAATAGGGTAGCTAGGCAAGGTGCAAGCTAAACCCCAAATGAAAGGTCATTTCCAATTTTAACCCTTAGAAAGCATTCTAATGCTTTGGATCGTGTCTATGAAGGTATAGATGAAGTGTTTGAACCATAATTTTGTATGGGAATCCATTAGGGAGTCAATTTTATCCTAATTTATAGATAGACCTATTGGATAAGGTCTAAGCCTATTGTCAAAAGGGGGTTAGTTTCAATTCTAGCTCTTGATGAGCTATTCTGAGATTTAAAACATGTTTCTAGGATGTTGATAGAGGTGTCGGAGCCTTATTTTTAGAGAAACTCATCAAGAAAATATTTCTTGGATTTAAAGCACTCAGACCTCACATAATGCATGGAAATTAACTCGAGTGGCTAGCTTGGAATGATTAGAACTTTTCCAATGCTTTGCATGGGACCTCAACATGATCAAGGGAGTTAGGGAGGGTCCCTAAGAATCCCTCAATGGAATTTAGATATAACTTCAACATGGGATCTTCATGAAAAAATGATAAGACTAGACATCTCTCTAAACCCTCATATACCCCAACTTAGACCCAATGGAGAAAAGATTGAAAATGAAGCATCCAAACTGGGTAAAGTGACCATGAAACTAATTAGAGGTGGTAGAGAACTCTTTAGGGCTCCTCCTCATGCAATTGTGTTGTAACCTACCTATACAAAAGAGGTACAATAGGGATTATTTTTACATGTTTTTTTATTTTTTAGGTTTGAAAGAGTTTCAAAATATGAAACCACATTTTGGAGAGAGATTAGGACTTGTTCTAAGTCCTCATGTCCATAGATTTAGTTGTCTAATCTCTCAAGTATGCCTACCATCTTCTTCATCTCAGAGAATCATAGTAAATGAGCAGTGAACACTTAGTGAAAATGGTGAAACTCAAATTAGGAAGCCTTTTAAGACATAATTCATGAATTTGATGATTTGGACACTATTGACAAGTGTCATTCCTCCTTGTTCATGGATCAGATTGCAAAATTAGAAGGATTTTGAATGCCAAATGTGAGAGGTACATGGGAAGGAGTTATTTGTGACTGTCATGAATGATTGATCATGGTCATAGGAATATGAATCATTGAGGACCAATCCAATTCATGTGAGGGATTATTGGTAACCCTTACCCTTCAAATCAATCATTAGACCTGACCCTACTCAGTAATGAGGCAATTTTGTTAAGGCAAATCATGAGGGTAATTTTTTGTGCAAGCAAGAGAGAATCTATGCCACATATGAAGAATTTTGATGACATGGGAGAAATTTGTCCATATTTTATTTATAGGACCTATCTCATTCCTAATTATATGAATCTTCTTCACCTTGCTTGGCAGGTGTCTTAGTGACTCTTGAGCTTCACCTTCTCTCTCTCCTCTCACAATTTCTATATATTATGGCCTTTTTGGCTATTGTAGAGATCTCTCCACCTGAGTATGGCAAATTCCTGCTTAATTTTTGCCTTGAATGAATAAAGAATGTTGTTTTACCTCATTAAAGATTTCACTAAGTGAATGCTATGGTTGTTGGTCTTGTGCAAGTGTATTTTGCTTACCTTCACATGTTACTTTTTTGAGTGCCTTGTGTGGATTGAGAGATATATTTTGTAGGTCAACAGTAAGTGTCTAATGTGGATTTTAGGTATAGTGAGTATCTCATTCATTAGTGTTTCTAGAATACCTATTATATAAGTCCTCCTAGCCTAAGCTCTTTTCAAGACCCCATGCTTGAAACCTTTATGTAGAAGAGGAGTGTTGAATTGGATGAAGTTTATGTGTGGGATTCTATTTGGTTCCAAGTGCATTGTAAGTGGTGTGAGTAGGCCATATATTTGGTATATCACCTCCCCTATATTATATTTGCTTTTAGTTATATTTCTCCCTTTTCATCCCCCAAAAGATAGTAGTAGGTTTGATCGATAGTGGTACATCAAGGGAATTAGCCCTAATATAGAGATCTACCTCAAATTTAGGTCACCCACAGCCCTTAGGTGGTTTCATTGTGCCACTTAAACAAGGATAAATGTGTCATCTCCTTAAGGGGTGCAAGTTTAAGTGACAATAGTCACCTATAACTTGCTATAGTGGAGAAAACAACCTAGGCGAGTATGCCAGAAAGGTTTGAACACAAAACCTAATACATGATATGGAGTAAGTTAAAACATTTAAGAAAATGATCTTAAATAATTAAAGGAGATATATGGACATAAAATACAAGGTCTAATATGAGATGCTCACCTATAGGAGTGTCATTTTTTGAGTAATAATACAGTTACTTTGTCTCCTAGCTAAGCCTAAGATTGGAGAAATTTGAAGGGTTGGTAGAAGTGAGGAATTTTAAACATGTTAATAAAAAATTAAATGATAGTGACTAAACCAAATGATTATAATCATAGGTAATCATGTCAAAAATGGTTCAAAACATAACCTACAGTCAATACACTAGCTTGTTACATAGTTAGTGAGTTTAAGAAGCTTAACTTGGGGATGTTTAAAGAATTGAAGGACCTAATAATGTGAAATAGATATAAAAATTATGGAAAAATTCCTTAAGACTTAATTTATCTCCCCATATATTCATCTTGGCTGGGACAATAGGGGAAGTGCCTTCTATTTTGTCTCAAATAGAGGACACTCCTAGAAAGTTGAAAACTATAGGCAGAGGTAAATAGGTGAGGAAAGGGTGAGTTGGAAAGTGTTGAGAAATTTTATAAGGGTGTATAAATATGTAATGAAGACCCATATAGGTTTTTAAGACCTCATAACCATTGGAAACCATATAGACTAGTTTTGGACATCAAGGACACAATTACGCCTATTAGGCCTTGACAAGGCCTAAAGCCCTAAAGGGGTCTAATCTTATGTATAGCACTATGTGAAGTTTCCAAGGAATTATATAATATTAATGGGGAGATATAAGGTGATTTTGATATATTGGGTTCTATAAAACAAGTACATGAAGGTCATTATTAGCCCAAATCAATGATAGGGTATGCAGAATACGTCTAAACTTAAGAAACCATCTTTAGATGCTCACACTAGTAAAAATACTTAGCATGTAGGTTCAAGGATTTGGGATATGTTGAATAAGGTCTTATAAAATATTATAGTGTAATTTTTTTTAGGTTTCAACATTAGGATTGCATGAACAATCTTTAAGAGCCAAAACATCCTATAACCCTCTAAAACCCTTGATCATGACCTGATGGGAGATAGGTGGATAGAAATATAATAAAGAGGGATATTATGCCTTATAAATTATTTTTTAATTGTATATAACTCCCTCAGGATCCTTCCCATCAAATTGGCTTCTACCCTATTTGTATGGATAGGGTACAAAACTAGTTTTCTTGACATATTTTGGTGTTTTATAAATACAAAGGATTTTTAAAGGATGATGATCACTTTTGGAGGTTAAGTGGGACATAATATAAATCCTTATATACATTTATTGATTCAATAAATCACACAGGTACCTTTGCAAGAACCCTCACTTTAGGTAGTCCAAATTGGCGTAGTGAATGAAAAGTGATCACCAAGTGAGAAGGTGATAAATCCAATTAAGAGGCATTTTAAGGTTTTATTTATGGATTTAGGGACAAGAGGAGTATTTATATGTGTCATAATGCTACTTTCATGGATTTTATTAAACAACTAATGGACATCTTGGTGCCAAATATGAGGATAGGTCTGTAAAACCAGTGATGGAGACAAGAGATGATGATGATGCTTATCGAGAAGAAGATAAGTGATTAGGGACACATCCAATGCATGTTTGATATTTTTATTAACCCACCCATAATATTTCACATGTTTCATCTTTCCCTATTCTACTTTGGAACACTCAATAAAGGCCAAATGATGAAGACAATTTTCAAGAATGTAGTTAAAGGGTCTTACGCCAATTTTGAGGAATTTTCATGCCTTGGAGGGAAATTTGTCTAAAGAGAACTTGAATAGTATATTTAATACTCTAATTATATAAAACATAACTAATTTTCATGCCTTGATAAGTGGAATTGTGACCCTTGACATCCAATTCTCTCTCCTCTCTCACATTCTATAAGTACAAGCCATTTTGGCTCTTGTAGGTTGGTCCATGTCTAGTATGACGAAGCCCTACTGGTTTGATTATTGATATTTAAATTTAAATAAATAATTGAATCTAGTTTTGGTTTTACATTTCCTTTCCTAAGTGTGTAGATTATTAATGAGTTGAATGATTAGTGTTAATCACCTAGCCTTACATTCATCTTTCTCTCTTATAATGTGTGCAAGTAATTGATTCTCCAATAGGTCACATAAAGTGTAGTTAATGTCCTTGTTTATTTATAGGTGTATAAATCTAGAATAATGTCTAATATTAGGCCTCTTACCCTTTTTAATTTGGGAAGTGTAGTATATATCACCTATATGTTTGAAATACTTATGTTGGAGTCGCATAGAAGTTTGAAGCCTGTCTTGTGAGCAATCTTTCATAGTGAAAATCAAGGTAGTTTAGTGGATATCATTTTGGTGTATCACCTGGTTAGAGTAGGTCATTTATAAGTTTATTTCTATCTATTTTCACATAAATAATCTATTAGTATATGAGATAAGCACTAAAATATTAATCTAAGTATTTAGCCCTTAAACCTAGAGGTTTACTTATACTACAGGTAACCCACATACTTAGAAGTATTCCGCTATTGCCCAATTATTATAATCGGCTTGAAAAACCTCCCATTGGATGAAATATTTTGTGCCAATAGTTTTGGCACACCTAGTAGGACCATTGTCCTAAAGATAACTAATTAAGGTGAATGTTGGTCTTGACAACATCGACTGCATATGGTTTGTTACTCAGCATTTGGTGAATCTATTCAAGGTAAAATATAGTTTTACACCATTTTTTGGTCATATATTTGTGCTCATACTTCATGGTCCTTACTAGGTCATCTTATATTAGAGTTTTAAATCACATAAATCCACCTCTTAAACCTAAACTTCCCCTTGAAGTTCAACTTCCCAAGCCTATTCTACCCTTTGAAGAGCAAGAGGACTTTGCTAGCATAGAAGACCAAGAAAGTGAGGGAGATTTTGAAGAGAACATGGCTAGGTAACATGCCTTCCCAACCTTTAATACTAAAAATCCAATCCATCTTGATGCTTATGATGACATTCCTCCTAATGATATAAAGAGTGTTCCTACATTCAATGGTGAAGGTCATGTCACTCCTAGTGAGCACATTAGAGATATATCAAATTTATATAGTTTTCACAATGCCAATAAGGTCAATATTTCCATTAGACTCCTTACCATGTACCTTAGAGGGAAATCACTTGATTGGTATAGGACTTTTCCCAGTGGTTGCATCATAACTTGGGATGCCTTTGGAGTGTTGCTAACATCAAGATTTGAGGACAAGAGTGATCACACTTCACTCATTCACAAACTCAATGTGATCCAAAGAGCCCCAAAAGAGACAATGAATGATTTTAATGAGATATTCCAAAATACTTAGTATAGGTTGCCTCCTCCCATGAGACCACCTACTAGATTGTGTTTCCAACATAATTGGGGGCTATTGGCATGGACATAGGCATCATGTTGTAATCCATGGGTGGTTTCACCTTACCTGAAGCATATGACCTTGACATTAGACATGAGAATGGTCTAATACAAGCTAGGAATTTGCCTCCAAAAGTATCCATGCCTCTATTGCCAAACATTTATATTTCTACTCCAAATGTTTCCCAAGTTCCTAATGATAATGCCAAGTCAAAGAGTGCTCCTAAGAAAGTAGATGATGCCATGGACAAAGATGCAAGAATTCAATTCTTATAAGCTCAACTTAGACAATAAAACATGAAAAAAGTGTGAAGCAAAATTCCTATCCCTATCATTAGTAATATGGTCAATAATATGAGCAAGGGAGAGGTCAAGGGCAACCTAATTTCAACAAGCCTACTAATGCATGTAATCTTACTTCAACCTTCAACATAAAAGCAATGGTACTAGTGCATAGTAATCTAATTCAAGGAGAAGAGTGGAAACAAGGTCAGTTCATGGATGTAAATGAAGGTTAAGAACAATAAATAGTTTCTCAAGGAGGAGTCACTCCTCAGCTATCAACTAATGATGAAGTCCTCATGTAAATAAATTAAAGTTGGCATCCTCAAGGAGTAAGCTTCACCAGCTTACTATTTTAAGACACTTTTGTGCTTAATCAAGGAAATTTAGTTATAGACAATAATAGAGCTAAAATTAAGGCTTTAGGAGATGCTAATGGTGTGCCTAAAAGCTCATCTAATTCCCATACATGTCAAAAGAGCATGACTACAAGCATGATAGTCCCTACAAATCCTGCATCTCCTTCAAGTCAGAATGTTGCAAAGTCTTCTCAAGGTGCATCAATACCTCAAGTTACAAACACATCCTTGCCTCCAAGGACTTAAGATAAATTAGGTATTCCTTCTCTAAATAATATGGATTCATTGAAGAATTCCAAGACATCCATTTCTCTTTGGGATGTCCTTTATATGCCTGGGCAAATGGAGCTCTTGAAACAATAGCTATCCTCTACCAAAGTTAGCCATCCATCACCAAGTCATGGTCATAACCACATTGATCTTACCAATGATCCTAATAAAATTAAGGGACCCTCTACTAAGTTTGAGAAGCCTCCACCCTTCTACCTCACTCTTATTATGGGGGATAAGCTTTTTCATTATTTCATAGTTGATAGTAGAGATAACACATTAGTGATGCCCAAGGTTATAACTAACAAATTGGGTCTAAATTATGAACCACATAGTAATGGGGTGATTCAATTAGATGGTATACCTACCAAGTCAATAGGATTGATCAAAGGGTTGAAGGTTTTCTTGCATGATTTTCATATTTTCCCCATCCTCCAAGATATTGTGGTTGTTGACTTGCCTACCCACTTTGCTATCTACCTCTCAAGGGATTTCATAGACAAGATAGGAGGATTCCTCTCATCTGATTGGTCCTTCTTGGCTTGTTGTCACCAAATATTTCACCCTATAAGAGAGTGTTCAAGTCTCTTCTAGATTTTGGCAATGTTGGAACATTTTTAGGCATGTGGGTATACCTATAGAGGAAATGAACCTCTAGATTTAAAGGTCTAGCTCCCTGAATGTATATATGCAAAACAACCTCTATCTAAACTAGTTTTATTTAATGGAAAAGAGATAGAAATTGCATAAAAGAAAATCTAATCTAAGAGTGGTGATGTACCAAGATTATCTTCCACATGAATATCATATTCTAATGCATAGTACATCAAAATGCATAGACCATCTTCAAGATCTAAGGATTCTAACAATTATTTTAGTATAGAGGTGAGATGTATAAAATAACATAAGGTAAATGAATTGAAAGGAAAGTTGTACATTACAAGAATAGTTATACACTTAAAATAATTCAATACACTTGAACACACTCTAAATGACTTGTTATACTAAGAAATTTTGCTCAAGCATGAAGGATAAAAGATAGAAGGATGGAAAATCATCACTTGCTATCACTATACATCACTTATAGACTCAGATAATTGTTTAGAACTTGAAATAAAAAGACATTTGCTAATTCTTAAAGGAAAAATATGACATTAATCCAGTAGGGATTCACCATACCTTGTGTGAAAATTATTTTCACTAGCCTAAGGATTGTATTTATAGTAGAAAGGAAGTGAGAGGGGAGGCCTTTTGGCACTAAAAAGGGGAATCAATCTGTTAGAAGCCTCCAACCATGACTGGAATTGTCTCTACAAATTATTCTAATTTCAGCCATTTGATTTATCCATGTCACCTCAAGTGGTTACATAGTTATCTTACTCTCTTAAAGATGCTTCCCCAATGATTACACCAATATAATCAAGATATTCCTAGATGAGTAATGGCATCAATGTGGTTATTTAAAATGAGTCAACCTATTGTATATTTGTCTTGATGTTAACATCTTCTCATCGGCTCATTAAGGTGTCTAATGGTATAGGGGAGAGTCCATTTTCATTCTATTGGCTTTGGAGATGAAACCACCTAAATCCTACATGTATACCTTCATGAAATTTGATAGAATGTTGGCTCCATGTGTATGTCTACAAACATCCCTTGAAATCTCATGCCAACTCAACCTTAATCGAATGTTCAATCCCTGTAGAGCCCCTCAACTTTTCTTCTTTTGATTGGCCATTAAAAATGACTCAGTCTTGATCTGATCAAGGTGATGTGAGCCCTCGATCTAATTTATTTTTCTCCATTTGATTTTTAATGGATGAAGAATGTGAGCCCTTGGATCTTTGAGTATTTGATCAAGGACCATCGATCTGCGTAGGACCCACTATTTCAATGCCAATAGCTAGCCCATCACTATTTAAATGCCAATGGCTAGCCCATAACCTTGAATTTGACATCTATGCAACTGTCACTCTACTAGAACAATTCTTTTAAGGTATTTCCCTTAGACCTATTTTCTCATGGACCCTTTTCTCTAAAAGAATTAACCTGTCAGGCCCTTTCTCTTTTTGACTATTTGCCTTGGCCCCTTTTCTTGATAGAGAAAGTCTTCAAGGTTTTGACAAGTACCCTTTGGATTTTTTTAAAGGACCACTTTTGCTGAGAATAACCCTTTAGCTTTTATTATTTTACCTTTTGAAAAGCCTAAACATGCCTTTCAACTTTTTGAAAATGTCCCTTCAACCTTCTTGCTTTGGAACTTTTCTTTCAAAGGAATTCATTCAGACCCTTTTTCTCTTAAGTAATTCCTTTAGACAAAAGTCTGAAGGGATTATGCCCTAGTTTCTTTTTCTTTGGAAACACTCCCTTCGAAGGAAAAATACCTTCAGGAAAATTACATAGGCACATTACTTGAAAATTCCTTTGGAATTTTTTCAAAGGACCAATTCCTTTAGAATTTTTTCAAAGGACCAAATTCCTTTAGAATTTTTACAAAGGACCAATTCATTCAAACTTTTTTCCTGAAGGAATTATGCCTTAGAACAATTCCTTCAAAAAGATTGTTTCAGACAAAATGTCTGAAATAATTCTTTCGGGGAAATTGTTTGGGATAAAATGTTTGAAACAATTATTGACACTTTGAACAAAAAACTCAAAACATAACTTTGCTGAAATAATTAATGCTTGGCCAAAAAACCAAACAAAAGATTTTGAAGGAAATTAAACTTGTGAAAAAAATCCAAAATAAAACTTTTTAAGGAAATAACATTTGTGCAAAAAGACCGAACAGAAGCTTCCTCCGATAGACAAATTTTGAATGCTACACTTAGCCAAAAATGAAAGAAAATATGCAAAACTTGGGAGAGAAAATTAGCCAACATTATAGTGAATCTTAGGGGTGGCATGCCTACTATGCTTAAGACTAGTTGCCTAAATCCTTCCATTGGGCATGGAGTCATGCATATAGGCACCTAAAATGACTTGAATATACCTTTAGCTCAAAAAACACAAGCTGGTTTATCCACACACACAAAGGCAAATACACGCACCAAAAAAAAGGAAGGAAACATAGTTGTGCTAAAAATCACTTAGGGAACACAATATCAAACCAAAATAAAATAAGACTAAACACACATACCTAATCTACTATTTACAAAATAGACTTGCAAGGACTAATAACAAAACTTTAGATGTATCCCATTCATAGGGATAGGCAATTATTCTCTGTTCATCTTGGTTAGCTAAAAGTATTTGTTTTGCTTGCACTTGATAATGATGTAAGGGTCACTCCAAAAAGCATCAAATTTTTTATGTCTACCTAGTTTTGCTCGATCCTCATCTCATTTTAGAACCAAGTCACCTTCCTTGAACACTCTTTTACTTGTTCTTTTGTCAAAGGACTTCTTCATGAGTACTTGGTGGTGTTCCATGGCCTTGTGTGCATTATCTCTTGCTTCTTGTAGCTTCATTAGTTCAGTCAATCTAACTTCTAGTGGAGTACTTTTAGGTAGTTCTAGCTGATGTGTACGTTCTAGAGCAGGGTGTTCTTGATATATGGACAACCTAGACTTTCTCCCATAAACAATCACAAAGGGAGAGCTACTAATTGATCTCTTAGGAGTAATCCTATTATCCCATAATGTTGTCTTCAACTTTGTGTGCCATGCTCTTTGATTATTCTCTAATGTCCTCTTTTTGATATTGATGAGATTCTTGCTAGTAGACTCAGCCAATCTATTACCTTAAGGGTAATAATTGGATGAGGTACTTAAGTAAACACCATTCCTATTTTCCCAATCAAAAGTTTTAGCACTTATGAAATCAAGTGCATTATCAAAAATGATAATATGGGGAACTCAAAATCTTGTTATAATGTTCTCATAAAACTCCAAGATAGCATTTTCACATGCCTCCTTCAATGCAATATCCTCTACTCACCTTGTGCAGTAGTCAGTAGCGGTCAATATCCATTTGTGTTTAGAACTTGATGGAGGGTTGATCACACCAATGAAATCAAGGCCCCATTGCATAAAATGTTGGTCTACTTAGATAGGATTCAATGGAAGGGCTGCAAGTTTATGTTTACCTACAAAGAAGGCACATTGAGGACACATCTTAGCCCAATGGTAATAGTCCTTAAAAAGACTAGGCCAATAGTAACCATCCCTCATTATCTTTACAACCATCGTCTTAGGAGAGAAAAGACCTCCATTTTCACCATTGTGAAACTTTTCTAGTAGCATACCAAACTGATCATTATTAACACACCCCAACAATACACCATTCACATCTTTCCTAAAGAGAACACCATCTACAGGATAGTAAGGAATGGTCTACAATCTAAAATACTTCCTTTGAGACTTGTTCAAGCCATTGGGGCACCCACCATTTTAAAGAAAACTATAGATGTCTTGTGTCCAACTTTGAACTTGCATGTGATCAGTTGGTTGGGGGTGAACTTGGTTGATTATGACTTCCTCTTTTGGCTCTTGAAAATCTAAAGCTAAATGCTCACATAACACTTTTCCTCTTACCAAGTTTGTCACCTTAATATCCACATCATACTCCATTACCTTGGTAATCCACCCAATTCTCTTTTCATTGAGGTCTTTGCTTAGGAGAAACTCCTTGGTACTAGGATGAGAAATCATGACATGTATCTTATTGTTTGAAACCATGTGTATGAATTTTTTCAATCCTCTTAACATAGCTAGAGCTTGTTTCTCAACAAATGTATACTTGACCTCATAATCTTCCAACCTTTGGCTAAATAATGCAATTGGTTGCTCTACCTCTTCATCATTCATTTGAATAAGATTAAATAATATTGTATCAAGGTTAGAAAAGGTATAGAGTATGAAATATTTAAAAAAATTTGGTTTTAAGAGAGTAGGAGATTTTGTAATTGCTTGTTTGATTGCCTCAAAGCTACTCTTACCTTCCTTTGTCCAAGCAAAAGCTTGGTTCTTCTTGAGCATGGCTGTGATAGGCTTTACCAAAGTTACAAGGCCTAGAATAAACCTTCATACAAAGTTTATATTCCCCAATAAGCTTTGAATTACTTTCTTGTGTTGAGGCAAAGACAAGCCTAGAATAGCTTCAATCCTTTCAGGGTCAATAGACAAGCCTTCTTTTGAAACAATATAACCCAATAAATTACCGTCATAGACAACAAAGATGCACTTTTTTGGATTAAGGGATATTCCATACTCCCTAAAATTCTCAAACACTTGACTTATATGTTCCATATGATCAGTAGCATTATTAAAAAAAATAGTTATATCATCAAGGTACACATGTATAAACTCATTGATCAAACCTTTAAAAGCCATGTCCATTACCCTTTGAAATGTAGCTCCAACATTGGACAAACCAAATGGCATATTCCTATAGGCAAAGCTCCCCCATTTTAAAGTGAAGGCTATCTTGAACTGATCCTCTCCATTCACTAGTATTTTATTGTAACTTGAATAACCATTAAGAAGTGAAAAGCGTTGAGAACCTGAAACAACTTACAAAATTTGTTCCATGGAAGGTAGTGGATAATGATCCTTGAGAGACACTATATTAAGGTCTAAAAAATCCACACAAAGTCTAATCTCTCCATTATTATTTTAGATAGGTACAACATTAGCCACCCAAGTTGAGTGTTTGATAGGAAATATGATCATAGACTCAATCAACTTGGTCAGCTCTTTCTTCATGAGTTCTTCTATCTTGGGATTGATAGGCCTTTATTTTTGCCTAAATAGTTTATCTCCAGGTTCTAACTCAATGGTGTGATGAGATAAAATTGGATCAAACCATTTTAAATCTTTATATTCCCAAGCAAAAATGTCATGAAACTCTTTGCATAATTTAATAAAGTCCCACTTCTTAGACAAGGAACATAACTTACCAATTTTCAGAAGCTTGTCCTTGTGAACCATAACTCTCTCATAGTTATCTTCTTTTGTGGACATGCTCAATCTTTCTTTATTATTTTGATAATCTTCATTGAAAAAACTCTCCAAATTAATTAGCCTCTTAGGTATCTTGTTTTTCTTCAGCTGAATAACTTGTTCTTCATATTGATCATGCAATCTCTTTTGGTTCCTTGAGGAGAATTTTGCCTCATTTTGTAAGAAGTGTGTAATGTTTTCATCACTTTAAAACACTTGCTATGAAAATTAATTATCTAGAATATAATTCATCATAATGACCTTGATATGATATTGATCTTTCTCCTTCCTTACATTAATGACTATATCAAACTATGCTCATATAATAACCAATCTATCATCATGTTTATTTAAATCCCTTGGTATGGGTTATATGTTGAAGGCATCAAAGTCTTCAAGTAGGTCCCATACCATATGATTGTAGGATTTAAGCAAGGGATTATTGGTTGCATATTGATTTCTCACTTGATGGATGACCAATTCACTATCCCCATAAACCTTCAATTCTTGATCCCTCTCCTTTTTGCCAATTGGAGGCTGTGAATTAGGCCTTCATATTCTACCATATTATAGGTGCAGCTAAAGTGGAATCAATATAAGGAGCATTATTGATTATTTTATTGATAAAATAACATAATTCCAGCTTTTTCACCTACTTTTCTTCATGATACATCAAAAAATATTTCCCATATCCCTTTAAGTTCATGATTTTAATTAGTGAGTGAAGGAATGGAAGCATCTTTTTTGTGCATACAATAATCTCCCAAATTAGTATTTTCTATGAATGTATATGGATCAAGTCCATGAATTTTAGTGCTATAATGATCAAATAAAATATCAAAAATACCTTCAATGGGGAGGGATGCTTTACCATCCATGACACCTTTTTCTTCTTTACTAATTAGACAATTTTGATTTGAATTTGTCTCCATGTATGGCTCTATATGAAACCTTGCTCAGGGATGTGTCCTTATAGTCACCTTGGTTCCCTATATTGTTTTAAAAGATATAAAATACCAATTATTATAAATTTACCCTCCTATCTTATCCATTAAGTCCTTCGATAAGCAGATAGCAAAATGAGCTGGAATGTCTACCACCATAATGTCTTGTATAATGGGGAAACTTGGGCAATCATGTAGAAAAATTTCAAATCTATGACCAATCCCACTATATTGGTTGGAGTTCCATCAAGATACAACACACATTTACTATGTGTTTCATACTTCAATCCTAACTTATCAGCCACCACCTTAGGCATGACAGTGGTACTAGCTCCACTATCTACAATACAATTGTGAACCAACTTGTCTCCCACAATGAGTGTGAGGTAGAAGGGTAGAGGATTTTCAAATTTGATGGAGGGATATAAGACATAATTTGGAGTATTGATAAGGACTAGACTATTTTTTTTTGAATTTTGAGGGGTTACATGAATTCTCACATGTTGTTATTGTAAGAGCTCCTTTTGACTAGGCATATACAAGATTTTCCAAAGAGATATGCTTGTCTTGGTATTATTCAAATAATAAAAAATGTTTAGAGGGGAAGTATTCACCTTTTATTTTATTATTGAAGTTAATGAGGGATCTTGAACTTTTTTCATTGTAGGCTTGACAACCCTACTTGCATTTTGGCTTTGTTGAGGAGCATGACTGGTAGTAGGTATTGCACTAGGATTCACACTTTGTGGCCTTGAAGAGGATTTTTTGGAGTCACATATGCTTATAAAACATATCATAAATCTCTCTTTTTGGATCTTGTGTTGGCTTTAATTGATGTGCTTTGATTCAACATGAATATCTCATGGCATGTGATTCACTTCTTCTGACGTCACGTAAGGAATAGATTCTTCTTGTGCCACCAAAGCTTGGTTGTATTCTCCATCATCATACATAAACTAACCTTGAAGTTATCCCCATTGGTCCAAGTGATTCTCTCCTTAGACTAGATTAGTATGCACTAGAACAAAAACCTTTGTGGAAGGAGTGGGATTAGGATTATAGGCATTGGGCTATCTATTGAAACCTTGTTGACCTTGTCCTCTTCCTTGGTAGTTATATCAGGGTGGAGCTCTATAGCCTTATTAAGGAAAGTATTAAGGGCTAGGTAGAGCACTTGCCTATAATTGAGCTTGATTGAGCTAAGCTTGTAATGATCAAATCTATTCATCTTTGTCCACAACATTATCTATCTTCTTGGGAATGGTTCTCAGCTTGGCATTGGGGTTAGGAACTTGTGATATACTTGGAGCTTCAACCAAACTATGAGACAACAGAGGCATAAAAACTCTTGGAGGTATATTTCTATCCTATATCAAGCTATTTTTAACTTAAATAACTATCTCATATGTATCTAGTAGAGTAAATCCTCCCATCGATTGCAACATTAATACCACATTAGTACCAATAGCCTTGAGATAAGTGGGAAACACAAAGCTTGGAGGAGGTCTCATGACAGGTGGAAACCTATGCCATGTCCTTTGAAATGTTTATTAAAATCTCCCATGGATTTATTAGGACCTCTCTTTATCACATTCAGCTGGTGGATTAGTGAAGTATGGTCACTCTTATTCTCAAATCTAGTTACCAACAATTCCCTAAAGCCATCCCAACTTGTAATGAAACCACCTTCTAAAGTCCTATACTAGTCAAGTGCCTTACTTTTTAAAGACATAACAAGCAATGTAATGGCTATGTTGTCTTGGGTGACATTATGGAAGTTACAAAAATTTGAAATGTCGCTAATATTCTTAGATGGGGTAATAAGACCCTCTCCATTGAAATTAGGGAGATTCTTGGTAGCATTGGGAGGAATAGGGTCATATGCAAGAAGGTCAATTGGATTTTGGGTGTTGAAGGATGAGAAAGGTTGTTGTGTATCCATTTATCCTCTTTCCTCTTGATCTCCTATCTCTTCAATCTCCTTAACTTCTTCTTCAAAACCTCCTTGCCTAGTATCTCTAAGCATTAAGAATGGTTTAGGGTGTTATTTTTCAAGAAGAGATTCAGCTAGAGGGGCTTGATCGAATATCCTAGATGACCTAGTGATGACCATGAAGTATAATGTAGGAAACTTGATTTACAACTAGATATTCTCACGTTTTGGAGTCACCAAATGTTGGATTAAGAATATTTTTTCAACTTTAGACTTGTCAAGACCAACATTCACCTTGACATGTAAATAATTATGACCATCGATCCCACCAGGTATGCCAGAACTATTGTCACCAAATATTACACCCTAGAAGAGAGTGTTCAAGTCTCTTCTAGATTTGGGAAATGTTGGATCATTTCCAGGCATGTGGGTATACCTATATAGAAAATGAACCTCTAGATTTAAAGGGCTAGCTCCTTGAATGTATCTCTACAAAATAACCTCTGTCTAAACTAGTTTTATTAAAGGGAAAATATTTATAAATTGCATAAAAAGAAACATACGCTAAGAGTGGTGATGCACCGAGATTATATTCTATGTGAATATCATATTCTAATACACAATACAATAAAATGAATAGACCATCTTCAAGCTCTAAGGATTTTAACACAAGTATTTTAGTATAGAGGTAAGATGTATAAAATAACATAAGGTAAATGAACTGAAAGTCAAGTTGCACATTCCAAGAATAGTTATACACTTACAACAATTCAACACACTTGAATGCACTTTATATGACTTGTTAGACTAAGAAATTTTACTTAGGTGTGAAGGATAAAAGATAGAAGGATGGAAAATATCACTTGCTATCACTAAACATCACTTACATGCTCAGACAATTATTCAGAAATTGAAATAAAAAGACTTGTATATTAATGTTTAAAGGCAAAATATGACATCAATCTAGTAGGGCTTCACCATACCTTGTGTGGAAATTATTTTCACTAGACTAAGGGTTGTATTTATAGCATAAAAGAAGTGAGGTGGGAGGCCCTTTGGCACTAAAAAGAGGAATCAATTTGTTAGAAGCCTCCAACTGTAGCTACAACTATCTCTATAAATGATACTCATTCAAGCCATTTGATTGATCCATGTCACCTCAAGTGGTTACATAGTTAGCTTTCTCTCTCAAATATGCTTCCCCAATGTTTACACCAATATAATAAAGATATTTTGATCTGAGTAATGGTATCAATGTGGTTATTTCAAATGAGTCCACCTATTGTAAATTTATCTTGATGCTAACAACTTCTTATTAGCTCACTAAGGTGTGTGATGATGTAGGAGAGAGTCCCTTTTCATTCTATTGGCCTTGGAGATGAAACCACCTAAAGCCTACTTGTATATCTTCATGTCATTTGTTAGAATGCTAACTCCACATGTATATTTGTAAACATCCCTTGAAATCTCATCCCAACTCAACCTTAATCAAATGTTTAATCCCTATAGATCCCCTCAACCTTTATTATTTTGATTGGCTATAAAAAATGACTCAAATCTTGATCTGATCAAGGTGATGTGAGCCCTTTGATCTGCTTTATTTTGATCTGTATGATCTTTAATGGATGAAGAATGTGATCCCTTAGATCTTTGAGCATTTGAGCGAGGACCATCGATCTACCTAAGACCCATTGTTTAAATGCTAATGGCTAGCCCATCCTTGTTTAAATGCCAACAACTATCCCATGACCCTAAAGTTGATGTCTATGCAATTTTCACTCTATTGAAATAATTATTTTGTGGTATTTCCCTTAGACCTATTTTCTTGTGGACCCTTTTATCCAAAAGAATTAACCTTTCGGGCCCCTTCTCTTTTTGGACTATTTGCCTTGGCCCCTTTTCTAAAGAGAGAAAGTCTTTGGGATTTTGCCAAGTACCCTTCAAATTTTTGTAAAGGATGAATTTTGTCAAGACTAATGCTTCAGCTTTTCTTATTTTGCCTTTTGGAAAGCATGAACATGCCCTTTGGCTTTTTTGAAATGTCCCTTCTACCTTCTTGATTTAGACCTTTTCTTTCAAAAGAATTCATTCAGACCCTTTTTCTCTTAAGTAATTCCTTCATACAAAAGTCCAAAGGGATTATGCCTTAGTTTCTTTTGCTTTGGAAACACTCCCTTTGAAGGAAAAATACCTTTGGGAAAATTGCATAGGCACCTTACTTGAAAATTCCTTTAGACTTTTTGCAAAGGACTAATTCCTTCAGAATTTTTGCCTGAAAGGATTATGCCTTAGAATAATTCTATTGAAAAGATTGTTTCAGACAAAATGTCTTAAAGAATTCTTTCAGGGAAATTGTTTCAGACAAAATGTTTGAAATAATTCTTGACACTTTGAACAAAAAACTTGAAACATAACTTTGTCGAAAGAATTAACACTTGGCCAAAATACCAAACACAATATTTCGAAGGAAATAACACTTGTGAAAAAAACCTAAAAAAAAACTTCCAAAGGAAATAAAACTCGTGGAAAAAACCTAAAACAAAATTTCTGAAGGAAATAACACATGTGCAAAAAGATCGAACAAAAGCTTCCTCCGATAGACAAATTTTAAATATTGTACTTAGCCAAAAATGAAAGAAAAGATGCAAAACTTGGGAGTGAAAATTAGCCAACATGGCCTTTAAGACAAGTTATGGAACAAAGGTAACCATTAGGACCCATCCACTTGCTAAATTTCACATTGAACCCTATGTTGAAACAAGTTCCAATTTAAATTGTGTCATCAATGATAAAGAGGAGTCTATTGTGCATGATGTTACTTATTCCAAGCTTGAAGGTATTTATCATTTATTTCTTGATGAGTATGGTATAAACACAAATGAACATGATATTTATGCCCCCCTGGAGGAAAATTATTTGGGAGTATGTCGCTTACATGAGGAAGAAATGCCAGTACCTTCACTCACCAAATAAGAGGGTGAGAATGATGGAATTTGGAAAATGTTTTTTTGATGGATCAAGAAGTAAAATTGGTGCAGGAGTTGGTGTTATGTTGGTTTACACATCCAAACAACAATATTATTCTTCATATAGGTTCCATTTCAGTTACACTTGTAATGTGGCTAAGTATGAAGGTTTGATTCATGGCCTTCAATGGGCAAGGAGAAAAGGAATCAAGAACCTAAAAGTATATGGAGATAGTGAATTAATTTTACATCAAGTTAGGAATCTAGTTACTACCAATAATGCTTTGATTAATTCCTATAATAATAGGGTATGGTATTTTATTTAAGAATTCAATGCATTCAACATACAATCAGTCCCAAGGGAGCAAAATAATCATGTTGATAGACTAGGTACTATAGGAGCACAATTTGATACACATACTACCATAAAAGAAGAAGGAAATCAATCCCACATCAAGGTCATTATTAGACCTTCCATAACTTATAATGAGGTGTCTTGAAAAGTGTTTGATAGTGATAAACACATTGCACTTTTCTTGTAAAATGAAGCCAAGTTCTCCTCAAGAAACCAAAAAAGACTCTAAGAATAGTTTGATAGTCAGATTGTGTAGCTAAGAACAAACAATATACCTAAAGGCTTGGTGACATTAGAGAGTATATTTATTGAATATGAATAAAGGAATAAGGAAAAGGTGAATATGTCTATAAAGGATGAGAATTATGAAGGGGTATTGATCTTCAAGTATAAACTCCTTAAACTAGGCAAGATATGTTCTAAATTAGAAAAACAAGCATTTGTTGATTTATGTAAAGAGTTCCATGACATCTTTACATTGGAATATAAGGAGCTAAGAGGGTTTGATCATATCCTAGCACACCAAACCATTGAATTAAAACCTAAAGTTAAACCAGTTAGGTAGAAACAAAGACCCATCAACCTCAAGGTTGAACAACTCATGAGGATAGAGCTTACCAAACTCCTTGAATTTGAGATAATATTTCCTATCAAGCATTCAACATGGGTAGCCAACCTTGTGGCTATTAAAAAGAAGAATGGGGAGATAATAATTTGTGTATATTTTAGAGATATTAATAGGGTGTCACTTAAAGATCACTAGCTTTTACCTTCAATGGAGAAAATTTTGCAAGTTGTTTCAAGTTCTCAACATTTCTCTCTCCTAAATGGATATTTTGATTATAATCAAATTTTAGTGAATGAAGATGGTTAGTTTAAGATAACATTCACTAAAAAATGGGGGACTTTTACTTATATGAATATGCCCTTTGGTTTGTCAAATGTTGGTACCACCTTCCAAAGTGAAATGGACATGGCTTTCAAATTTATAATCAATGAGATGTTGTTAGTATATCTAGATGACATAACAATGTTCTCTAAGGATGAAAATGAGAATATGAAACACCTAAGGCAAGTGTTTGAAAGGTTCAGGTAGTATGGAGTATCTCTCAAGCCCTAAAAGTACATCTTTACTATCTATGAAGGTAATCTCTTAGGAAATATTATTTCCAAAGATGGTCTAACTATTGATCCTAAAAAGATAGAGGCTATTCTAGGCCTATCATTGCCCTTGCATAAGAAAGGACTCCAAAGCTTCTTAGGCAAGATAAATTTTGTGAGAAGGTTCAAAAATAGTTTTACATCTTTGGTGAAACCTATCAAAACCATGCTTAAGAAGAACCCAGTATTATCTTGGACTAATGAAAATAAGAGTAGATTTGAAGCCATCAGACAAGCAATTGCACAAGCTCACACTCTTATGAACCCTAATTTTGATAAATATTTCATGTTGTATTCATTTACTAACATCGATACTATCTAAACTATGCTAATGCAAAAGAATGATGAAGGTGTGGAATAACTAATTGCATTCTTTACTCAAGGTTTGGAAGATTATGAGGTTAAGTATACATTTGTGGAGAAACAAGTCCTTATTATTTTAATAGGGCTAAATAAGTTTAGGCATATGGTTTCAAACAATAGGATTAATATCATGTTATCTCATCTTAGTACTAAGGAGTTTCTTTTAAGCAAGGATCTTAGTGAAAAGAGGGCAGGGTGGATTACAAGGTAACACAATATGATGTTGATATCAAAGTGATAAAGTTGATAAGAGGTAAAGGCCTTTGTGAACGCCTAGCTTCAGACCTTCATGAGTCAAAATAAGAAGTTTTAGTCAATCATGATTGCTCCAAACTAGCTAATTCCATGCCTCTACAAAGTTGGACACAAGATGTCATCAGATTTATTCAAAGTGGTGAGTACCCTAGTGGTTTGAGTAGACCCAAAATGAGGTATTTTAGGTTGTAAACTATCCTTTATTAACTTGTAGATGGTGTGAATTTTAGAAGAGATACTAATGGTGTACTATTGATATACATTGAGAATGACTAATTTAGAGTGTTTCTTGAAAGGTTTCATGATGGAATAGTAGGAGGTCATTTCTCCCCAAGAACCACAACTACCAAGATCATGAGGGCATGGTATTATTGGCCTAGGCTCTTCAAATATTGTTATGCTTGGGTGAGAAGGTGTGTACAATGTGCTTTGTTTGTAGGAAAATAAAATCTTGAAACTCTCCCTTTAAGGCTTATTTAAGTAGACAAACCCTTCATGAAATGGGGTCTTGAATTCATTGGCATGATAAATCCCTGATCAAGTGTTATCACAAATGGATACTTACAACAACTGATTACTTTATAAGGTGGTTTGAGGTAGTGGCATTGAAATAAGCCAATGAAAATGCTATTTTGGAATTCTATGAGAATTATTGACCAAATTTTGGCCTTTCAAGCCAAAATTGGGCACCCCTATTTGCAAAAAAGTGTTTGAGTCTATACATTTGTTCATGTCCATTATGCAAAAAGTGTTCTTATACAAAGTTGAAGTCTATTGCATGTAAAAACCTAAGTGTTTTCCTTTTGATAGCTTTGTTCTTTAGTCTTTTGGCTAAGTCCTCACCAATAAATTCTTTTATAAGGTTTATTTTTGTCCTTCACTAAGTATATTTCTTTCAAGATTTTGTTCTAAAGTCTTTATTGAATTATTTCAGACTTTTTGTCAAAAGCCTTTTACTTTGGTGAATTCTTTTAGACTTTTTATTTGAAGTAATTTTCCTGAAGGGTAGGTGACAAATTTTTGAAGGACTCTTTCAAGAAAAAAAGTACCTTCTCAAAATTTTGAAGGGTATGTTCATCTTTCCAAAGGGTACATTGGCAAATTTCCTGAAGCGCATTTTATTTGGAAAGTGGACCATTTCCAAAAGTCTGAAGGGCATTTTAGAAAGTCTGAAGGATTATTTCAGGGAAAAGGAGATATTTAAAAGGTCGAAGAGTTCATTGAATTGTTCAAAAGACAATCTTACAAAGTTTTGAATGTTAAGTGGATTTTATAAATAATGTTTAAGGGTCACTCGAAAGAAGTCTGAAGGGGTTGTTCCTTTTGGGAAGTTCTTTTCAAAGGCAAAACGAGGCACTTTTCAAAGAGGAGGACCATTTACGAATGCTTGAAGGGAAATTTGCAAAGGAAAGAATTCCTTCAAACTTTTTTTCTGAAGGAAGTTTATAAAGGAAAAGGCTTATCAAAAGGCCCAAAAGATCGAATTCATTCAAACATTTTATCCAAAGAAATTGTCTAAATGAAGGAGTCCGCAAAAAAGATGAGAAAAAAAGGAAGAAGAGTTCAAATGAATTCTTTCAGACAAATTATTTGAAAGAATGCTAAAAACACAAGTGCCGAGAAAAAGAAGTTTGAAGAAATACCTTAAGGAGAGTGAAAACCATAGGACGTCAACTTCAAACTATGAAAATAGCCATTAGAGTTTAAAAGGAGTTTGGCGGGAACCTGAAAATAAATATGGAAGTGACACATGGCAAAATCTTGAACATATTTGCACAAGTAAATAGAATTAGGTAGGTCAATGGAGTGAGTTGGTATACAATTTCATAGCTTGACAAGATAATAAGGAACATCTAGCATCCAAATGAATTTCCAACCAATGGACCCATTTATGGCAAAACATCATTTGAAGCATCTTGATTTTGTTGGCATAATTGAAAAGAAAACATCTTACAGAATGCAGTGTAACTATTCCATTCTCAAGTTGACACATGTCTGAATCATTTTTAGACTTCCCTATGCTTGATCTCTTTCTCAAGGATATATATATATATATATATATATATATATATGTATGTATGTATGTATGTATGTATGTATGTATGTATTCATTCTATTCAGTGAGGAACCTCTACTGGTTATGGTAAAAGTCTGGCCAAATTTGTACTGGTAACTTTTAAAGAAATATACAAGTGATTTCACCATTTTCACATTGCACTATTGAGTATAAGTTTGAATCTTATTGATAATGACTAATGAAAAACTTATTTTCTATCATGTCAATCTATGGTCACTTACCAATGTGCAGAAAGGATGATGTTGCATGTCTTTGTTAGCTTTCCTTACTAAGTGTATAAATGTCTTAGAAGTGGTATATGTGTATTCTCTTTGTAGAGTTATTCATCACTCTCCTAAACATCAAATACCTTCCTGAATCTAACTTATGAAATAATGATGCAACAATGTCTTTGTTGTGACTTTGTGTGAAACACCCTTGTTTATCTTTAAGTAGTAGTTTTAATCTTAAAAGGATATCAAATATTGGTGCATCACTACTTTTTTTCCCAGTTATTTTCCTTCTCCCTTTTCATTCATAGTTGTTAGTTTAGAAAGAGCTTCAAGGTGCATTAAGGGGAGATATCCCCTCATCTAGAGATTCATCTCAATATAATTGTCACCCAAAATAAGAGAGATGATTCCATTATGCCACTTGGATGAGGAAAATTGAACATTTGCTCAAGGGTGAAAATCCAAGCATCAATAGTTTTTGGCACACTTGATGGGACACTAAGTCCTAGAATATTGTTCAAGATTAGTGATGGTCTTGACATGATCGTAGAAAAAGAAGCATTTACATTTAGTACCTGATGAATCCATTGAATATTTCAAAGTCTTTGGTTGATGATCTATCCTTCTTTCCATGCCAAAAGTGACCACTAGGTCCACTACTAAAGGTGCACCCTTCACATTTTTGGAATTAACTCCATATTCCACCAAAAGGTCCAGGTTTGTCAACACTCATCCCTACAAAATAAAGTTTGAGTTTAAACCTTCCAAATTTGTGTTGTATACTGATCCTAATGTCTATAATAATATTCATTATATGGCTAGATGACAACCTTTTGTGCCTTTCCTATGGTCATCTCCTTTGTAGCTTACCTAATATGATCAAATCCCAGGAGCTACTCTTAAAAGTGTCCCATATTTTAGTGGGGATGGTGATATTACTACCATTGAGCATATTAGGAACATAGCAAATTTATGTAATATCCAAAATATCACCCAAGAAAATGTAGCTATTAGGTTGGTCCTATTACTACCATTGAGCATATTAGGAACATAAAATTTTTATGTAATATCCACAATATCACCCAAGAAAATGTAGCTATTAGGTTGTTGGCCTTGTATTTTAAGGGAAAAGTTTTGGATTAGTATGGGACCCTACCTGTAAATTCTATTAGCTCATGAAATGAGTTGGGGACCCTATTGACTGATAGGTTTGGATAAAAGAGTGATCACTTATCTCTAGCTGAGCAATTTAACACAATAAAGAGAGCACACACATGAATTCATGTAGGATTTCAATACTAGGTTTCAAAAAACTTGGGATAGAATCCCAATTCTTGTGAGGCCAACTGCAAATTATGTATTTTTATACTACTTGAAAGCATTGAATAGTGACATTGCTATGATGATTCAATATATGAGTAGAAACACAGTGCCTACTGCATATGAAATAGCCATAAATGCTAAGAATTTTCTTGTCCATGTAATAAAGATAGCTCCTAGACCTCCAATGCCACTATTCCCTAATTTGTATTCTCCTAGTCAAAGTGCATTAGCCACTTTATCTCCTTTGCCTGGTCAACAAAAATATGCCATTTACCCTACCAATGAAATGCATGAAGTTAAAATCTTGTTTCAAAGTGTTACTAATGAATTGGTTTCTCTCAAAAGGCAATAAGTCCAAAGCTATAGGCCTTATCAATCCTACAATCAGTTTGGACAAACAAACAAACCTCCTTTTCAAGGTACAACACAAGAACAAGGTCAAATCACCCATGTCAAACCTTATAAAAATTATAATCCTAATGTTCCCTCATCCTCTAAATCCCTTGTTCCAATTTAAAACAATTTGGTCTAGGAACTTCCCAATTACTCTTCTTTTGAACAAGGCCAAGAGCATGTTGCTTATGCAAATGAGATGCACAATCAAGGCATGGTAATGCAAGGAAACCAATATTTACAAACCTTAAATTTTAAAGAACCTCTGCAAGGTAGAATGGAAAATTGAAAAAATTAGATTGATTATAATCTCATGAATCATTTGGAGGGTGAGTTTTGTGCCATTAATTATGTGGGGAATATAAGTAATTAGAATGCTAGTGTGGCTAACAACACTAGATCAAAGAAAAAGGTCATTGAAGAAGTCCACAAAACCAATCACAATTTTTTTTTTAATCCTACATTAGTTCAGATGGGAAGAGGACCTAATTCATCTCTTAAATCACAAGAAAATTAGAGGATTCCAAATTTTAGGATAGCTGCTACAACCCTACCTCCACAAGCTACATCACAAGGTGTGAATGTTCATAAAGAGAACCCCAAGGTATGTAATCCTTCCATTAATGTTGTGAGTAGATGAATAAGCTTCATATGAGCATATAATTATGGGATTATCTATCATTACCAAGGCATAAAGATATACTCCAAAAGGAATTACATGGATTGGGTACACAAGCTAGCCCATCTAGAATTGACAATGTGGTTTCAGTCAATGAAATTCAATCTATAGATGGTTAGGCAAAGAAAGATGAGAAGACTCCTCCTTTATATATATATTTAATTATAGGTGATTTATTGGTTCATAATTTCATCATAGATAGTGGAGAAAGCACATCAGTTATGCCTAAATGCATACTAGATAAGCTAGGCATTAGATATGAGCCAATGACTAAAGGAGTTCTACAATTAGACAGATCACCAGCCAAAAATTTGGGGGTAGTTAAAGGTTTGAACTTGATCCTTCATGATTTTCCTACATTTTAAATTCCACATGATGTGGTAGTATTAGATTTACCTCCCGATTTTTCTCTTTGCTTGTCAACAGAGTTTACATCCAAAATTGGTGGATACTTGGTAGCTAACTGGTCCTATATGGTGTTTAGAATATAGTATGGCACTAAAGTGAAGATTGAGTGAAAACCTATTCATAGATATAAATTAGAATCATATTCACCTAAGGTAGCAAATGTTAACTATTCTATCATTGATGAAGATGAGTTTCACATTGATCAATCCCCATTATCTTCCCTTGAAGGAGTTTCTGATTTATTCCTAGATGAGTGGGTAGATGACAACTATGTGCATGATCCTTACAAGCATATTGAGGAATCTAGTATTGGAGTATATTATATGTATGAGAAGGATTATTTCATGCCCAATTTGATGAATCCAAATGAATATGTGAATGTCTTATGATAACTCTTCTTTGATGGATCTAGAAGCAAGATTGGGGTAGGTGGTGGAGCCATGTTACTTTCATCTTCAAAGGATAGGTATTTTTCAACTTTCATATTTAAGTTCTCTTGTAATTAAAATATAGCTGAATATGAGGCCCTCATTCATGGCATAGAGTGGGTAAGGAAAAGAGGTGTCAACGAATTGCAAGTGTTTGGTGATAGTGAGATCATTGTCAATCAAGTTAGAGGGTAGAATTTGACCAAGAAATCCTTGCTCAAGTCCTACAAACATAGAGTTTGGGACCTTGTAGAAGACTTCAAGGCATTTAACATCACATATATCTCAATAGAAGATAACAAACATGATAATAGGCTAGCAACAATTGGAGCTTACTTTGATGTTCCAAAAGGCATAAAAGAAGACGAGAATCAATCTCATCTAAAGGTGATTATGAGACCTTCTATACCAGCTAATGTCACTAATTGGTAGGTTTTTGATAGTGACCAACAGATAGCTCTCTTCCTAAAGAAGAAGCTGAGTTATCTATAAAGAATCAGTCCAAGCTTCAACAACAATATGGAGGGTAGATTGTTCAACTAAAGTCTAACAACCTTCCTAAAGGCCTAGTGACTCTTGAAAGCATATTCAATGAGGATGACCAGATCAATAAGGAGAAGGTAAGAATATCAACCAAGAAAGAGAACTATGAAAGGGTAGATATCTTCAAAGATAAGTTACTTGCACTTGGAAAGGTATGCACTAGTCAAGAGAAGCATGATTTCATTGAACTATGCAAAGCATTTAGTAATATTTTTTCATGGGAGTATAGTAATTTGAAGGTTTTTGACCCAAGATTAGCTCAACATAGTATAGAGATAGATGAAAATTCCAAACCCATAAAAAAAACACAAAGACCAATCAATCCCAAGATTGAACCACTCATGAAAAAAGAACTTAGTAAGTTGATTGAGTCTAGAATCATCTTTCCTATCAAGCATTCTTCTTGGCTGGCCAACTTAGTCCCTATTAGAAAGAAGAATAGGGAGATTAGATTATGTGTGGAATTTAGGGACCTAAATAGAGTATCTTTGAGAGATCATTATCCCTTCCCTTATATGGATCAAATTTTGCAAGTGGTGGCAGACATTGAGAGGTTTTCTCTCTTAGATGGTTATTCTGGGTATAATCAAATTCTGGTAAAAGAAAGTGACTAGTACAAGACAACCTTCACCACAAAATATAACACATATGCCTACATGAAAATTCCATTTGGATTGCAAAATGTTTGATCTAATTTCCAACATGAAATGGATATGGATTTCTAAGGACTAATCAATGTCATTGTATTGGTTTCTCTGGATGATGTAACAATTTTCTACAAGGAAGCAAAAGATCACTTGAAGCATCTAAGGAAAAATTTTGAGAGGTGTAGAGAGTTTGGGATCTCTATAAACCCAAAGATGTGTGTATTTTATAGTCATGAAGGCAAAATACTAGGACATATTGTTTCTAAGAAAGGTTTGTCCATTGATCTAGAAAGGGTAAGTGCCATCTTGACATTGTCTTTACCTAAGCATAAGAAAGGTTTGAAAATTTTATTTGGAAAGATAAATTTCAATAGGAGGTTTATTCTATATTTTTCCAACCTATTCAATCCCTTGACTTTTATATTGAGGAAAGATGAGATATTCACTTAGACAGGATGGAGAAAAGAAAGTTTTGAAGAGATCAAGCAAGTCATTACCTAGGTCCCTACTCTTGCAAGTCCTAACTTCTCTAAGGACTTCAACCTCTATAATTTTTGGAATGAAAAGGTAATATATGCCATGATTACTCAAGCTAATAATGAAAATATGTAACAGCCTATTTCCTTCTTTAGTCAAGATCTAGAAGGTTATGAGACAAGATATACGCATGTAGAGAAACAAGTGGTTTTTGTTATAAGAAAGCTTAAAGAAGTTTGGAAATATGTTATATAATAAAAAGATTAATATTTTTGGGCCTAATATTGGTGTGAAATATTTTATATTGAGTATATATTTGAATGAGAAAAGGGTAGGTTGGATCACCAAAGTGATGGAATATGATGTTGAGATCAACACAACCAAGTTAGTGAAAGGAAAAGGACTATGTGAGCATCTTGATTTAGATTTAAAAGAGAAAAGGGAGGTTGTTTTGGCACTTCATGATTATCCTACAATAGCTATACCTTCATCCATAAGGATTTAGACACAAGACATGATTCACTTTCTTCAAACTAGCGAGTGTCCATAAGGTCTTGATAGGGCCAAAAAGAGGCACTTTAGGCTACAATCCATTCCCTATGTGCTGATTGATGGAGTATTATTTAGGAATTTTTTTTAAGTGTGTTGTTGAGGTGTATTGATTCAGATTAGACTAACAAAGTGTTACATGAGTTTATTGATGGACCAGCTGGTGGTCACTTTGCTCAAGGAACCACAGCTGCCAAGATAATGAGAGCTGGTTACTTTTGGCCCAACCTATTCAAGGACACCCATGCTTGGGTAAGAAAATGCCAAAAGTGTGTTATTTTTTATGGTAAACAAAAGCTAGTTACTTTGTCTCTCCACCCAATCTAGGTTGGGAAACCATTCATGCAATGGGGTTTGGATTTCATAGGTTTGATCAATCCTCCTTCTAGTGCTGGCCACAAATGGGTGTTGACAGCCACTAATTATTTTACAAGATGAGTGGAAGTTGTAGCTCTTAAGGAGGCAAATGAAAACTCAATCCTAGACTTCTCTGAAGGTATAGTAACTAGATTTGGAGCTCCTTCAACAATCATCTCAGATAATGCATTCACATTTCTAGGAGCAAAGACAAGTGAATGCACTTTGAAGCATGGCATCTACCTTAGCACCTCCTCCAATTACTATCCCCAGGGAAATGGACTAGCTGAATCCACAAACAAGAATTTGATTAGGATCATAAAGAGAACAATGAAGGAGAATTAAAGGACTTGGTACACCAAGTTGAAGATAGCTCTTTAGGTTGATAGGATCACCCCAAAGAGAGCAATTGGGAACTCACCATACACACTTGTGTATGGAAAGGAAGCTAGACTTCTTATTTCACTTGAGCTTCTAGCCTTAGACCTCACCTATCAACTAAAAATGATGGAGAGTGATAGCATGGAGGTTAGATTATGTGATTTGATAGAGCTTGAGGAAATAAGAGATCAAGCTATGCACATCATGACTACTCACCAATAGCAAACAAAGAAGTATTTTGACAAGAAGTCCATGCCAAGAAGTTTCAAGGAAGGAGACATTATCCTACAATGGGATGAAGATAGGGCCAAGCCTAGAAAATACACAAATTTTAATGCTTTGTGGAGTGGCCTGTATGTGATCACATAGTGCAAACAACACAATTATTTCCAACTCTCAAAGTTTGATGGAGAGGAGTTGCATATCCCAGTCAATGGGATATATATATAAAGCATTTTTATTAATGGTTCTCTTATTTTTGTTATACATAATTTCTTATTTTTTCAATGTTCCCTAAGTGCTTAGGCATAGGTGTGAGTTTGTCTTTGTCTAGTTTTCTGTTGTCTTTGCTTGGTCTTGTTGTTGTGTGGTGTGTTTCTTTCTATTTTATTTTGGCAAAGTCCTCATTAACCATCTTCAAGAATTAATTGCCTTCATGCCTAATGGACTATAAGGCTCTTGATCTGGTCAGTATAACAAGCATACTACCCATGTAAGTCACCAATTTGTTAACTAAATTTTGGCCTTTTAGGCTAAAATTGGGCACTCCTATTTGCAAAAAAGTGTTTGAGTCTATAACTTTGTTCATGTCCAGTATGCAGATTTCATGTCTAGTATGCAAGAAGTGTTATTATACAAAGCTGAAGTCTATTACATGTAAAACCCAAGTGTTTTCCTTTTGATAGCTTTGTTATTTAGTCTTTTGGTTAAGTCCTCACCAATGAATTATTTTGGAAGGTTTGTTTTGGTCCTTCGCTAAGTATATTTATTTCAGGATTTTGTTCTAAAGTCCTTATCGAATTCTTTTAGACTTTTTGTCTGAAGCCTTTTACTTAGGTGAATTCTTTTTGACTTTTTATTTGAATTAATTTTCCCAAAGGGTAGGTGAAAAATTTCCAAATGACTCTTTCAAGCAGAAAAGGACCTTCTCAAAATTCCAAAGGGTATGTTCATCTTTCTGAAGGGCACATTGGCAACTTTCTCGAAGGGCATTTTCTTTGGAAAGTAGACTAGTTCCAAAAGTTTAAAGGGAATTTCAAAAGGTTTGAAGGATTGTTTCAGAGAAAAGGAGACATTTAAAAGGTCTAAGGGTTCATTGAATTGTTCAAAAGATCATCTCACAAAATTTTGAAGGGTAGGTGGACTTTACAAATAATGTTGAAGGGTCATTGGAAAGAAGTTTAAAGGGGTTGTTCCCTTTGGGAAGTTATTTTCAAAGGAAAAATGAGGCACTTTTCAAAGAGGAGGACCATTTCCAAAATCCTGAAGGAAAATTTGCAAAGGAAAGAGTTCCTTTAGACTTTTTGTCCAAAGGAAGTTTACAAAGGAAAAGGCTTGTCAAAAGGCCCAAAAGACCAAATTCCTTTGAACATTTTGTTTGAAGAAATTGTCTAAATGAAGGACTCCATAGAAATGCTGAGAATAAAGGAAGAAGAATTCAAATGAATTCTTTCAAACAAATTGTTTGAAAGAATGCCAAAAACATAAGTGCCAAGGACAAGAAGTCCAAAGAAATACTTGAAGGAGATTGACAACCCATAGGACATAAAATTCAAACTATGAAAATAGCCATTAGAGTTTAAAAGGAGTTTGGTGGCAACCTAAAAACAAATATGTAAGTGACACATGGCATAATCTTAAACATATGTGCACAAGCAAACACAATTAGGCAGGTCGACGGAGTGAGTTGGTATATCATTTGATAGCTTGGCAAGCTAATAAGGAACATCTAACATATAAATGAATTTCCAACCAATGGACCAATTTATGGAAAAATGTAGTTTAGAGCATCTTGATCTTATTGGCATAACTGAAAAGAAAACATCTTATAAGATGCAGTGTAACTATTCCATTCTCAAGTTGACACATGTCTGAATCATTTTTAGACTTCCCTTTACTTGATCTCTTTCTCAAGGCTATATATATATATATATATATATATATATATATATATATATATATATGTATGTATGTATGTATTCATTCTATTCATTGAGGATCCTTTGTTGGTTATGGTAAAACTTTGGCTAGATTTGTACAAGTAACTCTTGAAGAAATATACAAGTGATTTCACCATTTTCACATTTCACTATTGAGTATAAGTTTGAATCTTGTTGATAATGACTAGTGAAAAGGTTATTTTCTAGCATATCAATCTATGGTCACTTACCAATGTGCAGAAAGGATGATGTTACCGGACTTTGTTAACATTCCTTACTAAGTGTATAAATGTCTTATAATTGGTATATGTGTATTCTCTTTGTAGAATTGTTCATCACCCTCATAAATGTCAAATACCTCCCAACATCTAACTTATGAAATACTGATGCAACAATTTATTTGTTGTGACTTTGTGTGAAACACCCTTGTTTATCTTTAAGTAGTAGTTCCAGTCTTAAAAGGATATCAAATATTGGTGCATCACCACTTATTTTCCCAGTTGTTTTCCTTCTCCCTTTTCATTCATAGTTTTTAGTTTAGAAAGAGTTTAAAGGTGCATCAAGGGGAGCTAGTCCCTCATCTAGAGATCCAACTCAATAGAATTGTCACCCATGGCAAGAGAGAAGATTTCATTGTGTTGCTTGGATGTAAAAAATTGAGCATTTCCTCAAGGGTGCAAATCCAAGTGTTAAAAATAATATCATAAAAAGGTTTGGAACCCATTTCACCATAATTTTAGATAATGCACTTGCTTTCATGGGTGTTAAAATATCTGATTGGGAAAATAGAAATGGCATATAATTGAGTACATCATCCAAATATTACCCTTAAGGTAATGGGTTGGCTTGTTCCATTAACAAGAACCTGATCAGAATCATAAGGAAAACTTTGGAGGATAATCAAAAGGCTTGGCACACAAAATTGAAGACAACCATATGGGATGATATAATAACTCCCAAAAGGTCAATAGGGAACTCTCCTTTTGTTTCTATCTATGGGAGAGAGGCTAGGCTATCTATATCCCAAGATCTGCCTACTTTAGACTTGGCACATCAATTAGAGTTTCTTGAGAACACTTCAATGGAGGTGAGGTTGATAGAGTTGATGGTGATATAAGAGACTAAAGATAATGCTCACAGATATATGAAACATCAACAAATGCTAATGAAGAGGTATTTTTATATTAAGGTAATTCCAAGAGTATTCCAAGAAGGTGAAGTTGTATTAAAGCTGGATGAAGATAAAGCAAAGTGAGGGGGACATCCCAAATTTGACACCTTATGGAGTGAAACATATGTCATCATCAAGTGTAAACAAGGCAACTCCTTCAAATTAGAAAGAATGAGTGGAGAATATTTGCCTATCCATGTGAATGGGATCCATTTAAATCTCAACTATTGATGAAATGAAGGTTAGTCCTGTAAATACTAGAGTAGGTTTGTGTTTTTAATTTTGTTGTGTGAGTGTTCTCTAAGTGTGCTTGCTTAGGTGTGTGGTTTTGTGTCTTGTTTTATGTCCTCTCTTGTTGTTTGGTGTGTTTTCAAAGGAAATTGAGTGTTTAACTTGTGCACATGTAACTCCATATCCTAATGGATGGGAATAGGCTACTGGTCTTGGCATAGTTGGCTTGTCACCCCTAGGAAATCATCAAAAATGTTATCTATTTTGACCATAGGTCAAAATAATTCAACCCCCCTATAGTTAAATTTTTTTATAGGGGCCATATAAGGTTTTATATGGTGTACCATAGTCTTATCAAAGTCATTTAATGTGTCAATATCTTGATCATATTCACCTTTAGGCCTATGCCATGTTAGGGGTCTCTTGTGAGTCATTTATGAAGGTTTTACAATTTACTTAATAGAAAAGTCATTAAAAGTCCCTTTAATCATCCCCTATGTTAGTCCCTTGTTATTAATGTCAATCTTAACTAAAAAATTTGTAGGTACTATGCTGAAATTATGAAAATAATTGAAAGAAGGGAAGTTTAGGCAATTATATAGCTTCTACAAGAGTTATGGCACGTGTGGAAGACTCTACAGTGTCCCTTCAAATCCATTGAGATAATTTATAAATTTTATTATCTTTTAAACACCTTAAATATGCCTAAAACCATTTCATTCCTCCATCACTCTTTTTTGCATGCTAGAAAGGTTAACTAGTTTTGGTTCAGTATGAATAATAGAAGTTGAGATAGGTAAAATGCTTTTGTAGGATGATATTAATAATTGTACTCTTCAAATTATTAATAAGATTTATAATATTTTCCACTTTTATTTTATGATTGAATGCTAATAATTTTACTACTTCCTTTTGCTTGTTCATTCCCATACCCTACAATTTTCCTCCTTGTTTGAGTTAATATGTACAAACCAGGTACTTAAATTGGTATTGAAGAGTGTACACATTCTTCCCAGGTGGTTATTAATATATTTTTCATGTGTTGGATGATGGAGAAAATTACAAGTACTTTCATCTTACGTTGAGCTCCATTGCTAGGTTGCAGACAAGTTTTACCATTTACAGAGAGTTATTATTATTGTAGTGGACTTGAATGAGGGTGAAAGGTTATGTTTCATGATTTTCATCATATGATGGCCATACCTCTCCTCAAAAATAAGTTTCAGAGGTGTTTCATGTAAAGAGCACAATCATATACAATACACTGTCAAACTTTCCTACAAATATCCATCTACAGGCATGTAAAAGAATATTTGCACCATAATGGTGATGTAATGTGGAGATTTCAAAATGTGAGAAGCATCATAAGTTGGAAACAATGATGAAATTAGACCTCCAAATTATTGATAGTGGAACCTAACTCCTTTCACATAGTCACATGTCATATCCTCACATACAAACCTTCTACATATGCACCTACAGGGGATCCTAATAGAGAAGTGAGGAGTTTAATGAAGGTTTTGATGCTAATTTGAAGCCTCTTTTAAGTATAAAACATTAAAAAGTGTATTTGATATAGTTTAAAGGTCACATGACTGAAATCAAACCTAAGAACCATATTCATATGAGGAGAAAATGACTTAAGGGAAAAATTACCTTAAAATCTCCTAATAGGGACTACCTTTCTTTTGACCTTTCCATGATAAGACATCTTGAGGTCTAAACTGGTCTAATGGTTTTTATTATGCAACCCAGGTATAAGGACATTGACTTGACATGATAATAAGGTTGTTTGGTTATGTGAAGGTACTATAGAAAGTCTTCCATCTTGAACATTCTCTTACTGTAGAATGACAATATTCTCTATAGTATTTTGAGTTGAAATGGTCTTATGTCACTATGAAACCTAATGGAGGTAAACTTGCAAGCAAGAGAATCTCTTGAGATTAGAAAGAAAATATGATATCAAAGTTTAGTCAAGGGAGTTGAGACACAAATTTTGACTCACAAACACTACCTACAAGGGTCTCTATGACCTAAGAATAGTCACCTACAGCTTGCTGTAGTGGAGAAAACAACCCAAGCGAGTATGCTAAAAAGGTTTGAACATAAAACCTAATACATGATATGGAGTAAGTCCAAAAATTTGAGAAAAGGACCTTAGAAACCTAAAAGAGATATATAGACATAAAATACAAGGTCTAATATGAGATGTTCACCTACAGGAGTATTATTTTTCTGAGCAACAATACAATCACTTAGTCTACTAGCTAAGCCTAAGATTGGAAAAATTTGAAGGGTTGGCAGAAGTTAGGAATGTTAAACATGTTGATAACAACTTTAAAATGATAGTGACTACACCACATGATGCTCATTATAGGGAAGCTGTTAAGCACAAAATATATTGAGAGAGGGGGTGAATTAGTATATTATATATATATATATTTTACTTAATCTAATTTCTTTTCTTTAACCACTTAATCACACATTCAAGATATGCAATAAAACTAAAACAATAATATGCATCACATAAGAGAGATAGAGAGACAACTGATTTTTACGTGAAAACCCAAAGTGGTAAAAACCATAGAGAACAATCTCAAGTATATGAATGAGCACTAACTCAAATTACAAAGTTTTCAAGCACCAAATTGTAGGAGTACCAACCCCTTTATTGAGCACCAACATAATAACTATTTGTAAGCACCAACCCACAGGAGCACCAACCCCTTGCAAAGATTTGTGAGCACCAACCCATATGAGTACCAACCCCTCTTATGTATAAAACACAACTATCTCTCAATGTTTCTCACTCAACAAATGATATAACTCTATAGTATCTCCTAAGTTTCTCTCTTTGAAAATAAATACAAACTATGCACTCTCTTTCATATTATAAATGGCTTCTCAAGCCTTTATTTATAGCTTTCCAAATGACCTTTGGCATTCACCCTTTGTGACCCTTCAATATTCCTAGAAAATGGTGCCAAACTTGAATGACTTTTCATATCCTTACATTTGAAAAGTCATATGGTGACCCTTCATAAGCAAAAATATCCTTTCCTCTTTTGTCTTTTACCCCATGACTCTTTGACTTCTCTGTGGGCTCTCTTTTGACTTATATGCAACCAAAAATATATTCATTAATATTAAATAAATATTAACACACATTAGCCAAGATATGAATATTAAAAATACCATTAAATGAAATGGGGCTTTTATCACCAATAATGCTAGACCTTTGACATCAATGACAATATTTCCAACAATCTCCCCCTTTGTCATTGATGGCAACCTCAAACTAAAACTACCACATCTTGAAACCTACACATACTACCATCTAAAAAACATATAGTAACTCCTCCTTATTGTAACAACCTATACCTATTCCCTGTACCTATTTTTTCACTTGTATCTATACATGTATCTATTATTCTCCCCCTTTGACATCAATGGCAAAGGGCTTACCTAGAGATAACACTTATCTCCCCCTCAATTGATGTTGAACCTAAATAGTAGGAAATAAAATAAATTACTTCCAACTTCTCCCATAGATACTCAAATGTGTCTTTTGGTAGTGCCTTTGTGAAAATATCTACATTTTTCTCTGTAGTATTGATATACTCCAACTTAACTTTTTGATCTACAACCTGCTCTCTCAAAAAGTGATATCTAATGGGAATATGTTTTTTTCTTGAATGCATCACTTTATTCTTTGAAATATTAATAGCACTTGTGTTGTCATAAAAAATAGAAATAGGTTCATCATATTTTACCTTGATATCTTCCAAAGTTTGAATTATCTAAAGCACTTGAGTACAACATAATACTATTGTAATAAATTTTGCTGTACCTATAGAAAGTGATATTGAATTCTACTTCTTACTTAGTCATGATACTAAGCTATCACCAAGGAAGAAAGCTCCTCTACTTATACTTTTTCTATCATCCAAGCAACCTACCCAATCTAAATTTGTATAAGCAATTAAAGTGAAATCTCTACTTATGGGATACCACAATCTATAATTTAATGTCCCCTTAATATATCTAAATATTTTCTTCACCAACTGAACATGACTATCTTTTGGAGCTGACTGATATCTTGCAACCATACCTACTACATGCATGATGTTTAGCCTTAATGCTATCAAATATAAAAGAATACCAATCATAGATCTATACAAAGATTAATCTATAATAGGTGAATATTCATCCTTTCTCACCTTATTTGCTATACACATTGGTGTGCTAACTAGTGCACAATCATCAAAACCAAATTTCTTAAACATTTTCTTGGCATATTTACTTTGAGATATAAAAATTTATTTATCTGATTAAAATATTTAAAACCCTAAAAAAATGATAATTCTCCAAGCATAGACATCTCAAATTATTTTTACATATTATAAAAAAAATTCTTTTGTTATTTTTTTAATGTTTCCTCCAAAAATGATGTCATCAATATATACCACAACAATCAATTGATGCTCACCTTCTGTTTTGATGTAGATATTACTGTCAACAAATCCTCTCTTGAAACCTTGATCCTATAGATACTTATCAAGTCTTGCATACCAAGATTTGAGAGCTTATTTCAATCCATGCAATTCTTTCTTCAATATGCATACATGGCTACTAATATTTGAGAGAATAAATCCCTCATGATGCTCAATGTAGACCTCTTATTCTAGATTCCTATTTAGGAAGGTAGATTTGACATCCATCTAAAACACTTTGAAAATTTTAAACACTACATATGCAAGAAACATTCTAATAACCTCTAGCCTTGCCACTGGTGTAAAATTTTATTCAAAATATATTCCTTCAATCTGAGCATATCCTTTACATACTAATCTTGCTTTATTTTTGGTCACTTCTCCATTTTCATTCAAGTTATTTTTGTAAACCCATTTTGTTCCTATCACATTATAATCTTTTAGTATATGCACTAATTCCAAAGTATCATTATTTTCTATCTAATTTAATTCTTCATCCATTTCCTTAACCTAATGCTTATCATGTCTAGCTTCTAAAAAAGTTCTAGGCTAAATTTTGGATAACAAAGAAAAATTAACTTGGTCAGATTCACTTACCATTATTTTTCTTGTGAAAATTCCTTCATTTATGTCCTCGATGATGTCACTTTCATTATTATTTCTATGAACATATTTGGATGGAGTTTTGGTGTCTTTTTTCTCCTTCTCATCTTCATTTGATTCTTCAAAATCTTTCTCTTCAATGATTTCAAGAATCTCTACTGGATCATTGATTCTTTGTGTTCCATCTTCTTCTATCCTGACACTTGCACTTTCAACAATTTTCTTGGTTCTTTTGTTATAACATTTATAATCTTTACTTTTGCAAGAATAAATAAGAAATATACCTTCATTTTCTCTAGATTCAAACTTACCAAGTTTTTTATCAGTTTTCTTTATGAAGTATTTGCTGTTGAAAACTCTAAAATAATCAAATGTTACTAGTTTATCTTTCCATAGCTCATAAGGAGTCTTATCACTATTGACTCTTAATAATACTTTATTCTGAATATGTACTACTATATCAACTTCCTCTCTCCAATATTTATCTATTATTTTGGATTCATTTAGCATTATCCTTGCCATCTCTTAAACTATTTATCCACTCAACTACTCCATTTTACTATGGAGTTCTGGCTACTGAATAATATCTCTTTATTCCATGGTTTTCAAAAAACTCAATAAACTAATCTAAAATGAATTCTCCTCCTTGATCTGATCTTAGACACTTAATCTTCAAACTAGTTTCATTCTCAATTAATGATTTGAATGCTTTAAAATGTCTAAAAGCTTCTGATTTTTTATTTAAAAATATTACCCAAATTATATGTGAAAAATCATCAATAAACAACATGAAATATTTCTCACCTTGAGTACTTTGAGTTCTCATAAGTCCATATAGATCAGTGTGAACAAGCTTTAACATCTAAGTGGTCAAGTACTCTTTTGTTTTGAACCACCTTCTGGCCTGCTTCCCATGCTGACAAGGTTCACAAAGTGTGTCATATGGCTTTGTAATCTTTAGAAGATTTTTGACTACTTGCTTCTTGATGATGTTGAAAATATTGTCAAAATTTATGTGTCCCATTCTCTTGTTTCATAGCCAACTTTCTTCAATCTGACTCAAACAACATCTTTGACCTTTGATGTTTGATAATATATAAAAATTATTACATGTTCTCTGAGCATCTATAACCAAAGCATCTGAATCTTTTCTCCTAATTTCATAACCTTATGCATAAAATTTTAGTGTGTACCCCTAATCACACATTTGACTTACTCTCAAAATATTATGCTTAAGACCTTCTACATACAAAACATTTTTAGTTTTAGTTCTACCATTATCCAAACTTAGTGTACCTTTTCTGGTAATTTTGGTAGTAGTATTATCTTCGAATTTCACTTTACCACCATTGATCTTCTTCAAGGTTATGAACTTGATTTTGTCTCTTGTAATGTTCCTCAAACATCCATTGTCAATGAACCATGGATTTTCTTCATTTCTTGCATGCAAAGTTGTCTGTACCAACATATACTTTTTAAGTTGTTTCTTCTACCATGAACCTATCTAAACTTTTTTCTTGATGAATGGAGCCTTGAAACTCTATTCCTTCTTGAATAGATTGAACATGATTCTATAGTACCAAGCTATGTGTTCAAAGTTGTTGCACTTGTAACATATTATGGCCTCTTCATTAAAACCTGATAGAGGAGCAAAAGAGTTGTGGTTTCTGTTTGACTCTGCCTAACTTTCCTTCTCCTTATTTATAAAATTATTATCCCTTTTTTGAATTCTATTTTCTTATGACAATATTCATTATAATAAAAATAGTAACCATAAAAATAGGACCTGTTTGTGTATCTTTGACCTGATTATCTTTTGTAGCTCTGTTCCCTCTAGGCTTTTTTGTTTGAGATGACCTCTGTATTCTTAACTTATTCCCTTTTTATTTCCTCTTTTATAAGAGCTTTAGCATAGCTCTTTCATTTTTATTTGTATATGAAATTAGTGGCCTCCCCTTTATCTTTTTCAAATCCAATACCTATCTTATCTGAAATTGATCTTTGATTTTCTAATATCTTATTCAACATATTAGTGCTATTCTCAAATTTTGAATCATTGGTTTCTCTATCATTGATTTCTTTATTTATTTTCTCAAGATTTGCTTTTAAAGAAGTAAGTTCAATAACATACCTTTCACATTCTTTACTTACTATTTGAAACTATGCCACTAGATCTTCTTCATTCTTCTTGGCTTCTTCAAAGTGTGCTTGTAGATCTTCAATTATTTCCTTTGACTCTTTTTAATTTTTCTTGATTTGGATCTTTAATTTTTTATTCTTCTTTTCAAGAGATTTTAACTCTTGTAAGGCACAAATGAGTTCTCCTTCTAGATTTACTTCAGCTTCATCTTGTTCTTCTTCTTGATCAATTATACTTTTGCTTGTAGAGGCATCTTCATGTATGGCCATGAATAGAATCTCTTCTTTAGAATCATTGACTCCACTATCTTTAGCTAAGATAGGATCTTTAGAATACAAACTCTTCTTCTCTAATCCCTTCTTGAATTTTCCTTTGAAATTCTTCTTGTATGTAGACTTTTCTTTTTCATTTTCACTATTGCCCTTATCTGGGCACTTAGGTGCAAAATATCCAATCTTTTCACAATTAAAACATTTAAAAGGTAATTTTATTTGATATTTATCTATGCCCTTTTTTGGCTTGCAAATGAATAGAACTCCATTATCATCTTCATCATCACTAGAATTATCACTTGATTCTTGAATTTTAACCTTCTCTTTTTTTGATGTCTTGAAAGCAACTTCTCTTTTTGAGGGTTTCTCTTGTTTGGTCTACATCTCATATGCCATAAGAATACCATGTAGCTCATACATCTTTATCTTGGCTAAATTATTCATCTCTTCAATTGCCAAAACTTTTGCATCATATTTCAATGGTAGAGATCTCAAATTTTTTTGAACCACAATTGATTCTTCTAACTTTTCTCCAAGACCTTGAATTTGATTAACTATTTGATCAACCCACAAAAGATAAATTGTTATATTTTCTTCCTCTTCCATCTTCAAACTCTCAAACTATCTTCTAAAAGTCTAAAGCTTATCTTGCTGAACCTTTCCATCATCTTTGTAATATTCTCAAGTTTTACCCAATTTTCATGAGCAGGTTTACATTGCATAACTTTAAAAAATTCTAATTCACATAAACCACATAAAATAACATTTAAGGCTTTACCATTATTTTTACTTGCCTTCTTTTTCACTGGAGTAGTTACAAGTGTCTGTGGCTCTTCATATTCCTCCACCACTACTTGCCAAATGTTGAATCTAAGGGCCATCAAATAAGTCTTCATCTTTATGCTCCAAAAAGCATAATTTGTTCCATCAAACAAAGGTGCCTTTTTTTTAGAAAAACCTTCATGTGATCTAGCCATCATGTTTTCCTAATCTATCTCCAAGCTATAAAACTTTTTCAAAAAGAACCTACTCTGATACCAATTGTTAAGCACAAAATATACTAAGAGGGGGCATTGAATCAATATATTATATATCTTTTACTTAATCTTATTTCTTTTGTTTAACCACTTAATCACACATTCAAGATATGTAATAAAATTGAAACAATAATATGCATCACGAGAGAGAGAGAGAGAGAGAGAGAGAGAGAGAGAGAGAGAGAGAGAGAGAGAGAGAGAGAGAGAGAGAGAGAGAGAGAGAGAGAGAGAGAGAGAGACCAAATTCTTATGTGGAAACCCAAAGTGGTAAAAACCACAGAGAACAATCTCAATTATATGAATGAGCACCAACTTAAATTACAAAGTTCATAAGCACCAACTTGTAGGAACACCAACCCCTTTGCTGAGCACCAACACAACAACTATTTATGAGAACCAACCCACAGGAGCACCAACCCCTCTTGTGTATAAAACACAACTATCTATCAATGTTGCTTACTCAACAAATGATAAAACTATAAAATATCTCCTAATTTTCTCTCTTTGAAAACAAATACAAACCATGCACTCTCTTTCATATTACAAATGGCTTCTCAAGCCTTTATTTATATCTTTCCAAATGACTTTTGGCATTCACCCTTTGTGACCCTTCAATCCTCATAGAAAATGGTGCCAAACTTGCATGACCCTTAGTATCCTTGAATTTGAAAAGTTATATGGTGACCCTTCATAAGCAAAATCATCCTTTCCTCTTTTGTCTTTTACCTCGTGACTCTTTGACTTCTCCATGGGCCCTCTTTTGACTTATGTGTAACCAAAAATATATTCATTAATATTAAATAAATATTAACATACATTAGCCAAAATATGAATATTAAAAACACCATTAAATGCAATGGGGCTGTTATCACCAATAATTCTAGACCTTTGACATCAATGACAATATTTCCAATAGAAACATGTAAAAAATGGTTCAAAACATAACCTATAGTCAATACACTAGCTTGGTACACCATCAGTGAGTTTGATAAGCCTATCTTGGGGGTTTTTGAAGAATTGAAGGACCTATTGATGTGATCTAGTTTATAAAATTAGTATAGAAATTACTAAAGACCTACTTGATCCCCCTTTATATTCATCTTGGCTAGGACAATAGGGGAAGTTCCCTTTATTTTGTCTCAGACATGAAGGCACTCCTAAAAAGTTCAAAACTATAGGTAAAGGTAAATAGGTGAGGAAAGGGTGAGTTAGAAAGTGTTGATACATTACATAAGGGTGTAGAAAGTTGTAATGAATACCCACATAGGTTTTGAAAACCTCATAACCATTGGAAACCATATATAGTAGTTTTGGACATCAAGGACACAGTCAGGCCTATTATGCTTTGCTAGGCCTAAAGCCCTAAAGGGGTCCAATCTTATTTTTATCACTAGATGAACCTTTAAATGAATTATATCATCATAATGGGTAGAAATGAGGTGATTTAGAGCCATTGGGTGACATAAAAAAAGTTTGGGAAGGTCATTATTATCCCAAATCCATGACAAATGTATACAAAATACACACACAAACTCGAGAAGTCATCTTTAGATGCTCATAATGGTACAAAAACTTATCATGGTGTTGGGATATGTTGAATACAGTATTAAATAATATTCTAGTGGATTTTTTTTTGAGGTTTCAATGTCAGGATTGTATGACCAATCTTTAAGAGCCAAAACATCATAAAACCCTCTAAAACCATTGTTCATGACCTGATGGGAAAGAAGTGGATATAAATGCACTTAAAAGGGATATTATGACTTGGAATTGATTTTTTTACTTTTAGATAACTTCCTCAAGCTGCTTTCCATTAGATTTGATTCTACCTTATTTATACAAACATGGTACAAAACTAGTTTTCTTGACATATTTTGGTATTTTGAAGCTACAAAGGAGTATTAAATGATGAGGATAAATTTTGGAGGTTAATTTGGACCTAATATAAATCCTCATATCCATTTATTTATTTATTCAACCAAACAGGTTCCTCTGTAAGCACATTCACTTTAGGCAGTCCAAACTAGCATAGTGAATGGAAAGTGATCACCAAGTGAGAAGGTGATAACTCCAATTGGGAATCCTTTTAAGGTTTTATTGATGGATTTAGGGATAATATGAATATTTATAGGTGTCATATCACCACTAAAATTTATTGGATTAAACAACTGATGGGCATCTTGGTGATAAATGTGAGACAGGTCTGTAAAACTAGTGATGGAGATTGTAGATGATGAGAACGCTTGTCCAAAAGAAGATCAGTGATTAGGGACACATAAAATGCATGTTTTAGATTTTTATTAATCCCCCCATCATATTGAACATGTGAAATCTCTCCTTATTCTACTTTGGAGCACTCAGGAAAGGCTAAATGATGAAGATAATTTCTAAGAATGTAGCGGAAGGATTCTATGCTAGTTTTGAGGAATTTTCGTGACTTGGAGGGACATTTTTCTAAATATACCTTACATGGTCTATTTTATACTCCAATCATATACAATATAATTGATTCTCATTCCTTTACAAGTGACATTGTGACCCTTCAAATCCACTTCTCTCTCTCCTCTCTCATATTCTATAAGTACAAGCCATTTTTACTCTTGTAGGTTGGTCCATTTCTAGTATGGCAAAGCCCTACTAGTTTAATTACTGATATTTGCCTTTGAATAAATAATTAAAGATTGTTTTGGTTCTAAAATTCTTGTCCTAAGTGTGTAAAGTAACAAGCTGAATGATAAGTGTTAATCACCTAGCCTTACATTCATCTTTCTCTCTCATAGTGTGTGCAAGCAATTCATTCTCTAATAGGTCACATAGAGTGTAGCCAATGTATTTATTTATTTATAAGTGTATAAATTTTTATTAGTGTCTAATATTAGTCCTCTAACCATTTTTACTTTGGTAAGTTCAGTACATATCACTTGTATGTTTGAAATACTTATGTTGGAGTCCCATAGAAGTTTGAAACAAGTCTTGTGAGTAATCTTTCACAGTGCAAATCAAGGTAGTTTAGTGGATATCATTTTAGTGTATCACCTAGTTATATTAGGTCATTTATATGTTTATTTATATCTCTTTTCACATAAAAAATCAGCTATTATAGGTGATAAGCACTTAAGTATTAATTTAGGGAGTTAGCCATTAAAGTTAGAGGTCTACTTATACTATAGGTAACCCACATACTTAGAAGTATTCCAATGTTGCCAAAATATTAGAGTAGGATTGAACAAAATCCTCTAAGGTGAAAGATTTGGTGTCAATAGTTCTGGCATGCTCGATGGGAACATTATCTTAAAGATAACTTATCAATTTAAATATTGGTCTTGATAACATTAGCTATATATGGTGTGCTACTTTGCATTTAGTGACTCCATTCAAGGTAAAATCTAGTTTTAGACCATTGTTTTATCATATATTTTTGATCATACTTCATGGTCCTTACTAGGTCATCTTTTAGTAAAGTTTTCAATCCCATCAATCCACCTCTTCAACCTGAACTTCCCCTTGAAGTTAAACATCCTCAGCCTATTCTGCCCTTTGAAGAGCAAGAGGACTTTGATAGCCAAGAAGACCAAGAAAGTGAGGGAGAATTTGAAGAGAACATGGCTAAGGAGTATGCCTTTCTAGAATTTAATGCTAAAAATTAGATCCATATTGATGCCTATGATGACATTCCTCCTAATGTTAAAAAGAGTGTTCCTATATTCAATGGTGAAGGTCATGTCACTACTAGTGAGCACATTAGAGATATATCAAATTTCTATAGTTTTTGTAATGTCACTGAGGTCAATATTTCCATTAGACTCCTTGCCATGTCCTATAGATGGAAAGCACTTGATTGGTATAGGAATTTTCTTGGTGGTTGCATCATAACTTGGGATGAATTTGGAGTGCTACTAACATCAAGATTCAAGGACAAGAGTGATCATACTTCACTCATTCACCAACTTAATGTGATCTAAAGAGCCCCAAAAGGGACAATGTATGATTTTAATGAGATATTCAAAAATACTTGGTATAATTTGCCTCCTCCCATGAGACCACCTGCTATCTTTGTGTTTCTTATGTACTTGAGGGCCATTGGCATATATATAGCCATCACGCTACAATCCATGGGTGCTTTCTCCTTACCTAAAGCATATGACCTTGCCATTAGAGCTGAGAATGGCCTGATATAATATGGGAAGTTGCCTCCAAATGTATCCATGCTTCTATTTCCAAACATTTTTAATACTATTTCAAATGTTGCCCAAGTTCCTAATGCCAATACCAAGTCAATGACTAATCCTAGGAAGGTAAATGATGCCATGGACAAAGATGCAATAATTTAGTTATTATAAGCTCATCTTAGATGAGAAAACATGTAAAAAAGTGTGAATCAAAATTCCTATCCCTATCATCAAAAATATTGTCAATAATATGGGCAAGTAACAGGTCAAGGGTATCCTAACTTCAATAGGACTACCAATGCATATAATCCTACTTCAACCTCTAACATAAGAGTAATAGTACCAGTGCATAGTAAATTGATTCAAGGAAAAAAGTGGAAACAAGGTCAATTCATGGATGGAAATGATTGTGGAGAAAAATCTCTAATTTCTCAAGGAGTCACTCAGCTATCAATGATGATGAAGTCCTCATGCAAATAAATGAAACTTGGCAGCCTTAAGGAGTAGGATTCACCAACTTCCTAGTTGAAGACACTTTTGTGATTAATTAAGGAAATTTAGTCATAAAAAATACTAGAGATAAAAATAAAGCTTTAGGAGATGATAATGGTGTGCCTACAAGTTCATCTAATTCCCCTATAAGGTAAAAAATCATGATTTTAAGCATGATAGTCCCTATAAATCTTGCATCTCCTTCAAGTTAGAATTTATAAAGTCTACTCAAGGTACTTTAATATCTAAAGTTCCAAATACTTCCTTAACTCTAATGAATTAATAAAAAATAGTTATTTCTGCTCTAAACATTTTGGATTCATTGAATAATTCCAAGACATCCATTTCTCTTTGGGATGTCCTTCATATGCCTGACCAAAAAGAGCTCTTAAAAAAACAACAGTCCACTATCCATGTTATCATCCATCACCAAGCCATGTTCATAACAATGTTGCTCTTACCAATGATAGTAATAACATTGTGGAACCCTATACTAAGTTTGAGTAGTCTTCATCCTTCTACCTCACTCTCATTTTGGGAGATAAGATTGTTCATAACTACATAATTGATAGTGAAGCTAGCACATCAGTGATTTCCAAGGTTGTAGCTAATAAATTTGGTGTAAAATATCAACCTCCTAGTAAGGGGGTTATTAAATTGGATGGTAAACCTATCAAGTTTGTAGGATTGATCAAATGGTTGAATATTTTCTTGCATGATTGTCTTAGTTTCCCCATCCTCCAAGATATTATAGTTATTGACTTGCTTTCCCACTTTGTTATTTTCCTCTCAAGGGATTTCACATCCAAGATAGGAGGATACATCTCAGCTGATTTGTTTTTCTTGGCCTTTTGGATAAGGTATAGAGAAAAGGTAACCATTAGGACCCAACCACTTGCTAACTTTCACATTGAACCCTATGTTGAAGCAAGTTCAAATTTAAATTGTGTCATTAATGATAAAGAGGACTCTATTATGGATGATGTTACTTCTTCTAAGTTTGAAGGTATTTATGATTTATTTCTTGCTGAGTATGATACTAATACATATAAACATGATCCTTATGCCCTCATGGATGAAACTGATTTAGGATTATATTTCTTACATGAGGAAGAATTACCAATACCTTCACTCACCAAAGAAGAGGGTGAGAATGAAGGAATATGGAATTTTATTTTGATGGATAAATAAGTAAAATTGGTGCAAGAGCTGGTGTTATGTTGGTTTTACCATCCAAACAATAATATTATTCTTTATATAGGTTTCATTTCTATTTCACTTGCAATGTGGATGAGTATGAAGGTTTGATTCATGGCCTTCAATGGGCAAGGAGAAAAGGAATCAAGAACCTAAAAGTATATGAAGATAGTGAATTGATTGTACATACAGATAAGAATGTGGTTACTATCAAGAACCCTTTGATTAAGTTATATAAACATAGGGTATGGGATTTTATTAAAGACTTTAATGCATTCAACATACAATCAGTCCCAAGGGAGCAATATAATCATGCTGATAGACTAGCTACTATAGGAGCATAATTTGATACACCTACTACCATAAAATAAGAAGGAAAGTAATCCCACATCAAGGTATTTGTTAGAAATTACATACCTGATAATTAGGTATCTTGGTAAGTGTTTGATAGTGACAAACACATTACACTTTTATTACAAAATGAAATTGATTTCTTCTCAAGAAACTAGAAAAGACCCCAAGAAAAGTTTGATAATCAAATTATGTAGCTAAGAAAAAAAAATATAACTAAAGGATTGGTGACCTTAGCGAGTATATTTAATGAAGATGAAAAAAGGAAGAAGGAAAAGGTGAGTATGTATACAAAGGAGGAGAATTATTAAAGGGTATTGATCTTCAAGGACAAACTCCTCAAACTAGACAAGGTATGTTTTACATAAAAAAAACAAGCATTTGTTGATTTATGTAGGGAGTTTCATGACATCTTTGCTTGGGAATATAAGGACTTAAGAGGGTTTGATCCTAATGTAACACACCACACCATTGAATTAGAACCTAGAGTTAAACTAGTAGGTAGAAATAAAGATCCATCAACCCCAAGGTTGAACAACTCATGAGGATAGAGCTTACCAAACTCCATGAATATGAGATAATATTTCCTATCAAGCATTCAATGTGGGTAGACAACCTTGTGCCTATTATAAAGAAGAATGGGGAGATAAGACTTTGTGTGGATTTTAGAGATCTTATTATGGTGTCATTCAAATATCACTATCCTTTACCTTCAATGGAGTAGAATTTGTAAGTTTTTTTAGGTTCTCAATGTTTCTCTCTCCTAGATGGATATTATGGTTATAATAAGATTTTAGTGAATGAATATTATCAAATTAAGATAACCTTCACTAAAAATGGGGGAATTTTGCTTATAGGAAGATGCCCTTTGGTTTGTTAAATGTTGGTGCCACCTTCCAAAGGGCAATGGACATGGATTTCAAAGGTCTAATAAATGAGATGTTATTAGTATATCTAGATGACATAAAAATGTTCTCCAAGGATGACAATGAGCATATGAAACTCCTAAGGCAAGAGTTTTAAAGGTGCAGGTAGTATGGAGTATCTCTCAACCCCAAAAAGTGCATTTTTGATATCCATGAAGGTAAGCTCTTAGGACATATTATTTACAAAGATGGTCTAACTATTAATCCTAAAAGGATAGAGGCTATTATAGGCCTATCATTTCCCTTGCATAAGAAAGGACTCCAAAGCTTCCCAGGCAAGATAAATTTTGTGAAGAGGTTTATAGCTAGTTTTGCATATTTGGTGAAACCTATCACAACCATGCTCAAGAAGAACCAAGTTTTGTCTTGGACTAAGGAAGATAAAATTAGATTTTAATCCATCAAGAAATAAATTTCACAAGATCCCACTCTTGTGAACCATGATTTTGATAAATATTTCATCTTGTATTCATTTTCTAACCTTGATACTATCTCAGCTATACTAATGCAAAAGAATGATGAAGGTGTGGAACAACCAATTGCATTCTTTAGTCAAGGTTGGGAAGAATATGAGTTAAGTATATATTTATGGATAAACAAGCCCTTGTTGTTGTAAAAGGGCTATAGAAGTTTAGGCATATGGTTTCAAATAATATGATTCATATCATGGTCTCTCATCCTAGTATCAAGGAGTTTATTTTAAGGAAGGACCTTAGTGAAAAGAAGGTAGGGTGGATTAAAAAGGTAATGGAATAAGATGTTGATATCAATGTGATAAAGTTGATAAGAGGTAAATGTCTTTGTGAACACCTAGCTTCAGACCTTCATGATTCAAAAGAAGAAACTTTAGTTAATCACGATTACTCCAAACCAATTAATTTCATGCCTTTACAAAGTTGGACATAAGATGTCATCATATTTATTCAAAATGGTGAGTACCCTAGTAATTTGAGGAGACCCAAAAGGAGGTATTTCAGGTTGTAAGTTATCCCTTATTGTCTTGTAGATGGCATGCTTTTTAAAAGAGATACTAATGGTATACTATTAAGATGCATTGACAATAACTAGTTTGGAGTGTTGCTTGAAAAGTTTCATGATGGAACAACATGAGGTCATTTCTCTCAAAGAACCATAGCTACCAAGATCATAAGGGTAGGGTATTATTGGCCTAGTCTATTCAAAGATTATTATGCTTGGGTGAGAAGGCATGTACAATGTGCTTTATTTGTTGGAAAAAAAAAGCTTACAACTCTCCCTTTGAGGCCTATTCAAGTAGACCAACCCTTCATGAAATGACATCTTGAATTCATTGGCATGATAAATCCCCCATTGAGTGATATCATAAATGGATATTCATAACCACTGATTACTTCATGAGGTGAGTTGAGGCAATGACATTGAAAGAAGCCAATGAAAATTCTATCTTGAAGTTCTATGAGAATATCATAACAAGGTTTTGAACCTCTTATACCATCGGATCTAGTATTCACTTAAAATTTGGATAATAAATAATCTACTAACATTTCAAAATAATAAAATGGATCCAAGTGGTAATGCAAAAAACCAATATAATTCATACTCCTTTAAACTTCTTGAATTTTAGATAATTCACTTGATTTCATGGGTGTTAAAATAGATTATTAGGAAAATTGAAATGGCATATAATTGAGTACATCATCCAAATATTACCCTCAAGGTAATGGGTTAGCTAAGTCTACTAATAAGAACTTGATCATAATCATCAAGAAAATTTTAGAGGACAATCAAAGGGCTTGGCATACAAAATTAAAGACAACCCTATGGGTTGATATAATAACTCCCAAAATGTCAATAGGGAAATCTCCTTTTGTTCTTGTTTATGGTAGAGAGGCCAGGCTGTCTATATCCCAAGGTCTACCTAGAGTTGGTTGAGAATACTCTAATGGAGGTGAGGTTGAGAGAGTTGATGGAGCTATAAGAGACAAGAGATAATTATCATAGAGATATGGAACATCACCAAATGCTAATTAAGAGGTATTTTGATAGGAAGGAAACTCCAAGAGTATTCCAACAAGGTGATGTAGGATTAAAGTAGGATGAAGATAGAGCAAAGCCAAGGAGACATACCAAATTTGATAGATTATGGAGTGGACCACATGTCATCATCAAGTGAAAATAAATAAAATTATTCCAATTAGAAAGAATGAGTGGAGAAGAGTTGCCTATCCCTGTGAATGGGATCCATTTAAAGCTATGTTATTATTAAGATGATGGTTAGTCCTATAAATACTAGAGTAGGAGTGTGTTTTTACTTTTGTTATGTGAGTGTTCCCTAAGTGTTCTTGAGAACATATGTGTGATTTCTTAGGTGTGTGGTTTTGTGTCATATCATATTGTTTGGCATGTTTTCAAAGGAAATTTAGTATCTAACTTGTGCATAGGTAACTCCATAGCCTAATGGATGGGAATAGGCTACTGATCTTGGCATAGATGGCTTGATACCCTTAGGAAATCACCAAGAATGCTGACTATTTTGACCATAAGTTAAAATAATTCAACTCCCATATTGTTCAAAATTTTTATAGGGGTCATATAGGGTTATTATATGGTGTACCATAGTCTTATCAAAGTCATTTAATTTGTCACTACCTTGATCCTATTCACCTTTAGGATTATGTCATGTTAAGGGGCTCTTTTGAGTCATTTATGAAGGTTGTATGGTTTCCATAATAGAAAAGTGTTTCAAAGTCCCTTTCAACATCCCCTATGTTAGTCCCTTGTCAGTCATGTCAATCATAACTAAAAAACTTATAGGTACTAATTTGAAATCAAGAAAATAGATAAAATAAGGGAAGTTTGGGTAGTTGTATGGATTTTACAAGAGTTATGGAACGTGTGAAAGACTCTACATTGTACCTTTAACTCCCTTGAGATAATTTATACATTTAATTAGATTTAAAACACTAAAAAGGGCTTAAATCATTTCTTTCCTCCATCTCTCTTCTTTTCATGCATGAAAAATCAATCATTTTTGGTTCAATATGGATAGCAAAATTTGAACTAGGTCAAATGATTTTTTAGGATGATATTAATCCTTGTCCTCTTCATATTCATAATGTGTTATAAGGTTGGTCTCTTGTGATTTATGAATTTATGCTAAGAAGTTTACTGCTTCCTTTTGCTTGCTTATTCCCATATCCTACATATTTCCTCCTTATTTGAGCTAATCTATACAAAAAAGGTACTTCAATTAGTGTTGGAGAGTGTAGAAATTATTATAAAGTGGTTCTTAATCTAGTTTTCATGTGTGGTATGATGGATAAAATCATAAGTACTTCAGCATACTAGTTGAGCTCCATTACTAGGTTACCTATAAGTTTTACCATTTACAAAGAGTTATTATTCTTTTATCGGTCTTTAATGAGGGTGAAAGGTTGTGTTTCATGATTTTCATGATATGATGGACATCCATCTCCTCCAACATGAGTTTCATATTTGTTTTATCTGAAGAGCATAATCATATACAATACACTGTCAAACTTTCCTACAAGTATCCACCTATAGGCAGGTAAAAGTATATTTGCATCACAATGGTGATGTAATGTGGAGATTTTATAGGTTGAGAAGAATAATAAGTTGGAAAAAATGATTGAAATGTACCTATAAAAAATTTATAGTGGAACCTAACTCCTTTCACATAGTCACATGTCATATCCTCACATACAGACCTTTTGTATATACACCTACAGGTGATCCCAATAGAGAAGTGAAGAGTTTAATGAAGGTGTTTGAAATTGATTTGAAGCCTCTTTGAATTATAAAAAATTATAAAGTGCCTTTGAGATATTCTAAAGTTAACATGATTGTAGGAATACTTGAGAACCATATTCATATGAGGAGAAAATGACTTAAGGGATAAATTTACTTAAAATCTCCAAATAGAGATTCTACCTTTCTCTTGACCTTTCCATGATAGGACATATTGAGGTCTTAATTGGTCTAATGGTTTTAATTATGTAGCCCAAGTATAATGAAAATGGCTTGAAATGATAAGAATGCTATTTGGTTAGGTGGAGGTACTATATAAAGTCTTCCATCTTGAACATTCTCTTAGTATGAATTGACAATATTCTCTACAATATTTTGAGTTGAAATGGTCTTTTGTCACTATGAAACCTATTGGAGGTAAACATATAAGTAAGAAAATATCTTGAGATGAGAAAGAAAATATGATATAAAAGGACATTAATGGGAGTTGAGACACATATTTTGACTCAAAAACACTACCTATAGGGGTCTCTATGACCTAAGAATAGTCACTTATAGCCTGCTATAGTGGAGAAAACAACTTAGGCTAGTATGCTAGAAAGGGTTGAGCACAAAACCTAATACATGATATAGAGTAAGTCCAAAAATTTGAGAAAAGGAAATTAAATACATAAATTAGATATATGGAAATAATATATAAGATCTAATATGAGATGTTCACTTACAGGAGTATCATTTTTATGAGCAATAGTATAGTCACTTAGTCTACTAGCTAATCCTAAGATTAGAGAAATTTGAAGGGTTGGTAGAAGTTAGGAATGATAAACATGTTTATAACACCTTCATAATTATAGTTACTACACCACATGATGCTCATCATAGGGAAACATTTCAAAAATGGTTCAACACATAAACTACAGTCAATACACTAGCTTGGCACATAATCAGTGAGTTTAAGAAGCATGTCTTGGGGGTATTTGAAGAATTGAAGGACCTATTGATATGATCTAGATTTTAAAATTAGTAAAAAATGTCCTTAATATATATTTATACACCCATATATTCATTTTTTTGGGATAATAGGGGAAGTGCCCTCTATTTTGTCTTAGATAAAGGGCACTCCTCAAAAGTGCAAAACTATAGGCAAAGGTAAACAAGTGAGGAAAGGGTGAGTTGGGAAGTTTTGTTACCTTTAATAAGGGTTTATAAATATTTAATGAATAACCATATAGGTTTTTAATACCTCATAACCATTGGAAACCATACATATTAGTGTTGGATATTAAGGACACAGTCAGGCCTATTAGGCCTTGACTAGGCCTAAAGCCCTAAAGGGGTCAAATATTATTTGTAGCACTAGATTAACCTTTAAAGGAATTATATAATATTCATGGGGAGATATAAGGTGAGTTGGATCCATTGGGTTTCAAAAAATAAGTATAGGAAGGTCATTATTAGCCCAAATCCATGACAGGGTATGCAAAATACATTCCCAAACTTGAGAAGCCATCTTTAGATGCTCACACTGGTATGACTACTTATCATGGATGTATAAGGATTTAAAATTTGTTTAATAGGGTCTTAAAAAGGATTATATTGTAATTTTTCTAAGGTTTAAACATCAAGATTGTATGAACAATCCTTAAGATCCAAAATATCCTAAAACACTCTAAAACCCTTACTCATGACCCGATGGGAAAGAGGTGGATAGAAATGAAATAAAGAGGGATATTATGACTTTGAAATGATTTTGGACTTGTATATAACTTAATTATTCTCCTTTCCATCAGATTGGATTCTACCCTATTTGTGAGGACATGGTACAAAACTAGTTCTCTTGATAAATTTTGGTGTTTTGTAGGTACAGAGGAGCATTAAAAGATGAGTATAACTTTGGGAGGTAAAGTGTGACCTAATATAACTAATAATATCCATTTATTACTTCATTAAATCACATAGGTAACTCTTCAATAACCTTCACTTTAGGCAGTCCAAACTGGCATAGTGAATGGAAAGTGATCACCAAGTGAGAAGGTGATAACTCCAATTGGGAGGCCTTTTAAGGTATACCTAGTGTATTTACAGGGAAAATGAATCTTTATAGGTGTCATATCACCATTGGAATGGATTGGATTTAATAATTGATGGGAATCTTGGTGCCAAATGTGAGGACAGGTCTATAAAACTAGTGATGAAGACTACAAATGATGAGAACACTTGTCCAAAAGAAGATCAGTGATCAGGTACACATCCAATGCATGTTGGATATTTTTATTAACAAGAAGATCAATGATCAGGTACACATACAATTCATTTTGAACCTATCATATTTAACATGTGTCATCTCTCCCTAGTTTTCTTTAGATCACTTAAGAAAGGCCAAATGATGAAGACAATTTCCAAGAACGTAGCTGAAGGGTCCTATGTCAGTTTTGAGGAATTTTCATTCCTTAGAGGGAACTTTGTATAAATACCTTGCATCATCTATTTCATACTCTAATTCTCTAAAACATATTTTATTCTCATTCCTTGACAAGTGGCATTGTGACCCTTGAGCTCCAATTCTCTCTATCCTCTCTCACATTCTATAAGTACAAGTCATTTTGGATCTTGTAGGTTGGTTCATGTCTAGTATGGAAAAGCCATACTAGTTTGATTACTAATATTTGCCTTTATATAAATAAAAGAACCTAGTTTTGGTTCTAAAATTCATTTCCTAAGTGTGTAGATTAGTAACAAGTTGAATGATAAGTGTTAATCACCTAGCCTTACATTCATCTTTCTCTCTCATAGTGTGTGCAAGCAATTCATTCTCCAATAGGTCACATAGAGTTTAGTTAATGTCCTTGTTTATTTATAAGTGTATAAAGTTGTAATAGTGTCTAAGATTAGGCCTCTTACCATTTTTTACTTTGGGAAGTGTAGTACATATCACTTGTATGTTTGTAATACTTATGTTGGAGTCCCTTAGAAGTTTGAAGCCAGTCTTATGAGTAATATTTCAATGTGAAAATCAAGGTAGTTTAGTGAATATAATTTTGGTATATAAATTTGTTAGAATACGTAATTTATATGTTTCTTTTTATTTATTTTCACATAAATAATCAATTATTATATGAGATAATCACTTAAAGATTAATCTAGGGAGCTAACCCTTAAACCTAGAGGTTTAATTCTACTATAGGTAACCAACATACTTAGAAGTATTCCAATGTTGCCCAAATATTAAATTAGGCTTTAAAAACCTCATCTAGGGTGAAATATTTGGTGAAAATAGTTATAGAACACCTAGTGGGACCATTTTTATAAAGATATCTTATGAAAGTGAATTCTCATCTTGACAACATCAGCTGCATATGATGTGTTACTCAGCATTTACTGACTCCATTCAAGGTAAAACCTAGTTGTACACCTTTTTTTTGTCATATATTTGTGTTCATACTTCATGGTCCTTATTAGGTCATATTCTAGTAAAGTTTTCAATCCCATCAATCCACATCTTCAACCTAAAATTCCCCTTGAAGTTCAACATCCTTAGCCTATTCTACCCTTTGAAGAGCAAGAGGACTTTGCTAGCCATGAAGACCAAGAAAGTGATCAGAATTTAAAGATAACATGGCTAGGAAACATGCATTCCCAACATTTAATACTAAAAATTCAATTGATCTTGATCCTTATGATGGCATTCATTTTAATGCTATAAAGAGTGTTCCTACATTCAATGGTGAAGGTCATGTCACTCCTAGTGAGCACATTAGAGATATATCAAATTTATATAGTTTTCAAAATATCACTAAGGTCAATATTTCCATTAGACTCCTTACCATGTCCCTTAGAGGGAAATCACTTGATTGGTATAAGACTTTTACCAGTGGTTACATCATAATTTGGGATGGCTTTGGAGTGCTACTGACATCAATATTCGAGGACAAGAGTGATCACACTTCACTCATTCACTAACTCAATGTGATCTAAAGAGCCCCAAAAGAGATAATGCATTATTTTAATGAGATATTCCAAAATTATGTTGCCTCCTCCCATGAGACCACCTACTAGCTTTGTGTTTCATATGTACTTGAGGGCCATTGGCATGGACATAAACATCATGCTATAATCCATGTGTGGTTTCACCTTACCTGTAGCATATGACCTTGCCATTAGAGATGAGAATGGCCTCATAACATTTGGGAAGTTTCCTCCAAAAGTATCCATGCCTCTATTTCCAAACATTTCTACTACTACTCCAAATGTTTCCCAAGTTCCTAATGCTAATGCCAAGTCAAGGACTGCTCCTAAGAAGGCAGATGATGCCATGGACAAAGATACAAGAATTTAGTTCTTAGAAGCTCAAATTAGATAATAAAACATGAAAAAAGTGTGAATCGAAATTCCTATCCCTATCATAAGAAATATGGTCAACAATATGGGTAAGGGAGAGGATAAGGGTAGCCTAATTTCAATAGGCCTACCAATGCATATAATCCTACTTAAACCTCCAACATAAGAGAAATGGTACTAGTGCATAGTAATCTGATTCAAGGAGAAGAGTGACAACAAGGTTAGTTCATGGATGGAAATGAAGGTGGATAATAATCTCTAGTTGATCAAGTAGGAGTCACTCCTCAGCTATTAGTTGATGATGAAGTCCTCATGCAAATAAATGAAAGTTGGTAGCTTCAAGGAGTAAGCTTCACCAACTTCCTATTTGAAGACACTTTTGTGCTTAATCAACTAAATTGACTTATAGATAATACTAGAGATAAAAGGAAGGATTTAAGAGATGATAATAGTGTGCCTACAAGTTCATATAATTCCCCTATAAGGTAAAAAAGCATGACTTTAAGAATGGCAGTCCCTACAAATCTTACATCTCCTTCAAGTTAGAATGTTGTAATGTCTACTCAAGGTGCTTAAATGCCTCAGTTATAAACACTTCCTTGCCTCTAAGGACTCAATATAAAGTAGGTATTTATTATATAAACATTGTGGATTCATTGAATAATTCCAAGACATCCATTTCTCTTTAGGATGTCCTTCATATGCCTAGCCAAAAGGAGCTCTTGAAAAAATAAATGTCCACTATCCATATTAGTCATACCAAGCCATGGTCATAATTTTTTTTATATTTTAAATGATCCTAATAACATTATGTAACCCTCTACTAATTCTTAGAAGCCTCCACCCTTCTATCTCACTCTCATTATGGGGGATAAGCTTGTTCATAACTACATAGTTGATAGTGGAGTTAGCACATCAATGATTCCCATTGTTGTAGATGAAAAATTGGGTGTAAAATATGAGCCACATAGTAAGGGGGTGATTCAATTAGATGTTACACCTAAAAATTTATTAGGATTGATCAAAGGGTTGAAGGTTTTCTTGCATGAATGTCCTAATTTACCCATCCTCCAAGATGTTGACTTGCCTACCCACTTTGTTATCTACCTCTCAAGGGATTTCATATCCAAGATAGGAGGATACCTCTCAAAAAATTGGTCCTTATTAGAATTCAAGACAAGGTATGGATCAAAGGTAACCATTATGACCCAACCAATTGCTAAATTTCACATTGAACCCTATGTTGAAGCAAGTTCCAATTTAAATTGTGTCATCAATGATAAAGAGGAGTCTATTGTGGATGATGTTAATTCTTCCAAGATTGAAGGTATTTATGATTTGTTTCTTTATGAGTATGGTAATAAGTAATATTAACATGATCCTTATGCCTTCATTGAGGAAATTCATTTAGGAGTATATTGCTTACATGAGGAAGAAATGTCAATACCTTCACTCACCAAAGAAGAAGGTGAAAATAATGGAATGTGGAAAATGTTTTTTTGATGGCTCAATAAGTAAAATTGGTGCAAGAACTAGTGTTATGTTGGTTTCCACATACAAATGAATATTATTATTTTTCACATAGGTTCCATTCTAGTTGCACTTGTAATGTGCCTGAGTATGAAGGTTTGATTCATGACCTTCAATGGGCAAGGAGAAAAGGAATTAAGAACCTAAAAGTATATGGAGATAGTGAATTTATTATGCAATAATTTAGGAATGTGGTTTCTGATAAGAAACCTTTGATTAAGTCATATAAGCATAGGGTATGGGATTTTCTTGAAGACTTCAATGCATTCAATATACAATCAGTCCCAAGGGAGCAAAATAATAATGCTGATAGACTAGCTACTATAGGAGCATAATTTGATACACCTACTACCATAAAAGAAGAAGGAAAGCAATCAAAAATCAAGGTCATTATCATACCTTCCACACTTGATAATGATGTGTCTTAGAAAGTGTTTGATAGTGAGAAACACATTGCAATTTTCTTGCAAAATGAAGCTAATTTATCCTCAAGAAATGATTAAAAACTCCAAGAATAGTTTGATAATCAGATTATGCATCTAAGAACAAAAAAGATACCTAAAATTTTGGTGGCCTTAGAGAGTATATTTAATGAAGATGAAAAGAGGAAGAAGGAAAAGGTGAGTATTTATATAAATGAGGAAAATTATGAAAGGACATTGATCTTCAAGAACAAACTCCTCAAACTAGGCAAGGTATGTTCTACATCAAAAAAGCAAGCATTTGTTGATTTGTGTAGAGAGTTCCATGAAATCTTTGCTTGGGAATATAAGGACCTAAGAGGATTTGATCCTATCCTAGCACACCACGCCATTGAAGTGGAACCTCGAGTTAAACTAGTTAGGTAAAAATAAAGACCCATCAACCCCAAGGTTGAACAACTCATGAGGATAGAGCTTACCAAACTCCTTAAATCTAAGATAATATTTCTTATCAAGAATTAAATCTGGGTAGCAAACCTTGTGCCTATTAGAATTAAGAATGGGGAGATAATAATTTGTGTGGATTTTAGAGATCTTAATAGGGTGTCACTCAAAGATCACTATTCTTTACCTTTAATGGATAAGATTTTGCAAGTTGTTTCAGGTTCACTACATTTCTCTCTCCTAGATGGATATTTTGGTTATAATCAAATTTTAGTGAATGAAGATGCTAAATTTAAGATAACATTCACTACAAAATGGGGGACTTTTTCTTATAGGAAGATGACCTTTGGTTTGTCAAATGCTATTACCACCTTCCAAAGGGTAATGGACATGGATTTCAAAAGTCTAATCAATGACATGTTATTAGTATATCTAGATGACATAATAGTGTTCTCTAAGGATGAAAATGAGCATATGAAACACCTAAGGCAAGTGTTTGAAAGGTGTAGGAAGTATGAAGTATCTCTCAACCCCCAAAAGTACATCTTTGATTTTTATGAAGGTAAGCTCTTAGGGAATTATTTCCAAAGAAGGTCTAACTATTTATCCTAAAAAGATAGAGATTATTCTAGGCCTATCATTTAAATTTCATTATAAATGGCTCCAAATCTTCCTAGGCAAGATAATTTTTTAAGAAGGTTCATACCAGGTTTTGCATCTTTGGTGAAACCTATTATAGCCATGATCAAGAAGAACCAAGTTTTGTCTTGGACTAATTAAGGTAAGAGTGGCTTTAAATCCATCAAACAAGCAATTGCACAATATCCCACTCTTGTGAACCCTAATTTTGGTAAAGATTTAATGTTGTATTAATTTACTAACCTTGAAACTATCTCATCTATGATAATGGAAAAGAATGATGAAGGTGTGGAATAACTAATTGCATTCTTTAGTCAAGGTTTAGAATATTCTAAGGTTAAGTATACATTTGTGGAGAAATAAGTCTTTGATGTTGTAAGAGGGATAAAGAAGTTTAGGCATATGATTTCAAAAAATAAGATTCATATCATGGTCTCTCATCCTAATACCAAGGAGTTTCTTTAAGCAAGGACTTTAGTGAAAAGAGGGTAGGGTGTATTAAAATGGTAATGGAATATGATGTTGATATCAAAGTGACAAAGTTGATAAGAGGTAAAGGTATTTATGAACACCTTGCTTCAGACCTTCATGAGTCAAAATAAGAAGCTTTAGTCAATCATGATTGCTCCCAACTAGCTAATTCCATCCCTCTACAAGTTAGACATAAGATGTCATCAAATTTATTCAAAGTGGTGAGTACACTAATGGTTTTAATAGACCCAAAAGGAGGTATTTTAGGTTGTAAGCTATCCCATATTGTCTTGTATACGGTGTGATTTTTAGAAGAGATACTAATAGTGTACTATTGAGATGCATTAGCAATGACCAGTTTAGAGTGTTGCTTGAAAAGTTTCATGGTGGAACAATAGTAGGTAATTTTTCCCCAAGAACCATAGGTAACAAGATCATGAGGGTAGGGTATTATTGGCCTAGTCTCTTAAAAATTGTTAGTCTTCGGTGAGAAGGTGTGTACAATGTACTTTCTTTATAGGAAAATATAAGCTTAAAACTCTCCCTTTGAGGCCTATTCAAGTAGACTAACCCTTCATGAAATGGGGTCTTAACTTCATTGGCATGATAAATCCCCCATCAAGTGTTTTCATAAATGTATACTCATAGCAACTGATTACTTCACAAGGTGGCTTGAGGTAGTGGATTTGAAATAAGCTAATTAAAATGCTATCTTGGAGTTTTATGAGAATATCATAACAAGGTTTTGAACCCCTTCCACCATCATTTCAGATAATGCACTTGATTTCATTGTGTTAAAACAAATGATTGGGAAAATAAAAATGGAATATACTTAAGTACATCATCCAACTATTACCCTCAAGGTAATGGGTTGGCTGAGTCTACTAACAAGAACCTGATCAAAATCATCAAGAAAACTTTGGAGGACAATCAAAGTGCTTGGCACACAAAATTTAAGACAGCCTTATGGGCTGATATAATAACTCCCAAAAGGTCAATAGGGAACTCTCCTTAGAGAGGATATGTTGTATATATCCCAAGAGCTGCCTACCTTAGAATTATCACATCAATTAGAGTTGCTTGAGAAAACTCCAATGGAGGTGAGTTTGATAGAGTCGATGGTGCTAAAAGAGACTAAAGACAATTCTCACATAGCTATGGAACATCAAAAAATTATAATGAAGAGGTGTTTTGATAGGAAGGAAACTCTAAAAGTATTCTAAGAAGGTGACATAGTATTAAAGTGGGATGAAGATAGAACAAAGCTAGGGAGACATACCAAATTTGACACCTTATGGAGTGAACCATATGTCATCATCAAGTTCAAAAAAATTAACTCCTATCAATTATAAATAATGACTGGAGAAGAGTTACCTATCCATATGAATGGGATCCATTTAAATCTCTGCTATTGATGAGATGAAGGTTAGTTTTGTAAATACTAGAGTAGGTGTATGTTTTTACTTTTGTTATGTGAATGTTTCCTAAGTGTTCTTAAGAACACGTGTGCTTGATTATGTGTGTGGTTTTGTGTCATATCTTATTATTTGGTGTGTTTACAAAGGTAATTCAATGTCTGACTTGTGCATAGGTAACTCTATATCCGAATGGATGGGAATAGGCTACTGGTCTTGACATAACTAGCTTGTCACCCCTATGAAATCACCAAGAATGTTGACTATTTTGACCAAAAATCAAAATAGGTCAACCCCCTATAGTTAAAAAATTGTATAGGGCTCATATAGGGTCTCATATGGTGTACCATATTCTTATCAAAGTCATTCATTGTGTCAATACCTTGATCATATTCACCTTTAGGCTTATGTCATGTTAAGGGTCTCTTTTGAGTCATTTATGAAGGTCATATAGTTTCCATAATAGAAAAGTGTTTAAAATTCCCTTTCAACATCCCCTATGTTAGTCCCTTGTTAGTCATATCAGTCCTAACAAAACTTGTAGGTACTATGTTGAAATCAAGAAAACAATTGAAAGAAGAGATTTTGGGCAGTTGTATGGCTTCTACAGGAGTTGTGGCATGTTTGGAAGACTCTTAAATTTACCTTAAACTACCCTAAGCTCATTTATACATTTTATTAGCTTTGAAACTCCTAAAAAGGGCCTAAAAATATTTCATTACTCTGTCACTCTTATTTACGTACCAAAAAGGTCAACTAATTTTGGTTTAGTATGGATAATAGAAGTTGAACTAGGTCAAATGATTTTTTAGAATGATAGTAATCCTTGTCCTCTTTAAATTAATAATATGAGTTATAATAATTATCACTTTTTATTTATTAATCAATGCTAATAAGTTTAATGCTTCCTTTTTCTTGCTCATTCCCATGCCCTATAGGTTTCCTCCTTGTTTGAGCTAATATGTACAAAATAGGTACTTCAAGTGGTGTTGGAGAGCGTATAAGTTCTTATTAGGTGGTTATTAATCTATATTTCATGTGTGGGATGATGGAGAAAGCACAAGTACTTCAACTTACTAGTTAAGCTCCATTGCTAGGTTACATACAAGTTTTACCATTTGCAAAGAGTTTCTATTCCTATAATGGTCTTGAATACAGGTGAAAGGTTTTGATTCATGATTTTAATGATATGATGGCCATCCATATCCTAAAACATAAGTTTTAGAGGTATTTCATGTGAAGAGAACAATCATATACAATACGCTATCAAACTTTCCTATAGGTATCCACCTATAGGTAGGTACAAGGATATTTGCACCACAATGGTGATGTAATGTGGAGATTTAAAAGTGTTGGAAGAATAATAAGTTGGAAACAATGATGAAATTGGACCTATAAATAAATGATAGTGTAACCTAACTCCTTTCACTAAGTCACATGTCATATCCTCACATATAGACCTTATGCATATGCACCTATAGGTGATCCCAACAGAGAAGTGAGGAGTTTAATGAAGGTGTTTGAAACTAATTTGAAGCCTTTTTGAAGTCTAAAACATTGAAAAGTTCCTTTGAGATAGTATAAAGTTCACATGATTATAGGGAGACCTGAGAACCATATTCATATGAGGAGAAAATGACTTAAGGGAGAAATTACCTTACAATCTTTGAATAGAGACTCTGCCTTTCTTTTTACCTTTCCATGATAGGACATCTTGAGGTCTAAATTGGTCTAATGGATTTCATTATAAAGTCTAGGTATAAGTAAAATGACTTGACATGATAAGAAGGCTTTTTGGTTAAGTGAAGGTACTATATAGAGTCTTCCATCTTGAACACTATCTTACTATAGAATGACAATATTATATATAGTATTTGTAGTTGAAATGGTCTTATGTCACTATGAAACATAATGGAGGTAAACCTACAAGTAAGAGACTCTATTGAGATGATAAAGAAAATATGATACCAAAGGATAGTCAAGAAAATTGAGACACATATTTTGAATCATAAACACTACCTACACGGGTCTTATGACCTAAGAATAGTCACCTACAACTTGCTATAGTGGAGAAAATAACCCAATCTAGTGTGAGAGAAACATTTGAACACAAAAAATAATACATGATATAAAGTAATTCCAAAAATTTGATAAAATAACCTTAAATACCTAAAGGAGATAAATGGACATAAAATGAAAGATCTAATATGAGATGTTCACCTACAAGAGTATCAATTTTTTAGCAATAATACAGTCACTCAGTCTGCTAGCTAAACCTAAGATTAGAGAAATTTGAAGGGTTGGTAGAAGTTAAGAATGTTGAGAAAACCTTGAAAATGATATTGATTACACCACATGATGATAAACATAGGGAATCATGTCAAAAAGGGTTCAACACATAACCTACAATCAATACACTAGCTTGGTAAACAATTAGTGAGTTTAAAAAGCTTGTCTTGGGGTGTTTGAAGAATTTAAGGACCTATTGATGTGATATAGCTTTAAAAATTAGTACATAAGGTAATTAATACCTAATTTATCCCCCCATATATTCATCTTGGATGGGATAATAGTATAAATTCTCTCTATTTTATCTTAGATAGAGGGCACTCTCAAAAAGTGCAACACTACAGGCAAAGATAAACATTTAAGGAAAGGGCAAGTTGGGAAATGTTGAGAATTTATATAAGGGTGTAGAAAGATGTAATTAATACCCATAAAGGTGTTGAATACCTCATTACCATTAAAAACCATATAGAGTAGTTTTAGACATCAAGGACATAGTTAGCCCTATTAGGCCTTGACTAAGCCTAAAGCCCTAAAGGGGTCTAATCTTATTTGTAACACTAGATAAACCTTATAAGGAATTATATAATATTAATGGGGAGATATAAGGTAATTTGGATCCATTGGGTTGTATAAAATAAGTATAGTAAGGTCATTATTATCCCAAATCCATGACAAGGTATGCAAAATACATGCCCAAACTCAAGAAGCCATCTTTAGATGCACACATTGGTACAAATACTTATCATGGAGGTCCAAGGAGTTACCATATGTTGAATAGGGTATGAAAAAATATTATATTTGTTTTTTTTTTGAGGTTTCAACATCAAGATTGTATGAATAATCCTTAAGATCCAGAACATCCTAAAACCCTTTAAAACCCTTGTTCATGACCTGATGGGAAAGAGGTGGATATAAATGAACTTAAGAGGGATATTATTACTTAGAAATTATTTTGGACTTGTAAATAACTACCTTAGGCTCCTTCCCATTAGATTGGCTTCTACCCTATTTATACGAATAAGGTACAACATTGGTTTGACATATTTTGGTGTTTTAAAGGTATAGAGGAATCTTAAAAGATGAGGATAAATTTGGGAGGTCAAGTGGAAAATAATATAAATACTTATATCAATTTATTTATTTAGTAAATCACATAAGTACCTTTGCAAACACCTTCACTTTAGGCAGTCCAAACTAGCATAATGAATAGAAAGTGATCACCAAGTGAGAAGGTGATAACTCTAATTGGGAGGCCTTTTAAAGTTTTCCTGATGGATTTATGGAAAATATGACTCTTTATATGTGTCATAATACAATTTAAATGGATTTTATTGAAAAAATTATGGGCATCTTGGTGCCAAATGTGAGGACAGGTCTATAAAACTAGTGATGGAGACTACAAATGATGAGAACGCTTATCATAAAGAAGACCAATGATTTGGGACACATCCAATGCATATATTAATCACACATCATAATGAACATGTAAAAAATATCTGTATTATACTTTGAAGCACTCAATAAAGGCCAAATGATGAAGACAGTTTCCAAGAATGTAGCTGAAGGGTCCTACACCAGTTTTGTGGAATTTTCATACCTTGGAGGGACATTTGTCTAAAGACACCTTGCATGGTATATTTCATACTCCAATTATATAAAAAATAACTAATTATCATTCCTTGATAAGTGGAATTGTCACCCTTGATCTCCACTTCTCTCTCTCTCATCTCTCGTATTATATAAGTACAACCCATTTTGGCTCTTGTAGGTTGGTCTATGTCTAGTATGGCAAATCCCTATTAGTTTAATTACTGATTTTTTTTTTGAATAAATAATTTAAAGTAGTTTTAGTTCTATAATTCCTTTCCTAAGTATGTATAGTAGTAAAAATTTGAATGATAAGTGTTAATCATCTAGCCTTACATTCATCTTTCTCTCTCATTATGTGTGCAAGCAATTCATTCTCCAACAGGTCACGTAGATTAAAGTCAATGTCCTTATTTATTTATAAGTGTATAAAGTTGTAATAGTGTATAATATTAGGCATATTATCCTTTTTAGTTTAGGAAGTGTAGTACATATCACCTATATGTTTGAAATACTTATATTGGACTCCCATAGAAGTTTGAAGCTAGTCTTGTGAGTAATATTTCATAGTAAAAATCAAGGTAGTTTAGTGGATATCATTTTGGTGTATCACATGGTTAGATTACATCATTTATATGTTTATTTATATCTATTTTCACATAAAAAATCAATTAGTATATGTGAAAAACACTTAAATATTAATTTAGGGAGATATCCCTTAAACCTAGAGGTCTACTTCTACTATAGGTAACCCACATACTTAAAAGTATTCCAATGTTGCCCAAATATTAGATTAGGCTTGAACAACCTCATCTAGGGTGAAATATTTTATTTAAATAGTATTTAAATCCTTCTTAAAATTAAGTGGAACATGGGATTACCCCTAGCCCTATGGTTTGCCTATAATAGGGGTAAACTTCTAGATTGAAGGGCTAGCTCCCTTGGTTTTTATATTGAAGCTCGTCACCTATAATACTAGTTCATTTGGATGAAAATGGAGAGAGATAAAGAAGGTTAACATATCCTAATGAGATGGTGCACCAATTATAACCTGACCATGCCATTTGGAGATTAGATCAACTTCAGAGGATCTACACATGGTTTCTAGGACCTGTTGAGGTAGTTCCATAACTACCCTTCTTGTTGTAACTCACATGACACTTGTCTTCCTTCTCTCTCCTATAATACCCTTATTATCTTATCTCTAACTTTATCTATATATTAATCCACTTTTTTCTAATTTTTTATCCCCACCTAAGTATGGAAAATCCCTTCTCATTTGTATTCTTTGAGTAATAAAGAATGATTTAGTTTACCTTATCCATGAGATGTTTCAATGTTTTTGTTAACTAGTTAATATTGCTAAGTGATAGATTATATTCCTTATCATGTTGTCTTTGTTTACATTAATATTCAAATCTAAAAGTATATTTCAGGTTTATTAAAGTGTCCTAATGAAGTGTTTCATGAATTTAGTGATTTGTCTCTTCACTAGTGTCAAGTCATGACCTTGTGTTTAGTCCACCTAGCTTAAGTTTGCTTCACAAACCTCTATGAGAAATAATAATGAAATGAGAATATTTGGATAAGTGTATGTGCATGTTAGGCTTGCGTTTGAAGTGTATTTTCAATTGGTTGGTATTGGTTAGGTTACAATTGGTGCATCACCTCATTAAGATAGGTTTACCTTATGTTTTCTCTCTCCCTTTTCATCTAAATGAGCTAGTAGTATAGGTGACGAGATTAAATAGAAAAACCAAGGGAGATAGCCCTTCAATCTAGAGGTTTACCCCTATTATAGGCAACCCAAAAGCCTATAAGTAATCCTTATTCCAATTAATTTGGAGAAGGCTTGAACTACCTCTCTAAGGGTACAAAATTGAGTGACAACAATTCTAACATGCCCTGTGGGACTTAAGGTCCAAAAGCATGGAAGAATTCTTAGTGTGTTCTTCCTCCTATCAGCCTTTGGAGGCATTCAAAAAACACCAATGGTGACTTTGAATGAAATTATCTAGTTTAAGCATCCCAAGTACTTATTATGAAATTTTTTTATGATATATTGTGTTTTCATTTGACTAATGAAGTTGGGATGGATGGGTATGATGAGAGATTATACTATACACCTCCCTACTAACCTTATCATGACATATATTATGTGTCTCAATAGACATATCAAGATTTTTATCAGCCCTATGAGTCATGGCAGTCTTATGGTCATCCTATTTCCCCTTTATATGACCATGATGTTGTTGAGCAAACCTATTAAGAAGATTATAAAGAAGAGTATCAAAAATAATATCAAGAAGTGTCTCCCTATCAACCCTATGATTCATATAAACCTCAAAATGACTCATATTATCCTCATCATGAGGAATTAGATGATGCATTTGATTTAAAAGCAAGATTTAAGGTCTTAAAAGCTCAAAGTAGTCAACTAAATCAGCAATTTGGAGCTCACCAAAACTCCTATTATCCCCCTCCTCCTATTTAAATTACACCTTAAGATAAATCCTTGTTGGTACTCATGCCAAATGTGCTAAAATAAAAAAAAGTGATGAGAAAATGGGATAAGTAAGGTGGTGTGATCCCTATTCATTTCATATAGAAGAAGAGGAGGTCGGTTCAATTCTTTATGAATAAAAGGAGGTTAGTTGAAGAGGAGGCACACTATGTCATCAATGATGATTTACATGAAATGAGATGATATATCTAATGGCAGGTAGATATATTAGAGAGGTGGAAAATCAAAGAGGTTAAAAATCATTTTTTTTCTATTGAAGAGCCCTAAGAGGGCTACGAGGAAGGTAAAAATCTTGTTGAAGAAGATACCTCTTCCATTACTCAAACCAACTTATCATCTCCCCAAAAATATATTCAATAAGCCCCCAATCCCAAGCCCATCTATGAGCCATCCATCACACCTCATACTCCCTCTCCAACCCATGAAATTATATACCACCTACCCACCTCATTCCTTCTTGAAGGAAAGCACATCCTATGGGAGATAAGTGAAGAAGATAATTCTAAATTTATAGTTGATCAAGAAGATGACCCAAGTGTCTATGATTAAGATTTCACTATAGGTTCTCCCCTTAGTAAAGAAAAACATAAATCAATATTCTTGAGTGAATAAAAAGTTGATCAAGATCAAGTTACAGCTGCTCATAAAAAAATTGATCAAGACATGGAAGAGAAGATGTTTGAGGATAACTTCACATCAGCTGAGTTAGTTGGATCTCATGGGCATGATCAAGAGGTTGAATTTGAAAAACTAATAAAATATGAAACTGATAATGACTACATGGATCAAGAAGACATGTGGTAGAATTTAAATGAGATATGTGAAAAACTAGAAGGCTTTCAAAAGCCTACAACTCCTACTAGTCAAGTTCAAGACACTCTAGAAGATGCTTTGCCTCTTGAGGGCATGTTTAAAAAAATAATATCTTATGCCACCAAAATTTGTGCAAGTTGTAGCCAACCTTGAAATTGAATACTCTTCAAGAAATCAAGTTAAACTTGACCAAGTGCTCAATGACCAAGAAGATGAGTTTGAAGAGGTTATGGTTATTGATGACAAAGAAGACAAGGATGATTGGAAACAACATATTGAAATTCTCCAAGAGCTTGAAGTCCTTTTCAAGGTTGAAGGTCATGTCCATAAGGAGATAAAACAAGATGTATTTATTAAGGACAATGATAAGGATTGGGTCGAGTATAAAAATCTCCTTGAAGAACTTGATCAACTTATAATAATTGATGGGAAGTCTGATGTTATTCAAGATTCCATGAAAGTCAAAGAACCATGCTTAGATGAAGCATAATTAAAAAAAAATTCAATTGAAGAACACCATGAGAAGATTGTGGAAGTACAAGAAGAGTTCACCTTCATAGGTGACATGTTTGCAGTTGTTATCATTGCATTTGAGATCATGCCAAAGAGAGCAACAAACATGAAGGAGTTGAAAACATCAAGAGCAAGGCTTAAGAGATAACTTGATTCATGCCTTATTTCATCTCATGGAATAAAGGATGGTTCAATTTTCCCCTTTGATCCAGGAGGAAGAAGTTATTTTTATGTTATCTTGTATATAGTTTAGTTTGCTTATGTTATTGTTGAGTTCCCTAAGTGCTTGATAAACACATATGTGTGTTTTTCTTAATTTGTGTCTTATTTATTTGTTGTGTGTGTTTTGAAGGTAATCAGTTTGTTGTGTCATGTTGAAATTCTATCCAAGTCTGAAATTAAGTGCAAGAGACTCCATTTCCCAATGGACATGCAAGGCTACTGGTCTTAGTAGCATTGCAAAAATGCTACCCCTGTGAATCACCAAGAATGTTGACCAAAATTGACCCCAAGTTAAATTCATCACCACCCCCATATAAATTAAAAATTTTCATATGGTAATGTAATACCCTATATGGTCGCTAAATTCTTCATTTAACTAATGGTTTAAGGTTAGTTTGGAGAAGGTAATTTCATGTTTTGGTCATATAGTGGTCTAGGGGTGTCATGGAGAGATAAGGTATAGTCAAGCTGAGTCATAGGTGATTATGGGTTTAATAATGTAATTTTATGTCTTAAATAATTTTTATGAGCATTTCATGAAGTTTTGGAAACTTTGAGGTTCATTTACTGGCTCTAAGGTGGTGAAAATGAGCAAAAAGGTGATTTTGGCTAATATTTGTGTTTGTCAAAGTTAATTAAGTGAAAAATTCATAAAACATAATTTAAAAGGTCATTTTAGAAGTTAATAAACTTCCACACCTATCATCATGTCAGATAAAAGTTAGATTCTTGATTTTCAATGCTAGTTTGAGGAGTTAGAGAAGTTCTATGGACTTATGGAAGTCATGTGCAATTGAAAACAAATTTAGTATGTATTTTGGGATTATAAAGATCAATAATTAATTTTTGAATAAATTTTAACTATCAAAGTTTTATAAATATTCTTATCTCTCCCATCGCTTCATTCACAAGCTAGTGAAGGCCAAAATCAAAGAGATGGTATAGGCCATACAGGTAGATTTGGGGGCTAATATTTTGGAAAAAGTTTGAAACCCATGTAAACTTCCAATTTTTTTAATTGGTTTTGGATTGGTGATCTTATATTTATGAATAATTTATTAGAAACCAAACTACTTTTTGAAGGCTTAAAACCCCACAAGCTAAGTTTAGAGAAACTCCAATTCAAAGTGTGAGATAATGGATGATTAAAAATAGTTAGATTGAGTTTCCATATGTATTTATATGATTCATACATGTTAATTCATCATGGTGGCATGTGTGGATGTCCTTTTGACATGAGAAGTCTTTTTTATGAGCAATTTTCAAGTGACTATTAATTTTGTGTTCTAAAAGTTCTTCAGGTGGAAAAATGAATTTTAGTGTTTTTCCATTATCCTCTAATATTTTATCAATCTATTCATGGCCTTATAATCATCCAATTTTTTCACAGGTATCAAAAAGGTCATATCTTCATTCATCTTTTATGGACTGTGTTTTTTGTGGGTTTGCATAAAAAGGTTATTTTATTATTTGCATTTATAGGAGTTTGAGAGTTATGTTTATATTATATAGGTATGTTTATTCTTTAGAGGCAATGATATTTGAGTTATAATAGTCATATTTACATTTCTTAACCCTCAAAGCATAAAGCTACAAAATAGTCACTTTACCACCTGTAGGTCTGCAACTCAGAGAAATTCAATGGTTAACAATGTTTGATGAAGATGTCTTAGAAATGTAACATGGTGATGGCTCAAGTTTAAGAGATCAAATGAACAATGGGGATCACCAAGTATTTTAAATCATTGAAGCTTGAAGACTGAGATGACAAGCTACTAGCCTAAGATGTCACCTATAGGATTGTAACTGTGTAGACAATGAAGGGAGAGATGATGATGGCATTTTGGAGCTTCAAGATAATAAAGGGTTATAAAAACATCAGCCACAATGGGACATAGCATTGGGAGATTCAAATAAGGATCTAAGAGACCTTGAAACCATGTACACACTCAGTCTCTCCTAAACAGTCACCTATAACCAACTAGTTGAGAAAAGATGCCTTAACAGTGATGTTGGAAAGGTTTGGAAAATTTATTACCTTGTAAAGGGTTTCAAGATATCAAAATATAAGAGTAGATAAATTGGAAATTTCTAGTGTTGGTGATAAAAGAAGACCTAAAAACCTCAAATATAATCAAGTTCCTTTAATAACAACCTACAACCAGCCACCTATTAAAGATTTTATCTTAGACAATGGAAACGTTAATTGAAGGCATAGAGTTTCAAGGTACTTGGAGGATGTGCTCAAATTATCACTATCAACATCATGAGTTAAGAGTTTCCATGTTGAAGATAGGGCTCTAAAGTATTGATTTGGTAGACCAACTCTAAATGCATGCATAGTCACCTATAATCACCTGTAAGTCTATCTAGGTAAATAAAGACTCTCTCAAAGCTTGAGAATAGTGGTGTAGGTGTGATTTTGAAATTAAAAAACTTAGGTTATTAAGTCATTAAGGATAAGGAAGTTATAAATAAGGGAGTAAAGAGACAGGGATCCTAAGGCAATTACCTACACCATAGTCCTTAATAAGTTTATCTACCTAATCAAACAAAGAGTTGTTTTTTTGAGAGATTATAATTTTTGAGGATGATATGTAGGTGATTAAATTGTCTCATCATAGTTTAAAACTCAAATAATAATGGGATAACATGATGTTAAACCTAGGTAGACCCTATACAGGCCTAGTCATGTACATAGGCCCATAGGCAGTCTTGAAGATGATATTGAAGTCAAGTGGAGTGAAATATGTGAAAAGGTTTCACAAGGTTTAGATAAAACCCAAATATCTCTCTGACTCATTTGAATAGAGACAAACACTGGAAACCTTACATACTCAATCCAGTAGAGACTTACAACCTGCCTACTCTTGAGAGGTCTGGTTTACTTGAAGGGAGACTGTGGATATATTTGAGGGAAAGCAAGATGTTGAAATTGTAAAATGTGATTATTTAGTAATGGAAATATTCCATCAAATATTCATATAGGTAACAAATATTTGGAATTCATGACAACTCTATTCAAACCCCTGTACAGTCCAAAATGACATACAAGGCCTACTGAGCAGTCAATCGTGAGAGGAGATGAAAGTAGAGATAATTGGAGTAAATGAGGACTTAGATACCTCAAGATATGGTGAATAATTTGAATAAAAATTTCATGAAATACCAAACATCCAATAGTGAGAGAGATGGAGGATATAGTCCATTAGGGTATGATAGCCAGTTTGGCTTGCAAACCTTAAGCCTAGACCATTAAGATGTAGTAGAGTTTTATGAAGAAAGGTGTTAATATGTAAATTGTTATAGGTCAAATAAAATTTCACAAAACTCATGAAGGTAATTGGATCTCAAATAAAACTTAGGAAATGCACTTATAAACCTCATTCTTGTTTAGACCTCTCAGAACGCCTAGTGCCATCCTGAAAGGTTAGTTTGCTTTGCTTGGTATGGATCAAAGAAGATACATGGGACCCTGATATTATATGGGAAGTTGAATACCTTATTACACTTATATTTTTTGTAATTTTTTTGTGGTTTCATTCCCCCAACTTTATGAACTATCATTAAGAGTTCAAAGTACTTTCCCGTTGCTTAGGAGAGCCATAAGGACCTGATGAAAGAGAAATCCACTTATATGAATCCAAATGGATAAAAAAAATTCCAAACCACATATAACATGTTAAATAATCCCTTTATCATAATCCCATGATATTATATTGTACTTGAAAGTACATGGCCATATGAAATAGGCCCTAAAAGACTAATTTTTGTTATTTGGGAGATCCGTATAGTGAGTCAAAAATTAAAAAGTGGTATGGAAAACAAGGAGGAGGTATTATAACTAAATAACAAAAATTTTTTGGGTTTGGAACGTTTGGGGACCTTTAGATCCATTTTCACTCTCTTGATAGGGAAGCCTAATTGAGGCCTAGTTAGGAGAGAGAAAGGGAAAAAAGTGATATCTCCACTCACTGTCAGAGCATGAAATTAAACTTAGAGCTATAAGGACATATTGGGTACTATAATAATTTCTCATATTCTCAAAATCCTCTATAATTTTATCTACATAATGAGGTTTACATCATTTTAGGGCTACAAAGAATGAGGCCTAATTGAGGATTTTGGTAGAGAATTACATGTTGAGGATAGTTTTTGGCCTCAAAATGGATTGTTTTAGGTCTAGTATGATGTTAATATTCCATCCATGAAGTTTGGATGAGATGTAAAAGATAAATCAAAGTTTTGACACTTGTGTGCAAAATAGGCCTAAGGAGATGAAGAGTCTTCTAGACACCTTGAAAGAGAAAGATATGATGTGTCAAAGATAAATTATTGGGTTAAATTAAGAGGTGTCAAGAGTAGAAAAAATAGGTATAATAAAATAATATGAAAATCAAGAAGGCCACTTGTCCTTCAACATGTCAAGATAAATAGAAGTTTCAAGAATTTAGTCAAGGTGTCAAGCAATCATTTCAACTCCCGCCACTTGGAGGTCAGATCATCTTCAAAGGAGATACACATGGATTATATGACATATTAGGTAATTTCATAACTCCCCCTATTTTTTTAACTCACATGACACTTTTATACCTTATCTCTCTTATACTCTTCTTCTCTTCTCTCTTACTTTCTTTATACATTAAGCCACTTTTGGCTAAGTTTGTATCCTCCACCTAAGTATGGAAAATCCAATCTCATTTTCAGAATTTTAGAAATAAATAATGATCTTTACCTTCTCCATGAATTATTTCAATGTGTTTTTTAACTAGTTTATCTTGCTAAGTAATAGATTTTCTTCTTTAACATGTCATTGTTTGCATTCATATTCAACTTTGAAAGTCTATTGCAGGTCTATTGAAGTTTTATAATGAATTTTTTCATGATTTTAGTGAGTTTTATATTCATTAGTGTCAATTTATGACCTTGTGTTTAGTCCTCCTAACTTAATTTTGCTTCACAAACCTCCATGAGAAATATTAATGCAAGGAGCAAATTTGGATAAGTGTATGTGCATGTTAGGCTTGTGTTTGAAGTGTACTTACAATTATTTGGTAGTGGTCAGGTTAAAATTAGTGAATCACCTCATTAGGATAGGTTTAACTTATGTTATCTCTCTCCTTTTTCATCCAAATGAGCTAGTAGTATAGGTGATGAGATTTAATACACAAACAAAGGAAGCTAACCCTTCAATCTAGAGGTTTACCCCTATTATAGGCAACCCATAGGCATAGGAGTAATACCATGTTCCACTCAATTTGGATAAGGCTTGAAATACCTCTTCAAGAGTGAAAACTTGAGTGACAATAGGTGCTATTAGAAAAAAATCATAGAATCAGTCTCCTTCTTGCATCAACTTTACATCATTTGTTGAAAACATCACTAGTATAAAATAAAATCCCAAAAACATCTAATTTATAGTCACTCTTTGTATTTTAGAACATGATATTTTTGGTCCCAATCCCCCTTGACATCATGATCTCATATCACTTCCAAATAATTCACATAATCAATAAACATCCTCCATTAAATACACCTCCTAATTTACCATCCTTGGTAACACCCTCTATTGTAAGGTCTATGATGATGTCATGATCAATTTGGAAGAAGTAATTTGGAAATAATGAATTTTATGATGAAATTAATAGAGAACACACCTAAAGGATATCATGTTTCAAAATTAAAATTAAAAAGAAAAGAAAAGTCCATCTAACAATGAAAACCATGCCTATGGTACCTTGGACAAGTACCATGATGAAAACCATGTTTCTGGTGACATGTGTAAATAATTTGTTATTAGAGTCCAAATTCCCATTTAAATCCTTCATCCTAACCATCTCATTTAAATCATACTTATCCATCTTGGCCATCAAAACCCTTGTCATGCAATCATCCTCTTATCCATCTTATTTGTGCCCATCCTTTCTACCCATTTTGACCTTGATAAGGAAGTGGAAGTCGTCTTGAAACTTAATCTAAAACCATCTTGGCATATCTTATGAATGACACTTTGACAACTTGACACTTGTTTTTCATGTGACATGGTCCTTGGATATCCTTAATCCATTCCTTGTTTCCCCCCTTCATCATCTAATATCATCATCCAAAATTATCACAAATCTACTCATCTATTATCATTTTCCATCCCCATGTTAGAACAAATTTTCCCTTTGCCAACGACCCTTTTGTATATACTTATCTAAAAAAATACAAAAAAATCAAACAATTCAAAAACCATAAACATCAATTAATCCAAAAGCCAAAAACATTTGAAAATCCAAAAAACCAAAAAATCATAAAATCACTAAAAATAAAGAAAAGGCCTGAAATCCATAAAAAAGATATAAAACCATAAAATTTGAGGAATACATTTTTATTGTCCTAAATCTAATCAAAATCCTTAAACAAATCATTTTATCTACCATTGGAATGTATCCTTCCCAAATTTGCCCTGATTGGACAAGTCAAAGTAATCATTCATCCAATCCAAGCTCACATCTTCCGCCCTATTTGAAGTAAATCAAGTATGCAACTCATCATTAGGATACTTCATTCCCTGATTTACCCTTCTTGGGGAAAATCATCAGGTATGGTAGACATAGGAATTAACTCTAACCCAAGGTGAGTTAAGGTTGAGTTTAGGCTTGGAATTGGTTCAAAATAACCCTTAGTGAGTTAAACCTAACTTCGATACAGTTAATAGTTGTTAAGTAATTATGATTTACAATTACTAGGAATGGCTCGCAAATTAGATATTTTAGTATATTTTCAAAGAGCTTGACAACTCATAAAGGCAATGATGAAAGGCTTGGATATTTTGAATTTTTAAATTTCCTTTTTTATTTATTCATTAATTTCAAATGGATAATTCAACTAGGCATTTAATCATGTTTAGTTAGATAATTGATTTTGACTAGTATTTTAACTCTTTCAAGATTTATTTACATATGCAAGTGCCCCACTTAGTAGGTCTATAGGCCAAATTGATAGTGGTGATTCCCTAAGGTGATTAGAGATGAATCCATGAAAGGTTATTATTGCATACAATAGAATAATCTAATTAAGGATGTCTCAACATAATTTTGAGCTTTGATAAATGATGCACAAGGAAATTTGGAATGTTCAATGATTCATAGGTTTAATTTTCAATGGTTAGTAGGAATTAGTTTGAAGTCTAGTTTGAAGTTAGTTTTGGCCAGTTTTAGGTGTCTATAGTTTACCCCTATTTGGGAAGGTGTTTCAAGCTATAGGCACAATAACATATTCTCAAAGAATGAAAAAGGTCATTAAGAATGAAAGAAGATAATGATTGAAGAATAATCTCCAATAATGTTTGGGAAGCTTACAATGATGCCCCCTCGAGGGAGTGGTTGACATATACGATTGATGGATGGTTCCTTGAAAATAAGCAAGAAAATGAATAAAATTAACTCATGGGTGAGATTAATCCAATTGAGATAATGCTTGCATGCATTGATTTAAAAATTATTAATTTTCCTAAAGGTGGTTATAATTATTAACAAAGTTTGAGACTTTGATTTACACATAGGTGGTTATTATCAGTGGTACAGGCACATGCCCCAGTAGGGTGGATGAGTCAAAATGATTTTACCATAGGCTTTTATAATTATTAAGATGACTTGCATTAAAAATGATATTTGATTATGCCCTAGTAGGCTATATTGGCAAGCATAACTCAAGGATATAACCTATCATATAGATTAAAGATGAGTGGGTGTAAACGTAGATGCAATGGTCTAATAATTGAAAACTCCACAATAACTAGGAAAATGAGGATGCACAAAGTGATGAAAGAGATGATTAGAATAATAAGAATTGATCAGTGTTAATGATTTGGTCATACCTGATAATGTAAATATGCTCATCCTTATTAGCATTGATACAACCAAAATGGTCAATGGATTGATTTGATTAAAGAAGGTGGGGGGATTTGCCAAGGTTACCAAGGAGAAGTTTTAGTGGCTCTATTGATTGTAAGATTTCCCAAGCTGATTTTTGATGTAGCATGTGATGGTATTCATCATGATAGAACACCATGAAAATTTAGCCAAAATATGCATAAGGATGGACTCCTGATCCAATAAACAATTGAAAATAATGCAATAATGATAAAAACCATGATGACAAAGTTGACATATGAATATGGATAGACTAAAAAATAATGAACAAAGAATCACCCAATGGAAACATATAGATAGAGTTAAGGCACAACAAGGAAAGAAAACAAATATGCAAACAAACAAACAAACACATAGAAAAACTTGAAAGTAAAAGTAACAAAAAACATCCTATGATCAACCAAGTCAATAGCTATGCATAAAGGATCAATGAAAGGATAAAAAGGTAATGCCCCTAAGAAAGGATAAATGCAAAGGGAAGGTCACACCCATAATGGTAGTGGAATATATTTAGAACTAATAATGGATTTACCCCACTAGGGTAGATCGAGAATGACTGACTAGTTTTAAATATGTTAAATGTTTTTGGATTTTGACAATTTTGAATGTTTTTAGAATTTTAAGGTATATTAAATCATTAGAGATTAAAAATATACCACTCACAAAATGATGAGATAATTGTATTAGGTTTCTTACAAAATGGTGAGAATGTATGGTAAAGGAGGACTGAGCTGACCTCAACGTAAATCAAGCACGATCTACATAGTCCTATGAAGACCTCAAGTCATAATAATTATTCCAACATGTAAAAGGTGGTGATATTCAAATAATTAAATATAAGTTCATAAATTGAGGAAAATGATAAGGCAAATGTGAATAGTAATGTCAAGGTGATGCAAAAATGCATGATAAAAGGTTTTGCTCCTAATTTGCCCATAGGCAGTTATAATTATGAAACAACATAGGTTTTTGATACTAATTTACCCATAGGAAGTTATAATTAGTAACACAAGGTGGGATACTAATTTTACCATAGGAAATTATAATCAGTGACACCAACCAAATATAAATGAAAGACAAATTTCTAGATCCACTGTCACACTACTTTCATAGACTGTCATTTAAACATGGAATTCTTAAACTGCTAAAATTGGATTGAAATCCTCTCACAGAAGGTGCAGGAAGAACCAAAGGAACCAAGATCAAAAGGGTTTAGTAGGGTGGATAAAAATAGGCTTTGGTCAAATAGGGATGGGTATGGTGGGATGACAAGATAGATGGCAAATGAAAATGATAGGATGGTAATTGGTTACAATGGTTATAGGGTTTCCCCTAAGTGATAAGGTAAGGTAAATGGTAGGGTATGAAACAATGACAAGATGGATGGAAAATGAAAATGACAAGGTAAAGGAATGGTTCTAGCAAATGAAAATGACAAGGTAAATCAAAAGGTAAAGGCATGGTTTTGAAAAATGAAAATGACAAGGTAAATGGCAAGGTAAAGGTATGGTTCTGAAAATTCAAAATGACAAGGTAAATGACAAGGTTAAGGTATAGTTTGTGGTAAGGTAAAGGTATAATTTTTGGCAAGGTAAATGTTCTATGATTCTTACTAATGTGTAGATGCATGTCATGATCAACATATGATACAACCAAAATAATTAATCATGTAAATTACTAGCCCACACCTCTTTTGAATAGTTTCTCTATCAAAAACCTATTGTAGATTTGGATTCCAAGAATGTTATTATGATTTTCATTGGTCGTTGATTCTATTTACTACAAATGTCAAGACAAGATGTATTCATTACTTATACAAAGGAAAGTGCATACAGGGATGGTAAATATGGATATATATTAGATGATAGGTTTGATTTAACAATGTAAAGGTGGATGATAATGGAATGTATAATGATTGGAAAACAAATGAAGATTAGGATTTATAGGTGTGCAAAATGTTTTTGATTCTATGTTTGACATAATTTTGGTTGTGACCTACTTTTGAATATGCTCTCAATATGATTACAATATTTTTTTATTGTTTGGGCCTAACAGTAGCTACCATCTGATTATGCTATAGATTGGAAGTTGTGTTGATGTCATCTTCAATTTTGTCTTCATCAAGAAAAAAAGAATTGTTGTGCTCAGCTATTGGCACCTCGAAGAGGTTTTCACCAATGAAATTATCTTGATTATCCCATAGCACCTCTAAGAAGGTTTCACTAAGGAATGTTGAATTCTGACTTTGATTGTATTCTAGCACCTCAAACAAGGTTTCACTAGAAGATGTTGAGTGTGAACTTTGATTGCCCCCTAGTGCCTTTGAAAAGGTTTCACTATAAGATTCTTCTTCTTCTACATGGATGTGATCTTGGTCCCACTGATATTATTCAATTGATATGGCAACATGGATGCAATTCAATAAGGTATGATTCTGTCGGTCCCAATCAACACTTGTGGGAGGTGGAATGTCAATATAATGGCTAGGTTGGTTGGTGTTAATGGCATGTGGAATGGTAATGGAATGAAAAGAGGCCATATAATCCTCATAGAAGATATTAGGATAACTTGTATGGACATTGAAGTAATCATCCTTGAAAACCATGGAAGGATCATAAATATATTCAAATGGATTTACAAGGCATGTGTAATCATATGGTATAACAACTATGAATGTAAATCCAACATTGAGATTGACATTGATTGTACTTCTAATGCTAAATATGATGTTAGTTCAAGAACATAACCTAATTTTAATTCTAATTCTTCTTCAATTGTGGATGCTGCTACAATGATGCCTTGTTGAATATTTGGTATTGGACAAGTAATGACCTATGATGGCATAATGGGCTCCATAGAGACTAGCTTGTCATAGTGAGACTCCTCAAAAAGGGGAAAAAGGTCAAGAGATAAATCCATAGAGACTAGTTTGTCAAATGGAGGCTCTTTAAAAACAAGACAATGGTTGAGATAATGATTTGCCCAAAGGTAGTTATAATCATTAAGAAGTGACTAAACAAAGACTGGCTTATCAGAGTGAGACTCCTTGACAATGGGTAGAGGTTGAAAATGTGATTTATCATAGGTTGACTTATAAAAAATAGGTGTTTTAATAAAAACATCATGGCTTGGTTGGTTACCTTACCTTTGGTTTACAAGTAGCTATAAAATACCAGTTTTAACATATCTTGGTCTTTAAATTATTGGCTTTATTTGAGAGGTAATGATTGGCTAGGTTGTGGTTCGATAATCAGCATGAGTTTTCTAAAGTGGGAGATGATTGGTAATGGATGAATAATGGTCTATGGTAAGATAATGATAGGCTTAACAAATGCTAGTTATCGACCTAGGATAGTAACTATGACTCATAAAGTTGTGATTACATAAATTTGTTGGGATAATAAGCTCCATACTTGGAAGGGCTTGGAATGGTAATGGTAGGGAATTTAAAAGCTTGTTTTCTTGGACAAGCCAAGCGCTAAGGTTATAAAATGGTAATGGTAGGGCATTTTGACACTTGGTTGCTTGCAAAAACTAAAGTATGAGGTCCTAAAATGGTAATGGTAGGGTGTTGTGAAGTTTGGTTGCTATCATGAGCCAAAGGATGAGGTCCTAGAATGGTATTGTTAGGGCACCATGAAACTTGGTTACTTGTACAAACCAAAGGACAAGGTCCTAGAATAGTGATGGTAAGCAGTTTCAAAGCTTGGTTTCTTTCACAAACCAAAAGATGAGGTCCTAGAATGGTAATCCTTAGATACTTTGGATCTTAATTAACCAAAAAATACAAAGGAGGGTTAATGGTATAGGTGGGGGATCGAGTTCCATGATTGGTTAAAAAACAAATAGTGTACATCAACTAAACTAAAGAAGATATCAATGCATACTATACATTAGGATCTTGGCTTGTTCCCCAAATTGAATATTATAAGGAGGATAAGGATCCATCTCACAAACCACTTTTTCATCATAGGGGTCTTGATCAAAGTCAATTTGTGTGACCACATTATCATAACTTGGATTATACATGTCACGACTAGGAATGTAATGAGACATATCCAAATCAATGGTGAAAAATTCCCAAAAAGGCCTAAAGTTCTACAAACTCTGAAAAATAAGGTCCAAAGGAAAAATGGTCCAAACATAGTCTAACTTGGTCAAAAAGTGGAGCTGTATCTCCAAAAGGCTATGATGAACCTAGTAGAAAATAGTCTAACATTAGCTGTCCAATTTTAAATGTCATAAATAAATGGTCAAGTGGATCGAATAAAATTAGAATGCTAAACTATAGGTACAAAGTGTTTCAATCAAGTATAATATAAATAAAACAAAGGTTTCTAGATCTTTCAGAGAAGGCACAAAAGCTAGGCTCAAAACATGCATATGCTAGGTCTTTTGGAAAAGGCACAAAATCTAGACTTTAAACAAAACAAGGTATGAGATTTAATCTAACAAATCTGAAACACTTTGGCATAAACTAGGTATTTGGATTTAAACATGAACTTGGTTAATTGGTATAAGGCATGAAACAATAAGCATATGAAAGATAGACTATTTATCCCAAATCTGAGCACAAACAATAGTTTTCAAATTGAATAAATAATTAACCTAAGTTACACAACCCAAAAGAGAAATATCTATGTATAAGCCAAAATTACACAAGACATAGGCAAGAATCAATCAATGCTTGGATTTGAACTTGTCAAGGCTAACTTTGAGTTCAATGTAAAAAACTAGGATTCTTTGAACAAACAACATGCTAGACAAGAATGGATAATATAATGTCACTAGGTATAGATCCAAAAGGCACACGTGATTTGGTTTGAAATTTTGAACACAAGCCAATAATTCTATGAATTTTTTTGAGTAGCATAACAACGTTATCATGCTCTAAAGGTATGATAAATGTTTGTTTCAAGACTCAAAGGCACAAAATTTGGAATGAACTAGGTAACATAACAACACCCTTTTCAATCAAATGACATACACAAACAAGATTTGTCAAAAGACTAAGACAAAGGTATGGTGTCAAATGGGTAGCATAACACCTCCTCAAACAAAGGAGTGATGTATAAACAAGACTCATTTTGATGTGATAAGATAGATAAAATAAGTATTTTGATTCAAAAACATGCAAGAAAGGATAAAATATCACAAACACCTAAGTGAAATGTCCTAAATCCTAAAATTGATAAGGTTGCATAATACTATCGAATTACGTCAATATACTTGCTCTTGAGAGGACTTTAATTGTTAATCCAAAAAGTAAAAGTGCATGAAAAGTAGGGTTTTTATACCCCATCTTCTCTCAAGAGTTTTTACTACAATATGAAACTTTGGTCTACTCGCCCTACATCAATAATATGTCTGTGGCAAGTGGGGTTGTTCTAAACTATCAATTTTTTCTCATTTCTAGAACATAACAGATGCTCACGTCAATTAGGTCCACATCAACTAGATTGTTGTGAAAAGGTATTGTCCTTTTTATAACCACTACATTCATCACTTACTTAGTGTAGTATGATGTCTGAATTGATCATACATTTTGATGGAAAAAGTTGTTGATAGAGGTAGTTTCATTACTCAAACTACCATCCCAGTGATTCACTAGCTTAATTTATATACCCCACCATGGAGTGCAGTTAAAATGATGTCAAGAGATGAATTCCTAGATCAATGCTTCCCTAAATAACCCATGAGGAGGTGATAAACTCCCGCTCATAAGCCAAAATGCATGAAAAATAAAGACAAGTGAAAATAATTTAGGCTTATTTTGGAGTAACCCAAACCATATGTATTTGGGGAGGGCCTTAGTGATGTTATTTTCATGATTTTGGACTAAAATGACAAAGGCAAATATTGAGCATTTTTGGTCACCTGAGTTCCTGAAAGGGGATGGTGGGAGAGCATACACGCTCATTTTAAGTACCAAAAATAAAGTGTGTAAGATTTAACCATGTTCAAACTTTGCTTTTTCCACCTTAGGACATGTAATTTTTTAGAGGGTTTTCCTACTTAAAATCCCAAAGGTGAGTGAGAAAACAATCTTTAAGATTTAACTCTTAGGTTTCCTATTTTTTATCTTAGATAGATTGATGTTGGTCTACACAGGGATCGGTGTCAGTTTACATAGGGATCGACATAGATCAATCCATAGAGATAAACACTGGTTGAGAAGATTAACGTTGGTTCTTACAAAAACACAAAAACATAATATGGTTTTCACAAAAGACTGTTAGTAAAATGAGCTTAAAACCAACACTTTCTCACTAGACCCTACAAGGAAATGGTCAGATAAATAATATGCAAGCTCTTAGACATAGAATAAAAACAAAAAAAATCAAGAAAACTCTTGCTAATCATGTTTCTATCATAATATGCTTTTCACATAGGGATCGATGTTGGTTTTGGGAGAATTGATGTCAGTCTTTGTTTGGTAATCAAAATTGGTCTTGAAGAATCAATGCTAGTCTTTTTTAAATTTTGAAATAAACTGGCATCGGTTACCTGCAACCTATGAGTTGTTAAAAAATAGAAATACGTGAAAAATGAACTAAAAAATTGATTATTTACGATTTTTAAGCATCCATTAGAAAAAATAAAAGTTGCATATTAATCTCCTTGATTATATGGGATGCTTAAAGTCCCACTGGGAATGTCAACATGTGAACTAAGAATTTGACATAGAAGGGAGGTTAGTCTTGTGTTAGTCTCATAAAACAAATGAAATGAACACACTAAAATCATAACACCTCTAGCCTAGACACTAGGGAGAGCTTAGGTAATAAAGATTAAATGAAAGCACAACAAAAACATAAAATTCATAACTCTTTTACCTTCCTTAGGATTTTCAAATGGCTTTATTGAATGGCTTGCTTGACTTGTACATCAAGAAGTCTTTGAAAATGGAGGTTGCTTGGCTTAATAATTGGGCATGGTAATACTACTTTCATGAGTCTCATGGAGCAAATCATGCATAATAAGTCTATAATATCTAAGCTTTGAAATGAAGAGGTATGGCATTATATTTATAGCCTTAGGAATTAAATCTCATCCAAGGTGAGTTAAGGTTGAGTTTAGGCTTGGAATGGGTTCAAACTAACCCTTGGTGAGTTAAAACTAACTTTAGTAGAGTTAATAGTTGTCAAGTAATTATGATTTATAATTATTAGGCATGGATCTCAAATTAGATATTTTAGGATATTTTCAAAGAGATTGACAACTCAAAAAGGCAATGATGAAAGTCTTAGATATTTTGAATTTTTAAAATTCTTATTTTAGATATTCATTAATTTCAAATGGATAATTCAACTAGGCATTTAATCTTGTTTAATTAGATAATTGATTTTGATTAGTATTTTAGATCTTTTAATATTTATTTAATTGTGCAAGTGCCCCAATTAATAGGTCCATAGGTCAAATTGACAGTTGTGATGCCACAAGGTGATTAGGGATGAATCCATGAGATATTATTGCATATGATAGAATACCCCAATTAAGGATGTCTCAACATGATTATGAGTTTTGATGAATGATGTGAAAGTAAATTTTTGATGTTCAATGATTCTTAGGCTTAATTTGCAATGGTTAGTAGGAATCGATCTAAAGTCTAGTCTGAAACTAGTTGTGGCTAGTTTTAGGGGTCTACAAGTCACATCTGAGCTCATCCAAACTTAGTCAAATGGCATAACAAATGTATAATTTTGTTTTTATTTTCCAATTTTGATTTCATTCTTTTTGACTTATTTAATCTGAGGACACATGCTTATATTATTTAGTTATTTTAATTTCATTTTTGATTTACACTAACCTAGAGCTAATCTTTATTTCATGATGTTACAATCACCTCCATTAAAATTATTCCAAGTGGTGGCCATATCCATTGATTTGATTTAGTAATGATGTGATCTAATATTTTTAGTTCTTTCATATTGATCCTTAATATATGTAAGAGTGATATATTTAAAATATTTATAACTTATTTGGCATCAATAATAAGTCATTTGATGAGTTTATGTGATATCATAACCTAGATAAATATTTTATCATGTTGGCCCACTATATAGTTTATATCTGTTTTATTTTATAATTATCTCTGGATGGAGATATCCTAAAAATGATAATTATGTAGAGTGTCAGATATATTTGTGTTAGGAAATATAATCTTATTTTTTAATTTTATGAAACTAGTATGTGCCTTTGAATTTATTTTTTATGGACCTTCTATGTACCCAAGACCCTTATTGCTTATATAACATGCCCCATTTTCAAACTAAAATCAAGGACCTTATTTTTGCCCTAGAGTATGGTCTTATGTCTTGAAGGGATTTGGTGGTTTTTTTTGTATGAATCACCATATCAGGAGTGTATTTTTGATATATGTGAAGGTTTAAAATCTGAATGTACTTCATTGGTTTATATTTTCATCATAAGCACTTGGTCTACAAATGACATCTAGAACTACAATGATTTAAAAATCTAAATTTGCATGATTCTATTAAGTCTTGGTCTATATTTATGATTGTGTTTTGAAACACATTTAAAGCTTCATTTTTAGACCATTTCGCCTTAGATTTATGTAAATTATCTATCTTAGATTTTTTCTGCTTCTTTTACTAAGAAATTTAATCATTTCTACTTCATTTTGATTTAAAATGACTAAGTGTTCATATAGATTTATTCTTTTACTTGTTTTTATATAAAATAAACTAAATTAGCTTTAGGATTGAACAAATGACTAAGTTGTTATGCAATTTTTATTCTATACTTAGTCATTTTTTAGCTTTTACCTTAACTATTTTCATTTGAAATTTCCTAACCATTATTTTTCAATTTAAAATTTGTTTATTGTGTTTCTTCACTTTGTTACCTATAAGTGCCTGAATTGATCATAAAGTGTTTCTTGTGCCACATGGCACCATTTTAAATCTCTTGGTGGCTCCGAACCATTTTAAAAATCATTTTGACACTTCATCGATTTTAGACAAACTCTCTTAGAGCCACATGTCACATTTTCATTTCTCTGAGACTTATTTGATTCTTAAAAAAGTTTTTAGATCCACGTGGCATATTTATACCTCTTTATAGTACTTAAAAAATTCAAAATATTTTCTTAGAAGCATCCAACCCAACAAGATCTTTTGGGTGAGTAGAATAGAAGGTTGCTACCACATGGTATGATCTTGATGAACTGCTACCTTAACCAATTTCATACTCAGCAAGAACCCCCAAGTGATTAGATTAGAAGGCTGATACCACATGTAGAGATATTTATAATACACTTCCCTAAGATAGTTTATATAATATCTAAACACATTAGTCCCCTAGGTGAAGGAGATGATGCCATGTGGATAAATCTTGCTTCATTACATCTAAAGGAAAAGTCAACACATTTCGAGCTTGAGCCAAGAAACAAAAAAACATGTAGTAGCCACTTGAAAAAACCCTTCTAATATAGGAAACATTGGAAATGATGTTAATAAGGAACTAGTTTAAATTGAATGGCCCAACTGGCCATCAAGGCTATCAAAACCTAATATGGGATTGTGAATTTAATTTGATTTGTAGAATCAAGTTACAGTGTTTCTCACCAAAAAATGATCATAAATGACATAATTCAATGGAAATCTAGTCAACATCATTAATCAAGGTATGTCATGCATGTTGGGATCCAACATAGAGCACAAAAGACTAATATATACCTTAAAAAGGCATGGCTTCTAATTGTTAGAGAAATGGTTGCATCTATGCAAGACATGGGTGGATGGTAATTACAATGCAATCTTAACTGCATTCTCTTGTAGGCATCCATTCCTAATTCAATAAAGCATGTTCCTTGATATTTTTATGATGGAATTAAGTGGGATTCATCCCAATTGATATCAATTGGACCTATTTCATTAATTATTTTTGTAACTGCCCCATTAGTGGGATGAATTTAAAACTCCATAATCATGTGTGTCTATATACAATCAACTCATACTTTGTAATAAGGGTTGGTATTTTAGGATTAGTGAGACCGTGCCTAGATGGTTCCTTTTAGTCTTAACATTAGATTTGTGAACCAATCATTTGATTTCATTTACTTTTCATACTTTATAGATTATTTTTTTGAGTTGAGGCTATTTGGAAGCCATGTCTGTAACTCACATGAGTAACTAGTGAACTTCCAATTTATCCATTTAATGGAAATATCTTTATATGAAAGCTTTGTCATTTGATATATTCGGTCTACGCATGTATACATTGACCCTAGTTTTCTTGTTGGATCTGCTACTTTGTTCCACATACTCTTGCACCATCTTTAGTTGGAGTTGTGCTAGGTTTGTCTCAACTAAGGAATACTTTATCTAGGAACTCATCTATTCAATAGGAACAGATCAGATCCATTAGAAAGCTAGCTATTTTCTATTTCTCCTTTCCCTTTCCTCTTTTTATTTTTCTTTTATCAATTTTGTTAGTTTAGTTTCTAATTTTTAATTTGAATATAATGCTTTGTCTTGATTTCAAACTCCTTTTTTATAAATGCTTTCACATTATTGTATCTTCTATGATATAAACATGTTTGAAGCAGTTGTATTCACACATTTAAATCATTACAAAATATATCTAGGCATAAAATATTTATTTCTAATGCATATAACTAGTTTGAAATACTCATCAAAGTCCCTTGATATGGAATAGTCACAACATGAAAACTAGGTTACCTTGTGTACCAAGACCTGGTAACCAAGACCTTGGGAAGATTTATTCATGTAATTTTCCTTTTAGGAGAGACAATGATTAACAACCCCACCTATTGTTGGTTTTGTAAAAATATTAATCAACATATTTGGCACTATAAGGAGGGCCTATTTTGGGATATTTTATTTTTCCTTGAGCATTTTAACTAATTATATGTCTCCTTTATGTTGATCAACATATTTGGTGCTATAAGGAGGGCCTATTTTGGGACACTTCAATTTTCCTTGAAAATTTTAACCATATCTCCCTCTACTTTACATTGATTAAAATATTTTGTGATAGAAGGAGGGCCGAATGATGTATTTTACACTTATCTTGCATTTTTAAGGAATTGCCTAGTTGTTTTCTAGGTTCTTAGACTAGAATAACTAATCATCTGAGTCTTTTAATGGCCTTTCCTTGGCTAGGAGGACATATCTATACTATGAATGTTCCAAGACCTTCCCATGACTTGACCAAAAACCCACACAAATTCTATAAAAAATTTATCTATGGTGGGGTCAAGACTAATAAAGAACACATTCATGATTTTAACTAAGCCCTTGTGAGAATATAGATTTAGTATGAAGATGTGGCTTATTGGCTATTCCCCTTTTCACTAGATCAAACAACATACTCTTGGTACCTTTGTCTACCATAAGGGTACATCACCACAAGGGACATCTTTGAAAATATGTTTCTCAACCATTTTAGTAGGCCCATCAACCATTCTATCTTGTTCTACCAATTTTCCACAACATGTAAAGATCCTAATGAGCCAACCTATGCATTCAACCACATATTCCATCAATTGTATAAGAGGCTGAAAGATCCTTTCCTACAAATAGAAAATGCAACCGTATATCTCAATACATTAGATCCTTTGACTTTTATTCTGATTCAAAGGACTCCATCCACCCTTGCATCTTTAACATCAAAATATTAAGAATATTTCATCATTGAAGAGCAATCAATGCCACATGGTAATGACATTGATCCATTTTATTTAGAGTAGCAAGTGTCTATATACAAAATCACTCGATTGGATTGTCCATAAGTCAATACATAGACTAATTTGTTCCCTACTCTCAACCATTGCATCAAGATTATAACTAGAATAGTATTCTTATAACTAATGAGAACCTTGCTTATTTTCTTAATGCATTTGATTATGTCAATTCATTATATAGTCATCAATATTTTCCTTGTGTTAGTGATCAAGTTTCTTCTGATACATTTAATAATTGCATGACATTTATTATAGGAGAAGATCATTGGGTGATGGATAATTTAAGCTATGAGGTTTCATACTTGAAAGCACCATTTAAAGTCTGTGAACCTAGTTGTGCTACTAATGTTGAACTGATCATACACACTGAGAATGTCCCATTTCACAAGCTAGATCCATTCCTTGGAGGATACAATAGTGGTGACAATAACTTTGAATATGAGAAAGCAACAAATATTGAAGGAAAATTAGTGGTTGAAAAGAAAATTGATGAACAACTATCCACACAAAATGTATAAAAATAACTTGAAGAATCTCACTTAGCCAACAAAACCATTCAAATAATTGGAGTAACTAGAAAAAGAAGATGCATATTATATATCTAAAGCATCCTTATCATATGCACTTACTCATAAATTTGAAAGTTGATCCAAGATAATGGACATCTCTATGATAGTAATTTGGATTCCCCCTCATCATTAGAAGAGGATGAACTTGAAGAAGACAATGATGAGTTAGACTATTGGTGCCAAGAAGAAGAAAATTAAGAAGGGGGATAACCATTTAAGGAAAACAAGATAGAATATTTCAAATTTTTTGATCTCTCTCCTTAGTTTATCCTAACATAAAATCATTTAATAACACTCAAATATTCCTCTCAATAGTAGAGGCAATCAGGCTAGAAATGGGAAGTCATGAACATAGTGGCCTGGATGAAGAAGTCATGCCAATGGAGAAGCAAACTAAAAATGACTTAGTGTAACCCAACTCTCCACACACTTCAGCTACTAATGACACATTTAGGACGTATTTGATATGGGAATAACCTAAACCACTCCCATAACTCTGTTGCAATAAACAAAAACCATCAAGATGGTGCCATAACATCCATCTCATCATGAGAGTAGCTCACAATAAACTCATGTTTTGGCAATGACTAAGATGATGCCCTTAATAGTTTAGATGCTTAGTTATTTATGGTATGTAAGAATACCCACCCTTGATCCTCACCATAGTATAATGTTTGGTATGAGAAATTCTCTCTAACTTATCCCAAATACTATGTGCAAGTTAAACATAAGTTCATTATTGGGTTTCAATATCAAAATTTGTCTAATTTTCATGAAAAATAATATTAACAAATCTCTATGGGATAATGTTTTTCAAAGAAGAGGGAAACATAGCTGTAAGTAGATGTTCCCTTATACCCTTATAAAAATCTTGAAGAATCAAGTGTCTAACTAGTTCAAGCATCTAATTGCTTGAACATTACTGTAAATACTCTTCTCCTTTCCTTTTATGTGCTTTTTACTTTTTCCTTCCTGTCCTTTATTGTTAGTTTAGTTTCCTTTTCTTGTTTCATTTTGACTAGTCCTTCAATTTTCCTTACGGTTCCCTTGTTAATCAAAGAAATAGAATGAAAAGATATTTCATAGGTATCATAGACAATATCGAAAGAGCCTAATTATAATTTTTCTTAAAAATATAATGTGAACTATTATGATTGTTTTGATCATTTCCTAAATTTTAAAGGTTAATGATTCGTAAAAGAGCCTGTGAATTTAGAAAACTTATTATATTATTCAAAACCATATAATACACTTAATGAAATATCTAAATAAAAATTCAGTGTTGATTCAATTTTGATTTGCCTTGAGTTTTCATGAACTCGTTGATTTCCTTTTATATGTGGCTTGGTCCCCAACTCTCTATGGATGAAAATGAAAATTATCCTTTCAAAAGAATATTTAACCTTGTATAATATCTAAAAATGTTCCTTGAAAGGGTCATCTTGGCAGTCTCCACCTTAGGATTTATGACCTTGTTGGTAGTGGAGCAAGGATTTTGGAAGGGACCAAAGGTATCTCTATCAAAGTCATAGACGCTTGACTGGTAGCAAAGTAATGCCCAAACCAATTTTTTCACAAGATAAACTATAAAATATTTTTTCCTTTAGTAGTTTTGGCATTATGAAAATCTAAATTACAACATGTGTATGCAAATAAAATGAATTAATCACTTGATCACACATATAGATGGTCTTTAGCAGGATTGTAGCTTAGTATGTCACAAGTTGAGGTAGACTTTCGTACTTTTGAATTCTGGTTTGTTCTAGGTGGTTACTTGTAACTATTGATTTTTATTCTTGTGAAATTAGAGATTTTGAACTCTTGAAATACTCAAGAGTATTTCCTAACAGGAGTTGCCATTTGTTGCTACTTGCACAACATGTCCCATTTTTAAACTAAAAATAGAGACCCTCTTTTTTCTCTAGAGTCTAGTCTTATGTATTGAAGGGGTTTGGTGGTTTTATTTGATTGAATCACCATATTGGGAGTGCATTTTTTTATATGTTAAGGTTCAAACTCAAAATGTGCTTTATTGATATAAACAAGCATGCATAATAATAAATTTTCATCATAAGCACTTGGTCTAGAAACATATAAGATTGTATTGATTTAAAAATCTGAATTTACATGATTCTATTAAGTCTTGGTCTATCTTCATGTTTGTGTTTTGAAACACATTTAAAGATTATTTTTTAGACTATTTCACCTTGAATTTATGTAAATTTTCTAACTGTCTCATAGTTTTATGCTTCTTTTCTTGAGCAATTTAATTTATTTCTACTTCATTTTGATTTAAAGTGACTAAGTGTTCATATAAGTTTATTATTTTAATTAGTAATTTTTATATAAAATGGATTAGATTGGATTTAGGATTGAGTAAATGATTAAGTCATCATGCAGTTTTTATTCTATACTTAATTGTTTTTTGGATTTTGCCTTAGCCTTTTCATTTAAAATTTACTAACCATTAGATCTTGCATTTAAACATTGTTGATTCTGTTAATTCATTTTGTTTTTTACATGTGCCTAAATTGATCCTAGAGCATTTTTTGTGCCATATGACACCATTTCATGGCTCCTAGAAGCACTGACCCATTCCCAAAAGCATTTTGACACTAGTCGATTCTTGATAATCTCTCCTAGAGCCATGTGTCACATTTCTACTTCTCTAGGACTTAATCAATTCTTCAAAAAGTTCCAAAAGCCACATGGCATTATTTTTCCACTCCAAGGGACATAAAATATTCAAAATATTTTCTTGAGAGCCCCCAACTCACAAAGATCTTTCAGGCGAGAAAATTAGTAGGATGATATCATGTGGCACGATCCTGGTGACTTGATGCCTTGGCCAATTCCATATTTAGGAAGAGCCTATAAGTAAATAGATTAGGGGGATGTTGCCACATGGCATGATATTAATGACCTACTACCCTAAGATAATTTATATAATATATGAACACATTAGTCATTGAGTGAGTGGGATGATACCAGGTGGTGAAATGTCAATTCATTGTAGCTAAAGGAACAATCAACACATATCAAGCCAGAGATGAGTAGGGAAAGAACATAGAGCATCCACTTGGAAAGACCCTACCAATAGAGGACATGGTAAAAATGATGTTAGAAAGACATCAACTTAAATTTAATGGCTCGTCTATCCATAAAGGTCATCAAAACCCGATATGGGAATATACATTCAATTTGATTTGTAGAATAAATTTACATATTGTTTCTCACCAACAAATGATCAAAAATGGTAGAATTTATTCTATAATAGTTGTTTTATGGATTTTGACTCCTTTTCATTTAAAATTTAACTACCCACTATATCTTGAATTTAAAAATTGTTGATTTGTTTATTCATTTTGTTTTGTGCATGTGCCTAAATTGATCCTAGAGCATTTATTGTGCCATATGACACCATTTCGTGGCTCCTGGAAGCCCTGACCCATTCTCAAAAGCATTTTGACACTAGTTGATTTTTGACAATCTCTCCTAGAGCCATGTGTCACATTTTTACTTCTCTAAGACTTAATCAATTCTTCAAAAAGTTCCCAGAGCCACATGACATCCTTTTTCCACTCCAAGAGACTTAAAAAATTCAAAATATTTTCTTGGGAGCCCCCAACTTAGCAAGATCATTCCAGTGAGTAGATTAGTAGGATGCTACCACGTGGCACGATCTTGGTGACTTGATGCCTTGGCCAATTCCATATTTAGGAAGACCCTCTAAGTAATTAGATTAGTGGGATGTTTCTACATGGCATGATATCAATGACCTACTACCCCAAGATAGTCTATATAATATATGAACACATTAGTCATCAAGTGAGTAGGATGATACCACATGGTGAAATCTCACTTCATCACAGCTAAAAGAATAATCAACACATATCGAGCCTAAGATGAGTAGGGAAAGAACAAATAAAATCCACTTGGAAAGACCATACCAATCGAGGACATGGTAAAAATGATGTTAGAAAGACATCAGATTAAATTTAATGGCTTGTCTAGCCATAAAGATCATCAAAACTTGATATGTGAATCTGCATTCAATTTGATTTGTAGGATCAGTTTACAGATTGTTTCTCACCAATAAATGATAAACAATGGTAGAATTTAATGTAAGTCTGGTCAACAACATTAGTCAAGGTTTGGTGTATATGTTGGGATCGAGCATAAAGAATGAAAGATGAATATATACCTTAAAGAGGACTGGATTCTAATTATAAAAGGTATGGTTTCAACTGTGTAGGATGTGGGCATTTGGAAATCATGATGCAATCTCAACTACGTTCTCTTATAGACATTAATTTTTGATTCAATCAAGCATGGTCCTTGATATTTTCATGATAGAATTAAGTGGGCCTATCACATTGATGATTTCTGTAATTGCCCCATTAGTGGGATGAATTTGAAACTACATAGGCCTGCATGTCTATATAAGATCAACTACTACATTGTAATAAGGGTTAGTCTTTTTAGGATTAGTGAGACCATGCCTAGTTGGATATTTTTAGTCTTAACATTAGAGTAGTGGATAAGTCACTTACTTTCATGTATTTATCCTGCTTTCTATATTAATTTTTAAAATATGAGGTTAATTGGAAACCATGTTTGTAACTCACATGAGTATCTGATGAACTCCTAATCAATACCTTTAATGGAAATATCTTTATCTAAAAGATTTGTCATTTGATAGACTTGGTATGTGTATTTATATGGTGATCCTATTTTTCTCATTGGCTCTGTTACTTCAATTCACATACTCTTGAATCATCCTTAGTTGGAGTTGTGCTAGGTCTAGCTCAACTAAGAATTGGTGTATCCAGGGTCTAGTCTATTCGAGAGGAAAAAACTGATTCCATTAGAAAGTGGGCTCTTTTCACCTTTTTACTTGCCCTTCCCTCTTTTTATTTTTATTTTATTAGCTTTGTTAGTTTAGTTTCTAATTTTCAATATGAATCTAATGGTTTATCTTGATTGCATGCTCCTTTATTTATAAATGCTTTCACACTGTTGAATCTTCCATGCTATAAATATGTTTGAATTAGTTGCATTCACATAATTAAATCATTACTATGGTTCTCTAGGAATAAAATCTTTGTTTAGAATGCATATGATTAGTTTGAAATACTCATCTAAGACCCTCGATATGGAATGGTCACAAAGGGCCAACTAGGTTACCCTATGTACCAAGACATGGCAACCAAGACCTTAGGGAGATTTGTTGATGCAAGTCTCCTTTAAGGGGAGACAAGGATTAAAACCCCCCACCTATTTTTGGTCATGTTAAAACACCAATTATCAACCCTATTATCCATTTTGAATAGATATTTGGATGGGGTGAACAATGCCTTATGCATTTTTCCCTAATCCTTATCCTATATATCCCATTTTTTGTAAATATTTGAATCCAAAACTATGTTGGGTCATATTTGTATCCTAATTTTATAGAAGTATTTTTTTACCAAGTGTTGAATATTTTGAGTCAGATCTTCAATATCCGTTTTAAGAGATCATATATGTCTTTATAGATTTATGTTAGATATGGTGTTATTCATGTCCTAGTTATCTTTGAGGTGTCCCTTACCTTTTTGGATAGTAGTAACATGGACCTCCATAGAGAGAAGGTAGCTACCACAAACTTGAGGAGAGGTGGACAAAGTAGTAGAAGAATCCATAGGAGAATGGTTAGTGTTTTATGGGTATTTAGCATATAAATATGTTTTACCTTATTTTTTATTATGTGAATCTTATAAGCATAAAATTATTGAATAAATCAGTAAGATATAGAGATAAATTTACAAATAATTCTAATCTCTTCTTTCTAAATATAGTAATATGTTAGTTTTGGAAAACACTATGAAAAAGACAACCTGGCTTAGATTATGAGGTTTTGTTGGTTTGAGATTAGGTCTAGTCATCTGAAAAGCATCAACACATGCTTATGACCATTCAGAATCAAGGATAGATTTCTTGACTATGTCTAGACATGTCTATGCTCCCTAGATATCAACATAGGTCGGTCATGTCCATTGACTGCATACTTGTTCACTTTGATTGTGATGAAAATATGACTATTTCATAACTTACACATGTGTTCACCGAGATTATTTATATACTACCACACTTTGAATATTATGTAGAGATAATTATAATTAAAAACCCTAATTCTTACATAAAAACTAATTTGATATCAAATAGGAGGGGTGTCAGGTGAAACAAATTGAGTTGGAGTAATCTTGGTCAACCATTATGGACTAACCAAGTGCAGTAATACATTTTCAATACTCTAAAGTGGGCTCAAAACATAGTTTATTTCTCCCATTAATGTGTATGTATGAAATTGTGAATGAAATTCTAGTTGATCTTTCTCTTATTTTACCTTTGGCAAAAGCATCCAAATATTGATTCAACTTTATAACTTTGAGATTTAGCTTCACCAAATTCTATAGATAGAGCATGCAATCTTTGTATAGCTTTTGATGGTCTAAATTGTCATCCAAAATTCCTTATAGTATTTTGCATTTATAGATATTTTGATTTTAAATTAGGAGACCTATTAATGAGCAAAATTTAATCCAATAAGATGTAATAGATAAAAATAAATATTCAAACAAAACCTAACTTGAAATAACTCTGGAAAAATTTCTTGGACAAATCTGCACTTCATGAACATATCTGTAGGTCTGGACCTATACACAAGTTAAAGACTTTTATAAAAAGCTCATAAAAGTATAAAAGAAATAAATGGGGATCCCCTTGACAATATTGACAGGATGAGCAATAAGTTGACAAGTGGCACACAAATATATAAAATAAATATATAAGACCCAAACAAATGTGCCAATAGATACTTCATTCATCATCAATAGTCTACATATGCACATTTTCTTAAAAAGCCATTAAAGATAGGATTGTACCAAATTTGGGTGTCTAAAGTTTCCCACAACCCCCCTCTCTAGTAATGAAATTGCTAGAGTAAAGGAGGGAAACATACATGAGAGTGTATGACACACTTTATCTTTATCTTGAAACTTTGATTGTGCAGGATATTCAATAGCAAAACCTACAATTACACACATAGTTTTCAATGTTTATATATGAAATATGAAATTTTGTGTTTGAGATTGAAAGTTAAAGAGCAAGGAAATATTACATTTATATGAATGTGCTACTAATTCCCTTATGGAGAATGCTCACGATGTGAAGATTAAAGGTGTCATGGGTCACCAACTGACCCAACCAAATAGAGAAATGATGGTTTTAGTCTTTCTCATTTCTTGGCCAATGCAATGAACAATCCCTCAAGCAGTAATGGGAGAGTAGTAGGTAACTAGGTGTAACTAAAACTAGGAAAAGATTAACTAGATTAACTACTACATCTCTTAATCTTGTATCTCAAGATGAGAGGTTGAAAAAAATGTTCCCCCTTGTTGAATCACTTGGAGAGATGGTTCCATGTGTTGAATCCATGATGAATTGAGAGTGATCAAATCTCAATTTTGAATAACTAATAAAGCATATGAGTTGGAAAGATGCATGATAAAAATATCATGAATGGAGATAAGTACCTAATGTAGGTGGAAACATGATGGGCTCATTGTAAGTGATTCCAAGGTCACTGAGTGTCATTAAACTCAAACTTACATCACTTATAACAGAAGGTGAAACCACACAGTGGGTTCACTAGAAGTAACACCAAGGTCATTGAGTGTCTCTAGAATTGAACATACATTACCCATAATAAAATGAATCACACCATTGAATATGGATCTAGATTATATTTTCATGATCAAAAGAGAATGAATAATATGCATGCTCTCATCATGACCATAATCCTAGTAGATTTGAATTGAAATATAAACTGTTAGACATTGAGTCTATAAATTATAATGTAGTTTATATGTGCATGAACCACTATCATGTTTATTTTAATTTTTAGAAGATAATATATGCATATGAATAAGCAACATGCCCCTTGAGTCTATGCCAAATGATATATAATGTGATGCCTCTATGTACACAACTGTAACTATATGTGAAACTTGTAATTTTTGTTCTAGTAAATGTTTTTCATATGCATCCAAGTGTGTATGAATTTTCGATCAAGTATTTGTAAAGTGAGTGGAAAATAATGTTATGTTCCCTAATAATTTATATTGATGTGTCCATATCTATCATGTATGCATTTTTCTTAAATACTCTGAATCTTTGAAATTTGTGCTCTATCTATGTAATTTGATTTTTGGATTACCTTGAATATTTGAAATCTATTTTCTATGTATGTAGTTTGATTTTTGAATTACCTTGAATATTTTAAACCTTTATTATGTATTATGTCTTTGACCGATGGAGTGCACGTACATGGCATATGCCCCCAATATTTGTACAAGTGTGCACAATCTATCAGAAATACATAATATCCCTATCACAAATCTGTAGTGTGTGGATAATTTCAACCATTTTGAACCCTATTTAATGTGACAAAATCAAGTGATATTATTTTTGAAGGCTTATTTATTGCAATAACCCTAATTTATTACCCCCTTTCGATATGAAAGTAGCAAATGAATCATGTTGAAATAAATGTAATATAAAGTAAATCCGATTATTTGTAATTTGTTGGATTAAATAGCTTTTGAATTTGATCATTTTGATACATTGACCACTTTTAAAAGTTTGTGAATGTCTCATTGTAATTTTATAAATGTGCTCAATGGGCATTATAAAATGATTGTTGAAGTCAATATTTATATAGAAATAATCTAGAGATAGTAAGAAATATGTGGAATAATATGTGTATAGGAAATAAGCACTAAATTTATAATTTTTAAATGGTTGGTAGGCATGATGGAGATATTACCATGTAGAATAACACATTGTGTGTGTTCCAATGCATCCAATGGGGAGTAATTTTGATAAGCATCACTTGAGATATTGGGTGCATAATTTTCATAGTGATCATTTACTAAGGTTTGAAAATAAAGGCCAACCCATATAAATAGGTTGATTCAAAATAATTTACCAATTCATTTATAATAGCATTGATTTATGATTTTGAACTCTAGTTGAGAAAAATGTCATAGAAGGGAGATCTTGGATTGACCCAATTATAGTAGATGGAGGTTTCCATAGTCTAAGGATGCTTCGGTACTGGTATGTTATAAAAACATGTTTTTGGACATGTTTTGTACATTGAAACAATTTATTGTTTTATGATTTTTTAAGAATTTAATCTATAGATAGTAAGGAATATGTGGAATAATCTATGTATAGGAATAAACACTAAATTTATAATTTTAAATGGTTTTAGGCATGATGGAGATATTACCATGCAAAATAACACATTGTGTGTGTTCCAACACATCCAATGGGGAGTAATTTTGATAAAGATCTCTTGAGATATTGGGTGCACAAGTTTCATAGGGATCATCTACTAAGGTTTGAAAACAAAGACCAGCCCATATAAATACGCTGGTTCAAAATAATTTACCAATTCATTTGTAATAACATTGATTTGTGATTTTGAACTCTAGTTGAGAAAAATGTCATAGAATGGAGATCTTGGATTGACCGATTAGAGTAGATGGAGGTTGTCGTATAGTCTGAGGATGCTTCAACATTGGTATGTTATACAACATGTTTTTGGACATTTTTTGTACATCAAAATAGATTAATGTTTTATGATTTTTTAAGAATTTAATATTGATTATCATCATGTGTCAGAATTGATTGATGTTTTATGATTTTTTAAGAATTTAATATTGATTATCATCATGTGTCAGAATTGATTGGTAGGACCCTACATAGACTTGTGAAAAGTTATTGTGGACTTGCCCACTTAACTGTGGACTTATCCACATGTTTACAATATTTTATGTCATAGTTCTTTCTTGGATCAATTATGTGACTCACCATATTTGATGTGACATGAAACTTACAACATTGGAGAAATCATGAGTTTAAACATGTTTTTCCTCTACGTTTAAGAGGGGAAACTCCCTCATATGATGGTTTTTTTGGGTTTTTATCACTTTTAGTAAGAAAGGTAGGAAAAATGGAAGAAAAGGGAAATCTAGGAATATAGAGAGAATGGAAAAAAATGGATGGAGGAATGGGAAATTATTATTAAATTAAACACATAAAACCATTTAAATAGCCCAAAATAAATGGAGTGGGTTGAAAAATCCAATGACAAAACCTTGCATCTTTGGAAAGGAAAGAAAGATAGACTTCAAATGGATAAATGAAGTGCATCATCAAATGGGATTCAAGAAACAAAGTTATTTGGAAACCTTCTGTAATTTGTTTTGAAAATGAACACAAAGATTCCATTTCATCTTTTCAAGTAAGGTTTCATTTTGCATCAAACAATCTGGGTTGGAATATTTCTTTCAAAATTGTAAATAAAAACATATAATAACCAATGGGAGAGAATCAAGATTATATGAAAGTTCAAAGTCTTCCTTCAAACTAGATTAAGTGTATGCAACACAAAGTCTATTCTCTAAGGTTTTTATCAAGAAGTTTGCAAAGCCAAGAGATGACATTTAATCAATAAAATTTGGTTTTAATAGATTTATTTATTCATAAAATGTAATGAATATTTCATGAACAAGAAATAATAAAAAACCATAAAATAATTTATTCATCTTACATATTTGCTTACATTATATTCACAATATTCATTGAAAATCAACAACCCGGTACAAAGATGCAACATCCCTTTCCCATGAGCCTAAGAGAAAGAAAATTCAAACCCTGATTACAATGGTGATCATCCTTTATATAACACATTTGCTCTCAGGTAGTTATATAACTACTTTCTTGGCTTGACTTAACCCTGACTTGACTTAAATAAACACTAACTTGAGTTTACACTTTTTCCTTGGGATCATGATGTAACATTTACTTGATTTAGTTTGCCTATGCATTATCTATTTTGACTTCGGTTAAGTTTGCTCACTTTTATGTTTCTCCCTTTAGTTTTATTTTGTGGATTCTCATTACTTAAACTTTTTATTATTATTGATTGTATTCTTGAGTTTATTTTGGTCATACATGGACATGTTAGGAACCTAGAACAATAAACATGCTCTGATACCACGTGTCAGGATCTTGCTCCACCAAAAGAGCACATATGATTACTTCTTGTATTAACAACTAAACACATAATTTAACCAGAATGATAAGTAACTAGAAATATGAAACAACACAGGAATATGAGAGACAATACATAATTATATTAATAATCACTCAGAAGAATATACAATAAAGAAGATGCCACTTCTTCTTCCACCTCAAAGGCTTGCCACACCTCAAGACCTTCTTCCCTCTCTCTCTCGGTCCCAACAATCAACTCTAATACAGAATTGATGTTCACCTCTCCAACCAGTCAGTAACATGCTGCCAGTACACCAAGTACACAACCGTACTCCAAGTAGATCTCCTGCTCTCTACTGCTACCTGCAAATCACTAGACCTTACTCACCATTGTAGATCTCCAAAAGAAGCCATGCTCACCTGCTGACCAAGATCATACAAATACGAAGAACCCTTATGATTCTCCAAACTAGTACCCACCTTGGTACTGTGGCACTAGGAGGAACACTCCATTGCTCTCTTCTCTCAGAAGGAGCTTATTTGCTCTCTTACTCTCTAGCTACAAGTTTACAATATAGCCCATGAGTCCATATATAGATCTCATGCTTACAATAATTAGACTATCTTAATTACAATAATTAGATGCGCAACTCAAGACTACAACTAGCCTCTAACATGCAAACTAATAGTCCAAAAATAGACTCTCCAGAATCAACATGCAAACTGCATGTTCACGTACAGGCTGCCGACGTCAGCTCCTCCATGACCGATGTCGGCCGACTGGTAACCGACGTCGGTTGGTTCTTCGCTACTATCTGACCGATGTCAATTGATCAGACCGATGTCGGTTGCCCTGCAACTGATTTTGCAACTCTTCGTAACCTCTGCAAGCTCTGTGACTTCTCCTGTTTGCATCCTGATGAAGCTTTTAGCTCTACAACCTAACAATCTCTCACTTGGAGATAAATAACTGCACCTGTACTTGTACCTGTACACCATCTAAATTATTCCTTGGCTTGTATTCCTCTTCAAAATCAATCCTGAAGACTAACCACCACACATCCTGTGGTGCTACACCTGTCATCCAAGTAGCCTGCCATATCTGAACCTACATATCCATGTAGTGAAGACCTTGACCCTACATAACAAGAATCCCTGCTGCTGATCCCTCTCAGATACCTGAGGATCCACTGAACTGCCCTCCAGTACTCCTTCCCTGAATTGGCTCCATATTTTTTGACAACCCCCACTGCTTGGAAAAACTCAGGTCTACGCTAGACCTCATGTGATTTCGAACGCTATTCGAAGCTAAGCTTGAACTGTCCAGCCCTTGGTGTGCTTTCTGATTTTGCATCCTGCATCATGAACCCCGCCAACACCGTCTTCACATTAGCTCCCACTGGAGATAAAATCTCCATGTCTCTTATGCCAAAGAATTTCACTGCTCCAAATTCTTCATGACATACCTCTAAACTAACCTTACCCTTAGTTCAGCAAAACTCTGTATGTACATACCTGCTCCAAGCTCATCCTCCACATACAGTAACAAGATAATGTTGCGACCATCATCCACCTAGTAAGATAAACACAATAGTTATACTGACATTGACAAAAGCTCTGCTTTGTCATTTCCTTGGTACCACATGTCAGCTCTATACCTGCAGCTTCCTCAAGACCATATACCTTGGCCTTCCGTCTCACATATCCATCCACTCTCTTCTTTAACTTGGGAATCCATTCTGTCTCTCAGTGCTTACTTCCAGCTGACAACACTACCAATGAACACCTATTTGGTTCTTCTCCAAGGACTCACACTCCTCATCCATGCCAAGCTCCCATTGTATTTGGATTCTACCTGCATTGCCTCTTCACATCTTCCTGGTTCTTGACCATCAATAAGCAATATAAAGAAGGTGAACAACGAATATGAGGTTCACTTACCCTTTCTAACCTCAATATGAGTGTTTGAGACCTGTTGACAGCTTGTTGTCTGCCCAATATCCGTTCCAGTGATCGATCTAGGCCATCTCCCAGTCTGATCCTGACCGATGTCGATTCCCTGTACTGACCTTGACTGCTGACGTCGTTTCCCTGGCTGACGCCGGTATCCTTTCTGCCGACGTCGGTTCCTTCATGACCGACGTCGGTCTTCCTTCTGCCGACGTCGATTACTGTCTGATCGACGCTGGTACCTGTGTTCGCCTATGAGTGATAAATTTTTACCTGCGAGCTCTCCATGGATCAAAACCCTATTCAAATCAACCCTGCTCTGCTCAGAATAATTCAGTTCCCTCACCTGATCTCTGTCCGTCATCTCCTCCATGAACACCAAGGCTTTTTAGTTCTTTAGCTTGTCAAAAACATCTGTCCTCCGCTTAAGAACCTGCATTCCCCTCCTACATGTGACCAAGCCTATGAAGCCACATCTCTGCAACAGAAGGTGAATCAGTAATATAAGTAGATAGATAAAGGATACCTACTTTCTTACCACCATCTAATTCAAGTGTATCCACTGTGAGAGTTATAGTGCATCTCTCATCACCCAAATTTCCTGAAAAAATTAGACTAATCTCCAAGACTGGTACCTGCATGACTTCCTTCACCACTCATGTGTTATCCACCTGCAATTTCAGCTTCACTTCCCCTTCGTCAATAATCTAACAAGGCTCTCCAACCCCTAAATAAATCTCTCCAAAGACATACCCATGAAAAGATGCTCTATTTTGGGTTGCATGGAAAGAGGCAAAAGAATCTGTAAACAAAGATTCTACTTTATCCAGAACATCCTGTGCAACATTACCTACAACATATGCTTCTACACGCTGATCTTCTGTCGACCAACAATCTCCTTTTACCTGCTCTTTCTTTCCATCAATCAGACCATTCGTGCTATTCAGTTTCTCCATTCATAGCTTACTTTTTTTTGCCATTGCTATACTCCCACTCAGTCTGAAACCCCTGAGAGTAACCTGTAATAAAAAACACTACTAGATCTAAAACCACCTGTTAATCAACCCAACCAAAAGCTCTGATACCACTTGATGGTATCAGCTCTTGAACCTACAACCAAGGCTCTGATACCACTTGTCAGGAACCTAGAACAATAAACATGCTCTGATACCACGTGTCAGGAACTTGCTCCACCAAAAGAGCACATATGATTACTTCTTGTATTAGCAACTAAACATGGAATTTAACCAGAATGATAAGTAACTAGAAATATGAAACAACATAGGAATATGAGAAACAATACACAATTGTATTAATAATCACTCAGAAGAATATACAATAAAGAAGATGCCACTTCTTCTTCCACCTCAAAGGCTCACCACACCTCAAGACCTTCTTCCCTCTCTCTCTCGGTCCCAACAATCAACTCCAATACAAAATTGATGTTCACCTCTCCAACCAGTCAGTAACATGCTGCCAGTACACCAAGTACACAATCGTACTCCAAGTAGATCTCCTGCTCTCTGCTGCTACCTGCAAATCACTAGACCTTACTCACCATTGTAGATCTCCAAAAGAAGCCATGCTCACCTGCTGACCAAGATCATACAAATACGAAGAACCCTTATGATTCTCCAAACCAGTACCCACCTTGGTACTGTGGCACTAGGAGGAACACTCCATTGCTCTCTTCTCTTAGAAGGAGCTTATTTGCTCTCTTACTCTCTAGCTACAAGTTTACAATACAACCCATGAGTCCATATATAGATCTCATGCTTACAATAATTAGACTATCTTAATTACAATAATTAGACGCGCAACTCAAGACTACAACTAGCCTCTAACATGCAAACTAACAGTCCAAAAATTGACTCTCCGGAATCAACATGCAAACTGCATGTTCACGTACAGGCTGCCGACATCGGCTCCTCCATGACCGATGTCGGCCGACTGGTAACCGATGCCGATTGGTTCTTCGCTGCTATCTGACCGACGTCGGTTGCCCTGCAACTGATTCTGCAACTCTCCACAACCTCCACAAGCTCCGTGACTTTTTCTGTTTGCATCCTGGTGAAGCTTTTAGCTCCACAACCTAACAGGACATTCATATAATTCATTTCATTCTAGTGTAGAACTTGTATGCCAATCAGTACATTTGCACTTGTTTCACCTTGTGCACGATAGTGAAATAAACTTATGTTCCACCAATGAATGAATGTATATAGTAACTTCATTAATGCACCTAGCCTCTTAGGAAACACAAATCTGTAAATTTATTCATATTTGACAGTTGAACATCCACCCATACAATGGCACAAATGATCTTTAGCCAAGTCATTTTATGTTAGACATAATGTCCTCAACCCAGAGGATTCCATGTGATCCTTCAAAGCAATTAGCTCCTCAACCTTGTGAACACTAACACTATAAAAAACAAGTGCTTTATCTTCTCAGCAAATTGACATTTTAATTTTTTTATATTCATTAGCCCCACCAGCTCACAAACCTTCTTAAAAGATCCATGCTCCTCTTGAATAATGTTACAAGAATAAACTCCCTTGAAAGTTGCAGTCAAAAACTAGTACGCTTAAAATGTCTATAGAGCAGTCTTAGGCATTGGAAGAGTTGTTTTTAAATGTAGAATACTAAAACCAAGATCGCAACATGCAAAATAGTAATAATAATGCTGTAAAATAAAGTTATATGATTCGAATTGCCATTTTAAGAAGCTAAACTGGAGGATGATTGAGTTATTTGCATGTCTAGTACTCAGAACAATAGTCTTTAAGAGAGATACACAACTTCAGAGAACCATTGAGCATGTAGTGAACCATTTAGAATTTTTCAAGAAGCATAGAGAGATTGTAGAATGGATTTTGCACGTGGAATGGATATTGAATGCAAAGTAGGATTTTGAAGTATGCACTTGGAAAAAAAAACATAGATGATGCAAGGAATGGTTTGGAATTTTATAACTAGAATGGTGGGCTTGTGGACTACTTTTTGCATGCAAAGGAAGGTTTCAAAAACAAGGGCGCGGAGTGCCAAGTCCCTGCAGGAGGAGAGAGAAATAGTTTTGCAAAAGCATTTCAGTTGCATTAGGTAGAAATCACAGCCTATTGAAGAATTTGATCAAAGGGCGGCTGTGAATGCGAGTCAGCTTAGATGTATTTGCCCAAATTCCATCATCTACAAAAATCATGAACAACTGCCAAACACCAATGCAATACCTACTCAAACTTACCAACTATCCATTAGCCAGGGCTCATGTAACAACAAGAGTAATGTGTTGATACCATTTAAATTATAATCCGTCTGATAGTGGAGAAGGTAATTCAAATAATACCATATGTAATGTGAAATATGAATTGGGAATTGTCATTAAAGTAAGCACACATGGTTAGAGGTATCATATACATATTACTCAGACCATTCAGACCTCAGACTGCTAGAAAGTATTAACCAAGTACGGGCCACTATGTGATGGTTGTGAACATCTAAATCAACAAAACAATCTGAATGTGCCGCTAGAATTATCAAAGGTTGGCACACAACCAAGGTCTCTAGAAGCTTTCACCAAACCAAGCCTTAGTTTGAAGAGGATCAAACTCGAAGGTAATTGTTACTGTCGACATTAGTTGAGCTTGATCTAAAAGATCAAAATTGACCAGCTCCTCTTTTGTTCCTAGAGGCCTTTCTTCCCAAGGTTTAAACAAGTCTAGCTTTACACTCATACTTGCTACTTTATACTAGTCCAAGCTACTTTAAACTAGTCTATATTTATAACTATACTTGCTACTTTATACTTTATACCCATAGAATTCTTGGCAGGGTTCTACTGTGACAACGTGAACCATCAAGCTTACAAGGCTAAACCTAATGGCTTCAAGCACCACAGAATTAAATCATGGTGGAATCAGAATTCTCACTTCACATCATTAACAATCGAGCTTCCCTGCCAACAATATCTCATGAACCCACCTACCCTGCCTTTGATCGGGTGTAACATGGGTATTTCTACCTTAAGCAATAAACCCAGAATGTCTTATCATCAAACGATCAACATGTCAATTTGATAAGAAAACTACTCATTAATAAATCTACAATGTGAGAAATGAGATAAAATTCTAAAATTTTCTGATGATTTAAATAGAATCTAAAATAAACTTCTTAAATTTAGCAGATGAAATTTGTCTATTTTGGTCATATTTGTTTTGTACTAAACTAGAAACTAGGCATATAATTTTTTGCCAAAAAAACGTATCAAGCTTCTGTAAACATTTGAAATTAAATCAAAAAAATCTGCAAATGATTCATTAAAAGTATTCGAGAAGACAATCCCTGCAAAATGTGCTCTAATGAAAGGACGGCACGGGATTCTAAATTTAAATTTAACACTTCTTGGTCAGGGTTTGATGATGAAACATTTGGAAAGTTGACATCCCTTGCTCGAAAAAAGACTCCTCTTAGGCTCCTTTTCTTGCTCCTCTGCCCTGTAATTATTTGTTCTCTCTAGGCCATAAGCTTTACCTTTAACCTTTTATTATCAGGAGCGACTGGTTTATCCTTCATTTTTCCTTGTTATTTTTCAGCCTGTGCATTTTCCCTGTGCAGAGAGGGCACCTGCAATAAAATGTCAAATTGTGGATACAGATGTAATTGTTGATCAGATCATATTTGAAAAATATATGCAAACAATTGTATTCTATTGAGGGATTCTTATTATTCACAAGGCATACAACTGATCATGGTTAATATTTTATGGTAGTTTTCTGCATTCAGCGTCCACCATTCATTTGGTAGTGGATGAGGTTTGAATCCACAGGTGCACTCTGGTAACAAAATGCAGTCGTTATGTATAGCTCGGTTAACATGGAATGCAATTCAACAATGCAGATTGGCCTTTGAAAATCATTGATCTAAAATTTCATTTATAGTAAAATCATTCATACCTACACCTTATAGAAATTGACAGTCTTGGCACAAACTGTACAAGATTACTGTGTGGGTCCAATAAGGATTTGTGATGCAGTTGGTATCTAGTACTCACGCAATTAATCTCTACACGCTTTCTCCCTCACACTGCAAAGCTTCCAAAAATTATCATCTGTTATATGCATTATATATATGCCATGTCCGGACATGGAGATAAACACATATCTGTAGTCTGTTGAAAGCGTAGAGGGGCTTTCCGAGTCCGTTGAAATACTTGATTGAAATGGAATGTGGTTCCGCTTGAGTTGAAAAAACTGAGGAAAAATGAAAAGAACGGTAGCGGTGTTGCTCTTGGGCTGAGTTAAAGAAAATAAAAAAATAGAACTTGATATGGCGACCACATTAATGCTGTTGGACGAAAAGGCTGCTTTGGGAGGTGGCACGCTGAACGGCTGCCAGCAGGTGCACCGCCCTGCTCTGCAATGCAAACCCACCTCAACCAACAACCTTGTAATATTCGCTGCCATTATGCACCAGCAATGATAGGTTAGTGAAAAAACAGGTAGAATCGCCACCTAGTCCCTGCAAAACTTCTTGGACTGCGAATTAATCATGACTGTCACTATTCCTCCATTGAAGTGTGAATGCTATAATAACATACATATTTTTGGATGAATCAGAGCATTGGAAATATTATTATTTATTTGAACTGTTAAAATCCTTGCTCTTTACTTTTACAAAAGTTTTACATCTTTCTTCAGCATAGAAATCACCAACATGTGATTGGCGGGATGAAATTTGAAAAATCACTGTTTCGATCTTTTTGAATCCTATAGTCCCTCCTTTGGGGATTAATAAGTGGTGAAAGTCGCATCATACAATAATAACCATTAAGGACATCTCATACTTTCAAACAACCTCCATTTGTTTTTTGATGTATTAAACACTTCAACACTTTTAATATTTTTTGCCATGGATTCCTCGACCCCCAAAAATATAAATAAGATCCTCCACCTCTGCACAAGCAAATGTGTAGTTTTCCACTTTCATCTTTGAAAGTTTGCCCCATCTAAACGAAATTTTAGCAAGACCAGACATACGTGGAATAATATTCTATTTGCCTTGAAGAGAACTAAAAACCTTTTGGCGGGTGCCTTTACCATATGAATATTTTATAAGCACATAAAGGCATTCTTCCAAGGTACCAGCCTCTATTCTCATCATATACAACTCTTTGATCTGAATGAAATTCATCCATGACTTGCAAACATAACTCAAACATTGAAAACTCACACGTGGAATTAATGCAATACAATGCTTTGAAACATCATCAGGGAGCCCTAGAATAAGGGCATGCTGAAATTCAATGTAATTAGGTTCAATGTTTCTTGATTATTATTTTTAGCTTTAGGATCATAGCTACAAAATTTAATTCCTAGGACCATACCTTCAACCCAAACAATGATTGATTGTCCCCATATATATATTTTCCACTACTTTAAATATGGCCATAAAAAGTCCTAAAAGAGTATCTTTTGAAATGGCATGACATTGAATGATAAAAATGACTCTACAAGATGTTTCACCTTAAATTAAAAAATGGATTTCAAAAATTTTAACTGTAGCTTGATTGCATGATAGAGTGTAGTGTCATTTAACTCTGAGAATTCATTTCCTATAAACCAAAATGGAGTGCCAAATGTCAAAGGCATCATGTCAAGATACAGTGACAAAAATAGAACTTCACGAGCATTCTCCACAAGTAAAATTGAATTACAAGGAACTATTCATTAATATCTCTTTCAAAGAGATTCTTGTACTTTTATCCTAAAGAATAGTCATGTAATACACTCATTGGAGTAATAGCTAATTTGAGTGGAGCCACAAGGAGGACACCTATAGAATTGTCAGTTGTAGAATATATGCCAAATCCTTATTTTGAATTACAAGGTCCAATTTGCTACCCTAGAGTAGCACTCCATCAGGGATTTGGATGTTGTTTACAGCTGTAGAAAAGCATTTTGAAAACATGTTGTGGAACCACTGAGTTGTTGGGATTTTGAAACCTTTTTTTCATTTTAAAAAGCATTTTGAAAATCTACTTTTGTAGAAAAGACTTGAGAAATGAATTTTTAATCTCTTTTGATACGTATTTGAAGTTTAGAAAATGGCCTACAAGTTTTAGAGAGGGATTTTACATTGTAAAATGTATTAAGAATGTCTGATTGTGCAAATAAGCCTAGAGAACTCTACATTACACTTCACTTAATAAGTTTTTAATTCTATTTAGCTGTTGATCGGGCTTTAGAATTCAAATTTGCATTGCAAAAGACTAAAACAAAATGATTATCCAAATTTATCATTATGTAAAATGGCCTTTAAAAGTTCCTATGAACTGTGGAAGATAATTTTATATTTCATCATATCATTATGATTACAGAGATCATTTTGATGTTGTAAGATTAAGTTTTGAAATGTAGAGACAAAATAAGTTCTCATAACATAATTTTTAAAACAATTGACTCTTTTGCAAGGTGGAAATGGCATCAAATGTTGGATAGGCTTCAAAAATTAATTTTGCATGGCAGAATGACTTTTTTTTTAAACCCAAACTTGTTGATAAGTACAAAAAGACATTGTGCTATACAGAATTTGCCAAAAGTGACAAAAATACATCTTGAAATCCAAAAACCAATAAAATGATGAAATAATACCTTGCAATTAGGAGTGGTTATTAGGGTTTTCAGGGAGGTCATCTACAAATAGACAAGGTAGTTTAGAGTTGCACAAACTTGATCATGATTTAAACTCAACTGTTGTTATAAAACTATTTGGGTGATCTTATTTCCCACATTTCTATCATCAACATGATCAAGCAACTACATTTTGAATGGGATAATGTTGTTCCACTCCCACTAAAAGTTTCCCTTGTTGCTTAGCATCAATGGTATCAATTATTATTTATAACAAGTTAAACATTTCTTGTAAATTTTCATAAATTCAAGGAATATACATCCATATCTAGATGCAAGTGGTAGGAAAATGGAAAGTGAAGAATCATAACATGCATATACAAGTGGATATGACTCTTTTTGATTTCAAAAAAGGAATAATATTCCTTATTATTGTAAACTTTTATGTTATCTTTCCACCCTCTTATATGTCTCTTTAAATGCACATAGGTTGTAGCATTGCCTTTGTATTGGTTTCTAGCATTTCTCTTTCAAGATTAAGACCATCAATTTCTCTTGTTTCATGTCATTGTTTAACCCAAAATATTCAAGACCTTCTCAATCCATATCATGAATCAGTGCTCATCATCAATCTCCACATTCTAAAGGCTAATATTCAAGTGTGTTCAGTATGAACTAGGGGAATCTCTAATCATAATTATATATGAATATGTAGAGAGGTAAATAACTATTTTAAGATAAGCAACTTCTCTTGTTTCATGCCATTTTTCAAACCCAAAATATTCAAGACTTTCTCGGTCCATCTCATGAATTAGTGCTCCTCATCAATCTCCACATTTTCAAGGATAGTATTTAGGCATGTTCTGTATGGACTAGGGGAAATCCCTAATCATAGTTATAGCTAAATATGTAGAGAGGTACATTATTATCTTACATAAAAATGAATCTTTGGCTAGCTAGATATTTGAGTGCTAAAATATGTTCTATTTCTATCATATTGGCTCCTCATGAATTATTCTCCTTTAGTGATACTTTGACACCAACCAATGATCTTTATGAAGACTCAAGGGTTGGCTAATTATTCACACATTTCACATGTAAGAGTTTATTGTCTCTTTATTTAGACCACTTTATAATACTTATCAAACAATCTTATGTTTGGCATAAAATCAATTTTCCCTCAAGTCACCTTTATATCTTGATTTTTTTTTCCAATGAAGCAATTCTCAATAGAAGAATGAACTTGAAAAGTATGAGATCTTAAGCTTACTTACAATAACCTATGTTTTTGGATATACAAAATATTTGAATGCACTCAAGGAGGATTTTCTAGGAGTTGAGAATGCAAACCAACCTATTTAGAGGAACCTTATATGTATGAATTTTGTATTTGTGAATCTGAAGATTGAGATCACATTGCTCTAAACCGAACATTGATGATTTTCACTAGGGCTTATCCATTGGGATATATAGTCAGTGTCTTATTATATAAAATTTTTATCATCCCTATCGTCAATATACCTCCAATTTTCTATGGGATTGAAAATGGAGGTATTTTCGTGAAATGTAAAATTTCATGACAATAACTAGGTCCAATTGTGGGATCACATTTCCTAATGAAATATAGGAGAGATATATAATATTTAGTGAAGTTCCTTCAATTTTCTATGCATTCTTGCAAATAGTGTGTAATACACATTTGCATGTCCAAATCTACCTAACTAACAACCAGTTTTCATATCTCAATCATATGAAAAAGGAACAAGCAATGTTAGATCAGATCACTTACTTTAAAATTTATATGTAACCTAATTTGACTAATTAATCATAAGTTTACCTATCTCATTCGCATGATAAATGAACATGCATTTATAGGCTAGATCACCTACTTTAAAATTTATTCAAATATTGACCTGATCAACTAATAGTCAGTTCATATATCTCAATTGTATGAGAAATGAATACGTGTTGTTGGGTTAGATCATATGTTTTGAAAAAAATGCATGTTTACTTGTTCACTTGAAGAAAATCATGAAGATATTTACTTATCCATATGATGCCTATGGAATAAACATTCATATCATGATCTTCATATATATGAGTGAAAATGTTACATATTCAATACATTATAAAATATCCCAGCTTGGAGACCCACTTGACTGAAATGCTTCAAGGCCCTTTTTAACATACCATTCCAAAAACTAGAGGAGGATTTCATTGTTTAACTTGGCATAAAATCAAAAATTTCTTTCTCATTTGGATTCAAATTAGGTGTTAGAGGAAATATAGATGTGAATAGTGAACAATCAAATAATTATTTTAAAGATCCTAAAATGTGACCCTTTCATCCACTCTGAAGCAATGGTTGTCTTGTCCTCCATGCAAATCATGTGGTTTCCTACCAAGAGTTTCCAGATAGAAACTGCAAATATGAACATGTAGATACAAATACCAACACATGGATAGGGGAGAAGAAAAAAAAGACTATTGCATTTATTGAAAAAAATACACACACCAAAATGGAAAACAAAAATAGAAAGCATGAAAAAATGGAAACACATAATTATTTATAGGGAGTAGAGGAAAACAAAAAGACTATACATAACCATTAATAGGCTGGGATAAATATCTACCTTTTTTGAACAATGAATTTGACTGATGGGTCTCAAATGCATTAAAAAATAATGACCAAGTAGGTGGAAAGAGGATGAACTTATGATTGTCATGCATACCAAGATGAACATGAATGAACAAATCAACAGTGTCTTCAGGTTTTGAAATGAAATCATTACAAGTTATCCAATCTTCTGTGATAAATTTTGAGTAGTACTAGACTTATTTAATATCTTATTGAATGGATTCAAATGCATTTGTGTTAGATACATGATCCAAATCAGAAAAAGGTGTTTCATGTCTCTTTATGAGTTGGAGCAACAATAGGAGTATCTTCTGGAATGAGTTGAGTGAAAACATTATTTTCCAAATTGCTTCCAATGGTAGAGACAAATTCATTATTGAATGAATCCTTGTCATCATCTTCATCAATTTATTCTACCTTGATAGTGTAGAGAGGATTACAAAGTAAGTTAGTCAAGCATTAGTCCATAAATAATGAAACATGCATAAAGAATTAACTAACCAAGCCTATCTATTCTTATGGGAATTAAAAAGGATAGAAAGAAAAAAATGAAAGAAAGCAACACCATATTACCTTCCCAAATGGATTCACCATACCCATGTGGCTCAAAAACATGTTCTCCCTTGATCAAGCATCCTTGTCTTTGTCAACAATGGTGGTAAGCTCCTCCACTGCCTCAAGAACACTCCATAAAACCATGGCTCTTGATTCCAAATCACTAAACTAGCCTATCAATGAAGCTTGCAAGCAAAATCTATGATCAAATGCAAAGCCTTGTGGAAACAATTTAACATTATAACTTTGCAATATTCAAGCTTAAAATTCATGTCCATGGCCTCTCTATTTATAGATTTTTGAGATTGGTCAGGATCAACCATGACCATCCATCTCAAGATTGAGATGTGTGGCCATGGATAATCTTAATATTTGGAATTAAATCCATAATTATCTTCATCATGACCTTGGAAGAAGGGGCATTGAAGAGGCATGGGAGGTATTAACTCGGCATGGGTGACCCGTAATCATGATATTTGTGGCATTTATGGCCTAGGTATGTCTTCCTAAGGAATGATGTCACCTGATGATGCATTTAATAAGAATCAATTTTCAAAAATAAATATTAAACAACTCTCATGGAAAATACACTTAAGCTCTTGTTTTAGATTAATTAGCCTTAAACAAGGTTAATTAATATTTGTGCAATTATTTGAAAATTGTCCCTCATTTAATCAAAATGGTCAGAAATTCATATTACTGGGTTGTAATTTGACTAGAGAGGAACTAGAAGGTGATGTTAGATGCATTGGAGCTATATTCCCATTTAGGATATTGCCAACACCAAATAATAAAGGTACATGATGTGTACCAGTGAATTTAAAATAAAAAAGTGATCCAAAGCACTAAATGGTGAAATCATCATTTTGAATCCAAATGAATTGATCAAAGTGAGATAGCCCATAAAATGCATTTCCCTATTTAGGGATACTTTTATCTAAACTGGTAGTTGTAAGTGACAAGTTTGAACCATTTAGGGCATTTTATGGATTTTGACCTAAAATGTGCATTTGAATGCAATTAAAGAAAGATTGATAATTTCAACATAAATGGTGTTAGGAATTGGATGTCTACATTTTGCCCCTATTTGAGAAGGCATAGCGAGACATTCAGGTGAAGTAACATCTTTTCAAAGAAAAGAGTTATCAAGGATAAATTAGAACAAACCCATGATGCCCCCTCGAGAGGACATACTAGGATGAAAGAGAAGGATGGACTCTTGAAAAGAGAGAGAAAGTGAGAGATTAACCCATGGAATAGATCACATCCAGATGAGCTAATGCTTCCATGCGTGATTACCATTAATGATCAAAATATAATTAGGAGGATAATAGGCCTTAGAGACAAGGGGAATAGGAAAGTTACAATCCATAAATGTAAGGGACACATAGTAAACATACCCAATTCGAAAGTATAAGTTGCATACTTATGACATTGATCAATCCTGAGATAAGTTGCACACTAAAATATTGCCATCATGGGCTTTAATATGGAGAGCTTGGTATTAGAGGAAAAGAGAGAACGTTCTACTTCAGGAAGGGAAACACCACTAGAATGGGGTATCCAAAGAGAATATAATAAAAAGTACTCTAGTAGAGTAGATTTGATCATGATAAAATAGTTTTGCCCTAGTAGGGCAAATTTTGATCATTGATAAAGAATAAATAATGATTTTTCCTCTGTAGAACTAATTTGATTTAGACGTAGTTTAGATGTTGGGCCCCAGCATGGGAAATTGGAAAGCAAAATAACTCAAGGATATAACCCAAAAGATAGGTTAAAGTGAGTAGGTGCAAATGTACATGTGATGGTGTAATGGCTTAGAAATCCATATAAAACCAAGCATATGAGAATGCACAAAGTGATGAGAGAGATGAAAAGAAGAATGGAGATAGCTGAGTTGACCTCAATATAAATTGAGCAATACCTACATAGCTCCATAGACTCATGTTCCAACATGAACTTCAGGCCAATGTAGTTCACCCAAGTTTGGGAGAGAATGGAATGAAGAATGATGAAAAATGATCGAAGAATTGATTAGACTTACAATGTATGCAAAGAGATGCATGTCTAAGCATAGATAAAGAATCCTAAAATGCATGTTACCTAGAAGATTAATTACATATCGTGAGCCTAGGTTTTGTAAAGTGTTCTTGAGAATCATTCATCAGAGCTAATGTTGATGTTAAGACGTTGAGACCTGAGCATAAAGTGCTTGCTATAGTAAACAAAACTAGGCATCATAAGTACGAATAACTTAAAATGACATAAGATTCCAATTACGTTGAGCCAGTTCAAATGTGAATATCTATAACTAAGGATAATAGTGAAATAATGACCAAAACCAGAGTTACAACGATTTACATTTAAACAAAAAAGCAAAGACAAAGAAAAAGATAAACATAAATGAACCTAACTTGAAATAAAGATATGATCTATCAAGACTTAAGGAGGAACAAAAATGTTTAAAAAAACAAAAGGAAAGAATGTCTTAACATCATGAGACCAAGATATGAATAATCAAGATCCATGTAGACCATCAAGGCATTCTTGAACACAAAAGAGAAAAGACAAAATCAAACAGAAAAAAAATCAAGGAAACACAAGACCAAGAATGAGACAAGAGGTAATGAAAAAGAGAAAAGGAGAAGAAATAAAAGGAGAGGTGAGAAAGCACAAAAAAACACCAAAAAAACACAAAAAAACACACACAAACAAAAATCAAGTTAATGCAGTTTAAAGATAAATGTTCATGCATGTGTGGTAGAGGCGTTACTTTCCACCACATCATAATAAAAAATAATGACAATTATTACGTAACTAAAGAGGAACAATGAAAAAATAAATGGGGGAAGAAAAGAAAAGGAAGGGGTTAGTTGAGCTAACTCTAGATGTATAAAATAAGTGGACACTGATTACATAGTTCCAACATGAACTTCAGGTCAAATGTAGTTCTTCTAGGAAATGGAATAGAGAAAAAATGATGATCAGACTAGCATGATTAATGTTATAGAAGAAATGGAAGATACGACAAACAAATGAGAATGGTCTGGAAAACAAGACACTGATGTGATGAGAAATAATGATCTTTCAAAATGGTAAGTGCATGGGACAAGATGAAATGAACTGGTGTTTCTGTGCTTGCAAAATGGAAAGAGCATAACATGGTGGAATGGGAATGTACAAATAATCAAAAGCACAAGATAATGTTTTTGTTCTTTTGTGGATCATGTTCTGATTTTTTTGGTATTTTCAAAGTATTTATAATGTTTTTGGTGTTTTTGAGATAAAATATGCACAAGATGGGACCATCTAGTCGAGGAGATGCACATCCTGAGAGTAGAGGTTCCAATAAGATATCTAAGTAGGTTGAAATGGCCCATGCTCATAAATCAATGAGAGAAAGGTTCTTGATAAACAAGAAAGAAAAACAAATATGGGAACTAAGAAGATGCGGTTATTCACTTGTCTGATGCTGCACAAGACTGTTCTAGCTGAATTGCTTTGTAGAACTACTGCTGAAGATGTTCATAATGTTCATGAGACATAATCGAGATCATAATTGGTTAAGGGATAAAAATTGTTCAAGCTTATAATATGTCTTAGATAAAACAAATAATATGCTTCTCCAAGAGAGAAATCCATAATGGGATGAAGAAGTGTTCAGAGTGCTAAGGGTTCAAAGCCTTTACTGTCAGGATTCATGAAAAGTGGACCAAGGTAGTATAAAATGTGTTCAAGGTAAGATAAAAGGGTGGGATAAAATTATGAAAATATAAGTTACCCCCAAGTCATGGGTCTTATAGACAATGATTCAAAGCTATTTATGCATAGAACCTCTTAAGGTATATGATGTTCATACGCTTTGAAAGTTTTTTCACCATTAGGTTTAGCCAGTTGATATACTCTATATCCATAGTTTGCTGTGACAATATATGGTCCTAACCAATTAGGATGAAACTTGCCTTTCTTTTTGGGTTCAACATTCATGTTCTTCGGTTCTCATTCAAAACTAAGTCACCAATCTTAAATTCTTGAGGGAGAATGCGTTTGTTGTAGCTTATCCACAATCTATTCTAATAGGCCTATAAATTTTCTGGGGAATCCAAATGCTTACCATGAAGAAGCTCTAGTTCATGTAGTCATGAGGCTCTATAGTATTCATTATCTTCAATGTGCTTTAGTGATATTCATAATGATGGGGTCTTAATCTCAGCCAGGATGATAACTTTAGTGACAAAAATAAGGGAGTATGGAGTAGCTCCAGTGGGGGTGTGATGATTGGTTCTATAATCCTAAAGGGTATGAAAAAGTTGCAAGTGCCAATTACGACCAACATCATTGACAATCTTCTTTAAGATGGCTAGAATAGTTTTATTTGACACCTTAGCTTGTTCGTTGCCTTATGGGTTATATGGAATGGATTTCTTGTGCTTGATCTTGAATTTTGCACAAAGAGATTTCACATCTTGGTTCACAAAAGATCCGCCATTATTAGATATAATACAGGCTGGGATGCCATATTGACATATGATATGGTAATGAATGAATTTGGCTATTTGTTTCTCGGTAACATAAGTGAGAGGAATGGACTCAATCCACTTGGTAAAGTACTTGGGCAGTCAAAATATGCTTATGGCCATCTGAAGATGTCAGGTTAATTTTTCCAATGAGATCAAGACCCCATGTTGAGAATGGCCATGGTGTTGTAATTGGCTACAATGGTAAGGAAGGTGCATGTATCAAGTTGTCATGCCACTAACAAGGAACACACTTATTCACATAATTACAAGCATCTATCTCCATTTTGGGCCAATAATAGCCTATTCTGAGAAGTTTATTTACTAGGACTACACCATTGGTATGGGCCCCACACATGCCTTCATGAACCTCCTTTAGTAGTAGTTTAGATTGTCCCAAAGATAAATAATGAAGAAGCATTCCATCATAGCCTTTTCTATAAAGCATGTTTCCAAGGAGGATATAATGTGTTAAATGATGAAGGAATAGTTTTTGTTGGTTGTTGGAAAGATTGGCAGGAAATACATGACTATAGAAATAGTTATAAAAATCTTGGTACCATGGTAGCTCAGGTGAGGGATTAGGATCAACAATGGTGCATATCCTCTCTAAATTTGATAGAATATGTGTCAGTTGAAGAATATTTTCAATTAGGAACTGACACTCTTTAGCACTGTCATGAATTTGAATCATGGAACCAATTTTTGCCATGGCATCGACAGATCTATTGTTGACTCATAGAACTTGCTCAAACTATAGAGATTTAAAATATGTTTTGAGGTTATTGAAAATTCATTTGTAAGGAACAAGCTTATCATCTCTTGTTTGATACTGATCAATTATTTGATTTATGATTAGCTATTAATCTCCATAGAACTTTAAGCTTTGAATGTCCCATTGTATGGTAAGATGGAGCCCTGCAACCAATGCCTCGTATTCAGCCATATTGTTTGTACACTAAAATTATATATGGAAGGCTTTGGGGATCAAATCCCCTATGGCATGATCAACAATATATCTACTCCAGACCCTCAAGATGTGAAGGATCCATCAAAATAGAGCATCCACTATTGAGGTTCTTGTGATGCTTGTTTTATTGTCATGATAGAATCATCTGGAAGGTCAAAGTTGAGTGGTTGTCATAGGAGCTTCTAGAAGTTGGTCCACAAGAAATTATCCTTTGATTGCCTTTTGATTCTGGTACTCAATATCAAACTCATTAAGGAGCATAATCCATTTAACCATGCATCCTTGAAGATCTGCTTTAGATAAAAGGAACTTGAGAGGATCTACCTTGGTGATAACAATAGTTTTGTTATTTAGCATATAATGTCACAATTTCTGAGTGGCAAACACCATAACTAAACATGACTTATCAATAGGCATATAATTATCTTCATAAGATACCAATGTGTAACTTAAATAATAAACCATGTGTTCCTTATCATGATCATCATGCTGAGTCAAAAGTGCCCCTAGTGCATGTTCTATGGTTGATATATAAAGAAACAGTGGCTTTCTTTATGTTGGAGGTCGTAAGACTAGTGGATTAGCCAAGTATGTTATACGCTTTACAAATGCTTTTTGAAAATCTTCATCCCATTGAAATGTTACCTCTTTCTTTAAGAGATGGATAAATGGATGGCACTTATCTACCAATTGAGAAATGAACCTGCGTATAGACTAGATCTTGCCTTGTAGACCTCACAACTATTTAAGATTGTTTAGTGGAGGCATTTTCATAAAAGCGGTGACCTTTACAGGGTCGACTTAAATCCCTCATTGTGATACAATGAACCCTATCAATTTTATTGATGTGACTCCAAAGATACATTTATGAGGATTCAAGTAAACTTTATATGCGTAAAGCCTCTCAAATATTCTTTGTAGAATGTCAGGGTGTCCAACTCTTGTTCTTGATTTTACTAGTATATCATCAACATAGTCTGTGACAATGTCATGCATCATGTTATGGAAGATGATAGTCATTGCATGCTGATATGTGGCTCCAACATTCTTCAAACCAAATGGCATGACTTGGTAATAGAATGTCCCCCACAAAGTGGTGAATGTGGTCTTATGTTGATCTTTAGGGGCTATCTTGATTTGATTGTAACTAGAGAATCCATCCATTAAGGATAACATCTCGTACTCGGTAGTTGAGTCGATGATCATGTTGATGTTGGGAAGAGGAAAATCATCTTTAGGGTATTCTTTGTTGATATCACAAAAATTAGTACAAACACGTATGACTGGGGTCTTTTTACTTACTAGCACTATGTTAGAAATATATTCAGAGTAGTCTAGTGGTATGATAAAATTAACTCCTAACAACTTTTAAAACTCGACCTTAACCAAAAGGGCGATGAGTGGATGCATCTTTCTCAACTTTTGCTTGACTGATTTAGCATCAGGGTGAACAATAGATGATGCACAACTAACTCTGGGTCCAACCCTGGCATGTCAGAGTATTCTCATGCAAAGATGTCTATATAATCTTTAAGAATAGATATAATATGTTCATGTTCTACTTCAGTAAGAGAAGCTCCAAGATAAACAATTTTAGGATCCTCATGGGTTCCCAAATACAATTCTGTTGTGCTCTCCATAAGGAGTGTGGATCTGTCTTCTAGAATGGTAGGTAGAGTATGGTCATGATCATTTTTTTAAATATATCTTCTTGTTATTCCTCCCAAAGATCTAGATAATATGAAGAATCAGAATTCACCTTCTCAGGTAAAGGCCAATTGGAAAAAACCTTTGGAAACTCAAGAGCAAGATGTTCAAATATTTGATGTTGTTCTGAAGAGATGCTTGTACTAGCTATGGAACCTAGGCTAGATGGACTTTCTACGTCTTGAGGGGATGAACAAACTTTCCTTCTTGGGAGTGCTTGAAACAAGTTTTCACTCAAAGGCTTGTCTTTTTCTTTACTTTTTGCCTAATCAACAAGTGCCTCAAAGAGGTTTTCACTTGAAGATCTTGATGTTTGTTCTTTATTATGACCAAGAAAGTTTGCTTGCTCTCCAAAGTAGATAGAAGAATTTAATGAAAAATCAAAACCCTGCTTATGATCACCAATGGAGAATGCATCTTGTAGGCCCATGTATTCTATAATTGATTATTCATTTTTAAACTCATCAAGGTAAATGACTAAATTTTGTTGATCCCAATCTATGAGTTCAATATCACAAAGGCATAGGTTACAGTGAGGGTTTACTCTAGGATGGGAAGCACAAATGGTAAAGATATAATGTCTTGCTTTAGGAAGGAAAGCACCACTAGGATGGGTTTTTGCTTCAGGATAGGAAGCTCTAATAGGATGGATTTTTGCTTTAGGATGAGAAGCTCCAATAGGTGTTATGGTCAATATGGAATTTGAATCAAACAAATCTGAATCAACAAGCTCATTGAAAAGGCTATAATGGGATGTTGTGTCGCTGCTAGTCACTTTAGAAGAGTCACTACCAAATGTTATAAGGTCATCCTCTAGTGGTTTAAATCTAATACCATGATTCCAATTGACAACTCCAACTGATAAGGGTTCTAAAATTTTTTGCACCTATGGGCCAAGGCCTTTCCCTATATAGTCACGATGATCCATTATCCTATTGGGAATAAGATACTTTGGATTCTGAAAACAATCAGTAAGGCCTTAAAAATATAACCAATCTCCCTCAGTAAAAGCCTCTTGATCTTTCTTTGGTGTAACTTCCAGTACAAAAACCACATGAGGTTTTGGTTTCTTCTTCTTTGGTTTCCAAATTTGATCAGGTCTATTAGGATTCTGGGAAATTTTAGGTTTACCAAATGTTTTAGGGGATTTTTGTAGTTTTTCAATATGGAGGATGTCTTTTAGATGGTACGTGGAAATTCTTGCATCTTTAATAATAACCTATTTGGCTAGAGCTACAGGAAATGGATCAGTCGAAGTGGAGGCTAGATCACCAGGGTCTATAATTAGATGGAGATGGATGAGAAATGATAGCTTTTTTATTCTTTCCAATGAATTAAAAACTTGGGTAATAGTTATAATTATGAAACTTTGCTTCAAGATGTTTGTAGTATTGGTATGGTTGCTGATTAGTAGGAATAGTAACCTCAATCCCATTATGGGGAAAATTAAGGCATTGATGAAGAGTAGATGGAACTACCTATACTTCATGGATCCAAGGACGACCAATAATTATGTTATAAGAAAGATTAATATACATAATATGGAATAATGTGTGATGATAAATAGACCCAACCATGACTGGCAACCAAATTGTACTAGATGACTCCCTCTCAACATTGTTGTGAGCCTTGATTATAATAGTTTCTATCTGAATGTCTTTATCCATGTAGCCCAATCATTGCACTAATTTATGAGATATGGTGTTCAGCCTTGAACCATTATCTATAAGAACCCGCTTGATCTTGTGATCCGTAATGATTATCTCAATGTATAGTGGGTTATTGTGGTTTGGGTCAAGGGTGGACATGTCCTTTTGATCAAATGTGATTTGTTGAAATGAAGACAAATGTCCAACTAGGTTCTGGAATTGATCAAGGATTATATCATTAGGCATAATAGACTCTTGTAAAAGTTTGTTGAAGATGGTTCTATGGACATCAAATGTGCGCAAGAGTTCTAATATGGAAAATTGTGTAAGGGTTTTATCTAATTGATCTGTTAGACTATAAGGCCTTTGAACTGTGGATCGAACTAGTTTAGTCTTTATTGGGACAATATTCAACTTTGGAACCATTGAAATAATGTTCTCATTGGGTTTTATGGTAAAAGTCTGTGAAGGGCCCTGGATGGTAATTCATGGGCGTCTAGTTGCAACTACACAACCTAGAGGTGGTAAGGAGTTATTATAATTAGAAGAGGAGGCAAAGGGCCTTGGTTGGTGACTTATGGGTGATTAATAATATTATAGTAATTTTGGGTCAACGAGGAACCTTTATAAGAAAGGTACTATTGTTCAAGATTAATAACCCGTGCAAACAGAGTAACAACATGATGATGCAAACCCAACATGGTATTACTAGGGGGAGAGGGTGCTAACCCTATAATGATGGGTCCCATGTTATGAGGAACATGAGATTGGCCACGTGACTTCACAGTAACAGTGGCAATGTGGGTTGCAAAAATTCATCCCACAGTGTTATTATAGTCATAAGGTATATTATTATAAGCCACATTATTAGTGTGGTCATTATGATATCGATTATGCTCATTATGATTCTAACCTTGTTGTTGGTTCTGATTTTGCCTCTATCCTTGATTTTCACCATTTTGATTATTTCTTGGTAGTGGTGGATCATGTCGAGAAAAGGGGTCTTTGTATATTCCCATATCCTAATTTGTGTCCTAATTACGGGCCAACTTAATTTCTAGTTCAACACTTTCAATAAATTTTTCAATAATATGTCATAATTGAACGTAACGATATTCACTGTAACTAGAAACACGATGAAAGTTACACAATTCATTATCTTTGTACCAATCTAGTTTTGGTTGATCTTGAGGAAATGGCCTTGATACTAGCCATATAATTAAATTAGCTTCAATGAGATTTTGTAACACTTTTCAATTGATTCTCCTAACTTTCTAAAGACTCTAAAATTGTTATGAAATGTCCTTCATGGAGGTTGTCTCTACAAAGTAGGTAGTGGATTTGAGGGAGTTAATTGTACATTTAGAGGAGGCATAGCCTACACTGTTTGTACATGTCTTGTTTTTATCACCTCATTTCCAACCATGTTCTTATTTTTGTTAAAGCCCTTAGGCTTATCCTATATAATTGTTTGAGCCAATGAATTAGCTTGATTAGATGCTTGACCTTGCGTAAAAATCTTAACAAGGCCCTTAGCAATAAGAGCCTTCTCAATCTACACTCCTTTGTCAATAATTTATTCAAATGAGTTAGCACAAGCTAACTATAGATTATGTGCAACTTTAGGATGCAAATTATGTGCAAAGATATTAGCCAACTATTTATCTGGTAAATTATGTTGAAAACGGCTTGCCAATGCTCTCCACCTTTGCAGATATGTAGCAAAACTTTCACCATCACACTGTTTGGCTTTACATAAGTCAACAACGATCAATTCATGTTTTGTGTTATATGAGAAATGGTTAAAAAACCTTTTTGATAAGTCATTCCAATCTACCACTGATCCCCTAGGTAGTTTAAGTAGCCAATCAAGAGCTTGTCCCACTAAACTTCACAGAACTAGTCATAGTAAGTATTCGCTACTATAAGCAACCTCTTGAAATAAGATGAAGAATCCTTGTATGTGCTCATGTGGATATCCTTTTTCCTTTGTATTTGTCAAATTTGGGTGCCTCAAAATGAGGTAGAAAGGGGTTTTGGAGAATAGACAAGTCAAATGGATATGGGCATATCTCATCGAATTTGTGCTTTGACCCTATTATTCATCTCCAATATTTGGACAATTTCCTTCATAGAATTCCATTCTTGCATGTTTGGTGCATTTATGGATTGGATAAGATGCTATTGGGGTAGAATGTGGCCCTAGTTTTATTGTTTTTGGGGTGGAATGTGCCCCTAGTTTTGTTTCTATTGGGGTGAAATGTGCCCCTAGTTTTGTTACTATTAGGGTGAAAAGTGCCCTTGGTTTTGTTATTGTTGGGGTGAAATGTGCTCCTAGTTTTGTTGTTGTTGGGGTGAAATGTGCCCCTGGTTTCGTTGCTATTGGGGTGGAATGTGCGCTTATTTTTGTTATTGTTGGGGTGGAATGTGCCCTTGGTTTTGTTACTATTGAGGTGGAATGTGCCCTTGGTTTTGTTTTTGTTGGGGTGGAATTTGCCCCTGGTTTTGTGTGGATCTATAGGGAGCATATACATTTCGATCCATGATTTGGTTCTAATTTGCTGCTTCAATTGAGAACATAGGCTATTGATTCTTAGATTGTAAAACATTCCCTGAATTTGGTTATTTTGCACTTTGTTGATTTTAGAAATTTTTATGTTTATTTACCAAGCTTTGGGTTGGTTGAAAATAACTAGCCAAATTATCTTGAGGGATTTCCTCAATTTGAACTGAATGTTTGGGATTCTAAGTTTGTAAATTAATAAGAGGTTATTGATGATTGAACAATTTATATTCTATATCAAATGAAACACTTTGTAAGGTCTCTTGTGACTTTAACTGTTCATTTAGATTGCCTTGATCCACTATGGTAATGTCCTCATCAAATATTTTTTGTGTACTTTCAACCAAATTTCCTTGTTCTTTTGAAGCTTTATTGTGAATTGAAGTGGCAACTAGGGAGTCAGTTAAGTTTGTGACAAGTTGATCTGGGTATCATTGACTTATTATCTTAATCTTAGGTAGAAGATCTGGATTTGTGGGTTTTGACTCTATTTGTATTTCCTTTCCTTTATTAGAGGAAGAAGGTATGTCCATTTGTGTAAAAGCTTTCTCTTTCCACTGTTGTTCTCCTTCTCTAACTAAGGTATGCAATTGTTCCATAAGAAAATCAGAAGGTAGTCTAGCACCTGATTCTATCAATCTAAGAAGGGCTTCATCTTTCTCTTCATGGGGTTGATATCCATTGTAATCATCTTTGGATCTTATTTTTGCAGGGATATTATAAAAAACAATGGGGTTATCTTGACCGTCATAAAATTGATCGTCTTTATAACTAAGGCCATAAGAGGCCCCACTATGAGTGAACCTTTGAGTCATGTCTAAAAAGAGTTGCTCTGTGTGTTTAACTAATATTTAGACCAATGCCTGGAAACCAAACAAAGTATGCTTTGGCTCTCTCTTAAACAAATAACCAAGGTACCAATGAGACTATAAGGGAAGGTGGTTTGAAACCATGCATAATTTAGAAGATTTGGTTCACGAGTTTACTCAAACTTTGGTAAAAGTTGAAATCATATAGATCGGAAGAGAGTATGGTAACTCAAAGACCCAAGATGAAAACTAGTACACCAAAGCCTAGATATTTATGATACACCCACACTATAAAAGCTAGCTTCAAATTTGACAAGTTGACACTATAAGTTCAAAGGAAAGCTCTCTAGATTACGAAGAAGACAAAATGAACTAAGCAACTTAAGATGTAAAAACATACGTGAATCACTAAGTATAAAGCTAGGACCAAATAGGCAACATAACATCAACACATGATTCTAGTAGGATAAAATATGTTCTAGGACTCAAAGTGTGAGTGATATGCAAGATGACTTGAGTCCAAAAAGACGATAATGTGATTTTGAGTCTTAATAAATGACCTTCAATCCAAGTGGAAAATTGAACCCAAATTAAAATAAGCTTAGTGCACAAATGGTGAACCCACCTTGACACACCAACCCTTAGAACTTAGAAAGGTTAAATTTCAAATGTGGAATGAAGGATTTAAACAAATTGGGTAAAATATCTAGACTCAATTAGGTAGCATGACTGCGCCAAAGTGGATGACATGACACAAAGCTTTTGACAATAATTTGAACAATGAAAAGATGATTTTTCCATTTGGACAACGTAATGCCTCCTTTGCTCAAGAAGATTGAGGATAATGTGTTTTGGTTAAGTTCATTGAGTTAACAAGCAGTTTTAGACACAAATCACAACCAAGTAAGCTAATGACAAAAAAAATGTCTTAAGTCTAAACTGATAAGGTATGGCAAAGTGGGGTCTACTAAACTAGCAAGGTTTCGATCATTCTAGGGGAATCAATTACACAATGAATTTCATGTCAAATGATGTAAAAGACAAACACAAAAATTAGGTGACCGTGGCATTGGGTAGTTGTAAAAATGTCTAGTCCTTTTTACAACCACTACATCCTATTATTCTCTCAGTGTAGTGCGATGTCCAAATGTAGATACATCCCATGTGCAATTCCAAAGGAGGCAAATGAAGTCAATACCAGGAGGTGAAACCCCAAGTTAAAGATTTCCTAAAGAACTTTCAAGAGGTAATGACGTCCCCCTTGCAAGCCAAGTTTGCATGAAAATAAAGAAATCATAAAATAGAAAGACTTTAGGGTTGTTTTCAAGATCACCCAAACTTTGGTGAGTTTTTGGGGAGTGCTTTAAGCGACATTATTTCGAAGCCTTGGAATAGGCTATTTGCAATAAGAATGGCACTTTTGATTCCAAGGGTTCCCTAAAGGGGACAAATCGAAGAGCATACATGAAAATTCCTCTTTTGTACAAATAAAACCTAAGTAAACAACTATTGAAAATAAGAATTGACCAGTGTATTCAATTTTAAGCCCAAACAAAATATTTGGTAGTGTTCATTTGACCCCTTGCTCTTAGTTGCAAACTTTGAAAACATTCACCAAAACATCTAAATTCTTTGTTAAACACCAAAACAAAGTTCCTAATTGATTTTTAAGCATGCAAAAGGTGATTTTATCATGTTTTTATCAAATGTCAAGCTTGGTCCTATAGGAAAAATGTTAGCATGTCCTTTAGCTTTGAAGCTCTTTTTAGCTTGAAATAATGAACTTTGAAAAAAATAGCTCTCGAGTCTATATTTTAAGAAAAACATAGTTATCGACATTGGTTATTACAACCAACGAATATTACTTTGAATAAATGAGATCTAACCGATGTTAGTTTTATTAATCAACATCGGTTAATCCAGGTAACCAATGTTGGTATTACTTGCCAACCTCGATTACTATGTAAAATTGTGGCAAACAAAAATAGAAAAATAAAGGTAGAAAATCAATTTGCATGAGTTTTAAGGGTCCAAATGGATATTTTAAAGTTGTAAAGTGATCTTCTTTAGGTGTGAGATGCATCTTATCCCCCTTGGCATGCCAAGATGTAGAGAGAATTACAAATCAAGTTAGTCAAGTATTAGTCCATAAATAATGAAACATGCATAAATAACTAACTAACCAAGCCTATCTATTCCTATGAGAATTACAAAGGATAACAAGAAACAAATGAAAGAAAACAACACCATATTACCTTTCCAAATAGATTCACCATACCCATGTGTCTCAAAAACATGTTCTCCCTTGATCAAGCATCCTTGTCTTTGTCAACCATGGTGGTAAGCTCCTCCAATGCCTCAAGAACACTCCATAAAACCATGGCTCTTGATTCCAAATCACTAAACTAACCTATCAATGAAGCTTGCAAGAAAAATCTATGACCAAATGCAAAATGTCGTGAAAAAAAATTAACATTATAACTTTGCAATATTCAAGCTTAAAATTCATGTCCATGGCCTCTCTATTTATAGATTTTTGAGATTGGTCAGGATCAACCATGACCATCCATCTCAAGATTGAGATGTGTGGCCATGGATAAAATTAATATTTGGAATTAAATTCATAATTATCTTCATCATGAACTTGGAAGAAGAGGCATTGAAGAGGCATGGGAGGCATTAACTAGGCATGGGTGACCCATAATCTTGATATTTATGGCATTTATGGCCTAGGGATGTCTTCTTAAGGAGTGATGTCCCCTGATGATGGAGTTAATAGGAAACAATTTAAAAAAATAAATATTCAACAACTCTCATGGAAAATCCACTTAATCTCTTGATTTAGATTAATTAGTCTTAAACAAGTTTAATCAACATTTGTGCAATTATTTGAAAATTGGCCCTCAATTTATCAAAATGGTCAGAAAGTCATATTACTGGGTCATAATTTGACTAGAGAGGAACTAGAAGGTGATGTTAGATACATTGGAGCTGTATTCCCATTTAGGATGTTGCCAACACTAAATAAAAAAGGTACATGATGTGTACCAATGAATTTCGAAGAAAAGAGTGATCCGGAGCACTAAATGGCAAAATCATCATTTTAAATCGAAATGAATTGATCAAAGTTAGCTAGCCCATAAAATGCATTGCCCTATTTAGGGATACTTTGACCTAAACTGGCACTTGTAAGTGATAAGTTTGAACAATTTAGGGCATTTTATAGATTTTGACCTAAAATGTGCATTTGAGTGCAATTCAAGTAAAGATTGACAATTTCAACACAAATGGTGTTAGGAATTGGATGTCTATAGGTAGTTTTCATTTCACTTGAAAATAATATTGGGCACCATTCCTCTTGTTTCATCTTTTCATCTTCTTTGATTTCAACTTTATCATGACTATAATTTTCAATATGTGTAGGCTTGATTTCTTTGGATTTATATCCTTAAGATAATGCTCCTACAGTGGAACATAAAATGGAAGTGCTAGGAAAATATTCACCTTTAACCACTAAGTCTTCCATACTGATACAAGAGGGATATTCTTATTTGTAGGGAATCAATTCAATTTTATCTTATTTTTTATAAAGTGAAACATCACATTTTGTATTATTTTATTTTTCTATTTGTGGATCAATTAGTTATCACTCAGATAAATCATTTTCTCCTAGGACTGTGAGGTTCCATCAATCTTGAGAGCCAAGTATAATTTTCTATTTTTTACATAGGGGGAAGTTTAATTATTAATTCATTTATTGATCAATCATTTGTTCTTGCAACTATTCACTTTTTTCCATGATTGTGAAACTGAAACAATCATACATGACATGACACACTCTCTCTTTTTCTTTGTTGAAGTTTCAACATGATTGATCTAGAATTTGCTTATTGAAACTCTATTCTGAATGTTGAAGGTTATTGATTATATCATGTTCAACCAATTCTTGACCACTTAAAGCAATTGAAGCACATTTTAAAACTTTGTTCTTCAACATTCCAGACTTAATCATGTCATCTTAAATGTCAATAGTGCCTTATTGTGTAGCTTTTATAACATTCACTTTGTTCCTCATAAAGTTGAATCTAATCTCTTGATGTAGATATCCAATGAAACCAAAAATATGGATATCGAGACTTGGTTGATTAGGTTGAGGATTTAGTCTTAGCATGCTATGAATTCTCTCATATGCTCTTCTTCTTGCTTCTGAATTTGAAAGAAATATGATAATAATGCACACACATCCACAATTAGTTTTAATCTATTCAGTAACTTGTTATTCAAAGATTCCCAATTCAAAATGAATCCATCTTTAAGGGGATAAAAACATTGAGTAGTAGGTCCGGTGAGAGTTTCAACAAAAAATTTCAAAGAAACATCTTCATGCATAACTCCTAAGATGTTGCAAGACACTGTGAAAGCAAAGATGTGATTATCTGCATTTTGAGAGTTTTTTCCAATTTTTTTTGGAAATATCTTCCATGATCCTAAAGGTAAATCACTATATTGGGGCAAAGCCAATGGACCAAAATGTTTTACCTATGGAACAGAAATAACATTAGGGTTGGGGTGAACTAATGCCATTTCTTTAATCATAAATATGTAGGCACTAGGTAATTCATATCAATAGGGTAAACAACCACCATTTTAGGGGAGGTTCCTTTCAATGTCTAAAAATCAAGTGTGAAAGGCACCTCAATCCCTAGCATAGTCACTAAAAACTATTGGTAATATTTTATGTTGTATTACTTTATCGAACTAATAATGTGACTCGTCTAACTAGGTGCGACATAAAACTTAAAATATTGGACAAATCAGGTGTTTAAGAATGATTTCCATCTATGTTTGATAAGGATAGATCCCTCGTATGATGGGTTTTTTTTAATAAATTTTTGGTACTCTTAGCCAAAAGTGTGAAAGGCAACAAAAATGGAAGAAAGGGGAAAACTAAGAATAGAAAGAATAGAAAGAAATGGATGGTAGAATGAGAAATCATCAGTAGAGTAAACATTAAAAACCACTTAAATAACCTATAATAAATGGAGTGGGTTGGATAGTTCAATGATGGAAACCTGTATCTTTTGAAAGGCAAAAAAGATAGACTATAAATGGATAAACGAAGTGCATCACCAAAGGAGCTTCAAGACACAAAGTTATACAAAACTCTTGTGTTATTTTTTGTTGGAAATGAAAAAGTTTTCTTTTCCTCTTTTCAAGTAAGGTTTCCTTTGGTGTCAAACATTCTAGGTTGGAATCTTCCTTTTGGAATGGTAAATAACAACACAATAATAATTCTAGTCCATATTTGCACAACACATGTTATTTATCCTTCATAACTAATATAATGTACATATAAATAATATTCTTTGATTCAAACACACTTGGAATACTCAATAATTTGGAATGTCATATTCATCATGAGAGTATAAATCATATAGGTGTATGATCTCCTTAATAGAAGGAGTCAACACTAATCTTTATCCCCACAAATCTCTCCTATGATAACTCAACATCCCTACACTCCCTCCTAGAATCTCTCAATCAAACCTATACTAATGTTGAGTTGTTACCTCCCTGGCCTCTTCCTTCCCTTTATTTTTTGTGGATGCTTGCGTTTCCACACTTTTTTTGGGTCATTTAGAAAGTGAGGAATGACTAGATCTTTGATAATCAAAGTTATTCCATTGGGTACATTTTTAGATGCACGTGCTCCTCCATCTTAGAGAATTGGAAGGCATTAACCCCTAAGGACAAGGCTAGGTACTCCCCAATAAAATATTACATCCTTCATTTGTATAACCTCTCCCAAGTAGTGAAAGCCCCAAAGTTAGCAGAATGTCGCCATTCGACTAAATGGTCATATCCCCCACTTAGCTGGCTCAAGCTCAAATTTGATGGTGACTCTAAAGGAAATATAGGACTTGTAGGTAGAGGGTGTGTGATAAAGGATGATGTAGGTTAAATTATTGTTATTTACATGGGTCCTTTGGGGCACCAAACTAACCATGTTACTAAGAGCATTACTACTTTTGGGGGTATTCATCTTGCCTCCCAACTTTGTATCCCCAAGCTTGTCATTGAGGGAGACTCTCTCAATATTCTTAATACCTTGGATGGAAAACTAACCCCCTCACACACTACTAAATCAATCATTGATGATGCTTGGGGTATTTTCCCCTCCTTCATGGAGTTCTCTATAGTCCATGTCTACCAAGAGGGTAACTCTACCGTCGATTGCCTTACTAACTTAAGAGTGGGGTCAAAAAAATTGGTCACATGGGAGGACCCCAATATAATTACAACTCAACTTTTAAACACTTTGAATAATGATAGAAGGCACACGTCATAGTGACATGGCTCATCAAGTCCTTGAAAAATCGTTAATGCCAAGTGTGTGGATTTTGCTTCCCTAAATAAATAATGATTTTCAAATCATATACCATAATTACACCTTTGATCATAAAAATTGGGATGAATTCTCTATAAATCAAATGCCTCGTAATGTGTTAATGGGCATTATTATTTACAACAAGTAAAAATCTAACAAAGCAATTATGGGGGTGGGGTGATATAGATCGTCTCAAACCATTTTCATGCTTAGAGGTCTAGGATAACAAAAATGTGTGGAGGAAGATCTGTAAGGGTGCCCTAACTTCCTACATGTAGCGTATATCCATTCATGATGAAGAGATTTATAGGGATTTTTCGCTTTCATAGAGCAAGCACACAATGAGAATGAGGAGAATGAGAATTATTGTGTATGAGGATAACATTGGTGAGGTGATGGGCATGTACTATGAATGGATGAAGGCATTCAAGGATAGCAGTTGGAAGCTCAAACTCATGCAAAAATTTTTTAGAATAAATGAGGTCATAAAGATGGACAAGAAGGGCTATCCTAGGTAAAAGCTTCCCAAACAATGGATAGAGATTTTCCTCCAAGTTATGAAGTACCTGATGCTGGAAGGTAAGTTCACCTTGATATTCTCACACCATTTCTTATTACTCAACCATTTTCATGGTTATAGAATTGGTTTACCCTATTATATCCTTAAATCACTTGAAAGCACTTCCCTAGCTTACCAAGTTCATAAAAAGAATGACACTAGTTATCATGGCTTGATTTTCCTTCTATTTTAAAAGATTAAACCTCTATGGGGTAAAATAATCCCCCCAACTGAAGACCTTATTGAAGAAGACCCTAACCCTTTAGAAAAGGAGGAGGGATCCCCCATCCCCCTAGTCCTTCTTCCCCCTACTAGCCTAGACAAGACTCCCCTCAAATTAATGTTATCCCCATCCCATACTTTTGCTAATAAAAAACCTAAATCCTTTGATACCTTGGGGAAGGAGGGAACTAGCCTAAAGGGTGGTGTAAATCTCACTTTGGAGAATTTTGTTGGGCAACGTAGCAAGGCATTATGTGTCTTCCTGGACAAGCTAAAAAATGCAAGGATTGCTATGTTAGACCTCATCAACTAATGGAACCCCTTGAAAGCCAAAACCATGGCGTTCAAAAAGGATCTTAACACAGTTCTGATGTTGGAGGCCACAAAGCAGGGCAAGGGTGCTGAATTGGTGGAGGTTTCAGAAGACATTCAACACCTCCAGTCCATCCCTTAACCCAAAGGGACCCCAACTTATACCCAAAAGAAGACCATACAGAGATCGACTAAAGGCCCTTCCAAACACACAAAGGGTAGAATGACCAAATAACTGCAAAAAGAACCTATCAAGGATTCAGAAAGGAGGCTACTCAAGTCAAGATTAGCTCTGAGGAGCTTTCTCATTCTACCTAGTACTATCATTTTATGTATTTTCCTTATTTGATGGTAGTTTTTGTTTTATATTTTTGTTGTTAAGCTGAATACCTTATCTATTATGTAGTCATTAATAGATTTGTTTTTTGATCATGGATCTATACTATTAAACTTTGAGGTTGATGGATCCCTATAAAACCGACTTTATTTACCCTATCAACTAAAAAAGGTTGAGTTATTATTATAATATTATGACTTATCACAATAATTCATAAATTATTACAAACCTAATTATTTAAAATGTAATCACTAACTATATATTCTTAACATTCTCCCCTTAGTGCGAACATGGGGGAAAATAAAACCATAATTTTCTATCACTGCTCTTTGAAAACACTGCATAGATTAGGTACAAATCCATCAAATTATTTTTTTACCCTCGTAAAGGAGTAGTTCCTAAGCTGAATTTTGTGGGACCGTTCTCATCCCATGAGTTCTTGAATTCTAAATTCTCCAGATTCCTAGAGCTCCTGAACTATCTGAATAACCATCTATGTTGAGTTTACCTCAAAATGTTCTCTTTCCCTCAAACATTGTTTCTTTGGAATATGTCTCTTTCCCAAATATTGTTGTAGGGGTTTATTAAGCACACAACAAAAATAGAAAAACACTAAAAAGTAAAAACATGAACAAACATACCACTAAAACATTGCACGACCTCATTGCTAGTGGTTGGCGAGAGGACACTGAATGTCCTCCAACGTCCTTTGTGCTCCATCCTCCTGCGGATGATACTTAGTACAGGAAGTCTTCAGAACTATAACTAATGTCATCATTCTTTAGTTCTTCCTCAATTGTTGGTTCATATTCTATGATTACATTAGCTCTATTTGGTTTTGAGTTTTCCTTTAAGTACATCATTAGCTTTAATCTTGTAATTCCACTATGTATGTCCTTTTTAATTAAAATAATAACATTCGACATTTTCCTTATTATTTTTTTGGTTTTTATGATTAGTTTTTGAGTATATCATAGTTTATTCTTCATCTTTTGATATTGCTCTTTTTTCTTTTGTTAGGAGTGATGAGATCATATCTTCAAGACACTGAGATGACATTTGACCAAGAGTGAAAACAACATTATTGTATTTTTAAGACAAATTATTCAAAAAAATAGCTTTTGCATCTTCTTCACCAACTGAGGATTTGACTTCTAGCTATCTCATAAGAGATCTAAGATCATTTATATGACTAGACATAGTAGCTCCTTCACTCATTTTTAATTTGAATAAGCGTAACTTCAGAGAGAATTTTGCATTCGCCACTTTAGTATCACCAAACAACTTATTTAAATTATCCCAAATTTATGTGGATGGCTTTTCTAAATCTACATAGTGTAGTTCAGAATCTAAAAGTGCAAGACCTATGATGGCTTTGGCCTTATCATCTATGCTATTTCATTTCAGTAATTTTTTGCATATGTGGGTTGAGTTTCTTTTCCATTGACTATTCCACACAAGTTTTTGTTCATTAATTGCATTTGAAATTTAAGTTTCCATGTATGAAAGTTAGGGCTAGTGAATTTTTAAAGTGGAATATCCATCTTAAAAAATTGACCAAGACAACAACACTGCATGTTGATTTCTACCGAAATAATGTCCTTACAAATATTTTTGACTCTAAGTACTAAAAAATGATGAAAAACTTAAATGACACCAACTATTTATTTTTGACAACAAATTTATCATTCATAGAATTAACACCCTTTGACAATTTACTCTTCATACCTAATCTTAACATAACGACTCCACTGACTATAGACATAAGACTTTAAAGATTAATTTAACAAAAATATTATAAATACATAATATCTATACCTGTAATTTTAACCATACTACGGACCAAAAACAAAATAAGAATTAAAATCAAACTTTAAAAAATAACACGTAAACCAGTAACCACTCTTACCATGACGCATTTTTGAAAAATAAAAATTACCTACAAAAATTAAGACTCGTGAAACATAAAAAGTAGTGAATATCTTTGAATTGATACATTGCATGAAATGAGGTGACAACTATTGAATTCACTGAAAAGATTGAGTTAATCATCGTGTAGGGACCGATGGGAGACAATCGACGTGAAGAGCTTCGACAAATGAATAACGAGTTGGAAGATGCATCCTTAGTTTTGAGGTGGCTAAGTAGGATGTCCACAATTATATGTTTATCATTGACAGGGATCAGATCTGAGTTGGCACTACACTAAATGGACTTGAAACTGAGTCAAGACCGATGCAGAAATCGTTCAATGAAATATTTGTATCTCATATATAGAATAAAAGCCCACGATACACAAATGCACAGATATAGATGCAGAACACAGGCCTCTGCAAAAACAAAATCAAATCTGTGATAGTAATGAGGGTTGGGCAAAGCATAATACAGTCAGTCTAATGGGACAAATGCAATGCAATCTATGTATTAAATGATTCAAACACAGAATTGCATGCAACTTGGTTCCGTCCTCTTTCCTTGAAATTGTAATGCAATACAACACTGTCCCTTTAATAAAAATTCTGATCCAGCACAAGGTTATCCTACTCTGATACTAGATAATAATTCTGATACATATTTACCAACACAAGTGTTATTTATCCTTCATAACTAATATTATGCACACAGAAATAATAATCTTTCATTCAAATACACTTGAAGTACTCAATAATTTAGAATGTCATATTCATCAAAAGAGTATACATTATATAAGTGTATGGTTTCTTTAATAAGAGTCAACACTAATCTATATCCTCACAAATCTCTCCTATGATAATTCAACATCTTCATACTCTTACTTAGAATCTCTAAAGCAAACCTATCGTAATGTTGAGTTGTTACAACTCAACATACACAATAATATATTATTTTAATATTATGAATTGTCACAATAATTTATAAATTATTACAAATTTAATTACATAAAATGTGAACACTAACTAGATATTCTTAACATATAGAACAACCAATAAGAGAGAATCAAGATTACTTGGAAGCTTAAAGTCTTCTTTCAAACTAAATTAAGTGTATGCAATACAAAATCTATTCTCTAAATTTTTCTATCAAAAAGTTTATAAAGCCAAGAGATTACACTTAATCAATAAAATGCAAGTTTTAGTAGATTTCTTTATTGATAAATTGTAATGCAAATTTCATGAACAGGAAACAATAAACACCCATAAATCATCTTATAAATTTGTTTGTCTTGTATTCACAAAATTACTTGAAAATGAATAACTTGGTACAACGATGTATCAACCCCTTCCCATGAGCCTAAGAGAAAGAAAATCCAAACTTGAATACAATGGTGATCAACGTTTATTTATAACATTTGCTGTTAGATAGTTATATAACTAATTTCTTATCTTAACTTAACCTGTACTTTACTTACATCAAAATTAACTTTACACTTTTTACTTGGGACCATGAATTAACTTCTAGTTGACTTGAGGTTGCCTATGCATTATCTTTTTTGAATCCCGTTAAGTTTTCTCACTTTTACCTTTTTTCCTTTAATTTTTTTTTAATTATTATTACTTGAACTTTCTATTGTTAATGATTGTATCCTAATCATATGTGAACATTAATATAATTATTTTCATTTATTTTAGAACCTGTATGCTAATAAGTTGTACTTGGTTCACCTCATGCATGGTAGTGAAATAAACTTATGTTCCACCGAAGACTGAAAGCATATATAAATTTCATCAATGCAACTAGCCTCGCCAGAAACATAAATATGCAAATTAATTCATTTTTGACATTTTAGCCAAGTCATTTTCTATTAGACCTAATGTCTTTAGCATATAAGATTCCATTCGATCCTTCAAAGCTATCAGCACCTCAACCTTTTGAACACCATCACTATACAAAACAAGTGCTTTGTCTTTCTCAACATATTGACATTTGAATTGTGTTATATTCATTGGCCACACCAACTCATGACAAAACCTCTTAAAAGATCCATGCTCCTCTTGAGGAAATGTTGCAAGAATAGCCCCCTTGAAGTTACAGTCAACAACTACTACGCTTCAAATGTCTATAGAGCACTTTAGAGCTATTTTTCAATGTAGAAGACCACAAATTATGGTTTTATGCTTTGAACTGCCATTGTAAGAAGCTTATAAATAACATCACGTACTATTGTTTTCATCTATTGTTATTAATTCTTTTGACCATTGTTGATGGCCAATGACAAACTACTGGTTGATAAAATGCAAAACTATTTTCTAATGTTTACAATATTTTATTGTTTTTCCCAGTTGCTATTAACACCAAATTATTTGCATGCCCCACATCCAATTAGGGACCTGTGTTTAGAAAAATTATAAAAATAAAACTTGACTATATCAGGTATTTGAAAGGGTTTTAACAAGCCAGTTTACATCATATATGCCCCACAAAAACGGCCAATTGTGCTGCCAACTATGTGACTTGTATCACATTCCTGCGGCCACCAGAATAACTATACTTCAAGGTGTGGGAGATTATCAACTGTTGAAAAAGTGATGTTAAAAATACATATAAGGTCTCTCAAAGAGGATGGCTCTAGTGGTGATGGAAGAGACAAACAAATGAAAAAATGAAAAAGGTACTTAGAATAGAGCATATAAATGTATGAAGGTAAACAAGGTTGAATCAACAAACACTCCATGGCACTTTATAAATCAGTGCAAGTACAATACAACCCATACACAAAAAAACACTAAATGGAAACAAAGAAGACACTAGACTTCACTAAAATAGCTCCAAACAAGGAGACTGTCGACCTATCGAAAAAACCATCTCAAATAATGAGAGATGCGGCCACCTACAGCGTTTGAAGCAGTTATTTACCAGTTTCCAGCTTGAAACGGCTCTATGGGGAGCTGAGAATATTTATCAGTGTTATTATTAGTGAGATATGATGGGCTTGTAACTAGGGGAGATGCAGGGTTCGAACCCCGGGAACCCCAAACTATCGCAACACCAAACTCTAATTCCATAGTTTTGGAGGATGTGGAGAATCTGAAGCAGCAAGTAAAGAATTTCGGATCCCAGTCATCTACTTCAGGGACTTGTACTTTTCTTGTGTTCCATATTTAATTCAATGGTATTCGTTGTCTGCTATTTTTTGATCTCAAGTATGTTATTTTTTATTTGCGCTGCAATTCAATAACTTGTGCATGAGCGCCTAACATGTCACATGTTCCTTTCCATGTGGATAATCTGTCCACCATTGGTATATGTAGCAAGAGCCTCCAACTGTCCCCCAAAAAAGATGACCTTATGGTTTTTATGAAATATTTATTTTATTTTTACCTTTTGGCTTTTATGAAATATTTATTTTATTTTTTAATTTAAAAAAGTCTAAATTTTGATTAATTTGCAATGGTTTCCCCCTAAATACATCTCGTTAATATTCATATTTTTCTTCAAAAGTTGGTATTCTATTAATTTGAATTCTAAATGATTTACAACCTGCACTTCTTTAATCACTATGTTGAATTTAATATCTAATTTGGAGAACTATTTTAACCATTTTAACAAATACTTTCACCCAATCATCCTTATACATCCTTATGGAATAGTTAACTAATTATACAAGAGGGGCGTTTGTTTGATGAGAACACAGTTTAAACATTTATTCAAATGATTTAAATGTTTTAATTCAAAAGGATAATGCGATATGTCTTTGATTTAATGACATATCCATTCATTTTATTTAATATCCTATTTACTGTTCTTCAAACGATTTATATTTAAGCGTTCATCTTCCTAATATGGTGACAATTTAATTTGACCAGAGCTGCTAGTTTAGGCGAACATAGTCTTTAATTCAATGGCATTCCTTGTCTACTATTCTGTGATCTTAGTGATATCATTTTTTATGTGCGGTGTTTGAGGGGCAATTAATCTTAGTTTTAATTTGTGGCGAATTGTTTTTAAGTTAGAATATTTTGTTGATTCAATAAAAAAACAACATGGAATTTATTAAAAAATAGCTGTTTATTAATAAAAAATTGAAATTGGAAATGAACTGTGATCAAATTTATTTTCTGGGTCTTTACAAACCTCAGCATCTCATGGCATCTTGTCCTCAAAACATGCAGGTCACATACTGGTAAAAATAATTCTGATAGTAGTTTTCATTCACAGGCGATAATAGAAAGCAATAGTTATCTCATTATATTAAGCTAGAATTGTGAAAAAAAACAACAGTTCACATTGTACTCCTGGAAATAAAACAAAGGAAAGCCAATAATACACCTTCCCAGTTGACTATATTAGCAGAAGTTAACTAAACAATGCAATTGCTAAGCCTAATGTAGATTTTGTCTGCTATAAAAACTACGTAGATTTTGCAAAAGAAACAAACACAAATTGAGTTTTTCATAGCCATGGGGTCGAGACTTGTGTTTTTAGTGCTGGGTTTGACAGTCATTTAACTTGCTGGAGATGCTGAAAACCGCAAATGATGTGGAGGAATTGGTAGTGGCGGCGGTGGTGGTGGAGGATTCGGTAGCAGAGGCGGGGGTGGTGAGGGCGATGCTGGTGGTGGTGTTGGGTTTGAAGGAGGTGGAGGAGCTGGCGGGGGTGGTGGCTATGGTTTGTTTTTAGTAAACTTTCATACTTGAATGTATGAATTGCACATAAATGAAATACGTGCATAGACATTCTTTTATGCAGCTCAAATTTACTTCTATAGCTTTGTTTGTCGAAGTCGCTTTCAATTGCAGCTAAAATTATGATAAAGTTTTATTATTATAGGTCTACTTCTGAAACAATTGCACGGAGGAATTGGCGGTGGAGGGCGCAATACCTTTCCTCGAGCAATATGTAAGCCGTTAAAATTCACCTAGACCAAAGTTTCTATATGGATCTTAATTTGCTTTCGTTTATACTTTGTTGGAACATTCAATGTTGTGTTGTGATATCCACAATAAAATAATCAGTGTTATACGCTGGGATTTCTGTGACAAGTACTAAAGCCGCATCACGACACCTTATACTTGTTTTTACATGTAAAGGAAGCTTAAAATTTTTGCAGATTTCAAAAATAAATGGTGAAAGCCGTATTATGCAATAAAAACCCATCAACGACACCTCATACTTTCAATCAACGTCCATTTGTTTTTAGATGGATTAAAGAATTCAACACTTGAAAGATTTTTGCCATGGTTTCCATGACCCCTAATAGTATAAATACGACCCTCCACTTTTGCATAAGTAAATTCATAGCGTGCCACCTTCATCTTTGAAAGCTTTCCCCATATAAATGCAGTTTTAGTAGGGCCAGGCATAGGTGGAACACTTTGCCATTTTTTGTTAATTGAAAAGTGCACTTTATTATATAAAAAACTTACAGAATAAAATACAACTAGTCATACAAAAAAAGTGGGTGGAAGAGTCACACCCCAAAATCACACCGGGCTAAACAAGCCCTAGGAAAGCAATGGAAACATCTAGAAGGCCAGACTAGCAAGAAAGTCTAACACGTGTGCACTAACAACCAAAAAAATATAATACACAACCAAAAAACCATATCCTTAAGCAACACCAATGAAAATGGTAACAAACGACGGAGGTGACAGAGGGTCATGAGGCTTCCCTCCCCACCTCCCATCAGCTAGGGGGTCCTCATCTAAGGTAAGAGGCTCCCACCCATCATTATGTTGCTCTTGAGTTTGCTAAAGCTGTTCAGGATTCAGTTGAGGTGGAGAAATGGCAAGCGCAAGGCACGAAAACTTGTCATACTGGGGAGCTGCCCAGCCTCCTTGACTACCACTATCATGATGAGACGACCCATGCTGAGTAGATGGCTAGCGAGAGTGGGGAGAGGAGCTCTTCCAACTCTGGGACATATGGCTATGAGACCACAAATGTCAGACTACACCACCACATTCACGTCCTCGAGGAGGAGTGTGATCAGGTGGCTCTTGATTTACAGCACAAGGGGCATTACCCCAATGATCCAGTAGCTCCTACAAGTGGTGAAGCTCTATCTGCACTTTCTTCGTTTGACTCTGGATCTAAAGGGTAACATTGGAGATCACATTAATTTTGTTAGAAATTGAAACCAATTTCCATAGCTTCATGATTAAAACAAGCTTTATTTCTAGACTTCCAGATCTGAAATAAAATATTAGTGCAAAAAATCTATCAAAATCTATTGTATCTTATAGGTAGCAAGGCTAGGTCCCCCAAGAGAACCATTTTTCAAGTGAACATTTCAGCCCTGAATGGTTTAAAAAGAGAGTGAATCCATCTCCAAGTAGATTGAGCATGGGGACAAAACCAAAAAAGGTGCGTAATGTTTTCTGGGTGACGACAAGCATGACAAGTGGGATTGAGGACCCCATCTACTTGAGTCGATCTCCAAAAGGGAGTTCATGATACATAATGCACTAGATAAAGTGATTTTTTTAGGCTCCAATAGAGCCCCCCAAATATTATTGAATCTCCTCAGCTAGACATGGTGAAGAGAGTTAAGACTCCACCATCGGTTGAGTACCTTAGTATCGATATGCTAGGGAGTAAGAAGATTATATCCCAACTTAGGGGCATAACGACAAAAAGGAGTGGCAGTAGGCCAAGTCCAATCCTTCCACCATGGGGTGAGAGAAGACACTCCAATTTTATGTAGATACTCATCAGGTATGACATTCTAAATTTTAAAAAGAGATTCTTTGTTCTCTTTGTTAAGCTGAAACCTATCTTTCACAATCTCCTAGGGTAACCAGTCTCGAGATATCTTAAAGAAAAGATCACCAATGTGTTGAATACCATTTTTAAAAAGCCCAAGACTTTTTATCCAAGGCACCAAGGCAAAGGAAACATTGTGGAAATTGAGAATAGGGGACCACCAAAGAAAATGAGAATTAATAAAGAGGCCAATCCTGAATCCATCTCCAACCCAGACCAGGTGAGATTTAAGCTTCTCCCAGGCCTTCCATATGCTCTGTATGAAAAAAGAACCATTAATTTTGATAGGAACATGGGTGAGAAGGAGGGTATGCATGTTAAGCCCCCGCCATGCCTTTCTGCTAAGAGGAGATCCTTGAGTAATGCAATTTTTGATAATGATCTTCCAGGCTTCCTCTCCTTCCAATCCTTGAATAATCCACTTGACACTGAGAGCAATGCCCTGGAGCTTAATGCCAATAAGGCCTGGGCCACCTGCTTCATTAGGCCTACATCAAATGGCCCAAGACAATCTGTGAAACCCTTAATGGCCCTCAGAATTGGCCCAAGGGAAGTCATGACGAAGCTTTTCCAACTTTCCATAAGAAGTGTTAGAAGGGGCCCAACAAGAATAATAGTAAACATGCATGGTAGTCAAGACCTTAGAGTAGATCTGAAATTTCCTAGCTAGAGTAAGAGGCTTAGCAATCTAATAGGCAATTTTTTTCAACCCTCTATATGACATAAGACCAAAGATCAATGAGGGAGGCTTGAAAGGCAAAAGGAATGCCAAGGAATTTAAGTTGAACACCGGGGAGGATCCATTGCCATTGGTATCCCTCAAGACAAGGGGGTTTAAGAGACAAAGATTGCCTATAGCATTGGGTCTTTCTTCATTGGATGGAATATCCTAAAGCTAAGAAAAAAATATCAAGGCACTGCATGGCATTCCTGATCGACTCTTCATCTTCTTGGAGAGTAAGAAAGGAGTCATCTACAAAGTGACCATTAACCAATTGATGATCCGAGGTAGGAAGAGAGATACCTTTAACTAGACCCCTAGAAGTATAGTTAGCTAAAAGGTAATTAAAACCTTCTACAAAAAGCACATAAAGGGCAAGGGTAAGTAGACAACCTTGTCTGATTGATCTGTGAAGCTCAAACCTATGAGACTAGACACCATTTATGGTGATGCATGTTCCAACATCCTAAAAGAGCATATTAACAATGTGAACAAAATTTGGTCCAAAGCCAAGAGCATGCAACATGGCGGTGATAAAGGGCCATTCTATGCGGTCATAGGCTTTCTCAAAGTCAATCTTGACAAAAAGAGCTTTCTGATTGGAAGTTCTAACCCATTCCATGCCTTCCCAAATAGCTATCACATTATCTAGAATATAATGATTTTGAATGAAACCAATTTGTTTACTCCTCACAATGAGAGGATGTGTTTGATCCTAAGGGCTAAAGCATTGTCAATGATCTTATAGGAAACATTCAAAAGAGTAATAGGCCTCCAATTGGTTAAATTTTTTGGGTCTCCAGCTTTGGGAATGAACTTGATATTACCCTGATTAATTAGAGTCCCCAAAGAATTGGTATGCATAGATTCAAGGTAAACTTGATGAAGATCAGGGCCCACAGTGTCCCATAAGGAATGGTAAAACTCACATGGAAACCCATCAATTCTAGGAGCCTTGTCAGTGGCCATCTATGAAACAACTTCCTTAAGATCATTAAGACTAAGAAGTCAATCACAAGCTACTCTCTAAGCCTCTGAAAGCTTACAGGGCACAACTCCCAAACATTGGTTGAGAGCATCTTATCTGGCAATAGTATTTGGTTGGGAGGTGAACACCTCTTGGTAGTGAGCCACAAATTCTTGCAGCACCTCAGGTAAAATGGTTAGGCACCTAGCTACACCTTTGATGGCCTTAATCCTATTAACTACTTGTCGAGACTGAAGCAAGACAAATAATTCCTTAGTCACTTTGTCACCCACTTTAAGCCAATGCATTCTAGCACGCAGTTGAGCTCCTTTGGCATTGTAAGCTTCTACAACTTGAAGTTTGTGCTTCCATTTAATTGCACAAGCCTATAGTTACACATTAGAAGGTGAGGCTTCTATCTCCTCAGAGGAAATTCTTGATTGGTGGCATGATGAATATGCCTTCTAAAGGAGGTAACTTATTTACCATATATTCTAAGGAAAGTGGCAGTATGTTTGATAGCATTAGACCACCAAAAAATCCAACCAGTGGACCCAGTGGGTCTTAGGGAAAGATTCCATATACGACCAATGTGATTCAAGGTACGTTCATGCTTAAGATGAGTAGTGTTGAGGTAAAATTGGGTAGTAAACACCTAAAATTGAGGGGTAGTCCACTCAACATTGAAGCAAATGGAAAGATGGTCATATATAAAGGTGTCAGGCATAGCCAAGACCAATCGGTTTTGTATAGGTGAAAAATACAAAAGATCTTCCCACATGATTAGGGAATGTCTGCTCATGGTTCCCACTTCTGCCATGCCCCAAGAATGTAATGGGTCTGACCCAAAACCCTCAGCTAGCACCTCTGATGGGTGGACCATAATCACTAACTAAAAAAATGCTCCTGCTAGAATGTCTATCGGGAATAATGCTTCTTGCCCATCACAAGCCTCCGTCGATGCCACTGTTTTGGCTAAAACCCCTCCATCTTCACAACCTCAGCCACCTAACACTTTGCTATTTGACTTTAAGAAAACTAAAACCCTTCCCGCAAGTGCCTTTACCATATGAATATTTTATGAGTACATAAAACCATTCTTCCCTAGTACCATCCTATTTTCTTGTCATATACAACTTTTTGATCTGAATGAAATTCCTCCATGACTTACAAACAAAACTAAAAGATTGAAAATTCACATGTAGAATTAATGCAATATAGTGCTTTTGCAATATCATCAAGCAACCTTGGAATAAGGGCACACTGAAATTTAATGTAATTAGGTTCAATACTTCTTGTTAATGATTTTTGGTTTTAGGATCATGGCTACAAAAGTTAATTAATGGAACAATACCTTCAACCCAAACAAGGATTAATTATCCATATATATATGTATATATGTATATATGTATATGTATATACATATATATATATATATATATATATACATATATACATATATATATATATATACATATATATATATACATATATATATATATATATATATATATATATATATATATATATATATACATATATACATATATACATATATACATATATACATATATACATATATATATATACATATATACATATATACATATATATACATATATATACATATACATATATATATATATATATATATATATATATATATATATATATATATATATATATATATATATATATGAATTTTGACTAATTTAAATATGGCCATTAAAAGTATTAAGAGAGTATCCCTAGAAATGACATGCCACTAAATATGTGTATATATATATATACATACATATATATATATATATATATATATATATGTATGTATGTACATATATATATATGTATGTACATACATACATACATACATACATACATACATACATACATACATACATACATACATACATACATACATACATACATACATACATACATACATACATACATACATACATATATATATATATATATATATATATATATATATATATATATATATATATATATATATATATATATATATATATATATATGAATTTTGACTAATTTAAATATGGCCATTAAAAGTATTAAGAGAGTATCCCTAGAAATGACATGCCACTAAATGATAAGATTGACTCTACAAGTAGTTTCACCTTATCTTAAAAAATGGTTTCAAAAATTTCAATTGTAGTTTGGTTGCATGATAGAGTGCAGTGTAGTTTAGCTCTGAGAATTCATCTTGTGTGAACCAAAGTCGAGTTCCAAATGTCAAAGGTAGCATGTCAAGATACGGTGACCAAAATAAAACTTCACGAGCATGATTCACAATTAAAAAGAGAATTATAAGGAACTAGTCGTTAATATTTTCTTCACCAAAGATCTTCCTATATACTGATCCTAAAGAAGAGTCTTGTAATAAACTCATTAGAGTCATAGCCAATCTAAGTGGAGCCACTAGGAACTAGTCATTAATATCAGTTGCATAGTATATACCAAATCCTTATTTTTCATTGCAATGTCTAATCCTACAACAGCACTGCATCAGGCATTTGGATGATGTTTACAACCGTAGAGAATCATTTTGAAAATATGTGGAACCACTGACCTAAGTCAGGATTTTGAAACCATTTTTTTGCATTCAAAAAATAATTTTGAAAATCTAATTTTGTAGAAAAGACTTAAGGAATCCACTTTTAATTGTGTTTGATATGTCTTTGAAGTTTTGAAAATGGTCTATGAGTTAATTTATAAGGGGATGTTACATTGTAAAATGTGTTAAGAAAATCCAGCTGTGAAAATAATCTTGGAGAACTACGCATTATTCTTCACTTAATAAGCTTTGAAGTCCATTTAGTTGTTGACCAAGCTTTAGGATCCAACTTTGCATTGTAAAAGAATAAAACAAAATGATTATCCAAATTCATCATTATGCAAAATGGCCTTTAAAGGTTCCTATGAATTGTGGAAGACAATTTTATATTTCAAAATGGACCTTTGAACTCTCAAGATGCAAAATGAACATATGAAGGTGTCGGATTGACCTTATGAAAGTGTCTCATCATAATATTATTGATTATGGAGTTTATTTTGATATCGTAAGATGAATTTTTGAAATGTAGAGATAAAATGTGTTCCCATAATATGATTTTTAATATGACCAACTCTTTTGCAAGGTGGAAATGGCATCAAATGTTGGGATAGACTTCAAAAAATATTTTTGCACGGTAGAATGACTTTGTTTTGAAACCCAAACTTGTTGAAAATGAAAAAAAAACACTGTGCTATATGAAATCTGCCAAAAGTGACAAAATGACATCTCAAAATTTGAAAACCAATAAAATGACCAAACAATACCTTGTAGTTAGGACTGGTTATTAGGGTTTTCAAGGAGGTCAACTACAAATGGACAAGGTAGTTCAAATTCCTACAAACTTGATCATGTTTTGAATTCGAATACTATTATAAACTATTCAATCGATCTTATTTCCAACCTTTATGCCATCAACATGATTATGAATCTCTGCATTTTGAACAAGTTTGTGTTGCACCACTCTTGTTGCAAGATGCCCCTGTTGTTGCTTAGCATTAATAGTATCAATTATTCTTTACAAAAAGTTAACGATTTCTTGGAAATTTTTGTAAATTCAAGGAATATCCATCCATAGCCAGATGCAAGTGGTATGCAAATGGCAAGTGAAGAATCATAACATGCATGTACAAGTGGATATGACTCCATTTTATTTTAAAGAGGGAATAAGATTTCTTGTTCTTGTAATCTTTGCTATTGTATTTACACCTTTTAGATGTCTCTTGCAATGCACATAGATTTTATCATTGCCTTTGTATTGGTTACCAACATCTCACTTTCAAGATTAAGATCATCAATTTCTCTTGTTTCATGTCATTGCTCAAACCCAAAATCTTCAATAATTTCTTAGTCCATCTCATGAATTAGTTCTCCTCATCAATCAAAACATTCTCAAGGATAATATTCAGGTGTGTTCGAGATGGATTAGGGGAAATCCCTAATCATAATTATAGTTAAATATGTAGAGAGGTACATTACTATCTAACATCAAAATTAATCATTGGCTAGCTAGATCTTCAAGTGATAGAATATGCTTTTCTTCTATCATACTAGAACCTCATGAATTTTATCCCTTAATGATATTATGACATTGACCAATGATCTTTGTGAAGACTCCAAGGGATAGCCCATTATTCACACATATCACATAGAAGAGTTTCTCTATCTCTTTGTTTAGACCAATATTAAATAATTCTCAAACAAACTTACATTTGGAATAGAAGCAATTTTCCCTCAATTCACCTTTATAGCTTGAAAAAAATTTCCATGAAATAATTCCCAATAAAAGAATGAAGCTGAGTAAAATGAGATGTTAAGCTTACCTGTAATAGCTTATGTTGTTGGGTATATAAAATATTTGAATACAACTAAGGAGGATTTGCCAATAGTCAATAATGTAAACCAACATATTTTGAGGAACCTTATTTATATTACCTTTGTCTTTTTGAATTTGAAGATTGAGATCACATTTCTCCAAATATAACATTGAATGATTTTCACTAGGCCTTGTCTATTGGGCTATAGATTCAGTGTCTTATTCTAAAAAAAATTATCATCCATGTCTTCGATATACCTCTAATTTCCTATGGAAGTGCAATTGGAGGTATTGTTGTGAAATGCAAAATTTCATGAGAACACCATATAATTGTCTATTCAACCACAAATCTATTCTAAATATTTGTTAGATTTTAATTTTGAAATTTTTAGTAGTGATTTATGTTATATTTTATGAGTTTTTTTTTACTTATATGCCATGTTTTATGATTTTAGGCTGATATGAGAACATGATAGTTTAGGCATGGCCATATGATGGAGACTATGTAAGTAGTTGGTTAGGTTAAGTCAGATGGCTAGATGTGATGCCATATGATATTCATATGATGAGAGCCCTAGAAGAGAGGTGGGATTCAGATACTTATACCTTTTGGCTCCCTAGGGAGATGACTATTACACTTGAGGATATATGGAGGATTTTGAGACTCCTTATGGATGGCACATGTGTGACTTTATGGTGTGGCTATGGGAATGCATAGCTAAGAGATGCCCATCATTATATGAATGGGCATGCTAAGGGTGCCCAATATTTTTCCATTGATATAATTATTTTATTATCTAAGATCTTACTATCAAATATTTTGCATGTGTGGAAATGTTTTTGTTACTATAATCATTTATTATTGTTGTGGTGATAATGTATCAATTTCATATATGATGCATCACTTTTTTCAAGATATAGAGGAGCACGATACCATGTAATCTTGGGATTGGATGATGTTGGCTCACCTATACAAGGTCTTGCATAGGTTCATATATGAGGGTTTTGGTGATGGATTGAGCTCAACCACATTATTACATTGATGAGCATATGAACATATTTTTTTGATACAACTTGTATGCATAGCTCATGGTGGCTGGGCACATATGCAAATGTTTGTATAGATATGGATTAGTATTTTACATGTTCTTTAGATTGATATTATGGAGTGTTTCTAGATTATTGACTAGCTATCAACAAATTCTGTTATTTAGAGACCTTATAGAAGGTTTTGAGGATGGCATGAGGATGGATTGCACTTGCATGATATTCATGTGATTTGTTTTTTTCATGATCATTGGGCATATGTTTATGATTAGTTTCAATTTGAGTGCATCACATGCCAACTTGGCACTAGACAAGATTTTCCCCCTACACCAATTATATGGAGCCACTCTATTATAGCTCTGAAGCATGATGGTGACATAGGCTAACTTAGTGTAACTAATCTAGTACCGATTCCTTTGATTGAGGTCAAAGATGATGTTGGGTGTCCTCCAGTGTATACACAATGGTGGATGGCACATCGTTGGCTTATCTTATTTCCTATTGTGGTAGAGGATTCCCCCAAGGCGTAGGGTGGAGGAGGAGATATATGTGGAGTAGTAGGTTGTTGGGCCTCGTGTTCCTCATATGGCCATGAGTGTGTATATATACATTTTAAAAATATTTTCATCATTATTAGTTATTTTGATATATTTTTCATTGATATCATGTATTGTTGTTTATATAGGGGATGATGATTATTGGACAACCATCATAGAGGTTGCACTTCAAGTTTTGACTAGACATGTGTCAAGTGAGATAGTTCTTAGTTGTTTAGTTAAGCATGTCATAGGAATAAATGGTGAGATTTCCCCCTTGTTTGATCGAGAAATGATAGCCATCCCTACATATGTAGTAGCTTTAATTGAGTGGGATGGTTTTAGAGTAAGCATGATGCAATCAAAGTTGAGCCAAACATACAAGGAATAAAATGGCCCCTTCAGCTTTAGTTGCATATTTGAGATTATTAATTGAGTATTTTAAGTTTTAGTGTTAGTATGTTACTTTATAGGCATGATTAGTTATCTATGAGGATTGAGAGAGGAGGAGTTAGTTCCAATTACGATCTTGATAATATGATAGTTGGGATTCTTATTCATGATCAACCTATTGATTAAGAGGGATGTCGATATTAATGTTGATGTAATTGGCTAGGAGTTAATTATTGAGTAAATTTATATATCTTGTACTTGTTTTAAACATTTGATTTATATATATAATTTTTAGTATATTACGTTTAAATGGCTATTTTCATATGTCGTAAGAGTTGGTGTAATGGAAAATTGTAATTATGTGATTGCATTAATACTTAATACCTTGATTTATTTTTTTACAATTTTGTATACAAAATAAATATAGTATTTAATTTGTGATGTGTATAATCAAAATAAATGAGAATGAAAGAATGAGCTAACCACCTTGATAAAAAATATAAACTGTGCATCATACTGATTGTTATTTATAACTCCCTTTTGATACTGAATCTTTGGCTCTGTATTCTTAGAGATATTTACACCTACATTGGTGACCTATGATACTTTTGGTTGGTATCATTGATGATCTTATCATTTATATGAAGTATGTATTACATGTTCATATATCTAATCCGAATCTTGGAACTTTTACTTTGATACCGATTTCTATGTAAGACAAGCTATAACTTTATCATGAATCATAGTGTCCTTCATGCTTGTTTTATTGATTTTTAATGTTAACAAACCACCCTCAAAATTATTTAAATATAAGATTTTATTATGTTTACTTAGTATTACATTCATTTTTTAACCATGGTTGTTCCAAGAAATCAATTCCTTTTGGAATGGTACATTGCATAATTAATAGTGTATTCACTATCTTGAGTCCCAAAGTGATTGGTAAAACAATATGTCCCATATTGGATCCTTGTGTAAACTTTAAATCTTGCTTAATGTATCCCACACTTTGAATAAATTTTATTATGCATGTATTATTTTCTTGAATTTTATCTACAATTATATTTTCTCTATATTTGTTGTTAATAATAAATTGAATGACCACTAGTTCCTTCTCATGAATATTCTAGGATAGCTTGGTGTTTTCAGAAGATGTATGAGAAGATGCTGAAGTTTATTTTTTTTGTCTTTTTCTCCACTTTCCCAAATGTAATAATACCTTTATTTTCAAGTTGACTAATCTTTTCTTGTAATGCATAACAATCATTATCTCGATGTCCATTAATACCATGATGAGTACAAAATGGCTTGCATTTTACATACTAAAGATGATGAAGAAGATTATAGTAATTAGGAGGAAGAGTGATTATCTTTTTATCCAGAATTTTTTATTTGTTATCATGTGTTCAATCTCTTAAACTATCAAATTTAATTGGTTTCCTCTTATTTAAAGTAGATTTATTCACATTAAATGGTTGTTGACCCCCAAAATTGGCTATGTCCAAGACTAATTGATGTAGGTAGTCTAGAAGGCATGATTGTTATTAACCTTATTCACCTAGTTACCTAGATTATTAAGGGATATATCAACCATCAACACTTTATTTGAGTTTTATAATCCTCCTCACTTCTTGATGTCAATGAACTTAAAACACATGATTACACCTATCCTCTTAGCTTCAAAACATAAAGAATATTCAATTAGGCTTCTTATAGGTCTGCAACCCCTTATAAAGAATATTCACTTAACCAATTATTTAAATATTGTCACATATCTCCTTACACCTAATTTTAATGGATACAAACCAAGTACTAGTCATATAACTCCTCTCTTATTGAAAATAAAAGATTCAACAAAACATGGTTTTGACCTTGTTGATAAGACCACAAACTATGTTTTAGTCTTATCTCTATCTCTCTCTAATGATACTAAAAATTTTAAATAATTTTTAACTAATCATATGCATCATTACACACCTATCCAAAAAGTTTCAAACCTTTCTGAGACTTGAAACCTCATGAAAATGAAAGAGTTATCAACACTCTTCATCCAAGATCTCTCCTAGAGCTCATTACCACATCCATGGGTACTTAAACATTTGAACACCGAGAATAAACAAAGAGTCATTATATTATATTTCCATATAAAATACAATGAAGAGCCCTTGATTAAGTAGGTAAGGCAAAATAAGAAGCTAGCCTAAGCAATGTGGGATAAATCCATGACATATGAAACTAGGAAAATGATGAAAAACCTATATAGAACCTAGAAAGCATGATATATATAATCTAACACCCCCCTCAAGTAAATATAAGGTATAATAATAGAGGATGCAATGTGAAGCCATATGTCCTTATGGACGCCAATCTATCTTTCGAGAGTACATGGATGTCGAGTCGTTGTAATTGCTAAGTTAAAGTAAGAATGGTGTTGAATATGAGGATCACTGAATATGAACACTACACTCTAGAATACTAGGTAGAATGATGAACCTAAAGAAGCATTGATTGAACACACCCCAAAAATATGGTGATAAGTGAGCACAAAGACTAGTGGGGCTACCATAATGGTGTCATTGGTGGGATACCACACTGGTGTCATTATAAGAATAACCATAAAGGCCATGAATACAAGTAAAAAATCCTCATATGGTTTCCAAAAAATAAAATACCTGAATAAGATACCCATGTACAAAGGAGGAATCCATAAAACACTAAAAAAAGTGCAACATATACATATAAATCTCATAAAGTGGAGAAAAGAGAGAAAACCCATAGGAAAAACTTCCCCCAAAAGAGAGAAAATAAGAAGAGAGATACAAAGTCCCCCAAAAATGATGTTTAAGTAGTTCACATTCCAAGTACTTGAAAGTCAAAAAAGATCTCAATTTACACGAGTGGTCTAAATCCACTATTCGATCACAAAAATAAATGACATTGGGCTTCACCAGAATAGATTCAATCAAGAAGGTTGTTAGTGGTGATGAAAGTACAAAAAAGTACTGTGTTTAAGGAGCACTCAACACCTAAAAAGTATAATCTACACCACACCCCGTCCCCCCTGCCCCCCCAATACTGCTGACTAGGTGGAGTGATGATAAAAAATCTAGATGTACACCCCCCATAATGGTTGGAGTGGATGAAAAAGGTTTGTATGAGTGCTTTGATACACTAATCAAACACTGAATAAGATGACATTGTATACACTAGAATAGCTCCATATCACATTGAAAGAGACTATCAACCTATCAAAGAAGATAAGATGATATTGGGATTCATAGAATAACTACACTTAAGGATGTGGGAGATTGTCAACTATAAAAAATGTGGTGTTAAAAATACATACAAGATCTCTCAAAGAGGATGGCTTTGGTGGTGATAGAAGATACAAACAACTGAAGAAGTGAAAAGGTGCCCAAAATAGAGAAAATAAATACATGAAAGTAAACAAGGATGAATCAACAAACACCCCATGGCACTTTATAAATCAATGCAAGTACAACATAACCCATACATAAAAAAATCATGAAATGGAAACAAGGAAGACATTGGGCTTCAATAGAATAGCTCCAAATAAGGAGACTGTTGACCTATCAAAAAATCCATCACAAATCATGAGAGATGCTCTAAAAACAAGGAAGCAAAAAGGTGTCTCCATAGAAGAAAGTAAGGATCTAAGAAAGGGTAATTGATAGAGACATGACACGAACTACACATGTGTCAAAGTACCAATGCACAAAATAGAATAGAGCATGTTGTGGGTTGATGGAAGAGTGTGGAAAATGGAAAAAAAAGACATCATGTATGCAAAGAAACACTCAAAATGACCAGCTACCAAAAAATGACAATCTATAAATCACATACAAAGGGCCATCAAACTCAATTAAAAATGTGTCTGAGATAATGCAAAGTGAAATTACGATATAAGCGGTATAATGTGGGCCAAGAAAGAGAAATGTGGGACAAATCTCATGTCAATAGGCTATTGGTCATAGCAAAAAACACAAAAAAATGAGAAATCAAAAGCAAATAAGGAAAAATAAATTTGTTTGCTTGTGAGGGGGTTTGGCCACTTGCCAAATTGGGCCTTACCCTTTGGTCTTTAACTAATGAGATTGAAAAATATGAATAAATAAAAAATTATAATATTCTCTCCATATAATGCCCTTTACAATATTTTTTTAATAAAAAAACAATAAAAAAAGGTGCCCCACTAAGTAAGGATCACTTTGTGAAAAACATAAAGGGCGCCCAGTGGATTAAATCACCCGAATAAATGTTTACCACTACTAAAAGACACTAATACCCTCCTAGTCATAAATCACCCACCAATAAAGTAAATCTCTACTTTATAAAGGCAAAATTCCCATCACTTATAAAATGGCTACTAATGATGTCCCCCCACACATAAAAATATAACCCCACTTAAAATATCCCTCGCCACTCATAAATGTCCCCCACCAAATGATTGTCCACCCACTTAAAAGCCTTTTAACAAAACTTTACAATTTAATAATGTTTGAACGACCTAAATCAAGTGGGTATTTTAAAATAACATTCAAACCTTGAAAATGGGCCAACCCACTCATGAAAAGCAAACCACCATGAATTTGTTTTGGTGGGTTTTAATGTTGTTTTACTAAAAAAATAGGCCTACTTAGAATGACATTGGGATATCAGAGCCTCCTTCAAGATGAAATTACTCAACACAAGCCATACTCTTCTTGGAAAGGGTTTGTGGATATTTTTTATGCAGATTTTTTGGCAAAATTTTTCATTTATTTGCAATATCTGATCCTTTCCCATGTATTTGTTGGGTTTTAGATTGACATGCACGACAAATGTAACCCCTAGTTATTCTCAACATATGCTTTGTTTATTTTCATGGTTCATGATAAAAAGCATGTCAAAGGGATATTCCATTTTTGGTGTGCCTTTTCTTTGGAATGGTTTAAGCTTAGGTTGACTTGAGTTTGCATTCTGCCTTGGCTGTATGGGTTTGAAAGATCTATGTGTGGTTTGTAATTTTTTTAGATTTTACATCAGTTCATCCTTGATCTAATCTACTTTTATTATTGTAGCTTTGCATTACCTTCACTTGATTTCCCAAAGATCAAATCTGCATCATATCCGTATTAAGTCTACCTCATTGCTCCTTGTTGTGCATACCAGCTAGTGTTATTCCTGTCACCAGTTAGCGACATTACATTATTCTACTCTCCTAGAAAATCTATCTGCTCTGATACCATGAAAGTGTTATCAACACTCTTCATCCAAGATCTCTCCAAGATCTCATTACCATAGCCATGAGTAATTCAACATTTGAACACCAAGAATAAACCAAGGTTTATTATATTACATTACCATATCAAATAAAATGGAGAGCCCTTACTTAAGTAGGCAAGGAAAAACAAGAAGCTAGCCTAACTAAGCAATGTGGAATAAATACACAAAGGACAAAACTAAGAAAAAGATGAAAAACCTAGCTAGAACCTAGCAAGCATGAGAAATATACTCTAACAAAAAATTAAAATTCTATATTTAAGCCATGTTTTAGGCCTAATTCTAGGTCTACAACCACTCAGTCACATATAAATGTTCTCATAATAATATTTAATAATTTAAACCCTTTTTTATCCTCTTGAATATACTATTTATCCTTTACTTACCAGTTTTCAAATGATTTAGATCAATAGTTTGGGAGATACATAAATTTCTAGTCATCAAACCTTATTTTTCCTTGACAATCTACATGTATGTTCTATATAGTCAACCATAATATTGAATTTAAGAACTCTAAAAATCATAAAGCTTATATCCTTTGATAACAACCTCAAGGCATCTATCTAAACTTTTTTGGTAACTTTTGATGGTTTGTTCCCTCAAAATCCCACTTTTAGTCTCTTAAAACTTGATTTTGGGTTTACAGGTTTGTAACCAACCTGAGAGCCCAATTTAAAAAATAATGATAAGATTGAAAAATGGTTATAACACTTATATCAACACCCTAATATATATATATATATATATATATATATATATATATATATATATATATATATATATATATATATATATATATATATATATATCCCACTCTACCAATTGAAAAATTCACATTAACAATCATGAAATGATGAAACACTATCTTTTCTTGGTTGTAAATTTTGTGTTTGGATTGTAGATCCATGTTTCAGACTTCTATAGTTTAGGAAACAACATGAGGATAAAAAATAGTAATCCAAGAACAAGTGTAACATGTTTTTACATACTCAAAGAGTCTAAATTCATAATAAAATCATAATATGAGCTTTATTTCACTAGTTTTTTACATTTGACATACATAGACCCCTATTTATTACTTAGAATTACATCTTCAACAACCTTTAATTAAACTTTTCTCCTTGTTTTTATACATTATTTGGATCCTTTCCTTGTGGTATAAATTTTTATCACTAGTAATAACTAGTCTAAACTCATATTTTTCTTTATTTAGTTCCCAAGAATCTCTCAACAATTATAACTCAACTTAGAACATGCTAAGTTTGCCCTTCCTCCTACATTAGACTAACCTAAATGGAGTTTATGAAAATTATAGATTAAGTGGAGGATTAAAACACTTAGGATATTATATTAGATCTTATATACTCCTTACCATAGGACTGATTCTCTTGAAATGTACTAAAAACCTTACAAACTATTAGTAGCAAATTCAAATTTTTGAAATGCTCATTTTTACAGGAAAGCTATAAACCCCTTTGAATGGATTACAAATGAAAAATGAAACCTGATATGGATTTTTATTGATTACTTAAGACCATATAATAATCCATAAGACCCAAAACAAACAAAATTAAGATATTTAAAATTATTTGTCTTGCATCATACTCCCCATGTGGGAATAATTGAGTCCTAACTCAAATATAATTTGCTAAGTTTCTTCCTTGAATTCTAATTTTTATTTCTCTTATCATATAATTTTTATCCTATATTAATCTTCTCATTATTATTATTCACCTCATAATCTCTCATGTTTTTTATAGTACATGATTTGCATCTGCTTACCTTGTTCAAAATCTCCTTGCATGGTTATAGTATTTTCTTCTTCTTCAACACTTATTTCCTCTAGTCTTTATTCAAGATCATAAACATATTTTGTATCTACCATGTGTAAAAACTGAAATGGATAAACCATGTTTGCATCTCAATAACTTGTCTCTCATGATCTATCTTGGTATGTATGACTATTTTTCTCTCCATAACAACTTCTCTTGGATAAAATAGTCTATCCATGGGTTCTTATCCATGTTGATTGTGTGTAGATAATCATTATAGAGTTATTTGAAATCATACTTTTCCTCATATAGTTATTTGGATAATTCAGCTCTCTAATTATTTCCAAATTCCTTTAGAAACAAGTAGTGCCCCCATCTATTCAATGTTTTTACTATTAAACAATATTCTTGAGCATATACTGAATGATCCTTATTAGCCTCATTAAAATCCTTATTGTAACAAATAAATAGTCTTCCTCCTTGGCTAAAAATAGCCTCAATGGTTTGTTCACTATCATCTTCATCAACCTTGTCTTGGCTGACCTTCAAATCATCTTTCTTAGGAATTAGAATCGTTGTATCATCACATGGTTTTGTGTTCTCTCCAAATATCCTCTTACCTACTGGCTCTTATCCTTGTCATTTATTCTCTTCATTTCTCTTTCATTATTTCCTTTTTAGATGTTCTAATGGTTCCTATCTTTCCTTTAAAGTTGATATATTTCCCTCTTAACCTCTTATTTTCTTCTCATGATGACATTCCACTTCCTTGTGGATTATTTTATCCCTTTAAACTTTTAACTTATTAATTAAATTAGGTTCATAATGGCATATGGAAATATTACCTTGCCTTTGTTTACTTGGCTCATCTTCTTGTGGCCTCTTTCCTTGTCTTGCCTTCCTTGGATCTTCATTATTTGTCATATCCAATTATGTTTGGATGTCATCTTCACTTGGACTTATTTTTGACTGATGTTATCCTCCTCCAAAATTATTTCCTCTTTCAAGTTGTCCTCTTCATGAGGAATATGCTTATCCTTCTCTTTATCTTTATCTATCATGAGATCTTATGCTCATCTTCCTCCTTCTCCATATGTCAATAGAGTGTCTCTTGAAAATTCGTTGCCATACCTTCAGAATCAACAAACTTAGTGCATATCAAATCATATTCACAAGACATAATAGTCTCTTCAAGAATCTCATTCTCTTCTATATTTCTTATTCTTCTTGAGTGCTCCTCAAGTTTATTCCGAGATTCTCTTGGCATTTTTTCCATTTTACTAAGCTCATCCTCATGCTTCCATGGTATACCCTACTATGGTGACCTCTTCTTTTCTATTATTTAATCAACTATGTATTCTTGATTCCTTTGCCTTAATGTTGGCTTGAAATCTCCTTTATCTCTTCTTAGATATAATTAAAGTTATTTATCTTCTCTTGAGCCCTAAGCTATCCATACCTTCCTTTTCATATCCATGCATGGTTTATTCATGGAATTAGATCCAAATCTACTCATACTTGCTTATTTTTGTGTAGAGACATGTTCATTTTATGATACTTTCCTTGCAACCTATTTATAATGTTTTTGTATTCCTTTTTCATGCTTGATTGCTTCATGACTTTTATCAAATCTAAATTTTGACTTCCTCTTTAAGTTATGTACCTATTTTTTATTTGGATTTTCATCATGAGTAAATGTTTATCCTCTAGTGTCTTGAGATGATTTATTTGGCCTTGAACTCATCATTGAGTCCTTTGTGAGGTTCTCTTTTGTGTTCTTCTCTTGTCTTGGACCTACTTGAACTATCTAGCCTTTGAGATTGAAAATCTCTATCACCTTTTCCTCCTTGTACTTATATTCTTGGTTAAAAATCACTCTTTGATAGTATTATTTATGCTTCACATCAATAAAATAGTTTTCAAGGTCTATTATCACCTTTTCCTTCTTAACATTATCAAAATTTAAGTCCTCAAATTGAACCTTTTCTTTATCACCCTCCATACCTATAATCAAACACTCATTAAAGTTAAGATATTGAGGTCAATTTGAATATTTAAAGTTCTATTGAAATGGTATTCTTTTCTTCATGATTTGTGTCCTTGAAGACACCTTCTTGTGCACTTCCTCTCCTTCAATTCATATTTCTTCCAAAGCATCATAGGATTCTTCATCATCTTCAAATTCTTCATGTGCATCATGGAATGCTTCAATCTCAACATTATCTACAATATTTTATTGAGCATCATGCCATACCTATTTTTCATCTTGTTTGTCCTCAACCATAATAAATTCTTTGAATTCCCCATTGGATTATTTCTCTAAGATATTTATCATCTTTTTCATGCCTCTAAATTCTTGTTGTGTCTTTATTCTTTCCAAAATTTGCTTGAGTGGCCACTTGACCACCTTCTTGATGCATATACCTTGTTCTGATGGATCCCATTCTTCCAAACATTACTTCAAATGAGTTAAGGCCTTCTTCAGCTCATCTGTTTATTTTTACATATCTACTTCTTTTCTCACATTGTTACATTTTTGCATTGGAATCTTATTATTTATCAACCCTTCTATTGTTTTATTCTTTTTTTTTACCTCTTTCTATGCCTTGATATGCCTCTTGTCTAGTCTTAAGGCCTGCAAATAACTTATTGATACAATACACTTCATAAATAAGATGCAAAAAAAAAACATATATACTTACATATGTAAATCATCCTCTTGAGCCTTAATGTGCTCTTCTCTTCATTTTCTCAAGCCTCAATGGGTTAAATGACTTCTTTCTTGTCTTATCTTGCTATTTCTCAAGGTTTCAAGAACATATATCAATTATTTCTTACTCAAAAAGGTCCTCACCCAAGTATTTTTCACCCTGGTCTATTTACATCCTTAGATCCTCACCTAGGTCTATTTCAACCTAGTATCTTGATCTTTTCCTCTAACTTCAAAGAGATATCAAATTTATTAACCTACTATAAGATTTTGTATATATCTTTAAGCTTTAGTGAGCTTCTTCCTACATCCACGTCTCTATGGATAAAATTATTTCACTTATTCTTTAGCCTGTAATTATGTAAAATTGTTATTACCTATGTTCTCCCTATATTTAATCACTTTCTCTCTCCCCAAGAGCTTTTACTAAGCTCTGATACCACTATGATGCAAGTACTCTAGGAGGATTATTTATTTAGGCTTGTTATTAACCTTATTCACCCTATTACCTAACTTATTAAGGGATATATAAACCTTAAACACATGATTTGAGGTTTCAAATCCTCCTTATAACTTGTTGATGTCAATGAACTTACAACACATGATTACACCTGTCCTCTTAGCTTCAAAATAGAAAGAATCTTCAATCAAGATTCTAGGCTTCTTATTTAGGTCTGTAACCTTTTCTAAGGAATCTTCACTTAACCAGTGATTAAAATATTATAAAATACCTTATTACACATTATTTTAATTGGTACAACCTAAGGACCAATCATATAACTCCACTCTTATTGAGAATGCAAGATTCAACAAAATAGGGTTTTGACCTTCTTGATTGTAACATGTGTTTTGGTCTTATCTCTCACTCTATAATGCTATTAAAACTTTGAAATCAATTTTAAAATATCATATGAATCATAAAAAACACTTCCAATAATTTTCAAAACTTTATGAGACTTGAAACCTCATGAAAATTAAGATTATGTAGTTAAGCCCTATTTTAGGCCTAATTATGGGTCTGGAATCACTCATTCACTTATAATTATTCTCAAAAGAATCTAAGAATTGATTTTTTTTATATCCTCTTTAATACACTCTCTATCCTCTACCTACCATTTTTCAAAGGATTTGAATTAATATTTTTGGAGATAAATAAGTTTCCATACCCCAAACCCTGTTTTCCCTTGACAACCTATACGTCTATTATACATAGTCAACCATAATATTGATTTGAATAATTATAAAACTCATAAAACCACTTAAAATATTTTATAATAACCTTAATAAATGTATATACACATTTTTGGAAACTTTTGATGGTTCTTTCTCTCAAAATCCCACTTTTAATCTCTTAAACCTTGATTTATGGTTTATAGGTCTTAACCAACCCGAGAGCTCATTTTTAAATAATTTTTTAAATTGGATTATTTAAAAATGTTTATAAAACTTATATCAATATACTCACATATATCTAATACTCTTCCAATTGACAAATTCAGATGAACAATCAAGAAATGATGAAATACTACCTTTTCTTGGCTGGAAATTCTATGTTTGGATGTAAAACCCTACTCTAGACTTTTATAGTTTAAGAAACAACACAAAGACATAAAATAATGATAAAATAATAAGTGTAACATGTGTTTAAATAATCAAAGAGTATAAATTCACAATAAAATTACAATATGATCTCTATTTCACTAGCCTTTTACATTTGACATACACAGACCCTTGTTTATTACTCAGATCTACATCTTCAACAACCCTTAATTAAAATTTTATACTTATTTGTATACATTATTTATCTCATTTAATTGTGTTAAAAATGCTTGTCACTATTAAAAAATATTAAAAACTTATTTTTTCTCGATTTAGTTCCTAAGAATCTCTCAATAGTTATAACTCAACTTAAAACATGCTAAGTTTTCCCTTCCTCCTATGCAGGACTAACCTTAGATTAAATGGAGGATTAAACACTCAATAAATTATATTAGACCTTATATAATCCTTTCCATAGGACCAATACTCTTAAAATTTACCAAAAACATTACAAACTATTAGTAGCAAATTCAAATTTGTGAAATGCTCATTTTGGATAGAAATATAGAAACCCCTCCAAATGGATTAAAAATGAAAAAATAATCATGATAGGGATTTTTTTTTGAATACTTAATACCATATAAGAATATTGAAGACCCAAAACAAATATAATTAACATATTTACAATGATTTTCTTGCATCATTAATCTGTAAAAGTGCATAACATGTGAGATCATCACTAATACCTAAGGAGTGGTGCATATAATACAAACCTATAACTAGTGTGTATTCCTAGGATAGAATGAAAATGAGACAAACACATATTTACATAATTTTTATGATGTGTTAAACATGATAAAACAATAGGATCCAAAAAATTAGCTCATGGACCCAAGAACCATAGCAAAAATTTTGTTGGCAAATGGTTTGTGGATGATGAAAGATATTTATAGTGAGTTATGAAGAAACAATGGTGGATGGTGGGGTATTTGGACTCAAGACAAAATGTAATTAAAATAATGATATGGTGTAAAATTCATGAGTAGCTATTAGTTTCAAGTTACATTTGGCCCACTGAAATAGGCATAGGGGTTTCAGTTGAGTTTTCAAGCCGAGGGAATTATGAGAGAGAGATATAGGAAGAGGAAAAGATGGATCATAGTAGATAAGATCAAAGAGGAGGTTAGTTAAGAGACTACCTATTTGAGTGGAACCAAATCAAATACTAGAATCTTAGGAGGAACACTATTAAAAATAAGCCTGAGGGCATGACACTGTAATCATATAGCTTGTAAAGTATAAATTATGATGTAATACTAGAGCTGGTAAATAAATTTTCATTTAATGAGGGAGTGAGCATAATTGATCCCAAGATTAAAATGTATAACTATGTTTTATTTCATTTTTAATATTTATCCTTTCCTAAATGTCCCCATTAGAGGCTTAGATTTTAGACATATATACATGGGACCCTTGCTCCTTTGACTCTATTCCTCGGTCCAACCATCATTATACACAACCAACCCCAGCCTAACCCTACCCATTTATATTTATTCCTTGGGTGAGCATGCAAGGACATATTATTTTCATGATATGATAACATTATGGTAGTGTCACAGAGTGTGAATAGGGTATTGTGCTCTTGGATTGACTAGATGTGCAAATTTTTAATTATGTTATCGAAATAGGATGCATCTTATTACTATAGATATTGGGTGAGGTTTTTTAGATGAAAATGCAAATTTTTGCCTAATACTCCTCATGAAAGTGAGTTAAGTGGAAGGTTAATGGTGTGAAGAATCTGAATCAAGAAGTAGTGAAGAGACACATCAACATGGAAATAAGTAGTGGTCATGATCTCAAAAGGCATAGGTATAATGGAAATTGGTAGAGGGTAATGGCCAAAGCAGATCTTAGAGATAGGAGAGATTTAGAATCTAGACATGTCATGAAGAACCAAAGTGAACAAGAAATTCATGAGGAAGGATCTCACACTAAGGTATTATGCTCTAGTGATTAGGAAATGAATGTCAACAAAAAATAATAGAACTTTGAAGAAGAGGTCAAGAGATCCTAAGATGGGGATTGATATAAATAAGCTACCATGTAAATTATAAGATCCCCTTGTCCTGATAAGCATGCTCAAGCACATCATTTTGAGTCATAGAAAGAGTATTGAGACACTACATAGATAGGTGACATAGTAGGACTCACCACATGGGCACAAGAAAAGGCCTCATTAGAGAAGATAACGACGTATCCACTATTCATTATAATGGATATGTAGTTGACACATCAAGCATATACCATGAAATTTGGTATTCTATCTATGGGAGGGGATGAAGGCCCTAACAAGAGTGGTTCTATTATGAGTGGATTGTTAAAAGTTGGTAGATCATCAGTATCCTAACATGCACGCCAAATAGCCACAAGGGTTATTACACAACCACTTATGATAGCTAGTTGAGCAATCCCACTAGCTTGGGGATGATAAGGTTTAGGTGCACCTTCAAGTGGTGTGTTAGTAATGCCAACCTCATAGGAACTAGTTATGCCATGCCCATCCCTTAGATATACTTAGGGATGACCCCAAACTTAATCGAGTATTATGGAGTTGAAAGCATGACAATATATGTACATAAATATGAGCTCATTTAGTGAGCAAAGGAATTACCTAACTTGAGAAGAGAGTAGTTCAATTTTACACCATATTATTGGACTGAGTGAAAACCTAGTATATGAATTTATACCTCACACAAACCATTGTGTATTATGTTTTCTTGAAGGACACATTCTTAAAATAATTCAACATCTCAAAATTTGAGCAGAAGAGCATTGTTGTGCTCAAGGAGATTAAGTAAGAACCAATTGAGAGAATTAGCAAATATGATGTTAGGTTTAAAACCCTGATATATAAGTTATTTTATGTTCTTCATCCCATGTAACATACTTAATGTTTTTTTGGGGATTGATTAAACCAATTTGGCATGGCCATGCAATATAGACATTTATTGAGCCACATGAAGCTTTGAAGGTTGCACTTCAAGTAGAGATTATTAGTACTAAGGATACATGAGTCAGACTAGATATAGAGGCTTATTTTATGCTGATGGAGTTGTTGTAAATCCTAGTCAATCAAGCACACAATATATGCCCTAATTTGGTGTGGCATTGACTACAAGGTGGAAGGGAATAACCAATTTTTTTGTAGAGCTGATGTCCCTTCTATGGCATGGGGATATGGTCCCAATGCTGAAGAGACTTATATGGATTAGAGTGATCATGAGTAGACACAATTTTTTTATGTTCATGACTTAATGCAATAACACTAGATAGATGCCAACCAAGGTACAATCTATGATCATGAGTTACTTGTTGATGCTCAAATTAATGATTGGTCTATCTATGAGACACATTGATGGATATTAGGGATAAGGCTAAAATTTTCATGGTGGGTGCCTTGTGTAAAATGGTAAGTCACTTATTGCAACATTCATCTCACATCCTAACCATAGCCAATAAAACCAAAGATTAGCCCCTTATGATTCTATACAATGCTAACATCAATATCTTAGATGTCATGTTTAGTGATAAATTTGAGGCGATCAAGATAATAAAGGAATATAAATACCCTAAATTATTAGGAAGGTTATGACATTAAATGAATAATGTGGATCTATGCTTTAACAAAAAATACATGAGCTTCTAGAATAGAAGTGAGTACATGTTGATTCTATTCACTACTAGTTAGGGGACCGCACATATTGATCTTGTAGCTACCATAGATGGCCACCAAACTAGCCCAAATGTAATTAAGGAGAATTTAAGTTTAAATAGGGAGGATAACTAGGTTGGAAAAACTCATAAGTGTGAACTACTCCCTCAAATCAAGTTGGAGACCGATGGGTGTAGGAACCCTACGAGGCTAACTAGTGGAGATGTGGGGTATATAATTAAACTCCTTATTTGATCCTAGATGAAATGATCCATGTATATAATACACCCATATCTATCAAAATATATCCAAATTGTGTGGCATGTTATGGTATAATAGGATGAGGTCTACATATTTCACCAATTCACCCCTAGCACCAGTGATTTAGAGCCTATGTGCGATGATAGGACCAACAATTATTATGTGCACTATGAAAAAACCTCTATAGTATGATTAGATGGGATGGAATCATCAAGAAACTAGGGTGTGGATGTCATGAACACTATGCTCTTATAATGGTAAGAAGGCACCCCTCCCTTAAACCTAGATCTACTCCTCATGTCCCATGAATGAGACTTGTTAGTCCTCGGGATGACTAGAGGATGGATCACATGATAATAATAAAATATCCCCATGTGATCATTTCCTTAGGTACCAAATTAGGCTTAAGAGGTAATAATTCATTTGTATCCATGGTTTAATAAGGTTATCTTAGCCATTTTCTATCAATTTTTGCTCGGTAGAGTATGATAGGATCTTTGAGCCATAGTTGCATGTGGGTGGTAATAAGATGTGCTCATATCATATTACCCATCCAAGTGAGTCGAGTAGGGGATTCCTTTAAAAATTAATAACCACCTATTGTCTAAGTATCTATAGTGAGGTTGGGAGTGATATAAAATAAAAAAAACACATTATTGTGCCACTAAAAGGAGTCACTTTGCATAGGCATATGAAAGGAGGAATTCAAAGAAGCCTTGCACTAGAGGACTAGGCACATATTATAGTGAGGGCTACGATATGGTCCTAAGAAAATTATAAGTATGTCATTTATAAGAAAATGTTATGGGAATAAAATAAGTGTATTGGAGGATCCAATGAGAAACAATGCGCACAAAAAATAATAACAACATAGGAAAATTTAGCATGTGACCAAGTTAACAGTAGGAAATGAAGAGGTAAGTGCATATAAAATGAAAAATAGCCAGTTGGCAGTCTAGGCAAAGTGAAGGAAGGTAGTGAATGGAAAAATTACAAGAAAGGATAGTATATCTTAAGCCTAACTCACATTAATTATTTTTAGAGCTTAACAATATGGGAAGTGACTCAACCAAGAAAAAATAAGCATGGGAAAGATTGAGGCATGTAGAAGATATGTCACTTATCATAATTTTTAAACTTGAGGCATGACTTAGAGAGTATACCATATGAAACATAGGCAACATGGGTGTTGAATGGATAATTATTGACCTATCAACCAAATCAATAAGTAACCCTTTCATAGCTATAAATATGGATAAATGACCCATGGTAAAACATTGTGAAATTTAGGAGTGAAAGTGGTGGAGATCGCTAAGAAAAGAAAGGTAGAATTGAGAGGCACTCTACTGAAGAATTATTATAAAAATATAATAAAATAGGAATGGAATGAAAATAAGGGCACACAAGGTTTCCCTTGCTATCATGAATACTAGAAAATGTCTCATGGGAAGCCACATAGATATATGGATTGAAAAAAATGCATATCTAGATGAAGCATTTGCTTGTGGTATAACTTTGAGGATAAATAGATTACAAAAGGAAAATAATAAATATATGGAATCATTATTTGGGGAAGGAAAATTGGTAGAGTGTGGGGTGATTTTGACCCCTGAATTAGATAAATCTAAGACTAATACCCATAAGTGTGTAACAGGCAAAATCAACAACAATAGCCAAGGAGTGACATACAAAATCTAAACCTATAACTAGTGTTCACTCCAAAGATAAAATTCCAATGAGATAAGTGTATATTCCCATTACCATGATGATATGTGAAACATGACAAAATGGCAGGATTTAGATAAGTAGCCACATGGACCCAGGAATTGCAATGAGAATTATAGGGGAAATGATAAGAGTTATGATTGATAAAAGATCTTGATAATTAGTTATGAAGAAATAGTGGTCGATGGTGGGGTAGATGACATTAAAATAAGGAAAATGGGGAAAACACATGAGTAGCTAGTATTTTTAATTTTTGTTTGTCTGATCAAAAGAGGAAAAGGGGTTACATATGAGTTTACAGGCTGAGGACAAGGGAGAGAGACAAGGATCCAAGAAGAGGTAATGAGGGCTTATAACAGATAAGAACAAGGAGGGGGAGAGCTAAGAGACCATTGGTCTGAGTGGAACTAGATTGAAGACTAGAATATTAGGAGGAACACTATTAGAAATAAGCCTAAGGGCATGACATTGTAATCATATAGCTTATAAAGTATAGGTTAGAATGTAATACTAGAGCTGGTAAATAAAGTTTCATTAATTGATTGAGTATCTTTGATCCCTAAGGTTCAAATGTATAATTATGTTTGATTTCACTATTAAGATATCTTCTAGCCTAAAACCCCTCATTAGAGGCTGAGAGTATGGACAAATGTACCCTATACCTCCTTGCTCCCCCTAATTTTGTTCCCTAATCTTGAATATCATTGTATGCACCTAACCACAACCTACCCCAACCCCTTTATGTTTGTGTGTTAGGTGAGTGAACAAATTCATTGTATTTGTGTGATATGTTGGCATACAAGCTAAATCTAGTAGTATTGTAGAGCATGGGAAAGTTGTTACACTCTGGGAATGATTAGATGTGCAACAATGATGCTTTCTAAATTGATTGTTTTCCTTTGTTTAGGACCTTAACTTGATCTTCTTTAATTATTATTGTTTTTGTTGATTCATCCATCTCATGAGAGACTTTAATTGAATAATTTTTTGTAGAGGCTAAATCTAATTCCACCCTTTTACTAGTGATTTCCTCCTTTTGTGAATATGGTATTGATTATTTTATATTAGTAGCCTTATGTGTTACAAAATTAAGATCACATATGTATTTGAACACATCCATAAATAAATTCTCAAAATAACTATAAATTTTATGCATGGCTCTTTCTTTGATTGGAGATAAAATACACCTACTAAATATGAATATCTTTTCTAAATTTGAGGGTTGATAATTTAAAGAATGTAAAGAAGTCTTAAATTAAAAAATTTAATATTCAATAATCTCATCATGGATTTGTTGAAAACCTTGTATATGTTCTAATGTGAATTTAAGCACCATGTTTTTCTTATAATATAATAGGAACACATCTTCTAATCTTTTTAAATTAGGTAAAGATCAACTAGGTAGACTATATAACCAATTTGAGGCATCTCTTATGAGGTTTGTATGAAAATATGTTAGTAGAATGCATCCATAATTACCCCATTCTTAAAAATAAAGTGGATACTGAGTTAAATGAATACAATAATCTTCATGACCATTAAACAATGGGATTATACGCATAAAAAAATCTTTCGGATACAAATATTCACATACAGCTCATGTAAGGGGTTATCCTAAAATAACATTATCTTTAATATTATCACAACATGATCTAGTTTGTAAAGTGAGATCATGTACTTATCTTTGAATATCACCAATAGTATGTATCATGGACTCATTATGACTAGTATGAATATTCATGGTTTGAAGAATCTCACTCATGGGTTGTAATTTACCATCTAATTTTAACATTGGTATGATGGGATCATTACTACTATCATTTCATGGCTTAGGATTTCCTTATGATAAAAAAATAGTGCATACATTAGAGTCATTGCATATCTTATCACATTGATCTTTTATGGAATAAAAATCATCACATTTATTCTCATTGGATTCTTTTGTCTTAAGAAAAGAGTGGGAGTAATCACAAGTGGTGTTATCATGAGAATCAAATTCTATGGATATAATATGACTATCTTGAGAATCTTTACATAATATTAAGTTATCATCAATTTGTGCATCTAAATAAATAATGTCACTTTATATATATATATCACATTCATTTTCATCTTTTGGTATTTAAATAGAAGGAGAAGAAGTATCATTGGATATCTATCATTTTGACTGGAGGAAAAGATTGTTACAATATTTTGTAACATTAACCATGTCTAAAGAAGAAATATATATATATATATATATATATATATATATATATATATATATATATATATATATATATCACATTCATTTTCATCTTTTGGTATTTAAATAGAAGGAGAAGAAGTATCATTGGATATCTATCATTTTGACTGGAGGAAAAGATTGTTACAATATTTTGTAACATTAACCATGTCTAAAGAAGAATGGTGAATATCATATGTGTTTAGATCATCTAATTTTATATAAAAGGAAAGGGAATAACACTCTCATTCATATTAACTACCATTTCTATATAAGGGTTATGCTTTTGCAGTTTATATCAATTAATATGGTATAGTCTAGTATCAAATTTAAGAGGTAAACAAGGTGTGCTAATGATTTATTCTTCATATTTGGATCCTTGTGAGAGATTAATGGAAATCATATATTCATTATTAATATGTTGTTATTATTCTAGTTTTTGAAAAGAGGCATATGAGGGAGGAATAAAAGAGTTTGGCTTTTCAATCTCTGATTTATTGGAGCATAATTATAAAAAAGCAAGAAAAATAAATTAAAAGCCAACAAAAACAAACATTTTTATACATGGAAATAAATAATTCAATCTAAAACCTCTAGGTCAAAGAGAAATCCTTGAGCAGTTCTCAATAAAACCTAGTTAAAGATGACCAATTTTTTTGTGTGTATGTGAATAATGAATTAGGTAGAAACCCTAGAACAAAATTTGAAAAAGCAAAGCAATGTTCAAGAAATAAATGGGTCCACCAATATGTTTTACATTATTTTTTATTATGTGAACCTAATAAGCATAATAATGTTGTATAAATTAGAATGCTATAGATATATAATTACCAATAATTCTAATTGGATCTTGTTAAATATAGTAATATGAAATTTTGGAAAACACTAGGAAGAAGACAACTTAGCTTAGATTCTAATGTTTTAATAGCCTACTATTGGTTACAATCATCTAAAAGCATCAATAGGGACTATGATCATTCAAAATTAGGAACAAAGTTTTTGACTACATTTAAAAAAATTTAGCTCCCTAAATAATGATGTAGACCAATCACATTTTTTGACTACAGACTTGTCCACTTTAACTATGATGAAAATATAACTATTTCACCACCTACATGTGTTCACTGAGACTATTGATATACTACCACACCTAAAATATTGCACAAAGATGCTTGCAATACAAAATAATAGTTTCTGCACAAAAAATGATTTGATATAAAATAGTGGGTGCAAGACAAAATAGATTAAGTTGGACTCACCAAGCATTCTAATACTCTAAAGAGGGATCAAAATCGAATGTAGTTTTCCCACTAATGTGTATTTTTGAAATTATGAGTGAAAGTATATATTTTCTTTCTCCTATTTTACCCTTAGCATAAGCATGCAAATATTGATTCAAACTTTGTAACTATGATATTTAGATTCAATGAATTTTATAGATGTAACATGTAAACTTTATATAGTTATTAATATTCTAGAGTGCCATCCAAAATGCCTTATAGTAGGTTTGTATTATATATATTTTTTGAATTAGGAGACCTATTAGCATACAAAAGCTAACCCAATAAGACTTAATGGACAGAAAAGATTCAAATGAAACATGGCCCAAAAGAACTCAAAAAATTATTGTTAGATAAATATTCACTTTATGGATAGGTATGCAAGCCTAGACTTGTCCAAAAGCATTGGACTTATCCAGAAAGCACACACAAGTGTAGAAGAAAATAACTGGGATCACCTTGACAATATTGATAGGATTATCAAGAAGTGGACAAGTGATCATAAACATGTATGAAATAAAGAGAGAACACATGAATAAATGTGCCAATAGATACTTCATTCATCATCAATAGTTTACACATGCATAGTTTCTCAAAAATACATTAAAGGTAGGCTTATACCAAATTTGGGTGTCTACAAAAGCATACAAAACCATATAATACCAATGAGTGCAAGTGAAAGGATAACTTCTAGAATTAAAGAGAGAATAAATGAATAAGAATTAGGTTTGATAGGCTTGAACCCTATCAGGATGAAACCCTAATAAATATCTAGATATGAAGGGGAAAATATTTTGTGTATGGAAATAAAAAATTAGGGTAATGAAACTTTAGGACAAAAATATTAGAAATATTTTTGTGTAAGGAAATAATAAATGAAATTTAGAAACCCAAGGATAAAAAATATAAAACCCATGAAGGATGAAACCCTAAGGAAAACCTAGGGTTTTACATTATTTGATATGTGTATGAATTTGTCAATATGTTTTAACCTAATTTTGATTAAAATGAATTATTTAATATAATTAAGATATAATCTTGTATAATAATTCAAATATTAAGATATGACATTCAAACATACATCCCAATGTAAAAGATTGATATTTATTGTACTGATTTGACCAATGACATATGATATATTTAGTAAGTATAAAAAAGGGATGAATATTTATACTTTCTAGGTTACTGTCTAACTATGAATGCATTTTATAAGTGAAAATTAAGATAAAGAAGGCTTGTAGTTTGTTAGTTCTAGAACATATTTTTTGTCTGTGAAGGGTTAGTTTTGTCAGATTTGGGTCAATTTCACCTGTTGATAATAACTTGCTCATTGGTATTGACCTATGTCAAAGTAAGGAATAATGATTGTATGATCACCTACACTTGTCTTTGCTTGCTATGTATTCATGATTATAAACCGATATGATGATTGCAACTACAAAAATTAGTATCCTTTGCATTAAAACATTATATGTGATTTTGAGGAATAGAAACCTATAAAAACATAGGAAAGTGTAATGGGTTGAGATGACTAGATGCATGAGAATATAAGGCACATAGGAAATCTTGCATCAACTGAAACTAATAGTTGTGTTTGTGTCATTTCGTTGGTTTATTTTTTTAATTTTTACAAGGAAAATATGATCCAATGGGATGCATCAATACTAAAAAACTTATGTGGCATTAATCACATTATAAAGTCATTAATTTCAAGAAGCCACATGGTTCCAAGAAAGTTGGTTGAGTTTCTCAACCATCGGTACAATCTAGGAAGTCAATATGTGTGTTGAAGTGATAAAATAGATAGGTTATGGGGGAATAGAAAAAATAATCAATAACTTCATTAAACCTAAATGTTATTTTATATTTGGATTCATCTAGAAAATTTATGTAAATTACCCTAAAAAACTCAATTTGATTTTGCATGAAAAAGTTATGTCCTTTAGAGGTTAGTAATATGTTCATAGTGATAAAATTATTGGTCTTCATTGAGAGGTAGTTTTAAAATGTTTAAAAACCAACCGGTAGTTTAAAAAATACATCTATGTTTTCATAGTTGTCAATCTACATATAGATGTTGTTTTGTAACTATTGTGGCCATTTTACAACCACTGGACTACTAAGTTTGTAGTTTTACTCATTGGAATGCAAAAACCCAAAATTATGTACAATTGGATATTGAGCATTTATAAGAGGATGAGGAAGATGAAGGGACACTCTAAAAGGTATAAAATATCAGATAAGACTCGAATATTAAAATGAAATGGCCAAGGAGAGTCATAGAGTAAAAAATAAAAGTTCCAAAAAGTTGGTAAGAAAAAGAGGGTTAGAGGATCAGAGCTCTCCAAGAACATAACAAAGAGTTGTTTCAGTCTAGGAGGGACTATATGTGGGAATAATTCATCTATATTAAATGTAATAATCCTATCAAGGCATGTGTGAGAGTGTTTACTGAATTCTTTGTAACATGTTTTTGAATTCAATGAAGATAATGTTTTGAAGTATGTCAAGTTCGAGTAAGGTGTTGAAGTGTGTCCATTGGTGAATGTTAATAAAAAACACAAATTCAAAGGATAACCTTAATTGGTACCCCTTTCTAAGCTTTCACCATGACCCTAATCACCCATGTTTGATGATTAAATTTTGCTTACATATATGATACTTCAAGGATGGAAATCAATCCACACATAGTTATCCCACCTAGTGTGATTATGTAATTATGATCATTTGCTATATGTATGTAGATAATGATTTGGATTTGATACCTGAAAATGTTTTATTTTAATTGGATTTAGTGTGCTTCAAACTTGTCTTGTGTCTACCCATAGTGATAGGTTTCCAATTTTGAAAGAAGATGGTAGGTTATCTCTATGTGCATTACTGTATAGATGTGTTCTAGATAAGTGTCAACTCCCTTTTGAATAAGACCTTGATTTGTTTATAAATGAATCCAATAGAATAATTTATCACCCCAATGAAATGTTAGGAAATGGTTTGACCCTAAGTAAATTTTAATTTTTAAAAATAATCATTACTTGCAGTGGGTTGGTATGAACTAGATCAATTCAATATCAAATGGTGATATTGATAGAATCTAGTGAAATTGACCTATGTATAGGCAAATTGCTCTGAGAGTTTGGATATATTTGTGTAGGATATTTAGTAGGTTTGAAATAGATAGTGAGTTTATTTTATGTGTTTATATTCATACTAAAATGCAATTTGTACAACTTGAGAATGACTTATGACACCAAAACCATAGGTCTCTTCTACTTGCTTACACAACCCACTTAGGCATGTTTTCACTATTTTCTAGTCATCTGAAGCCTTCTAGATTCAGACCTTGCTATCTTGGAATTCTCTCCCAAGCATAGATCATCCCCCAAGGTCCCTTCCCCCTAGACAATAGTGCCATAGGTTGGACTACAGTACTGGGACCTAGGGTGTCCACTTTTTAGCACTATTATCCAATCCCATAATAGCCTCAAACAGTTAGATTTTCTTGAATCCTTATCTTTTCCCTTGTCAGCCTAATGCGAGCTCATCTAACCTAGGATCACTAGTTTCCCTATAAAATCCAATTCAAAGGTCATTTAGAAGTGTTGGTAATCATTCAAAAGGCACAAGCTAGAAATATACTAAAGCATACTCAAGCAAATCTTCTTATTTTCTATATATAGCTAACCACTATTATTTCCAGCCTATCCAAGATCCTACACCAGTCATGAGTCATCTCAAGCTTGCCTAAATTCACATACACTTGCATTGTATACATAGTATTTCACAATACACATTCAAATTGGGAAAACTACATTGGCCTTGATCCCTCTTCAGAGTATTGGTATGTAGGTAGCATGCCCACACATGAGGTGTGATCGCACATTTAGTTTATATTACACACTAACCCCTTTTTCCAATTAAATTCAAGATCACCTATCAAGCATGAAGAGGAACTAGGATCCTTGAAGATAAAATTAATTTCACATGGAGCTTCATGAACAACCAAAACTCGATATTTTAGGCACAGGGTCTCCCAGAATAGATGAACAAAACCCAAAAAGCTTAGAAAGCTCAGACACTAAAGACTACAATGCCAAAACTTGGACTACAACACTAGACCTCCAAGTATCCCATTTTTGATGCGCTTGTCTAGGTATAAAATAGACTTCTAGATCCTGTTTCTGATAGTCTGACTAGCCAAATCAATAATTTGCAACTGCTGTCTCCTCCATCTCAGTCTAGAATAAGCTAAGTTTTACTCTCTATCCCCTTGTTTGCTATTTTTATAAATCAGTTAAGCACTTATAAATTAAATAAATCAAGAGGTTAATTAAGGCACATTTATTTATGGATTTTCTCCTTAATCTAGACCCCTTTACTATTTAGAAAATTAAACGTATACTTTCCCAAATTTAGTAAAACATTTGGTGAACCCAACTCACTTTGAATTTTTGCACAAAAACCCTAGAAACCCTAGGGCTAATTATTTTTGATTTTTTGTAATATTTTTTTTTGGTTTTTTGTATTTTTTTTTTTTGATTTTTCTTGAATTTAAAAATCAGAAAACTATAAATTAATTGAAATATATTCAATAATTCACTAAAACCCTAGTTTGCACATACTAGGTCTTATTTGCATACAAACACTTTCAAACCACTAGGAAAAATATATTTCTAGTTTTAGAAATATTTTTAGATTTTTTCTAAATTTTTTGAGCTCAATTATACAAATTTATAGCAAAATTTTCAAATTATTACATTAATTTTGAAAAAAATCATTTCAAATCCCTAGTTGCATCAATTAAATCCTAGTAATTAACAAGTAATATTCCACTTATTTTATACAAATTTTGATTGAATACTAAAATTAGAAAATCAATTCAAATTTCAAAAAATTCATAGTAATTCTAGAAAATTTATTTGTCTCAAAAGCCTAGTTGCATCTACTAGGTCCCATTCAAGCAAGTAATTTCTCATAATTTTCTGAATTTTATCTTGCATACTTATCTCAAAAAATCATTTTAAAATTAAAAAGTTCATAATATTTTGCAAATAATATTTCCCCTAGTTCCATATACTAGTTACTACTTTACTTTTTGTGGTATTACTTTAAATGTTTGGCAGCTTTGTATCCTTTTTTGCACAAATTCTAAACTACTATTTTAGAATTTTACATTTCTTATATCCAATACTTTCCAATTTTAGCACATTACCTATTACAACTTATTGGAAAACATTCAAACACATTTCAAGTTGTTTTTCTACTTTAACAATGGCCCAATATACCAGCTTTGATGAAATTGATAAAAGAGAGCTTCAAGAACTCTTAACCAAACACCCATAAATGTAAGATGACATGATTAGAATCCTCCAACAGGAACAAAAAAGGTAACCAATAGTCAGTCTTCTAAAACTACAGAGCCATTAGTTGTAGATTATTACGCACTCTTCATTAACTAGAGTAGGAAATTATTAAGGATGACAGATTATTACACACTCTTCATTACAGATTTTATTCATGGTCATCCCATTCATAGTGTTCTAATTGATAATGGATCCAACATTAATATGTGTACTATGAAACTACTACAACACTTAGGTTATACAAAGCAGGCTATTACTCCAACAAATACAGTTATCAATGGTTTTAGTGGACATAGTCAAAATACATTGGGTGAGATCCTGATTCTCTACGGTTGGTCCTACACACATGACCACCTCATTTAATATAGTTCCTAGCATGGGATTTTTTGACATGTTACTTTGCAGACCTTGGATATAAAAACTTTGAGCAGTTCCATCTACAATACATTGATGTGTGAAATTAATTCACGCCAATTAGGTTATCATAGTTACTGGAGTTCCATATGAGTTACCACTTTCGATTTCAGATCTAGTTTTAGTTCTATAACTAGTTTCAATTCCATTATTAGTTTTAGCTCCATCACCAATTTTTTCTCTAATTCAACATCAAACACAAATATGATATCCATCACCAATACAGAGAGTTCATACACCTCCACAGCTTCAGGATTCTAGATAGCTTCTAGCTATAGTATTCACACATAGAGCACATGTTTAGTGATTTTATCCTACTTCCAGATGGGTCCTTAAGATCCCTACAAAAACATCCACTTATTTGAATTATAGAGGGCCCCATAGTTGGTTTCTAATTTAGAGATTTTAGAGCATTTACAACATATATAGCTTTTAGAGCCATAGTCTCAACATTTCTATCATGCTTCATGATCACACATGATTCCACTTTTTGATATAGGACACCATGACAGGGAGTCTCATTTGAGACTCGTTAGTTAGTATCATTTCTTTCTAGCATTGATTATACATATTATCTCTTGCTTGATTGTACATAGCTCAAATATTTCAAAATATAAAAACATGTCAATTATATGCATCATCTATGTTTGACATTGCTAACCATTATGCTAGACTTACATTATGTTGTTTTATGCTATTGTTTGTCAATTTATATATATTACCAAAATTCACTTGATCTTCTTTGAGTGTGTGCAGTACATCCAGATCCTTGATTACTTTACTCCACCCATCAAGGGGGCATCCTACTTCTACATTCCAGCTACACATCGATACATCTACCCATTGGGGGCATAATCTACATGACTACACCATCCAAGTATGTCATTCTTACACTATACACTCTAGACATATTTTTGTATTAGGTTCCTTACTTGCTTACATAGATATCACATTGACATCTATTATCATATATCAAACTTTTGTATTTCATAGCATATACATTAGTCTTGTATTACATATCTTGTATACTCTTGCTTCTTGCTTTCCATAGTTAGATGCATGTTTATATTTACAATACTTTGCATGCATCCACTCTTCGCTTTGATTAGATAGATGTGTTTACATTTTCCAGTTCCTATTTACTTCTTGTGTTTTAGGATATTTTTCAATGTCCTTTGTTCCTGTCTATACGTGTGTACCTTTGGACACTTTTCAATGCCCTTTATGTGTGTCTTTCATGTGCTTGTGGCCTTTGTGAGAATATTTTATTGTTCTCATTATGTGTGTATGTGGCATTTAAACATGCCTTATATGCCTTGTGTGCTTATTTGACCCCTTGGCCACCCTTGCGTGTTTCTTAATTCTTGATTTGTATGCTTGTTGCTTGATTTTTTATCTTTATATGCAATGCCATGATTCCAATCATGCATTTACCTTACTTTTTGGATGCCATGATGGACATCATGCTCCATCCCTCCATGCCACTAAAAACTAATATTTCAAATTCCAATTTACTCTTATGCACATGCTATTACATTGTTATATCTATCTAGGTATACCTTTATGGATCTAATAATCTCTCTCTATAACTTTTGCTATATCTTGAGATAATGTATATCAATGATATATCAAATATTTTCACAACTTAACACACTTGAAGGGATTCTTATTTTGAGATTAGTAATTATAAGGTCTTCATTAATACCATCAAAAGAGGGGGGTAACAAATAGGGGTTTTATCATAGAGATCAAAGCTCCTAATGGTTGAAAAAGTAGTTTTAGAATAATACAGTCCAGAATCCAGAACTCAGCATAGGCAAACTAGACCAGGTAGACAATAGAGAATCCATATCAGTCATTGGTTTTAGCTCTAGATAATAGTGCCAAAATAGGACTACAACATTGGACCCCAAAGTGTCTAATTTTTGGTGTTGTTATCCAAATAGTAGAATATTTAGTTTTTCTAGAATCAAGTAGAGAGGTAAGCTTAGTCATAGTTTTACTTGTATAGTTCAGTCCAAAAATTAGCAATTTTTAGCACTTATTTTGCTCAAAGAATCTAGATACAGGGGACATCATGCATGGCATGAGGGTTTCCATTTTTAATTTAGACATGGAAATTGATATAACGTTTAGTTTAGAATCTATGTTCCAAATACCAGTTATTGGGGGCAATGTGCACGGCACATGGGCCTTCTCTATTTTTGAGTTTATTATATTTTCTTACATATTCTTAGCAGTTGCGTGCCTTACTCCTCCTGCAGGTGGTTGGAATCACATTCAATTAAACTTTCATACAAGTTTTCTTCTTATGTACCCAAGTTCTCAAGTGGCTTCCTAAGCCTTGATTCCAATTTTAGGAGGGACTTCTATAAAAGTCCAATCTCAATCTTTCTAAGTGGGCAATAGTGGCCTAGTTTTTAGTTTACATTTGGCTATCCATGCCAACATTGTTAGATCATAACACATTTAGGGGATCCATGAGCCATTTCATATGACATTCATCTATACTGGTATTTTCTCATTTAGCTTCAAATCATGGGGCAATGATGGAGACAAAGGACTAGCTAGCCTTTTTATTCTTGAGCAACCTATTTAGAGGGATTGGACACATGGTCTAGACATTGATTAACCCATGCATGATTTGTTAACTTCACATATGTTGGGTGAGGTGGAGGATAAATCCAAGAACAAACACACCTGTTCTAATTCCACCTGTTAGGATCTTGCTCCTCAGAAAGAGCACAGTATGATTACCAAATATAAGCAATTGAATATGCGAAAATAACCAGAAACACAAGTAACTAGAATTCACCAATAGCACAGAATATGAGAGACAATACACTATCTTGTATTAACACTATACATAAAAGAATACAACAAAGAGCCGCCACACTCTTTCACCTTACAGAGATTCGCCACACCTCAAGTGTACAGTAATTCTTCTCACACACACTCTCCTACACAAAAAATGGTCCCAACAACCAACTCACACATAGAATTGGTGTTCACCTCACTAACCAGTCAGTAATAACCCTGCCGGTACACCAAGCACTCTATAGCACTTCAAGCTGATCTCTCATGAACCTGCAACCTGTAATTCAAAGACCAAACTTACATGTAGATCCCCAATAAGCTTGCAACAACCTGCAACTCACAGATCTTACAACTAGAAGGAACTCTTCCTTTCTATCTCATGCCTTAAACAATACATGCCAATGGGTCTATAAATAGATCCCTAACTCAAACAATAACTTAGACTCTTAATTTAGACAATTGTCCTCGCAGCCCAAGACTCTAACTGGTCTCAACATGCAAACTCTTTGTTCACTTAACTAACTATCCGTGAAACGAGCAATTATGGAACACACAGGTGACTGACGTCGGTCCCTGCTTGTCTGGTTCTGCCGACGTCGGCCGACTTCCTGCCATCACCGATGGCCTTCTGCACTGGTCTCTGCCGACGTCGGTCCTGCTGCCGACGCCGGTTCTCTTGGATCTCAGCAACCATTATTCCACAGTTTACAAAGGGTTGAAACTTTTAACTCCACAACCTAACAATCTCCCACTTGGAGATAAACAGCTGCAACCTGTACATATACCTGTACACCGTCTAGTTTGTTCCCTTGGCTATGTATCCATCTTCAAAATCACCCTTGAAGACCAACCACCACAAAATCCGTGGTGCAAAACCTGTCATCCAAATTACCTGCCACATCCACATCTACAACCATGTAGAAATAAACCTGAACCTGCATAGCATGTGCACCTGCTACTAGTCCTGTAAGAATCCACTGAACTGCCCTCCAATGGTTCTCTCCCGGATTGGCTCCTAACTTGTGACAACTCCCACTGCTTGGGAAAACTTAGGTTTAGTACATACCATGCACTCAACCTCATTATGTGAATCAAGACACCTGTTCATAGAACTGTCTAACCATTGGCATGCTAACCGATTTCACACAATCATCCTGAAACAAAGTCAACACATGACCTTCCATGTCTCTAGAACACACTCTTGCCAAAGAATCTTGCTGCTCCCAGATTCTCCATGACAAACACCTGAACTAGCTTTACCTTTAGTTCAGCAATACCTGTATATGTAACCCTACAACAAGCACATCATACAGAAAATAGGATAGTGTAGCTAATACTATCCAACCTGGTAAAGAGAAACACAATGATCAAACCTCCATTGCCCTGCAGCTAATACAAGATCATATACCCTGATCTTCCATCTCACGTATCCATTTTCGCTCTTCTTTATCCTTAACATCCATTCGTCTCTCAGTGCTTACTTCCAGTTGGCAACTTTACCCAAAACCCCTATTTGGTTCTCCGCCAAGGAATCACATCCTCATTCATGCCTAGCTCCCACTGTTTCCTGGATCTACCTGTTCTGCTTCTTCAATAACTTCTTGGTCCTATGCCATAAGTGAGCAACAAGTAGTGTAAAGAAGGGAAATGATGAATTTAAGAACTTACTTACACCTTCAGTCCTCCATATGGGTGCTTGAGACTCCATGACAGCTTGCTGTCCACCCAAAATTCATCTCAGTGACCGATGCCGGTCACATCTTAGTCTACAGCCGACCGATGTCGGTTCCCTGCGACTGCCTCACTGTCGACGTCGGTTTCCCCTGGCCGACGCCGGTCTCTGTCTACCCCGAGTCACCGACGTCGGGCTGCACATAGCCGACGTCGGTCCCTGTCTGGACACCGACGCCAATTTTCCTGCCGACGTCGGTCTCTGTGTTTTTCTTGTGAGACCTGACTTTTTCCTGTGAGCTCCTTTTGGATCAAACCCTTGTCCAAAACACCCTTGCTCTGCTTAGAATTCCTCTGCACCTTGTGCTGAACTCTGTCCGTCACTTTCTCCTTGAAAACCAAAGCTTTTCTGTTCTTGTCACTAACATCAGATTCCTCAAGAAACCTCACCTTCTTCTTCTGCATACAGAAACCACGATCCATGCCTTCCAAATATGAAAGCATACTCTTTGACTCAAGAACCAGCATCTCCTTCTTATCTATGTGACCAAGCCTGTTAAGCCACATCTCCGAATCTACAACTGAAGTAGATAACCCAGAAGAAGAATCAGTAAAACAAGTAGATAGATAAAGCGTACCTACTTTCTTACCTCTAGCTACAACAAGTGTACCCTTTGTAACCTTCCAAGAGTCCGCTGTGAGAGTTACTATGCAACCCTCTTCACCCAAACTTCTAACAAAAATCAGATTCTGCTTCAGAACTGGGACGTGCATGACCTCCTTTAACACCCATGTGTTACCTGTCTGCAGTTTCAGCTTCACTTTGCCTTTGCCAACAATCTGACAAGGCTTACCATCCCCTACACAAATTTCTCCAAAATCTCCCTGGACATACTCATGAAAAAATTCCCTATGTGGGGATGCATGAAAAGAGGCACCAAAATCTAATACCCAAGATTCTACTTTATCCAAAGAACATACCAGAGCATCCTATGCAACGTAACCTGCAACATCTGCTTCTTCTCCATGTTCTTCATGCTGATCTGTACCCGATCTGCAATCTCTCTTTAAGTGCCCTTGCTTTCCACATTTCCAGCAGGTTATTCTGCCATACCTGGACTTGGATCTCTTGCCCATCTTCGACCTTGATCTCCCACGCTCTATCTTCTCTCTTGGCCTTCCTCTTCCTTCAACACTCAAAGCATCTCTAGATGATTCACCTGTGCTTTTCCTGCGTATCTCTTCGTTCAAGATCACACTCACAATATCATCCACTTTTAAGACTTTTGAAGGAGACAGTATTAGAAACTGCCATTACCAAACCTTCCCAACTTTTAGGTAATGAACACAAGATTAAGAGAGCTCTTATTTCATCATCAAATATAATATTGACTGAACTTAATTGGTTTACTAAACCATGGAAATCACTAAGATGGCTATGAACAGATCCACCTTCCAACATTTGCAAATTAAATAAACGCTTCATAAAAAATACCTTATTAGAAGCCAAGGGTTTTTCATACAAATTTGCCAAAGATTTCATCAACTCCACCGTTGTCTTACACTGTGATAAGCTGGAAATCACAGATGATTCAAGACTCAATCTAACAGATCCCAGAGCCTTTCGATCAAGAACCTCCCATTCTTCATCTTTCATATCCAAGGGTTTGCTAGCAACCCCACCCAACGGTAAGTACAAATCTTTTTGATACAGATATTCCTCAATCTGCATCCTCCATAATTGGTAGTTCTTTCCATTAAACTTTTCCATTCGTAGTTGACTGCTTTCTGCCATTGCTCAACTCCCACTCAAACAGAAACCCTGTGAGTACCCTGTAATCAAAACACACTACCCAGATCTACACCAATCTGTTAGTATCCCAACCAAAAGCTCTGATACCACTTGTTGGGTATCAGCTTTTGAACCTACAACCAAGGCTCTGATACCACTTGTTGGGTGAGGTGGAGGATAAATCCAAGAATAAACACACCTGTTCTAATTCCACCTGTTAGGATCTTGCTCCTCAGAAAGAGCACAATATGATTACCAAATATAAGCAATTGAATATGCAGAAATAACCAAAAACACAAGTAACTAGAATTCACCAATAGCACAAAATATGAGAGACAATACACTATCTTGTATTAACACTATACAAAAAAAAATACAACAAAGAGCCGCCACACTCTTTCACCTTACAGAGATTCACCACACCTCAAGTGTACAGTAATTCTTCTCACACACACTCTCCTACACAAAAAATGGTCCCAACAACCAACTCACACACAGAATTGGTGTTCACCTCACCAACCAGTCAGTAATAACCCTGCCGGTACACCAAGCACTCTATAGCACTTCAAGCTGATCTCTCATGAACCTGCAACCTACAATTCAAAGACCAAACTTACATGTAGATCCCCAATGAGCTTGCAACAACGTGCAACTCACAGATCTTACAACTAGAAGGAACTCTTCCTTTCTATCTCATGCCTTAAACAATACATGCCAATGGGTCTATAAATAGATCCCTAACTCAAACAATAACTTAGACTCTTAATTTAGACAATTGTCCTCGCAGCCCAAGACTCTAACTGGTCTCAACATGCAAACTCTTCGTTCACTTAACTAACTATCTATGAAACGAGCAGTTCTGGAACACACAGGCGACCGACGTCGGTCCCTGCTTGTCTGGTTTTGCCGACGTCGGCCGACTTCTTGCCGTCGCCGGTGGCCTTCTGCACTGGTCTCTGCCGACGTTGGTCCTGTTGCCGACGCCGGTTCTCCTGGATCTCAGCAACCATTGTTCCACAGTTTGCAAAGGGTTGAAGCTTTTAGCTCCACAACCTAACAACATAGTTGGTGATGATAGATCCAAAGGGCCTACCTTTGCATTTTTGAGCCAACTTTTAGGAGATTGAACACTTAGCTCATTCATCGATATAACTTTGGTTCAACATACTTCCATCATTACCCAACACAACCTAGTAGTATAATATGTTTTGTGTTAGTTTGCATACCCAGTGAGGTGTATTCATTCCTTTATCTTCCTTCTTCTCTCTTTAACTAGCTTTATACATTATTATTTTAGATATAACATATCTAGTGTGAACTAATCTACTTTTAATTTCCTTTTTATAGACTTACATAGTACAACATGCTCTCACTATGCACAATCCAACATCACACAGCTTCTTGGACTTAACCTCATAGGTAATTTTAGGTATGCTTCTCTTTTTTAATTTTATCCTAGTATTTTGCTTTGCTACATACTTAGAATAAAGGGTGGGGGGGTGAATGTAGTCATACTAAAAAGAAATTTGTACAACTTGAGCATGAATTGTGACACCAAAACCATAGGTCTCTCTTACTCACTTACACAACCCACTTAGGCATGTTTTCACTTTTTCCCTATCATCCAAAGCATTATAGATTCATCCCCTGCTATTGCAAACTCCTCTCCTAGGCAAAGATATATACCCCAAGGTCCCTTTCCCCCTAGAAATAGTTCCATAGGTTTGAATATAGTGTTGGGACCTAGGGTGTCCACTTTCCATCACTATTGTCCAAGTCCACAATAGCCTCAAATGGTCAGATTTTCTTGAATCCTTATCTTTTCCTTTGTTGGCCTAATACAAGTTCATCTAACCTAGGATCACTAGTTTCCATATAAAAGTGCATTAAAAGGTCATTTAGAAGGGTTAGAAATCATTCAAAAGGTACAAGCTAGAAATATACTAAAGCACACTCATGCAAATCTTCCTATTCTCTGCATATAGCCAACCATTGTTATTTCTAGCCTATCCAAGCTCCTACACTAGTCATGAGTCATCTCAAGCTTGCCCAAATTTGCATATACTTACATTTCATACATATTATTGTATAATACACATTCAAATTTGGAGAACTACATTGGCCTTGATCCCTCTTCAAAGTATTGGTATGCAGGCAGTGTGACCACACATGGGGTGTGATCACATGTTTAGTGCATATTACACACTAACCCCTTTTTCCATTTGAATTTGAGATCACCTATCAAGCATGAAGAGGAACTAGGATCCTTCAAGATAAAATATATTATACACAGAGTGTTGCAAACAACTAAGAGTCGATATTTCAGGCACAGGGTCTCCTAGAATAGATGAATAGAACCTAGAAAGCTCAAAAAGCTCAAACAATAAGGACTATAATGCTAAAACTTAGACTACAGTGATGGACCTCCAGGTCTCCCATTTTTGGTGTTCTTATCTATGTAGAAAATAGACTTTGGGATCTTGTTTTTGATAGTCTACCCAACCAGATCAGTAATTTGTAACCTCTATCTCTTTTGTCTCAGCCCCAGATCAAATAAGTTTTACTCTCTATCCCCTTGTTTGCTATTTTTAGAAATCAATTAAGCACTTCCAGATTCAATGAATTAGTAGGTTAATTAAGACACATTTATTTACTAAATTTTCCCTTAATCCAGACCCCTTTACTATTTAGGAAATTAAACCTATAGTTTCCTAAATTTAGTAAAATAGTGTCATATCATAATGTAAGGGTTGACTCATAAGATAACATGTAAATGTGAGAAAATGGTAGATAAGGACTTGTTTGAGTGGTAAATTCATGCATGTTAAATGTGTGTCAAGCTTGTCATTGTCAAGTACCAAAGCTCATATTATAGTATCAACATCAAGGTGGAATCTTTAGGCATAATTAATTCATTTTCTAATTCTCTTTATATGATAAACATTGTCATATATCCAATTAATTCTTATAGATTACCCTTTTTTAATTATAATTACTTCACTATTGTTGATATTCATTATATGCCAATGTTTTCCCACCCTTTTAATTTAATTTTAAATTATAATTTTTTTGATTGAATTGTATAATAGTAAAAGGCACAGTTTCACCAAATGCAACCAACAAGTGTCTAACCCTACTGGTTCACCATTTGCAAGGATTATCCTATCAAAACAACCATCTAAAGAATTTAAATGGACAACATTTATTAACCAAGTTTGGTTTAATGAAATGTTACTTTAATTTTTTATATAAATGTTTCTTACATTCCCAACTTTGAACACAATTATGACCAATTAGTACACACACATACCTATAGTGCATCTAGGGATATGTGTGGCCTACTTGTGGCTTACCTACCTTTCTTATTATGTTATTGTATTTCTCTATGTTATTAGTATGATTGGCCTATAGAATAATCATGGAAAAGTAGAATAGATATAGAAGGTAGTGGTTAGTATTTTATCATCTTATTGTGAATTTTGATTTTATTGCATTGTTGTGTATGTTTCCCCCTCAAAGCACCCCAATCATAATTATCAAGTATTATTTTATTTTATCAATTATTATTTTGAATATAATTATTTGCCTCTTAAATTTATGATATATTATTCCATTGTTGTGAGATATATAAGTAATTTAATTACAAATGGTATTATATCTTCACTTTAGGCAAGTTTTTGTTGTGTTGTCTTTTGGATTTGGTGTTGTAGTTATTAGGAGAGCTGAAGGATTGAAAAAACATAACTTGCGATTTGGGAAGAATTTAAGTTTTTCACTATTTTAGTATCGTTTGAAGTCTTTATTTTGAAATTTGAAAAATAAATTGCACCCTTATGCAAATTAGTATTCATTGGATTCATCTCAGTGAGATAATCCTAATAGTATAATCTATTGGTACATTTTTTTGGGTTCAAAATCCTCCATCCTAGGGTTTGTGAATGGCTAATCCTAACACTCATGGATGTGATAAAGGTCAAGACACTCTAAAAACTCCTCATAAGGATGGAATGCATTCCAAAACTTTAGATCCATTGATTTATGAGGCAATTAAATAACTTCAATTAGATATACAAAGCATGGTGAGAAGGATGATAACGATGTAGTAAAGGTGGGCATATATGAATAATCAGTTGTAAACCTTGAGTGCTCAATTGACCACTATTATGGCTCAGATTTCATAAAATAATACTCCATCACTCCATATGGGTTCTCCCAATTCAGACAATCACCAATCCAATACTAGTTTGAAGCACATGTTGCCTAAAGTGGAAGTGTATGAGTTTCATGGTAAGGATCCACTCACTTGAATCAATCAAATAGAAAATTTATGCGATCTACATCAGACCCCATGTGTGTAAAAGGTGATCATAACATCTATATATCTATAACTTGACTATTTCATTTTATATGGGTCATTGCATGATCAAAATAAAAAGAAGGGCATTCTTATTAGTTAGTCAATGTTTAAGTAATGAGCTATAAATGTACTATCATAAAAAAATTTCAAAAATTACTTCAGTTGGTTATCAAACTTGCCACAAATAGGTATTGTTAAAGATTATATTTATTAATTCCATATTACATCCTTACACATGGATGACATCAATGAGGACAACATCATTGACTTTTTCTTGTGGGGGGCACTAAAATATAGCATCCAATTTGAGGTTCTACTATCCAGTTAAACATCAATTTCTAAAGCCATACCATTCATGCGCCAAGAAGAGGAAAAAGATTTGGTTAAAAGAAGGGATTTCACTCATGGACACAAACATAATTTCACAACACCATCATTTCCTTAACCTATAAGATTGATCACTCAAAAAATAAAATAGAAGCATGTTAAGGGGTTATGTTTTGGTTGTGACAACAAGTGGAACAAAGGACATACATGTGTCAAAAATTTGTTGTTATACATTGAAATATATAATAAATATGAATAAGATGATGAATCCTCAAGTGAGGGTATGGAAGATCTAGAGGAGGAATCTAAATATTGTCATCCTACTATCTTCTATCATGCCATTTCAGGTATTAGTACCCCTAAAAATATTAAGGTGGTTGGCTTCCTAAAGAAATAGAAGTTGATAATGTTGATTGAATTAGGAAGTACACATAATTTCATCAATATTAAGTTGGTTTCTTATTTGAACTATTTTATTTATCCAAGTCCACAATTTCAATTCATGATTATAAATGGTGACACAATCAACTATTCTAGAAAATTACATAGTATTAAGATTGCAATGGGGAATACATGCTTAATTATCTTATATTTTCTATTCTCATGGGTGGGGTTGACATTTTTTTGGGAAGACAATGGATCATGACTTTTGGAACACTAAATATGAATTTTCAAATAAAATACTGTGTTTTCATTCTAAAGGTAGGCCATTTGAACTACAAAGATTATGGGAAAAGTATCCCCAAGTTGTTAGTTCACATCAGATAATGAAGCTTCTTAAAAAATGGGTTGAAGGATTTTCAGCATGATTATTTTTCATATAAGTTCAAATAACTAATTTGTCTACACATCCCAATTTACAAATGATTCTTGATGCCCACCTAACATTCATTGGCTAATGTTAAAAGGACTACCACTAAGCATAAAACATGATTATACCATAAGAATGATTTTCGGTAGTACACCACCAAAAATTAGACCATACAAGTACCATATGCTCAAAAAATTAAAATTGAGAATATGGTACATGAGATGTTAGAGGTAGGTATTATTTGACAAAGCCAAAGTGAATATTTGTCTCTAGCAGTCATGGTGTGGAAGAAGGATGACACCTAGAGGATGCACCTTGACTACAAATAACTCAATAAGTACACCATCAAAGATAAGTTACCTATTGTAGTAATTGATGCTTTTTTAGATGAATTACATTATTTTGTTTATTATACCAAATTAGATCTTCATTCTGGGTATCATCAAATTCAGATAAGAGATGAGGATATCCCTAAATCAACTTTCATAACTCATGAAGGCCATTATGAGTTTATGGTCATGCCTTTTGGTCTCACAAATACACCATCTAGATTTAAGATTTTGATGAATATTATTTTAGACCTTTTCTAATAAAGTTTGTGTGTTTTTTTTTAATGACATCCTAATCTACAACAAAACTTGGAAAGAACACTTGAAGCATTTGAAACAAGTACTATTAATTCTAGAACAATATCAACTTTATGTCAAACCTTTTAAATGTGCTTTTAGATTGCATGAGGTGGAATACTTGGGTTATATTGTTTCAAAAGGAGTCAAAGTCGAACCTAATAAAATCAAAGATATGATAGAGTGTAAAGTACCAAAAAATCTCATGAACCTTCATATATTTTTGGGGATAATAGATTAGTATCCCATATTTGTAGAAAATTATGGTAGCATAGCATCTCCACTCATAGCCTTGTTGAATAAAAAATCATTCCATTAGACTAAACCAACTACTAAGACATTTGAGAAACTAAAAGAGATTATGTGCACCATTCTAATTTTGATAACCCTTGATTTTTCCAAAATATTTATTGTTGAATGTGATGCATCAAGATATGGCATGGGGGAAGTAATAATTTAATAAGGAAGATATATTTCATTCGAGAGTCATTAACTCAAGGGAAAAAATAAGCTTAAGGAAATCTACAAGAAAGAGATGATGGCTATTCTTCATGTAGTCAAGCAATGGAGACCTTATTTAATGGGAAGACACTTTCAAGTAAGTACTAATCATGATAGTCTAAAATCATTTTTGGAACAATTATTATCATCAAAATAACAAAAAAAATGGGTTACTAAAATGTTGGGATATGAATTTGAAATAGTCTATAAGAAAAGAAAATAATATGTGCTAGCAAGTGCATTTTGTAGGAGGGATGAATAAATTGAGGCATTGTTATGCACAATGACCATTTGGCAAGCAGATTGGTTAGAAGAAGCAAGATATAAATGGATAAATGATAGGGATACACATGTCTTAATTTTGAATCTTTGACATGGTTAAGGTGTTTCTAAAAATTTTGAGTGGAAAGGGAACATATTATGGTATAATGATAGATAATACATATGTAAGTATTTTTTCTTCAAACACAAGCTCATTCAAGATCTTCATGCATCTCCAATAGGGGGTACTCATGATTTTTGAAGAGATATCATAGAATCAAGCAAGATTTATTTTGGAAAGGACTCAAGTTGAATATACATAAATTTATGGTAGAATGCATGGTTTGTCAATAGAACAAAGGAGAAATAATTAAGACACCGGGGCTTTTTTAGCCTTTATCCATTCCTATCCAAAGGTGGGAGGAGGTTCCATGGATTTCATTACAGGGTTGTTAAGGTCCAAAGGTAAAAATTTCATAATGGTAGTTTTGGATAGGCTAAAAAATATACTTATTTTTTAAATCAAAATTATTTATAGCTAATACAGTAGATGTTTATTTTCTCAATATAGTTTAAAAGCTGCACGGTACTCTCAAAATCATTGTAAGTGATCATGATCCGATCTTCACTAGTAAATTTTGGACTTAGTTAATTGCATGTTTGGGTAATTATTTGGCTCATAGATTATCATATTATCCTCAATTTGATGAGAAAATAAATGTTGTTAGCAAATTCCTAGAAGGGTATCTCTATTGTTTTGCATCAAATAAATAAGAATGTTGGGTCCATTGGTTTCCACTAGTAGGATGGCGGTACTCCACTTCCTTCTATACCTATTATAACATGTCTTGATTTGTGTAAATTTATGGTTATCATCTCCCACCCATCACTTCCTCCTTGAAGGTGAAACCCAAGACTCGAGCTGTTAAGGAACACATTCAACATCAATAGAGGTACTAACTGGTTTAAGGAAAAATGTAGAAATGACACAAAATATAACAAAGAAGAAAATTCATCAACATTATAGTGAGATAAATTTTGATATAGGTGATTGGGTATTTGTGCACTTGCATCCATATAATTAGATGTCTTTGAAGCAATAGAAAAAGGACAAAACCCTTTCTCCTAAGTATTATGGTCCTTATCAGATCCTATATAAAATTAGCAGTGTGGAATACAAGATAGAACTACCCCAGTCCACTTGCTTATATAGTTTATTTCATGTATATTTCCTAAATAAGATAATTGGATAGATTGTTTATACCCAAACAGAGTTACCTGAATTGGATGAAGAAGGTAGAGTCATTCTAGAACTTGAGGAGATCCTTCACACATGTACAAAAATGCTATGAACAAGAGAGCTTAAGGAGTATTTGATCAAGTGGAAGAATCTAAATCATGAAGATGCAACATGGGAGGATGAATCTTTTCGAAAACAACATCCAAAGGTGATTCAACATTAAGGGAAATGTTGCTTTTAAGGGGAGGGGCATGATACACCCTTAACTTATAGTGTGCCTCAGGATATGTGTGATTGACTTATGACTTACATACCTTTTTTATTATCTTATTGCATTTCTCTACATTCTTAGTATGGTTTGCCTATAAAATACCCATGGATAAGTAGAATATATATAAGAGATAGTGGTTAGTATTTTATCATCATATTATGAATTCTTCTTTTATTGCATTATTGTGGAGGTTGCCCCCTCAAAGTAGCTTAATCTTAATTATCAAGTATTCCACTCTTTCATCAATTATTTTGGTGGATCAGATTATTATACTCTAAATGCCATGATATATTATTCCATTTTCATGAAATATCTAAGTAATTTCATTATAATTAACTAACAATACCAATATAATCTTTTGAAATTGACCTATGTATAGGGGGGATAATCTGAGAGTTTGGTCTATGTAAGATATTTATTAGGTTTGAAATACACAATGGTGTTGTTTTAATTGTGTAATAACATAACAGAAGGGTTGAATCATAAGATAACATGTAAGTGTGAGAGAATGGTGGATAAGAACCTTGTTTGAGTGCTAAATTCATGTATGGTAAATGTGTGTCAATCTTGTCATTGTCAAGTTCAAATCCTAGATTTTAGTATCTACCTCAAGGTGGGATCTCTAAGAATAATTGATTCAATTTCCAATTCTCCTAATATGATAAACATTTTCATATATCTAATAAATTCTTTTAGATTTCCCTTTTTTTAAATTATAATTACTCCATTGTTATTGATATTCTCTATATGTTAATGTTCTCCCACCTTTGTAGTTTAAGTGTAAATTATGAATTTTTTCTTGAATTTTATAATTAAAAAAATCACAATTTCACCAAATACAACCAACAAGTGTCCAACCCTACTGGTTCACCATTTGCAATGTATTCTCCTATCAAAACAACCATTTAGAGAATTTAAATGTGTAGACTTTATCAACCAAGAATGGTTTAATGAAATGTTAATTATTTTTTCTGTAAATATTTTATTACAAGCCCAACCTTCAACATAATTAAAATCAATTAGTGCATGCACATTTCCATCAAATAACTTTAATTGTGAACCTAATTGAAAAATTTGATAAAAATGGTTCATTTTAGATTGAAATTGGGGATAATCCTAAATTCATAATGATGATTGTCATAGTCTTCATTTTTTTAATATTTTTTCTTTGATATTTTAAAACATATTTGTCCTATTTTTTTTTGAATTTTACTTTTGCCATTGTTGTCATTATTTATTTTGATGTGTTTCTTTTTTACTTTAGACACCCATTTTACTCTAAAAATCATTATACATATCATCATTTTCTTCACTTTTATCTTTGGCCCCATCATTTTAGGTCCATTTAAACTCTTTTCTCTTGATTTTCTAATGTTTTTTTACTATTATATATTCTTTTTCATTTCAAACTTTTAACCTATCAGTTTCTTCCACAATATTATCACATTATGTATTTTTCATGATCTTTTAATCCTTTTTAATCATGGTAAATTTTTGAATTTATCAATTTTAATGATTTTTGTGTGTTTTACCTTAGTTTTTATGTAAAAATATGCACACACTCACTTTCCAATCAACTAATGTCTTTAAAAATCTCACCAGTTTACTCACTAACTGTATAAACCTAGACATTGTTTTTTTTAAATTTTTTGTGAGGTAAAAGGTGAGGGTTTTGATGGGACCCCACAACCCAAAACAATGAGGAAAATAACCAATAAAAAGAATCAAAACAAAGTATGACCACCAACAAAACTATAAGACCAATCATGATGCAACCTAAAAAGAGGACAATATCCAAACCATTAGTAAAAAATCAATAAGAAGAAAACAAGATAGATGGCCTTCAGCCAAGATGCCACCAAAAGCCAATAAAGGAGTTCATAGCTAGTAGAAGAGCTAAGAACAAACCACAAATTAACCAAAGAGGTGGTAAAAGGTTGAACTTATTGAAAGATAACATGTCGCTCAACAAAGAGAGCTAAGAAAATGATAAGTTAGCTAGCAACCAAAGCCAATATTCTACCTTGATGAGAGAGGAAGCCTTGAATCATCATTTGAGTCCCATCATTCACCAAGTCCTCAACATCAGACCTCATCCTTTTCATGTTAGTATGTTGACCCTTCTTTTTTATTAATGTGCCCATAAGAGGTTTAAAACAAGTAGTTTGGGGAAAAGGGAAAACAATGGAAACCAACGAGAGTAGGGAACATGAAGATGCCTTTGGATCAGGGTCCAATATCAAAAGGGACACCATCTTAGGGGGAGAGTCCCTAGGCAAGGATGTAGGAGAGAAAGGGCTAAGAAGATGATATAAGATGTCATGATTGTGCCAAATGAAGTCCTAATCTAGTGCCCCATATTTATTTATCCAAAGCAATTGAGAAAGACAAGATGAGAGCAAAGGTATTGAGGAATTACACCTTGAGGCATGATGCCTGATAAGATTATAACAAAAATAACAAAAATGAAGGTCTTCAAAGTTAAAATATTGAATCCATGAGTCATGAGAAGCACTGAGAGTAATTGAATGATAAAAAGGTTTGGATAGGTCCATAATGGAACAAACTCTCACAAATATAATTCCCACAAATTCAACATCCAAATTTACAAAGGAGACAACTTGATTGATCAACCATTTAATGTGTTCCTCTTTTTTCAAAATGGGAGGAACGTTGTATAATCTGATCCAAAATGGAGCCACATAGATCTCCAATTTAGAGGGGTCAATGAAGGGTGACTGGGGGTAGAAAAAACCCAAATTTGCCAAAGAACCAAGGCCTCAAAGTCTAAACAAAGTCCCTATCAAAGGTGCATTGAAAAACAACTTGGAAAAACCCTCGGTTGAGCAAATAGAAAGGATCAACCAAGGAGCTCCACACTGATGAATCCCCCACAACAAGATCAAAAAGTGAGAGGGGAGAGCCCACACACTTACCAAATAAGTAAAAAATACAACCTTTGAATTTATAACACAATTGTCTTGATAAAAAAATTAACTCCAGGGTCTTAGCTAAAAAATAAATAAGTATTGTTGGGGGTCTAGATTTATACCCTAGCTGAGGAGGGGATTGTTTAGATCTTTCTACTCAAATCTAGTCCAACATGGGACTAATCCTAGGCTATGGGTATCCTAATATTGGATCAGACCTCTGGAGAAGGTCAACTTCCTTATGTATCTATCACCTACACTAAACCTAAACTAGCACTTGCTTGGAAAAGGGATAGAGATTTTGGCAATAACTTATAAAGTATGTAAAAGTGGTGATGCACCAATGATTTGATCACTTAAACTCACACAATACACACTATGAGACACTTTCAAGACCAAAGAATATCAATCTCACATAAATATTTTAAAATAAGACATTAATCAGTTATCATATTAACAAGAGAGGGAAAAATCCACTTTCAAGCTAGAAAATAAATTGTAAATCACACTTATAATGACCTATAAGAATTACTAAACATTTCTTGAAGGTGAGAAAAACTCAGACATAAGCAAGGAATATACATTCACTTAAAAATAGTGCATGAATTCATAGAACACACTTCAATCTGGCTTAGAAAAGGATGGAATTCAATCTTTATTGCATCAAAGAGGTGTCACAGTATAAATTTTAGGAGAGTTTGGTCATACCTAAAAAGAGGGATAGAGGGATCAATTTCAAGGCTTAGAAGCCTACATTTATAGAAAAGAGAAAGAGAGAGAGAGATGTACATTAGAAAAGGCCCAACCACTTTCGATAGATTAGTACTCTCAAGGATGTTGACTCATGATATTATCAACAAGGAATAAATTCTGTAAAAGAACTAAATGTCTATTTCACTTATCCAACCACCAAATCTTTTCTTGGAATTCTATGTCATTATCTACTTCATCTGCTAACGAGGATCATGTCTTAGAATTGGTAGAAATATGCCACACTTGTTTTGGGTGTCTAACTGTATTTGCTCATTAAAAAATGTCAGTATGATGATAAGTGAGACACTTCATTATGATATACATTTGCTCCTATATTAAACATAGGTCCACTATAAGTAAAAACCAATCTTAGGCCATTGGTTTTCACATAGTCATGAAATCTATTAAAATATATAAATTGATCAACTTTGCTTGGCATACTAGTATATCTTCACCTTCTATATTAGACCCAAAATATCTATCTTACCTATATGGAGCTCCACTAGTAATGATTGGTTTCTAAAATATGGCCCTAGTTCAAACTTGGTTCACCTTTGAGCTTTATTCTCTATCATTTACTTTGTTTGGGTCCAAAATAACCTCTTTGACTTTTATCAAATATTCCTTAATCTCATTTTTTTTATTGGTTGTTGATCACCAACTTGGACCATCTATATCGTGACCAACTATATTTATGTTTATTGGTTCCATAGATACACTGACTTATTGAATTTGCCTCACTCCATTGATCTTCCTATGCATAAATGCCTATAAGCCATCAATCTTCTACCAACTGAACATGTTTGTGCCACTTGTCATTAACATGTTTTATCCTTATATATTCTATTCTCTTTGAACTCCATTCACTGTTAGATATGAATGATTGATCAAATTCCAACCATCGATTTGCTTGGACCCACTATTTGAAAGCCAATAGCTAGTTCATGATTTTAAAATTGATATCCTGACTCCCATTAAATGGCATTTATGTGATCATTATTGACATTCGTGTGACCATAAAATTTAACCTCATGTGGTTTTCCTTTGAATTATCTAAAACTTGATGTTTGCATGATTGTCTTAGGATTTTTATCTAAGTTTGAAGGCTTGGATCTTGAAGCACATGAATTATGGAGGAGTCAAATTTACTAAAGATGTTCTTGAGACTAAAAGGGACAAACCCATTTGATCCAATGGTCCTAGAAGCCTTCTGAGTGAAGATATAAAATGCTCAATTTGAATGGTCTATTCACTCTCACATGATGTCCTAGCGATAATCAAGCTCATTTGGCTAAGTATGGAAAACTTAAGAAAATATGATCAAGAAGCCAAATTTACACATGCATAAATATATTTGCACTTTGATGGAAGATTTAGGACTTAGCACATACATTATCGGTATAAATGTGAAAAACCCATATGATAATTTTCCTCTATATTTACCACATGTGTGAGCTATAGCTTTGTGAAGATGCTCACTTAGCTCTACTTGAACCTCTTGAAAATGGCTAAGTATGGGAAAACATGTAGAAAGTGACTGAGGATCCAAATTTGAACATGCACAACTTCTACCATGCTTTGGTGAATGATCTAAAACTTGGTTCATATAAACTTGGTACAAATGGGAACAAACCCATATGACCAATTTTACCTGACTCATCCACACATGTCAATTATGATGTCAACAAAGTGCCTATTCAAAGTTTATACCACTTGACTCAAGATGTCTAGATTCACAAAATGAAGAAATAGATGAATGTTATGTACTTACATAATTATTCCAGGCACTCTTGACATCCCATAGGGTCTCTATAACCTTTATACTTATTCCTTAGAAGTTGACAACTTACACTTAAGTGAACTTAAAGTGTTTCAAAAACTTTGCACTCTGCATGATCTCATTGGGTCCACTTATTCCATCTAAAAATATGCTCACATTGAATCATTGGACAATGCATATTTTAAAAATAAAGGTCAACTCTTATGATTTAATTTGACACTTTTAAGGCCGTCTTATATTTTTTGAATTCAAATGCCTATTTCCTGTAGCCTGAAATTGACATTTGAGTAATTATCTGGATCACAAATTCTGTGGAATATTTCCTTTAGACCTTTTGCTGGGATTTTGTTTGAGGGCACCTTCCTTGAAAATAAACCCTTACAAAAACTTGAATTGGACCATTTTCTTGAGAAATGACCGTTCGATAAAATTGTATATGACACTTCAGTGTAGAAAGATCCCATGGGACTTCATTTGGGGTACTATTTTTCTAAGGAAAATACCCTTTAGTAAAATGTATAGGATTATTTCATTGAAAATTGTTCTTTTTGGACTTTTAAAAATGGACCACTTTGTTGAAGAATGACCCTTTGGAACTTATGTATCATTCACTTTCCTGAGAAAAGACCCTTCAGGAAAATGTTTTGGCCACTTTGTTGAAGACTTATCCTTCAAGAAAATTGTTTGGACAATTTTACCAAAAGAAATAGGTCTTTATCTTTTGCTTTAAACATTTTGTCTGAAAGGATTCATGCCTTTGGAAACTTTGTCTTGGATAATTTGTTTGAAAGAATTTAATAATTAGCCAAAAAATGAGCCTGAAAGAGATTAGCTTAGAAAAATAAAATCCTGAAAGAATGAAAACTTAGTCAAATAAAAGGTCTGAAAGAATTCAAGTAAAGAGTTAGTCCAAAAGGGGTTTTGTACTTAGATTTTACTTGAACTACACTTGAAATGTTGCTTGATCTTTAAATGTTCAGACACTATGATAATTTTTTTTCCAGATACCTGCTCTGACAGCTGTAAAAAATATCTTGCTCCTTCCACTGAACTCTTAAACTAGGCATATTTTTGGTATTTAGACCAAATTTGGTCAACATATTTGGTGAACCTTCTAGGGAGCATGATTTCTATGCTTTATAACTTGAACCATATACATGACTCTTGGATTATTACATATAATACATGGACCATGTACATGACTGCAAGACAATATTTTGGCTTGTAAAGATAAAGAAATCAAATAATAGGGAAAGAAACAAACTTGTAAGGGAAACCAACCTAAAAAGTAAAGGCATCTAAACTATAAAACAACTATGCAAATAAAGGAAATTATTTGGGACAAAATAGAAAAGAAACTAATGTTTTAAAAAAACATGTAAAGAAAAAATGAACTAACTATGTACAGGGGACTTAGCTTTCCTTAATAGCAGTGCTTGAGATGTATCCCATTGATTGGAATAGGAAGCTCTTCACCATTCATCCTTTTGAGATGGAAAGTATTATGGGACTTGCATCTAGAGATTGTATATGGACCACTCCAAAAATAATCAAATTTTGTGTGCTTTCCTAGGTTTGCTCTATCCTCATCCCACTTGAGGACCAAATCTCCTTCTTGGAAATCTATGAAACTAGCTTCTTTGTCAAAATATCTCTTTGTCACTACTTGATGGGCCTCCATGGCCAATATTGACTGATGCCTTATCTCCTTTATCTCTATGAGCTTAGAATATCTCATTTACATTGGCTCATTCTACAAAAGTTCAAGTTGATGCATTAATTCCAAAGCAAGGAATTCAAGAGAAATAGGCATTCTTGCTTCCTTATCATATACTAGCTTATATGGAGAATTGGTAATTGACCTCTTATAGGTGAACCTATTAGTCCACATAACTAACTTTAATTTTAGATGCCATGATCTTTAATTATCTTCTATAGTCCTCTTGATGATCCTCAAAAAATTCTTGTTAGTTGATTCAATAAGGCCATTATCTTGTAGATAATAGTTTGATGAGGTATTGAGGAAAACACTATGTTGAACTACCCACTGGTTGATCTTAGATCCTACAAAATCCCTAGCATTATAAAAAATTATAGTTTAAAGGACCCTAAATTTTGTAAGCAAACCTTCATAGAATTCCAAAACACTAGTTTCATTAGCTTTTTTAATGTTACTGCCTCTATCCATCTGGTAAAATAATCCATGGTAGTTAGAATCCACTTGTGTCTTGAGCTTGATGGGGGGTTGTTAACACCAATAAATTATAATCCCCATTAGAAAAAGGGTTTATTAACTATAATTGGTTGGAGAGGTAAGGTTACAATCTTCACCTTTCTAACAAACATGACACACTATCTACATTTCCTGATCCATGCATGACAATCACCAAATAAATTGGGCTAGTAATACCCACCTTTCATGATCTTGTGGGTTATAATCCTGGATAAATAATGTCCTCTACCATGTCCATCATGGAAATGCTCAAGTAACCTCTATATTTGAGTTGGTTCTATGTATCTTAGCAGTATGCCATTGAGATCCTTTTTGAACAATACATTATCAACAAGGAGAAAAGGAATTGACTGCAATTTAAAATATCTCCTCTTTGAAGGAGTGAGATGAGAAGGATAAATACCATCTTGTAAATACTTTACCATATGATAGATTTGGATGGAAGATAAGACTAATCACTTACAAGTTCCTCATCATTTGAGACCATAACCATTAGTCTCTTATAAGTCTTGGGCTAGATGTTCACAAAGTCCTTTGCCTCTAACCAACTTTGTGACTTTGATATCAATGTCATATTCCATGACATTGGTTATCCAACTAGGTATCTTGTCATTCATATCTTTATTCATAATAAAATATTTGATACTTGAATGTGCAACCATTAAGTGTATCTTATTATTGGAGAATAAGTACCTAAACATTTTAAGAGACCTTATGACTGAAAGAATATGCTTCTCAACAAAAGAATACCTAGTTTCATATTCCTCTAACCCTTGACTGAAAAATACTATTGGCTGCTCTAAAGTCTCTTTATTTTTCTACATGAGAATACCTGAGATTATTTCAATGTTATCATATTTGTACACAAAGAAATCTTTTGTAAAGTCAGGGTTTAGGAGTGTAGGATCAGTAGCTATAGCTTTCTTGATCTCTTCAAAGCTTCTTACTCCTTCTTTAGACCAACTAAAACTCTGACCTTTATTTAATATGGTTGTGAGTGGCCTAGGTAAATTATAAAAATTTAAAATGTATCTCCTTATGAAGTTGATCTTGACTAAAAATGTTTTCAATGCTTTCTTGTGCTTAGGCAATGATAGTGAAAGCATTGATTCTATCCTATCAGGGTCTATGCTTGTACCATTTTTTGAAATGACATGTCCAAGAAGCCTACCTTCATGCATAGAGAATACACACTTTTTGGGTTTAAAAACTCTTTAAATTCCCTACATCTTTCAAACACTTGTTTGAGATGAATCATATGTTCATCTATATTTTTAGAGATTACTATTATGCCATCTAGATAAACAAGGGTAAACTTATTGAGAAGACCTTGAAATTCCATGTCCATAGCCTTCTGAAAAGTGGCTCCAACATTAGATAAACCAAAATGAATCTTTATGTATGCAAATGCCCCCCACTTTATGGTGAAGGATGTTTTATACTAGTCTTCTTCTTTGACCAAAATCTGGTTATATCCACTATAACCATCCAATAAATAGAACCTTTTTGAACTTGCAACTAGTTTTAAAATATGCTCCATTGATGGTAATGGGTAGTGATATTTAAGAGAGGTCTTGTTCAAGTCATTAAATTCAACACAAAGAATTATTTCACCATTTGTATTCCATACTGGAATAAGGTTTGCCACCCAAGTTGAGTGCTTAAATTAAATATTATAGTTGACTCAATGAGCTTGTGTAGATTATCTCTCATTAGAGGTTCAAGATTTGGATTAATTGGCCTTTGCCTTTGTCTGACTAGTCTAGTTTCATTTTCTAACTCAATGGTATGTTGATATATAATTGGATCAAAACTATTTAGGACAATGTAGTTCCATGAAAAAACATCTACAAAGCTTAAACATAACTTAACAAAAGCTACTTTCTCTAAAGATTACAAACTTTGCCTAGCTTTAAAATCTTACCAATTGTAATCTGTACTTTTGTATAGTGTTCTTCCTTGGTTGACAAAGCAAAATTTTATTTTCTCAATTCATCATCTATGCTAAATATGTTTTCAAGGGTGAAATTCAACACATAGCATTATTTCACCATTTGTATTCCATACTGGAATAAGGTTTGCCACCCAAGTTGAGTGCTTAAATTAAATATTATAGTTGACTCAATGAGCTTGTGTAGTTTATCTCTCATTATAGGTTCAAGCTTTTGATTAATTGGCCTTTGCCTTTGTCTGATTGGTCTAGTTTCATTTTCTAACTCAATGGTATGTTGATATAGAATTGGATCAAAACCTTTTAGGACAATGTACTTCCATGAAAAAAATCTACAAAGCTTGAACATAACTTAACAAAAGCTACTTTCTCTAAGATTACAAACTTTGCCTAGCTTTAAACTCTTACCATTTGTAATCTCTACATTTGTATAGTGTTCTTCCCTGGTTGACAAAGCAAAATTTTATTTTCTCAATTCATCATCTCTGCTAAATATGTTTTCAAGGGTGAAAGTCAACACATAACATTATTTCACCATTTGTATTCCATACTGGAATAAGTTTTTCCACCCAAGTTGAGTGCTTAATTAAAAATATTATAGTTGACTCAATGAGCTTGTGTAGTTTAGCTCTCATTATAGGTTTTAGCTTTGGATTAATTGGCCTTTGACTTTGTCTGACTAGTCTAGTTTCATTTTCTAACTCAATGGTATGTTAATATAGAATTGGATCAAAAAAATTTAGGACAATGTACTTCCATGAAAAAACATCTACAAAGCTTGAACATAACTTAACAAAAGCTACTTTCTCTAAAGATTACAAACTTTTCCTAGATTTAAACTCTTACCAGTTGTAATCTCTACATTTGTATAGTGTTCTTCCTTGGTTGACAAAGCAAAATTTTACTTTCTCAATTCATCATCTCTACTAAATATGTTTTCAAAGGTGATCAACCATTTACGCAACTTTTTTATCTTCAACTGCACAATCTGGTCATCATACTGCTACAAATGCTTCTCTTGGTTCTTTAAAGAGAATTTAGCTTCCTCTTGTAAGAATATGTTAATTTGAATGTCATCTTTAAATACTTGCCAATTATCATTTTTTTTGGGATAGAAGGTCTCACAAATACCTTGATGTGTGATTGAACTCTTTCCCTTTTTATGTCATCTAGGATACTGAATTGTGACCCAATAACATCCAACCTATCTGTATGCTTGTTATAATTTCTTGATATGCCCTGAATATTCAAGGCTTAAAATTATTTAACCAGGTCCCATAATATATGATCATATATCCTTAGTAATGGTTTATTACATATATTAAGTCCCCTCACTTGGTGAACTACTAGTTCACTATCTCCAAAAACTTGTAAGGAGTTGACCTTCATCTTTATTGTCCATTATAAAACATGCACTAGTGCTTCATATTCAGTAACATTATTGGAACAACCAAAATAAAACTTGAGAGAAGGTAAATAATTTTGATTAGTTTGAGAAATTAACATCATTCTAGGTCTAGTGCCATGTTTGTTCTTAGATCCATCAAAATATAGCCACCACATTCCTTTACTAGGTTGATCATCTTTCACCAATGTTGGAATTGGTGCATCATTTTCATGAAGACAATAGAAACCAATTTCCTCTGATTAAATTAATTATTAGGGATCATTATCATGAAAATCAAAGGCCCATTCATCAAGGAAAATATTTGGGACTCCATCTAGAGGTGATTCAAATTACACCTCACTATTCTCTAGCACCTTGTCTGAGATAACACAATTAGTGTTCACCATTCTTGGCATATATGGTTCCAAATGAAATATTGCAATAGGTGCAGAACGTATTGTCACCTTAGTACCATAATTGGTTTTGAAAATTAAATAGGTCCAATCATCTAACAAATAATCTCCAATCTTTAAAGAAATGTTTCTTGATAGGCACATGGCAAAATAAGGAGGCAAGTCCACTACAACTACGTCTTACTAAATAAAAACATTGGGGAAAGCATGTAATGTCAATTTTAGGTCTTTGATTATGCCTACTATATTTTTTGGTGAGCCATCTAATTTCAATACTCCTTTGGTATTTGCCTCATAGATAAGATCAAGCTTGTCTACAATTTGTTTGGGCATGATAGTGCTACTAGCTTCACTATCTACCATACAATTATGGACTAAACAGTCACCTACTATCAAAGAGATATAAAAGGGTGGGTTTTTTTTTTTGAGTTAGCATCAAATTTATCTACCTTTCTCATGATATGTATTTGCTGACCAAGTTTCTTGATTTGATAGTTTGAATTGGTCAAGATAGCTCCTTGTTTCTCAGTTGGTTCCTTAGATACCTTAAGATCTAAAAGTTCTTGAATATGCATATCCTTTTGCTCTATAATGTCAAGGTAATCCCACATGATACTACTAACATTTGATTTCTTCATCTGATCTTTAATGTTAAAATATGTTCCATTAACCTTTGGTTGTAATTTATAAGCCACTGACTATTATCTACTTAGGGGCATTTGGAAAACTTTCACTATTTTTGTATTTTGAATCTTCTGTGCTATAGGAATAAAAACTTGATCTTTGAAATTATTTGACACAAAATTAGGAACACTAGAAGTATTGATCACATCTTAAGCTTCCTCAACTGCTCTTCTTTTAGCTCTAGTTAGAGTTGCCACTGGACCATTTGTGTTGCTAGTTTCACCAACTTGGTTGAATGCAATATGATCATCCAAATGCCAATTAGCATTGATAGCATCAGGCTGCCTTGGAAATTTTTGAGCTTCTCCTTGGACTACCCCATATTCATGACTTGATACTGACCACCTTGAAGAGAGAACTCTTCCCATGTCATTTGTGGCATGGTAATATCTTGTGATACCAAGGCTTGATTTTGAGTGTCATTTGGATTGGAAGGCTCCCAACCTAGATCTTGCATTAAGTTATTTTGGAAAATAATAGCTTTTGAATTGGAAGGGACATTGGGATCAAGGGTTGCATATGGCTTAGTTTGGGTTATGGCTCCTTGATTTTGATAAGATTATTTGTTATCTTTTAAACCTTGATAAAGGGGTCTTTGGTTATTGAAATACTGATAGGTACCCTAATTTTGTTAGTGATAAGGTCTACCTTAGTATATTTGTCTCTTGAGTGAAATAATCTCATTTCCAAAAGCTTGTAACACGATTCTCAAATCACTAATCTCACTAGATTGATTAGGAGGGGAGACAACTTGGACTTTTGGAGATGGGATAGGCGCTATAGATGGAATCTATTGAACTTGAGGAGGAGGAACATGTTACAATTCTAAAAAAAGGGGATTAGAGGCCTTGGAGAATGTTTACCAGCTTGAATCAGGTTATTTTTTCTCTGATAGAAATTTCATAGGAATTTAGCAAGTTATTACCACCCATGGACTATATCATGACACTTATATTAGAATTAAAGGCCTTAAGGTAATACAAAAATGCATACTCTAGGGATGGCCTAACCAATGTAGGGATCTTAATCCTTTTTTTAAAAAATTGAGGTTAAAATTAGACATGAATTCATGGGGGTACCTTTTTATGGTAATCAATTATTCAACCAAAGATAGATGATCAAAATTTTCCTCAAATTGCTTAACTAAGGCTGCACCTAACTCATCCCAAGTAGCGATGGAAGTCAAAGGAAGGTTCCTATACCATTGCAATGCTTTTCCTTTAAATGAAGCAACAAGCAATCTGATGGTGACATTATCTTGAGTAACATTATGAACATAATATAGAATGGCAACATTTTGGATATTCTCAATAATAGTAGTTTTATCCCATTCTCCAAAGAAGAAAGGGATACTTTTTAAGGTAGACATAAGAATTCCATCATATTGGGCCAAATTCAAGGGGCTAACCTTGTTAAATGGGACAAACACTTGATTATTGATAACCATTTGGGCAAAAGAGATTTGGCTTATGGGGACAATAGATTGGACTAAAACAATAGAATGACCAGATGATGAATAATTTGAAGGATAATGTCTTGTAATATTAAATCTTGTTCTTTTATAAGGAGGTAATTCAATATGTTCAAAAGGAGTACCTTTACTTGATCATCTTGTTGTAAACTTTGGCATGAAATTACTATCTGGAAGATGTTATGAGCTCTACAACTTGAAGGATATTTAACTTTTGATGATGGTAGATCTCTCCTGATGCTATAATTCCTTCTTCTCAATATTCAAACTTTAATTATACCAATAAACTTGGTCCCACTAAGCGTGCAAAAAATGTTTTGGTTCTAGATTTGTAACCTAGTTGAGGAGGGGATTGTTTAGATCTTCCTACTCAAATCAAGTCCAACATGGGATTGATCCTAAGATGTGGGTATCCTAATATTGGATCAGACCTTTGAAAAATCTTGGATTCCTTATGGATCTATCACCTAAACTAAACCTAAACTAGCACTTTCTTGGAAAAGGGAGAGAGATTTTGACAATAACTTATAAAGCATGTAAAAGTGGTGATGCACCAATAATTTGATCACTCAAACTCATACAACACACACTATGAGACACTTTCAAGACCAAAGAATATCAAACTCACATAAATATTTTAGAATAAGGCATTAATCAGTTATAACATTAATAAGAGAGGGCAAAAATCCACTTTCAAGCTACACAATAAATTGTAAATCACACTTATAATGACCTGTGAGAATTGCTAAACACTTCTTAAAGGTGAGAGAAAATTAGACATAAGCAAGGAATATATATTCACTTAAAATAGTGCATGAATTCATAGAACACACTTCAATCTAGCTTAGAAAAGGATGTAATTTAGTCTTTATTGCATCAAAGAGGTGTCACAATATAAATTTTGATAGAGTCTAGTCATACCAAAAAATAAGGATAAAGGGATAAATTTCAAAGCTTAGAAGTCTATATTTACAGGAGAGAGAGAGAGAGAGAGAGAGAGAGAGAGAGAGAGAGAGAGAGAGAGAGAGAGAGAGAGAGAGAGAGAGAGAGAGAGAGAGAGAGAGAGAGAGAGAGAGAGAGAGAGAGAGAGAGAGAGAGAGAGAGAGAGAGAGAGAGAGAGAGAGAGAGAGAGAGAGAGAGAGAGATGTGCATTAGAAAAGGCCCAACCTCTTTCGATGGATGAACACTCTAACTCATGATCTTATCAATAAAGAACAAATTCTATAAAAGAATTAAATGTCCAGTAACCTTATCCTACCGTCAGATCTTTTCTTGGAACTCCATGTCATTATCTACTTGATCTGAGGACAAGGATCATGTATTGGAGTTGGTATAAATATGCCACATCTAATTTGGGTGTACAATTGTATATTCTCATTAAAAAATGTCACCATGATGATAAGTGAAACACTTCCTTATGATTTGCATTTTCTCTTATATTGAACACAGGTCCACTATAGGTGAAAACCAATCTTAGACCAATGGTTTTCACATAGTCATGAAATCTATGAAAATATGTAAACTAATTAACTTTTCTTGGGTTACTGGTCTATATTCACCTTCTATATTAGAACCAAAATATTTATCTTACCTATATGGAGCTTCATTGGTAATGTTTGGTTTTTGAAATGTGGCCCTGGTTCAAACCTAGTTCACCTTCAAGCTCACCTCTCTATCATTTGCTTTACTTGGGTCCCAAATAACCTCTTTGAATTTCATCAAAAATGCCTTGAGCTCATTTTTGTTTATTTTCTATCAATCACCAAATTAGACCATCTATATCATACCCAAATTTTTTTTATGTTTATTGGTTCCATAGATACACTGACTTATTGAGTTTGCCTCACTCTATTGATTTACTTGTACACAGATACCCATGATCCATCAAACTTATACCAACTGAATGTGATTGTGTCACTTGTCATGCACTTATTTATTCCTTAGATCTTGTGACCTCTTTGACCTCTTCTCTTTGTTAGATTTGAATGCTCGATCAAATGCCAACTATTGATCTGTTGGGACCCACTATTTAAAATCCAATTGCTAGTTCATGATTTTAAAATTGACATCCTCACTCCCATGAAATGACATTCATGTGACCTCATTAACGTTCACATGACAATCAAATTTAAGCTTCTGCATGGGTCACTTTCCCAAGAAAATACCCTTTGGTAAAATGTTTTGGCCACTTTTTTGAAGACTTATACTTTGGGAAAATTATTCAAACAATTTTCTTGGAAGAAATAGGTCTTTATCTTTTACTTCAAACATTTTGTCTGAAAAGATTCATGCCTTAGAAAAATTTATCTTGGATAATTCATCTAAAATAATTCAACATTGAGTGAAAAAAGGGTCCTAAAAGAGATTAACTTAGCAAAATAAAAGCCCAAAAGAATTTGCTTGAAAGAAAGAACACTTAGTCAAATAAAAGGTCTAAAAGAATTCAAGTAAAGAGTTAGTCCAAAAATGGTTTTGTACATATATTTTACTTGAAATTCACTTGAAATGTTGCTTGATCCTTAAAGGTTTAGACACTATGAATTTTTTTTAGATACCTTCTCTTGCAACTGTAGAAAAGAAGATCCTGCTCCTTCCACTGAACTCTTGGACAAGGCATGTTTTTGGTATGTAGACCAAATTTGGTCAATAGGTATATCACCCAATAGAAAGGAAAAAGGGGATGAATATTGAATAGGGGAGGGAGGATCCCTAATCCTTGGTTCCACTCACACCATATAAAGAGCTACCCCATTGGACCTAGAAGACAAATGATTTTTATAGGAGGTAGTGCATTCATAAAAGGATTGCCTACATTCTTACAATCAACATTGACCCACCTTTAGTCAATAATCTCCTCAATAGGATTAGAGGGTAAGGAACATAATTTAATAATATAATCACTAAAGGAATAAATAATATGTTTGGATCTACCTCTACCCTTAGCTAATGAGTCAATCTTGCCTAGCTCTAAAGCAGTCCCTTGCCAATTGAAACATGTTTCTTCATGACCACTGCCTCCTGCTATTCAGAGAATAGAGCTTCCTCATCATATACCTCCTCATAACCTTCTTCACACTTGGAAATAAATACAAAATCTTTCAATCTAGAGACACGTTGTAGGTGATTGTTGGAACAGGGGTGAACAAGATTTTTAATTTTACAAATTTTCCCTTGCATGGCAAAGATACATTAGAGAACCTTAGAAAAAATTATTAGCAAACCTAGAAATTGAAGTTTGATTTTCCCAATACTATTCTCTAAGCCTAAAATAGTGTCAAAAAAATATGTTATGATTAAAATATTGTAAAAACAAAACAAAAACAAACAACATGATGTTATGATTATAATTTTTTTACCATTTATGAAATATATTTATGACATGTTTACTTATGACAGATTAGTGTTGAATTTATGTTTCCATGTGATTTTGAATTTATGGTGTGAACAATAATAACACATTTTTCTAATAATGCCCCTCGAGGATTTCAATAAAAATTATGACTTGCATAAATATATTATACATGTTTGACTTAATAATCTAACTTAAATCTTATTTAAATCACATGACATATAGTAATGACATGCTAGTAGAAAATATATTTTATTTATTTATTTTATGTTTGGAGGCATCAAAGCAGAAGTTGGCCTAGAAGCAGGGGCCACTCTTCTCCTCACCCTCTTTCACGAGGTGGTTGGGGTTCTCATGGAAAGTCTAATGTTGGTCCTTTAAAATGGTCTCTAATAAACATTGTTGTTCCTATACAACTGAATGATGGTTGCCCTATCACTATTCATGACAACCCCTAGATGGATAGAATGCTATGAGGATTTTTAATGTGGAGTCATCCACTTGGTTGGTAATTCCCAAGGATGATCTTCCACCTCTACCTCTTAAAGTGGTGGCCTATGCATAAAAATCTGCTATCTATTTATTTATATTTTTTGGGTCGTGCCTTGACCAACTATTTTTTATTTCAGAGTTAGGATGTTCTTCTAGTAGGGAGTTTGAGTTGTGATGTGTCCAGTTACTTTATTTTGTAACCTTCTTTAATTATATTTTTTGTTAATATAATATGAAGCATTCCAATACTAAAAATTACAACTTATTATTATATTAACTCTACATATTCATGACAATTTAAATAATTATATATTTACAAAATTGTTTGAAATATATGTCATTAAAAATATTCTTTTTATACTCAAATTCATAGCTTTATGATTCAAAGCATTAAAACCCTCTCAAAATATTATATTTACGATAATAAATCTAAATTCTAAAGTTATGGATTATACTCACTATTTCTCTTCATTGTAATTAATGTTTATATATTAAGTGTATTCTCTTACCTTATAATTATAACAAAGAATAATTTTTTAAAATTAAATAATGACTATTCATAAAGGTACACAATTAAAATTATATAAAATAATAATCTACTCAAATTGTTCTTGGAAGCCTTCAGTTATTTAATTATACACACCTAATTTCAGCTCAAGGGTATTTATTAGCTATATAATTATATTATTATAGGGTACTTATATATTTACCATTTTTTATTTCATATTAGGTTCTTATTGGCACATTTTTTCTATGATTTTGGTTGTTTATCCATCTTTTTCTTGTACATTTCTCTCTTTCCTATTACCTCTTTTAATCTCCTCCCCTTCATGCTTGCTTTGCTTTCTAGGCTTTTCCACAAAACCATACAATACACAGTTTTAGGGTTCACCCTTATGACACTATTTTTGGTCTCTTGGGTATTGTGTACTTGATTTATTAGTATTTATTTTTCTTTTCTTGTCACCTTGCATGCCTATAGGGTCCTAATTTGCAAACAAATTAATTTATAAATACACAGGGGCATTACTAATTAATACATATGGTACATAAAATGGTATATCATGAAACATGTCTATTTTATTTAGAGATAAATTGTGAAAGCACAAGAACAATTATTTAAAGTATTTATAATAGAATTAAAATAATGAAACATTTATTTCTTTGTCATGCATTCATTTAATTGTCAAATTTTATATAGGACTAGGTTTTGCATCCATTGGACTACTTGTTAAAAATGTGTTATACTTGGAGTGTTACTTTCTGAATTTATCAAACCTCTTAGGGACCTAACAATAATTGATGATTAACAAATGCTCTAGAATATTTATCCCTTTTTATGCTCTATGATGTTTTGCTAGGGTTTTGGACAAGTTATTTTTTGAGGGATCTATATATAATTATGGAAAAGTAAGTGAGGTTTTTAGAGCCTTAACACTGATGAACATGCTTGTCAAATTATTTTGTGTGCTTTTGTAATTCATCATAAATAACACTACTCTTTCAAAACAACCCTATGGTTCTAGGGAGATTCTATGTTTGTACCTTCAGGTTATGTTCACCTCACTATTTGGCCCAACCATCATAAAAAATTGAACAAAATCAAATGTTCTTGTTGAAACTCTTTATCATTTATTACTATATGAAACATATTACATTTAAATCTAATTAAATAAAATTTAGATATTTCATAGGATATGTAGTACATGTTGATGTAAAAATCACTCTTCCATAAAATACTTATTTAAAATAAATAAATTGATTATTTTTACATGAGATAAGAAGGGTAACAATAACATATCTATTAAACTTTTAAGAGTGTACACATAGAACAAAAAATTACACTCTAAGATCTTGGTCTTATGATACTACAACTGCAAAAATAATTACAAGTACTATAGAGATTTTTTAGGAGTATATATGTAGTAAAATGAGTTCATGGATTTCAAAAACTATAATATTTATACTTATAGAGGAAATCTAGGAAATTTAAATGTAAGGCCAAATAAAAAAGATATTTATATAATACTTTTTATTGGTTGTAAAGTGCCTAAAATATCTCTATAGTTGCTACAACTTCTTACTCCCAACTATTATCCATATCTAAAAATCTTTATCCTATGTAGCCACTGATCCTATTTTTTAGGAAAAGATTCATTATTTTGTAGTTTATTAGATTTACATATGCATGGGATCGTTTGAAACTCCAAAATAATTGCAATTGTTCCCTCCATGAAACTACACTCTAAGCAGGTTAAAAGTACACTCATAATGTTCTGTATGTGTTCAAATGGCCAACTCCCCTATAATGTAAGGGGAACACATAGTCCTTGGCAAGTTATAGATTAATGTAAAATTTAATATCACATTAATATTTTTATTGAAATAAAACATTGCCACCTATATTTTTAAAGTAAAAACTATGCTACTAATACTAAATAATATTTTATAAAATAAATTAGGAAATCATGTGCACAACCCTTAAAAAATAGCTTGTTGATTTAATTTTTTAATCCAGAGCCACACCATGTTAAAAAATGCATGTGTGGACTCTCTATGTTAGGGGAAAGGTCCTAGTAGCCATGCACCCTAACCTTGGATATCAAATTAAGGTGTCATAACATCAAATTAGATTTCAAAAAATTTACCCATTTTAATATATCATCTTAACTACTTATAACTAAGGTTTCAAGGTTTAACTCATTATACATTTAATGATATAATTGATTTTATCACAAGATGTCATAAAATACATTTTTTAAACCTATGACCAAAACTTAACGTTTAGAGTACCAATAGCTATGCATTAGAGTATCAATACTTGAATCTTACTTGTCAAGATATGATTGGTTAATTTTAATTTTATAGAATAAATGTTGAACAAGTATTAAATACTACATGTTCAGCTTCTAGTGCACTTTAATATTTATACACACCAATATGTTCCCTCAATGTAATACATGTTAACAAAAGCCTTGTTCAACAATTGGAACATGCACAGCTATTGGGACCTTTTCCCTAGAGTGGTGTTGTCTATCACATCAACAACACACACAAACCTCAAATTATGTCTTCAAATGAAGAATAAAGTGATGGATCATCAAAAAAGATGGACATGGTATTGTCGATGTAGTTATTGCATTATTATTGCATGTTTTTTCCCATTGGCACCATCAGATGTGCATTAATACACATTATTAGAATGCATGTACATGAACACTAACCCCCAAACCCTAATGCATACCTTTGAGAATATAACTCAAAAACATTTAGTGCAGCACAAGAATACAAGAGCCACAACATATAAATTGAGGACAATGAAATGAAGAGTAAAAGTAGGAGAATAAATCTATAAGTCATATTTTAATTTGTTAAAATTTTATCGAGACCTTTTTTTTAACTCTTCACATCTATTCAGAATAATTTTCAATGCTTATAAACATCCCCTAATCATATCTAAATTTTAAGATAATGTTTTAAGACAACATTGCTGAAAGTAATAGCTATATATTTTCAAATTCAAATTTTATTGATAAATATTCTATACTATTCACACAAGATAAGCCATTTTTATTTTTTTTTATATTTTCTATATATTCATTTTTTTGAATAATTAAATATTATTATTATTTTAAAATATTAAATTAAATATATATTTTTATTTTTATTTTTTTGATAAATCACTATTTTACATGATGATTTTGAGCTAAGAGTCTAGGACTGAGGGGTATCTATTCCGTCAAAGTCATTTTGGGTACGATCCTGATCTCATCCCTTTTCATATGTTTGATTTTGCTAGCAATAATAATTAATCCTTGGTGGATTCTTTGTGATCCAAAAAACTTCACTAGTTAAACCAACAACCATTCACATATATTTTTATTTTCATTTTAAAAATAAACACATTTTTTTGTAAATATTTAATTTTATTTTTTTTAGATAGGTACGAAGCTTTTCATCAGAGCAATAACCAGTTACATCAATAGCCACAACTGGCCAATATCAATAACAACTGGTTACATCAACGGTCATAACCAATCAATATGAACAATATAGCCACAGCCACAACTAGCGAATACCTCCAATAAGACCACACCTGGTCAATATACAATCGACTTTCCAAAACCTTAGAGATTTGAGTCTAAGTGATGCATATAATAGTCATGTTACTTTACCAATACACCTCCATCTCATCGATTAAATATTTAATTTTATTATTAATTTTTTCTTTTTAATTAATTAAATATGAAATTTAAGTGATTATGTATTTAATAGTGACAAATTTGAAACAAAACAACTATTACTAATTAAATATTCTTAACTAACTTTCACCCCAATTTAAATGATCACAACTAATTATAGTCAGAGTAACCAACAAATACTTTATGATATTTAATCTTGAATAAAAATGCATTAACCCCCATTACTAATTCATTTACATATAATTAACATTCAAATATTAAAAATTAAATATATAAAAATAAAAATCCTATAAAAATAGTATTTAATGAAATGTTTTGAAAAGTTTTAACTTAATAAATTATACATAATTTTTTTAAATCTTATTCAATAATTAAACTTTTTTTTAAAATATAAATTTTAATAAATTTAATATAATCCATGAGAAAAAATTGTTTATTGTAAAAGGCCGATCTTTTTTATATTTTAGAAATTACATTTCATAACTTTAATTAATTATAAAATTTGAATTAAAAAAACCTCATATCAATTGGTTGGGAATGTTTATTTTAGTAAAGTAGTTTTGGGATACACTATATGGAATTTTTAATGTTTCTCAATGTTTTGGATTCACATCTATGATCTTTCCTTAAGAGAAAATAGAAAATATTTGAAATAGTTATTTTGTTTTGTTTGATGGTTTAAAGATCATTCTCTTAATAAATATAATTTTTTTATAAATAAATTAGTACTAATGAAAAACATTCAAATACCTATATGATTCATGTGGGAGTTGCGATTAAATTTTATATATTATTATTAAATATAAGTTAAATAATTATTAATTTTATAATATTTTAAAATAGATATTTTTTTATAAATATGTATTATCATAAATATTAATTTTTATTATATATCAAGTCTTTTTCCTTATACAAAATTTAAAACGTTACTTTATTTTCACTAAGTATCGTATCAAAATCATTTAATATTTTTAAAAATTGATAATTAGATGTTTCAAATCTTAAATTAAACCCGAAATTTCATTTTAACCTCCAACATGACACCTATGAATGCCTCATAGTCAATGGGTCATGTGTTAAAAATAGGCATGATGAGCTTTTCACAATGTGCTTATGTAGACTTTGGTCTCATCTTTGAATCTAACATCTGATCTTGTGCAATAACATAATCATTATTTCCATGAGAATGACATGTAATATTATGTGTATGTTGCATAGTGTTGGGCCTCAATTTTGGCTAAGTACTTTGTGGAATAACTGGCTTGGAGAGGCATGACACATAAGACCCTAGCACAAAAGACTATGGTGTGGGTCCATGGTGTGGAAGGACCAAGTCTTACTCAATAAATGTGCATGTTAAATAGAGAACCCAAGAATGAAGGACTCAGAACTTAGCGAAAGAATTGGGGAGAGTGCAGAAAGTGGAGAATGGTTATAGAGTGATTCACATGGATGAATTAGAATAAGCCAAGAATGAATCCAACACCAGCCCATAGGAAGATAAGTGCTTAACAATAAAGATCCAACATCAAAGAGAGAATATAGGGGCATAAAGGCCTGGGTCCTTAAAAAATCAATGTAATTGGCTACTACGACTCAAGTGTGTTGATGATCGTTGGTGAGTCACCATGAGTGTATTTACTTTTGTAATTGTTTGGTCAGGAAAAAAAAGTATAAAGACCCCTAGAATGAACTTTGTAATGTTTTTTTTCAGTTGGATATTATTGATAGAGTTTATATGATGAATGAAGCTTGTGTTGGATTAATATTATCATTCAAATGTTAATGGAGATAATACTGCTAGTTATCATGTATGTTATTTTTTAGTTAACTGAATTAAGGTTAATAGTTACTGTTAATGCCATCTTTTTTGTTTTGATTATTGAGTAATGAATGTGTGTTAAGATGGATTATATAATGAGCTTAGTAATGTGTATATGTTCGAGCGCCCTTATTTTTTAGTACACACTTGCACAAAAAAACCAATGAGAATTAGTCCCTCAATACGTGTTTCATGTGAGTGCATGAGAAATCATTCTTGTGTGGAATGCTAGCATGCCAACATGTTGGACTCTTAATAATTTCAACGCGTACCCAGGGGAAGTTATACTTGTGTAAGTAAAATATGCCTAACACATACTACTATGGCATTGATCATTTAATGTAACCCCATGTATATCATGAGAAATATGTATTTATTTTCTCTGTGTAACACTTAACTAATCTATTATATCTAACTTCTTGATCTACATATTCATAATAGGAATCAATAAAAAAATTCACTATGAGATCTTCACTAGGTTGTACCTTTGTATTTTCTATAGATGTATCCACATCAATGATGTTATCATCTATTAAATCATGTATCATGTGCCTCAAATTAATGCATATGTTAGTATTATGCCTTGGTATTCTTTGAAAATCTTAAAAAATATATCTATCAAATCTTTTTGGAATAGATATACTCATATCAACCTGTTTAATAACATGGAATGATATGTGGCCACATTCCAATATCTTAGGTAAAATCACATAAGTCACTTATTGTAAAGCTTTAAATTGTCTTCATGGAGGAGTTGGTATTTTTTGGAGTTGTTCTTGCTTATGTATTAGTTGATTATGTATAGGAACAAACTTTTATGATTCCAAGTACTTGAAGGGATAAGTATTTGTTATATATTTAAATAAATGTCCATCATGTATAAATGTAAGACACATGTTTATAAGGTGTTGCACCCATGTCCCCTATCCAAGATAGACTCAAGAAAAAATTATAATATGTGCAATTAATTATGACTTTAAATACAACAAACAATGTGTCAAAATCTAATGTTATATTCATTGAAATAGTAGAAATTGGTGGCCATAACCCATGATTTGATTTAGTAATTATTGTATTTGGTATTTACATTGTATTACTATTAACCTCAAATTTATGCAAGAATGAGATATTGAAAATATTTTCATCCAAACAAATATCAACCAAAACTCTTTTAATTAAAGTATTTGTAATTCATATTGGTATAAATAATTTGCTAGTTTGCTTACCAATCTTACAGTGATTACATTTATAGTGCACCATTTTTGTGTGAACTAAATCATTCTGAATTTATATAATTGATTTGACAAAATTTATATGAGAACGGTTTTATAGCTTTGTAACTTCTAAGTTAGGCATATATCTTAACCCCTATTTACCTTTTTCAATTGATGCTTTAATAGGGTAAATAATACCTTATGCATTTCCCCCTAATCTAGTGCCTCTATACCCCATATTTTGTAAATATGTTAATCTAAAGCCATACTCATAATAAACCCATGTTTGAATATTGGGATTCAACTCTTGGACATGGTTTTGAAGAGATTGCATTTGATTCATTTTGACCTTGTTAGATATATCGTTTTTTACATCATGAACATCTTTGAAGGAATCCTAGTGTCAATGAGGAATAAAAAAATAATTATATGAATCTATTAAATAATATTGATTAAGGATTTTAGTTTTATTACTAATTTTAAGTTTATAAAACCCTGAAAAAGTAAGGAAAGAAAGCAGAAGGAAAAATAGAAACCCTAGCAACATGATTAGTTAGTATTAGGCAATGTTCAAAAAATAATGGGTTTACCAAGATGTTTATAATTTTTATTGATTAGGGGGTCAATCTAATTAATATCAACTACTGAGTAAATAAAAATACATATTTAATATAATAATCACACATAAAATGATTACAACTTACTATTTTAATAAATATTATAAGAGGGGAAGTATTAAGAAATAAATGACTTATCTAGAACTTGAGTCTATAGGACAGTGACAATGATTGTAAACTGACTATGAGACTGTGTGAGGCTGATGTGAATTAGGAACATGGCTCTACATCATTTGGGGAGAAGGTCACATTGTTTTTACTTCACCAACTTACATGAATGTATCTAGGGTGTATTTTCATCTCTTAGGGTTTTTTAAATCTCTATTTAAATTTTGATAGATGCATCTTCTCTTGTAGGTCCTATCTATCTATTCAGATGCCTTTGTTTCACTAGAAGAATGATTGTGTACCCTTTTCTTCACTCTAACCCTAGGTCAATGATAAGAGGAAAAAATGCAAAATGGGGGCAACAAGAAATAGGATAGATTTTTGCTTGACCACAACACCCTGTGTGTTGAGCATTGCCTGTATACCAATACTCCATATATGGATCAAACTCTATGTAGTTCTCCCATGCTATGATGGTGTATGCACAATAATAATGAAATGATATATTTTGGTAAAATTTTGGGGTGATTATGTGACTAAACAAATGACTTATGGCCTTATTATTGTATTTATACCTAGATTAGGGATTATTGGGATATAAGGACTCAAAATTAGGAAGATTAGGTAAATTCCTCTCAATATTTAATTAGATATTTTGGTGATTGTACTATTAGAAGCCTCTTTTGAAAAATGGATAGAAAATGTTCTTATATAGTGGACCTTTTGAGATTTACTCAAATTAGGATCGAGAAACATATAAAATGACCCTTTGGGATGAATTTGAATTTAGGAAACTAGTTAATTGGTGAAAGGATAAGACCAATAGTTTTAGACATTATTGGCCTACACGATTATCTTGAAGGATTGGTTTCATCTGAGGAATAGAGACAGTTAAACTAGAAGTATGAATAAGTGAATTAATGAGTATAAGTTGATTGGAATGAGGAATAGGAACATTTAGTATCTCATTTTATTTAATATAGAGGATCATCCATATAGAATTAGAGTATCAGTTTGAAACCATGGAATTGAACATAGGTTAGGTGTGCATAAGGGGTGGTCACAAATGCATCATTTTAGCATTAAATTTTAATTTTGGTGTCTATAAGTTATTTGAGTAATTATTAACTCATAGGTAAGTATGAGAGGAACCCATGATGAGATGACAACCTATGTGGGTCCTAGTGGTTATCATCTTAAGGATTAAATAGATGTCTTTTAAACCCTTTCAAGTTTTACATATCTTAATATTTTAAATGGTATTGTTCAAGGTTATGTAAGTCATATAATATTAATTACATGTGTTTGTCATTATTTAATGTATCCAATCCCTATATTGTATTTAATTTTACTATTATAAGATGTTATACATATCTCAAGGGGTTTTGCATATGCAAGTCCTATTGGTAGCACATGAGCATTTTGAAAGGGATATAATTGCCTTCTCCTTAATAGTTATGGTATGCATACCAATGTGATAAGTGGAAAAAATTATGGAATTCAACCCTACAAAACCCTTAAAGGAAACATATTTCAGTGATCCTTATAATTTAAAATTAGTATGCTTCAAACTTGATCTCATTTCTTAACAATAATTGCTAGTAAAGTTAAATAACAATTATTTCTATTTAGTGTGCCCTAGCAAAACCTTGTATCAACTAAATCCTATGTTGGATATAAATTTATGTTTTATCTTGCACAAAACAATGTGAAGAATTTGTATATAACCCTATGGTACATGAGGGATCTGAACTATGTATAAACCTAGGTGGTTGGATATTCTATGCGCATTATTATAGATTACATCTTTAGGTTACGTTATTGCTTTTTGATGTACTATGAATCCTTACACTAATAAATTACAATAACACTTTCTATAAGTGACATGGAATTTACCCTTGTTTGATTGACCTATAATTATTATGTCTATAGAGAAATGATATATTGAATTTAAGTGTAAAATCATAGTGTGACACCTTATACACTACATGTTTAAATCTTTAAGATAAATAGAAAATAGCCATGGTAGTTGATCATCTAATTTGAACATGAATGGAAGACAACCAAACATGAATGGAAGACAACCATTTACAATTAGAATATATATATATATATATATATATATATATATATATATATATATATATATATATATATATATATATATATATATATATTATTTTTTAGTTTTTTAATTTAATAAGGTGAAATTTATATTTTCCAGGTATCCTAAAATTGTAGAGTTAAACAAGTACACAAGAAATATTAAACTAGTCCAAGGAGAGACTAAACAATAAAAGTTTTTGCCAATCTTCTATTAAGACACCAAAAAAAAAGAACCAAGTAGGACCAAAAAATATAATTACAATAAATTTCATTGAAATAATCCATGTACCCTACTTGTATCTTAGTTTTAGTAGGATTTTTCTTGTCTCCATGCTTCTTGTTCAAACACTGTGGCATTTTGCCATATTTCTCCTTCTCAATGTTTTTTGCTCTAGTTATCTGCTTGTTTTTTATGCTTAGGGTATAATTTGATTTTGATGGGATTATTTTTATGATATCCTTTGAATTGTTTCCTAGATTTATTTTTGGCCTCATACTCCCTCCTTTAGGCATATTGAGATTACTCTAGGTTTCCTTCAGTTTATCAAATTCTAAATTTATAGTGTTCCCCTCCTCCATGAGGGAAATTAGAGGTACCCTGGTGATTGAAAACCCTAACTTTGAAATCTAGAACCTATATAGATAATTAATCACACATTCTAATGTAAATTTTGAGATAATGAAATCCTAGATAATGAATTCTAAACCTAAGATTAGCAGGGAAATACATTTTGGAAGGTAATACTTTAATTATAAATTCTAAAAATATTTTTTAGCAATAAAAAACTTTCGGGCATCAAAACACATTATAAATTTGAACATGTTATGATAAAATATGGTTTTAGTATTTGAATTTTAGTGTTTATGCTCTGGTTTGGTGAAATGATTTATGTTTGATATATATATACAAATTTTCTTTTGGAGTTAGCTTTAGGTCATAATTGGAATCATAGGTGTTTAACAATGATTCCATCTCAAGTATGCAAAATGGTTGGATGAGCTCTAAAATATATAATATGACTGGTCACCTAAGTGTTTTAAACATTGGACACTTTGTATGTAAGAGTTAGAATTTATACAAACCATCAAAAACTATTCAATAACTTTATTTATAGAGCATATCTTAATACAAGAGTTATAATACATTTAGAGGTCATCTTTTGTTTACTTAAGTCATGTAATCATATACCTCATTAATCATGACAAATATTATATTATTATTTACTACATTATTATGGGAAGTTGTATACCGACTTGTTCTATCTATTTGAATTATCTTTATTCTAATGATTCTATGCATCTTGTACCTTTGTGCAAGGGTATGGTCACTCTCAGTGGTTTAGAGTTGTGTGGGGGATATAAAAAACTTTGTGGTTGGAAGAAAATATATCCAATTATGCTCACCATTTGATGTTTTCAACATGGTTTTTCAATGACAAAAATGATTTGTAAAACAACAGTGGACTTCCTTATGAAGACTTATTCACATATGAATATTTTGGATAGATAACTAAAATTATTTAATATTTTATGGATATTTTAAAAGATACTTGCATGTATTTATGCTTGTCAATATTTTAATTTGTTATTTAATTACATGATTATGATAATAATTCTAATTTGTGCACTAATTTGGAATTAAACTATTGAATTCAAAATAAATTAAGCTGACTAGTGTTATGTTTGTACTTAAAAATGAAATAATTATATGAACTTAGTTATTATATTTATTCCCTTATAGGGAATGTTTCTATATAAATCAAGATATCATTGATATATCATAATTTTATATTTTATGAGGGAAGAAAACATACTTTATTTCTAATATTAAATGTGTATCCTGATTGCAATAGAAGAACATATAATCATATTTGTCATGGTGTAGATAGAAGTGAATGGTTCATTTGAAAAAAAAAAAACTTTTATGAATGGATATTGGCCTCATGAAAGTTTACACATGGCATTACTATGAAAATTATTACATGAATAGTGTTATAAAAAAGTATCAGAATGTATTTTTCTCGATCTAATTGTATTTTTTGATCAAATCTTAAAAAACTTGTTTAAGTAATTATTTATTCTCATAGAAACATACTATAGACACACAAAATTAATCCCTAAGTGATTTTTAATTTTTAATCTTGACATCCTTACCTTACTTAACCTACTTTCCATTTCATTAACTTGCAATCTATATAAGAGTACTCATTATTATCTTTATTGCCTTGAAATTATTGGAAACATCATTCATGCATCCCTATTCTACTTAAAATTTCATGTTATCCAAATCCAAATAACCTCTATCCTTTTGGGATATGACCACACTAGGAAATCATGTTCGCACTACATGTCTTCATCCACTAGTGCAGCCTTGTCCACCATACTTCAACAATAGATTTTAAAATTTGAGAGATTTAATATTACCCTTCCTATTATTTTAACAAGGTCGGTTAATGGAAAAAATAAAAATATTTCTCTATATGATCACATTAATTCATCTCAAAACAACATCTAAGAATCACTTAGAAATTCTACTATGCATTAAGAAAAGGGGCATTAATCTATCCATTTTCAATTTTAATTTATTTTAAAAATCATAGGCCATGTCTGAAGTTATTTATTATAGGTCAATGACACTCATTGTCAATCATTCAAGTCAATATATCTAGTTGAATTCATATAGAAAATATTGATATTTACATATTCACTTTATGAGGGAGAACTACATCACCTTGAGGCCCTTTTGGGATATGTAAGCAACACTTAGATTACATGTAGTTTTCTAAGGATAGTTCAAATATTCCCCTTGATCAATTCCCCCTTTGTATTGGATTCCTATTTAGTTTATTGTGTAGGGGATAATATTTTGATTTTTTAAAACTTATGTGCTACAAATCAAGGTACACAATCAATCAACAAGACATCTCAGATAGTCACAAGTGATCACACAGTAAAATCAATTACACAATCAACAAATACATGATTGTAGGAAACAACAAGGGTCAAATTTTTGCCATATCCCCTAGCTTAAGCATTTCCAAATACATTTTGAAATTTTTGTTTTGACCATGACATTGTTTAATGGTTATTACAAACAATGTCCATCAACCATCACCCTACATAGTCAATATAAATTAAGTTTGAGCTAGGCACACACACACACACACAAACACACACACACACACACACACACACACACACACACACACACACACACACACACACACACTTTTCAATTTACTATTTATATCTCATTTCAAATTCTATAAATTATTATATTATACATTTAGGTTCTATATATTTTTTAGCCTAATTAAGTATTAAATAGTTTATTTATTTATTGTAGACACTCAATTCTCACCATTCATGTGTTCAAATTACAATCAGAACGACTTCTTACAAACAATGCAAATTAAACATAGAAACCATTGAAATGGTCTAATTCATTCATACACATCATGTGCATTTTTTGATTCATGTCAATATGTCTCTAGTTGTGGAATTACCCTATATGAAATCATCAACTTATTCTAATTAATCTTAAGTCAAATTGTAACCTAGAAAATTGATATTTTTGACTAATAGTGCAAGTCAAACTAATCAAATTTTAGGAATTATGAAAAGCCTAATCAAAACCACTTAGCTAACCAAATCCTATTAAATGCTTAAGTGAAAAATCCTTGTCAAATTAGTGAACATCTAATTTTAGAAAATGAAATTTTAATAAACATATAAAAAAGGTGACATTATCATGACATCATCAATCATAAATTCAAAATGTAAAATATCAACATAAATGTAATAAAAATAAAAAATGTTTAGACATGCCTATTAATTGCTCCCTTCTTCCAAAATATTAATTGCATTTGATTGCTAAAGTTGAATAAATCTTGGACCACACATCTTATTCTTGAGATGGATGGTCGGTATCATTTCATGAAAATTATAAAAATGAGGGCCACCATGAACAATTAAAAGGTTCTTTTGTGCAAAGATATGCTGCAAAAATCATGCTAAAATCTTCATCATTTCTTCATCCTGATTGATCAAAACAATTGGTGAATAAGGGGAGATGTCATTGGAATGAAAAAAATGCATTGATAAGGATTATTACTTCACAAACTGAGCACAAGCCTTTGTAAAATAGTTGCTAGATGGAGTCTTTAAGGAAGGTAAATGTCATGTTTGTCTTCTTTTATTGATTTATTTGTCTAGTAACTTTAGCTCATCTTATAGAGCAAGCATAGAGCATTAGTTTTTGAATTAGTTTTGGATTTCATTCACTAACATTGTATTAACCCTCTTTTTATTTCTTGTTCTACATAATAGAATGGATGGTGGGACTATGCATCTCATAAATGTCCTTGGGAACCCTCTTATCTTTCTAATTAAACAATCAAATAGTCTTTTAGTGTTGATTTCCTTATTTTTATTCTAAAATTTCTATGTTTTTTCTACTAATCAGTGAAATCACCTTGTGAAATGGTGAATTCACCCTGTGGATCAGTGAAGTTGCTCATGTAATTGGCAAAGTCAATCTGTAGATTGGTGAAATAATTTTTATCACCCTCTATCTTCTTTGTATGTTTTATAGGAACAATGCACTCAAGATGAACATCAACGAGGTTGAGAAACAAATGGAAACGTCACTTCTCTATATTTTCCTGTGTTGTTTTTGATAAATAGCGAACTTGAATTGAAAATATTGAAGTTGAAGTAAAAGCAATGAACTCAATTTGAACATCAAAAAAATAATTTAAAGGTAACCTATATTTTTTTCTTATTACTTTAGAAATGATAAATTTATATCATAAAATGGTGAGGTCATCCTACTAATCAGTGAATTCACCAGAGTTGTGTTTCAGTCTGTCTATATAATGGTGGAGTCATCTTGCTAAATAGTGAAGTCACCCTACTAAATGGTGGAGTCATCTTGCTAAATAGTGAAGTCACCCTACTAAATGGTGAAGTTGACATGTGTTAAATTTCTTGAGAGCTTAAAATTGTTAAAATCAATTTTCTTGGATAGTTAAAATCCTTGTTTGATAATCTAATCCTCTATTTTACAGGTTTAAATATCTATTTAAGTTGTTTTATTTTTTCAACTAACCAACAAAGGTAAACATTCATTCACGTTCTTGATTTATGCTTAAGAAATAACAATCACATTTTTTTGGTGCTCTTACGAGCATTTAATTTTCATTCTTTATTTAAGTTGTTTGCAATTCCATTTTTTATTTATCAATCATTATATGCATTCTCTTCCCTTACCCCTTTTAGGAAGCCTGGGTGACCAAAATCACATTGGTTTACTTGTTTGTGTGCCTTATTTGAAAAATTCATTTTCAAAGTATGCTCTTCTCTTTCCCTTCCACGGGGTCCTGAGAATCATAAATGAAACATATTTTTCCCTTTTTTACTTTTTTTATTTCATGGGGTGGAGTTCATAGGCTTCCCATTGGTCTTTATGGGTGTGTTGACCCAAGAAGTGACATAACATCATAAAAACCTTATTATCTGATAAGGTATAAAAATTGGGATTATGCTAGCGATATCTTAGTTGGTGGTTCCTCAGAGCTTGATTGTGTTGGTAACACTTCACTAAGACCCCAATAGTTGAAGTGGTTGTAAAGGGACTAGACCCTTTGGAAAATGGCCCAGAAGATCTCACATCCAATTTTTGGATTATTCTAAAGCACCCACATACTGTAAGGTATAACATGACCATCTAGTTTGCCAACCAAAAATTTATATTACAATCCACATTTATGACAGATAGCTCATTAATGCAGGGGTGAAAATGTAACTTCTATCAAAGATCAATTTTTATTATGAGCCTTTGAAGAGAAGGGGGCCTACCAATAATTAAAATAAATTATTTAATGAATCTTAAATTTTATCCTCTTAAAGGCAAGTTTATTGAAAGGATTTAGTGACTGTATTATAACCAATGTCAATTTTTATGTGAATTCTTGAGTACTTTTTTCAAATCCATCTTGTATTCAAAACCTCATTTGAAAAAAATACACCAATTTCTCAAACTAAACAAGTCCTAACACATCCTTGCACATCTACACACTTAGGTGTTACACTATATAATTATTTCTAACCATCCTTAGTCATTTTGTAATGTTATGTGTACCAATTGAAACATAGCTTTGTCTCATTTGGTAACATTATGATACCCTTTCCATTTTTGGTTTAGACTTGTATTTTCTTATGTTGAATCAATTATCTAGATTCAAAACCATTTGACCTTGTTTTTGATTTCATTCCAAGTTAGGATCAAAGACAAACCAAGATCAAACCCTTTTCAAAATAAATTCCAAGTGCCAAGACCATTTGATATTACTCTAGCCTCATTTTGGATCTAAAAACTTTAGTTTTCTAACCATTCTAGGTTTTCAACCATTTGACCTTATTCTAAATTCTAAACTAAAACCTACCAAGGAACAAACCATTCTCTCATTCAAAACCATTTGAACCATGCCTAGGTATACATGAAGTGGGGCTTTTTATGGCCCTATCTTTGAGGAATAATTCTACAATCCCTTAGGATAAATTCTAAATTTTGAGTATAATAAAGATAGTGAGCCACTTTACAATGTTTGAAGACCTCCCTCCCATTATTATAACTAGTTGAGGTCAATTCAAACAACTAATTGTGGATGATAAGGATCAACAACTACTAATACTATTTGAATCCAAAGCTAAAATTTCACCAAACTTTCCCATGAACCAATTACATAGTCTCATTCACATATAATAATTACCTCAAGAAGTAGATGTTACCCAAAGTCATACCCTTTGTTAGAATTAGCTACAAGATCTAATGAATCTAATAGAAAGCATAAATAAGAGATAAAACTGTAATAGTAATAAATAATAACTGTGTATCTGAGATAATAACTAAAATGAATAAATAACTCAAATATGATGAATTACTCTAATAATTAAATATTAATCTGATATGGAATACATAAATAGCCATTGCTTATATAGAGCAAGGCATGCATGATAAAGATCAGGGAACTCACACAACACGTGTAGTTTAGTTGATATCTATCTACATGAATAGTGGAGTGCAACTCCACACTAACAAGATAGGTGTCCAACTTGTGTAAATGATATGTTGACTATTAGTTAAACAATATTATCCTATCTTACCCTAAATAGTGGAGTGGAACTCCACTGTAACAAGATAAGTGTCTATGTTAACTACTAGCTAAGCAAGCTTATCCTATCTGGTATAAATTATTAATAAACATAATAAACAAATTATAATAAGTAATTAGTGTACAAAAATAATAAATATTATATACAATTAAATGCAATAAATCAAATAAATGCACCAACACCCCCCATAAGTGAAGCTTAGGTAGGAATATGAAGATAAGAGTCCTAAAAATGTGTAGCCATATTAGGTACTCTGTAAAAATAGATGAGGAAAGGAGAAAACCTGAAGGAAAAAATAATCCTCAAAATGAAGGTATAGGAGACCCCCCCTAAAGAACTGATGTCCCTTGAAGAACTGATGTCTCGCACCCCCAAAAGAGATTGCAAGTGAAGATACTTGCTCTCAGTGAAGGGTTTAGTGAAAATATTTGTAATTTGCTCCTCTATAGGATAATATTGAAGATCAATGATTTCCACCTGAATTAGCTCCTTGATAAAGTGCATATGGATCTCTATGTGTTTGGTTCTCTAATGATAAACTAGATTCTTTGAGACTTGGATAGTGCTTTGGTTGTCACAGTAGATGATTGATGTCTTCTAAAATAGAACACCAAGCTCAGTGAGGATATTCTAAGTCTAAATAGCCTCAGTAGTGGAATTAACAATGCCATGATATTTAGCCTCTATAGATGAAAGAGCAATAGCATTTTGTTTCTTACTTTGCCAACAAATGGGGCCAAATTCAAAGTGAAAGCTGTAACCAAAAGTGGACTTACGATCATCATAATCACTAGCCCAATTAGAATCTATATATCCTACTAGGTCTAAACATGTACCTACTATATAGTGAATCTTGTATTTGATAGTGCCCTAAATGTAGCTTAAAATGCACTTGATGCCTCTCCAATGAAGCTCATGTGGTGTCTGCATAAACCATGCCAACTGCATATGAAATGTCAGGTCGTGTATGAGTTAGATAGATAAGGCTACCTACAAGCTGGCGATACAATGTGGCATTAACCAAGGGAGTGGAACAATGAACCTCAAGTCTAACTCTAGATAAGAAAGGAGTCAGTGTAAGCCTATAATCAGCCATGTGAAATTGAGCTAACAAGTCTATGGCATACTTGGGCTGTGAAAGTGTAATCTTAGAAGAAGACTATGCTATTTTAATCCTAAGAAAATAATGCAATAATCCCATGTTTATCATAGAAAACCTGTAATGAAGTGCAGTCTTAACATTGTTGATGATGGATGTTGTGCTCCTTGTAATAATGAGATCATCAACATAGATCACCAAGTACAATAGTGAATCCTCCTATCGTAAAATGTAGACATTCGAATCCAAGTGAAATCTCGAGAACCCAACTGAGAGAAGAAATGTGTCCATCTTAGAATACCAAGCCCTAGGGGCTTGTTTTAGACCATAGAGAGACTTCAAGTACCATACTAGTGAAGGATATTGAATGAACCCCTATGACTACTCCATATAAATTTATTGATGAAGATCCCCATGAAAAAATGTGCTCTTCACATCCATCTGATGTACAACCCAACCATGAGCTACATCAATAGTTAGTATCAAGCAAATAGAATTCATCTTAGTAATAGGTACAAAGGTTTTTGTATATTCAATGCCTTCTAATTGGGAAAAACCTTTGGCCACTAAGCATGCTTTATACTTATCAATATTTCCATCCACTGCAAACTTAGTCTAATATATCCACCTACATCATACTAATTTTTTTCCCTTAGGAAGAGAAACAAGATCCTAAGTATTGTTCCTAATCAATGAGTCATACTCTTATTCCATTATTGAATCCCACTCAACTATCCCTATGGCTTCTTGAAAATACTGTGGATCAGAAGCTGGGGAAATGTAGGAATGTGGAATATCATGTTGTGATTGTGTTCTCCTTCTATCTAATGGATCCCTAACAAGAAGGTCTACATCTTCAAAAGTTTGCCTAACCCACAAAGGCATCAATGGGTGAGGATCTGAAGGGGATGAGGAACATATCCTGCTAAACCTTGTTGGGGAGGTAATACCTCATCATCCCTATGAGTAGATAAAGCAAGAGTATCATTGTCACTGCTATCTAATTCTTCTAAGGAAGAATGAGAAATGTTAGAAGACAAGTCTAAAAGACTTTATTCAAAGTAAACACTTCTTGATATAATAAGCTCATGTGAATATAGATCAATGAGCTGATATCCCTTAACACTATCAAGATATCCCACAAATATGCAAGTTTAGTTATGTTGTTCTAAATCATGATGCTTGTATGAAGGTATGTGAGCCCATGCTGGACTATCGAAGACTCTAAAATGATGCACATCTAGCTTCTTATTACACCAAGCTTCAAGAGGTGTTATCCCCTTTAAAGCTTTGTGAGGAACTCTATTCTATATATATGCAACACAATTAATCACTTTCACCTGGTACTCAGGTACTAATGATTTTTCATGAATCATACAACTTGCCATCTCTTTTAAGAATCTATTTTTCCTCTCTACTACACCATTATGCTGAAGTGTGTATGCAACTGAATGCTAAAGATCAATTCCTTCAAGATCAAAAAATTGTTTAAACTTGTTGTTCACATATTCCCTCCCACTATCTGTGTGGAGAATCTTGACATACTTCCCAAATTGTTTCTCTGCTAGAGCTTTGAACTCTAGAAATCTATCAAATACTTCATTCTTGAGTTTCAAAAAATAAACCCAAGTATATCTAGAATAGTCATAAATAAATATGAGAACATAACAACTTTTACTAAAAGACAAAGTAGGTAATCGACCCACTAAATCACTATAAACAAGTTTGAGGACTTGTAAAGCCCTCCAAGCCTTTCATTTTTCAAACTTATCCTCTAGATGTTTGTCTAAGGCACAACCATGACATACACCCCATGAAAATTGAATCTATGGAAGTCCTGTAAGCATCTCCTACTGACTAAGCTATTGTAAATAGTAGTAGTTCAGATTACCAAACCACTCATGCCATAACTTGCTCACTGCATCAGTGTGTGAGATCAAAGCTATAGAGGAAGATTGAGGCACAAAGTGGGAGAATGAATAAAGTTAAGTATTATTGTCAACTTTTCCCACTGTAACTAGGGCATTATCCTCTAATTTTTTGATTGATATAGAATCAAATGTGAACTCAACTTTCCTACCAGTATCAAAGTGAGTGATTTGGTAGTTAGAAAGAAGGTTATTTGATAAATCTAAAACATAGAGGACATCCTCAAATACACCACTATCAACATCAATTGTACCTTTCTTATAACATCTACCTTAGAATTATCACCTATGAGAATATGAGGCAAAGAACTTGGTTCTAATCTAAAAAAATATTCTTGATCAGAACCCATATGGTGTGGAGCACCTGAGTCAATGACACCCATGAATTGGAAGAATTTTTTAGTGCAACTAGTGCCATAGTTTTCCCTTTCCATGAATTTGGAGTGGAAGAATCCTTTAAAGAGGATTGATTGATGTTATTCTTTTTGAGTAGACCCTTAAGTTCATCAATCTCTTTCTTCCAATAATCTTGTTCGCTATGAAACCCCTTTTTGCAATAAGGGAAAGGAGTCCCAGTCCTTTTTTGTGAATCCCCTTTCTTATTAGTGGATTTATAATCTCCTTGTGAGGAAGATTGTTTCCCTTTATTCTTATCTTTTTGTGACTTATTCTAATTAATCTGCTTCTTTTTACTTAAACCTATATTTGATGCTGATGTTGAAAATTGCTTATGCTAAGGTTGACTTGTAACTAGAGCTTGAGATTTGGATGACTTGATTAGACCCACAACTATTAACTTTTCTTCTTCAACCATTAGAATCTCAGTGAATACCTCAAAGGTGGGCATTTGATAAGATGTGCCCAATGTGAGCCGATGAGTCTGAAAGCTAGAGACAAAGGATGAATATTTAGGACCTAATTTGTGTAAGGCATTGAAAATCAATTGAATATCTTTTGTATCAATTTTACATTCAAAAAGTTATGCTCTAAGATCTATGACTTTAGTGATGCAGTCTTGTATTATAACATAATTTTTACGATCCAAACTAATGAGTTCGTTGTCAATTTGGTAACCACGAACCTCATCTATTTTTACAAATAATAATGCTAATTTATCCCAAGCCTCTTTTGGATTTGTATATTTTTTAAGATGAAAATTCAATTTTAAAGACATGTAAGACCGAATGCATCCAATTACTTTAGCAGTTTCAAAGAGAAAGTGTTGTAACTCTTTTGCATCAGTAGGTGGAGTAAGAAGAGTTATTAAATAAGGCATATATCCTAGCATCATTAATGCATTTCAAGCATTCTATTTCCATGTATTATAGTTGTATGTTGTTAATAGTGGGAACTTAGGATTCCCCATGATGCAATAAAAAATAAACTATCACAAAGCAGAAATCAAAATATAGAACACACCACAAAACCCCCTGAATTATCTAGTTTTATCCCACCCAACAATTATTTTTATCACTTTATATTTGAGTGCAATTACAAGACTAGATTACAATTTTTCCAATTTACAAAAAGCTCATTTAGGCCCTCTAATCTAAAAGGACAAAAAATATGCACTTTATTACAATTTTTTTTGTACCAATGTGTTGTGCTCAAAAAAATAATAACTTTCAAAAAAATGGGACCTCAATTCGAGGTCTTTTATGAAAGTTATGAGCCTTTGAATTTGAAAAAATGAGGATTGGCAAGAGCTACTATATAAAAATCTGAATTCTAGAAAAATATGGAAAAATTTGGAAAAAACTGAAAGTATAGTAGTGAAGAGCATGAAAATTTAAGCTATTTAAAAAAAAAATTGCTCAAAAACACCTCCTCGTGTTCAAATGGCAAGCTTCTGAAGTTGCCCTTTCAAATTTGCTTGTTCATTTGTGAGCCTGCCAAAAATTTTTTGGTGTGCATAGTCTGTACGATCGTACTTGGGAGCAAAAAAAATTTTGTCTTTTAGGGTGATTATGTCCAAATTGGACAAATTTTATATGGATCTGTAGGTTTTGACATCTTTTGATCACAATCATGAGGTCTATTTTGCTCAAAAATGCTTCAATTTTTAGGTACCCACTGGATTCGGGCATGGTGCTTCTGAATCAAACACTTTCCAATTTCACCTCTTGTGCTCAATTTGGATAAAATTGTAGATGATTTTAACTAACTTGGTCACTCTAAACTCAATGGTGAGCTCAAAAATTCTCCACAAAGCTCCAATTTATATCTATATACAAAATAAAAAACCTAATCCTATATCTGGATATTTTTCTCTTGAACATTTAACAATCTATAGATTCAATATAGATCTAGAACCATGTTAGAATTAGCTACATAATCTAATGAATCTAATAGAAAGAATAAATAAGAGATAAAACAATAATAGTAATAATCAATAACTGTGTATCTGAGATAATAATAGAAATGAATAAATAACTCAAATATGATGAATTACTCTGATAATTTAATTTTAATCTAATATGGAATACATAAATAGACATTGATTATATAGAGCAAGGTGTGCATGATAAATATTAGGGAACTCACACAACACGTGTAGTTCAACTGATATCTATCTACATAAATAGTGGAGTGCAACTCCACACTAACAAGACAGGTGTCCAACTTGTGTAAATGATCAACACAAGTTAACTATTAGTTAAACAATCTTATCCTATCTTACCCTGAATAGTGGAGTGGAACTCCACTGTAACAAGATAAGTGTCTAAGTTAACTACTAGCTAATCAAGCTTATCCTATATAGTGAAAATTATTAATAAACATAATAAACTAATTACAATAAGTAATTAGTGCATCAAAATAATAAATAATAAATACAAGTAAATGCAATAAAGAAAATAAATGCACCAACACCCTTGTTTAAAATATAAAACTAGACATTGTGTCATCTAGTAAAGGGTAGAGGCATCTTGTTGACCCATCCCAACATGAAAAAATCATTACTTCTACCATAAAAAAAATTAACCAATGATATGTCAATCAACTAGTTATTGACTTGATTACTTCTGTGATGGAAACATCATTGAATAATACCACTTTTCAAGTGTTTTAATGAATTTAAATTATTTTGAAGAAGGAAGAAGATGAAACTAGATACAGGTATGGTTGAAAAAACCTGTTTGGTTGTACGCATGTTGAATCAGATGATTGTGAAGAGATAATCTTTGGCTTGGGAGGATGACCTGCAAATAAGACATCACTAAAACAATTTTTTGGTTAGATAGATAGATCGATGGATTACCTAGCACTAGCTAGATCTCAGAAGCAAGAGCTTCCTTGAGGGCTATCAATCCAAACATTTTAAACAATTAATTTTATAAAATAGAAGACAAAGTACTTGCATCAATAATTGAAATATACTAAAATTGAATACAAGGAATTCTTGATAAATAAATAGACTAAAATGACTAATTATAGTAATAAGTGGGTCAATACTAATGCTAAATAGGTCGGGTGTGGTTCAAAAAATAGGTTGAGGGTCTGTGAATAAGTAGATGAAAGGAAAATTAGATTTGGCTAAAGGTAGGTGAATGAAAATAGTATTATATTATTTTTTTCCATTTTGACTATCAATGATTAGTGATCTGAGCAACATTTTAGGTGACAATTTAGGCGATGGTTCTACCCCAATTGGTGGCACAACTTCTGCGAGCCATAACTTTTGCACCATAGCCACGTTTGACTCCTCATTTGAACTGTTAGAAAGATAATAATGAGGGGAATGTTGTGAAATGGCACTAATATCTTCTTAGTGGTGTTTTACCCCTTAAAAACAAATAGAATTTCCCCAAATTTCAATTTTAGTAGTGTAGTCTAAAAATAGTAATTCCTCAAATTTTGTATTATTGTAAATCATGGAATTTGAACCACTTAATCTCCCTCAAGATTGGTGACCTTACACATCCTCCTCATACCTTAAAAATATTTATAAATGAAGATGTAACCTAAAATGGAAATCAAACATCTCTTCTCAGAGATAGGAATATGTTTGGGTCTATACATTTGATGAATAAGACATCTCTTCTCAGAGATAACATTATTATTATTGTGTTGTTCTTATTTCTTGAATTATCTTTCAACCAATTTTTTTGAGTTGTGGATCAATTAGTGTGACCATCAATGGTTAAGGTGACTATTGACGATCATGGTGACCTTCGATGATTGGAAAAACCATTAGTGGTTACTATGTGTTGGGTCTGTGTGATAGAAAGTTAGATTGATGAGATCATAGAAGGCAATTCTAGGAGATGGGTTTATGTTGGATTGATTATCAAATAAAAAGAAAGTAATTAACTGATTCAAAATAAATACTTAGCTTATCAAAGGTTGGTCAGATGAATGGTTGAGATGGTTGGCTTGTTAATAGGGTTTGACATGATTTTGGTAGAGTAACGGTATTTAGATGTTGACCAAAGGGTGGTGGAAAGTTATATCTCTATTGTGATGTCTAGATCACTATATTTTTGGAAGAACACCTATAAAAAAGGCTCTAAAAGCAAAATATCTTGATCGTTGTGGATCCCTTTTCACCTCTTGATCCTATTTTCTTATAGGCAAGGAAGGAGATGTACAACAAGATGTTAACAAGGGGTCCAAATTGTTGTATAATTTTAACTTTGAAATGCATGAGATCACATGTGAATTAGACATTCTAATTATACAAAAGTGATTTAGAATTAAAGGATTAGCTAAGTTGGTTTAGATAGTGGAACTTGACCGTCAACGATCAGGGTGAGCATAGATGTTTAGGATGACCATCAGTGGTCGAGGGTCAAGGTAGAGTTAGGTTAAAAAGGTGGGTTTGGTTAGTAGGTAAAGCTAACTAAGGTCAGGACTAGTTATCGGCTGAAAGGCCAATGGTTGGGCCCAAGGGGGTCCTAAGGTGGTCTAGGTGAATTGCAACATTTGAAACTATTGTGTGGAGATTTTTTGTGTCTACATTTTCCCCCTTTTTATAATGTAGTTTTTATCAACAAGAAGAAAAATTTAAAAAAATGTTGGTCGAAGGCTTGGTTGCCCCAAACATGGGAAGAAGTGTTCCCCCTCAAACCGAGAATCAATGAGGTAAAATAGAATTAGGTGTGAGTTTGATGAGTGGTGAAGATGATAATGAAGGTGGATGTCATGAAAGTGGGTGATAAGTTGGGCAATAAAACAAAAATAAGTGCGCAAAGTATGATAAAAGTGTGAAAGCCAAGATTGTGCATTGACTAGGTTGTCATAGTTAGTGAAAATTAAGGTTAGTGCTAGAAGGACAAGTAACAAGTGCACCGTGTGACTGTATTTAGGTGTGGTAGTTGGGTACACTTGTAAAACTAAGTTTTTGGGAAATGTATATGTTTATATGGGTATCCAAGGAAAGAAATACACCTTGGGAAAATTTAAACTAGGTCAAGTATGCGCAAGGTAGCACTAATTCCAAAAAAAGGTCAATATTCTAATTATTGTCATTACGGTCAAAAGGACCAAACAAAATTCATTGCAAAATGTGCACTAGTTGGGCCAAAATGGACTAATGGTGAGGTGATGAGGTGGTTTTTGAGGTAGACATAGAAGGTAATCTTCATGGGTGGGTGCATTATTTGCTCCTATTTTTAATTTTTTGGAAAGGTAAAGGTAAAGTGCCAAGACCTTGATCATTGATGACTACAGGTTGAAGGGGCGACCATCAGTAGTCACCCTAACTGTTGATGATTAGGGGGCACACCTCAAAATTACAGTGGTCAAAAGCAAAAAAAATGAGTTAGTTGGACACATTTGAATAATTAAACTATAGATCTTTGGCCACTTGCCATTTGTGGTGAACTTGTTGATGGTTAGTGTTGAGTCCAACACTGTTCATGACTAATGGCAAGGTGATGACCCCCTGGATGGATGGAATGTTATGGAGATTATTAATGTGGAGTCATCCACTTGGTTGGTACTTCCCAAGGATGACCTTCCACCTTCACCTCCTGGAGTGGTATTTTGTGCGTAAAAAATTGCTATCTAGTTATTTATATTTTTTGGGTCATGCATTGACTAACTATTTTTTATTTTAGAGTTTGGATGTTCCTCTAGCAGGGAGTTTGAGCCATGATGTGTCTGGTTACTTTAACTTGTAACATTATGTAATTATATTTTTATATTAATATAATATGAAACATTCCAATACTAAAAATTACAACTTATAATTATATTAACTTTACATATTCATGAAAATTTAAATAATTAAATATTTACAAAATTGTAAGAAATATATGTCATTAAAAATATTCTTTTTATACTCAAATTTATAGCTTTATGATTCAAAGCATTAAAACCCTCTAAAAATATTATATTTACGATAATAAATCTAAATTATAATGTTATAGATTATACTCACTATTTCTCTTCATTCTAATTAATGTTTATATATTAAGTGTATTCTCTTATCTTATAATTATAACAAAGAATAATTTTTTTATTAAGATAATGACTATTCATAAAGGTACACAATTAACATTATATAAAATAATAATCTACTCAAATTGTTCTTGGAAGCCTTCAATTATTTAATTGTACACACTTAATTTTAGTTCAAGGGTAGTTATTAGCTATAGAATTATATTATTATAGGGTACTTGTATATTTGGCATTTATTAGTTCATATTAGGTTCTTATCGGCACATTTTTTCTATGATTTTGGTTGTTCTTCCATATTTTTCTTATACATTCCTCTATTTCCCATTATCTCTTTTTCTCTCCTACCCTCCATGCTTGCTTTGCTTTCTAGGCTTTTCCATAAAACCATACAATACACAGTTTTGGGGTTGGCCCTTATGACACTATTTTTGGTCTCTTGGGTATTGTGTCCTTGATTTTTTAGTCTTTATTTTCCTTTGTGTGTCACATTTCATGCCTATAGGGTCCTAATTTGAAAACAAATTAATTCATGAATACATAGGGGCATTACTAATTAATACATATGGTACATAAAATGGTATAACAAGACACATACATATCTTATTTAGAGATCAATTTTGAAAGCAAAAGAGCAATTGTTTCATGTATTTATAGTTTAATTAAAACAATGAAACATTTATTTCTTTGACATGCATTAATTCGATTGCCATATTTTATATAGGACTAGGTGTTGCATCCATTGGACTACTTATTAAAAATGTGGTATACTTTCTGAATTTATCAAACCTCTTAGGGACCTAATAATAATTGATGATTAACACATGCTCTATAATATTTATCCCTTTTTATGCTCTATGATGTTTTGCTAGGGTTTTAGACAAGAAAGTTATTTTTTGAGGGATCTACATATAATTATGGAAAAGTAAGTGATGTTTTTAGATCCTTAACACTGATGAACATGGTTGTCAAATTATTTTGTGCACCTTTGTAATTCATCAAAAATAAATCTACTCTTTCAAAACAACCCTATGGTTCTAGGGAGATTCTATTTTTGTACCTTCATGTTCTATTCACCTCACTATCTGGCCCTATGTTGTGTTGACTGCATCTAACAACCATCTTCAAAACTTGAACAAAATCAAATTTTCTTATTGAACCCCTTTATCATTTATTACTATATGAAACATATTATTTCATATTATATTTAAATCTAATTAAACAAAATTTAGATATTTTGTAGGATATGTAGTGCATGTTGATGTAAATACCACTCTTCCATAAAATATTTATTTAAAAAAAGTTAATTGATTATTTTTACATGAGATAAGAAGGGTAACAATACCATGTCTATTAAAATTTTAAGAGTGTACACATAGAAAAAAAAATTGCACTCTAAGATCTTGGTCTTATGATACTACAACTACAAAAATAATTACAAGTTCCATAGAGATTTTTTAGGAATAGATATGCAGTAAAATGAGTTCATGGATTTCAAAAACTATAATATTTATACTTGTAGAGGAAATCTAGGAAATTTGAATGTAAAGCCAAATAAAAAAGATATTTATACAATGTTTTTTATTGGTTGTAAAGTACCTAAAATCTCTCTACAGCTACTACAACTTCTTGCCCCCAACTGCGATCCATCTCTAAATTTTTTTTTCCTATCTAGGCAATGCTCCTATTTTTTAGGAAAAGATTCAATATTTTGTAGTTTATTAGATTTAAATTTACATGTGACTGCCTACAACTCGAAAATAATTTCAATTTTCCCCTCCATGAACCACACTTTAAGAAGGTTAAAAGCACACTCACAATGATCTGTATGTGTTCAACAAGCCAACTCTTTAAGTTATGTGTCCAACAAGTCAATATATTTTATTTTTTCAACTAACCAACAAAGGTAAAAATTTATTCACACTCTCAATTTATGCTTAAGAAATAACAATCACATTTCTTTTGTGCTCTTAAGAGCATTTAATTTTCATTCTTTATTTAAGTTGTTTGCAATTCCATTTTTTGTTTATCACATTATGCGTATGCTATTCCCTTGTCCCTTTTAGGAAGCCTGGGTGACCAAAAGCATATTGGTTTAATTATTTGTGTGACTTATTTGAAAAATTCATTTTCAAAGTATGCTCTTTTCTTGCCCATCCAAGGGGTCCTAATAATCATAAATGAAACATCATTTTCCCTTTGTTATTTTTTTTGACTTCATGGGGTGGAGTTCATAGCCTTCCCACTGGTCTTTAAGGGTGTGTTGACCTAGGAAGTGACATCCTAACATCATAAAAATCTTATTATCTGATGGGGTATATAAATTGGGATTATGCTAGTGATATCTTAGTTGGTGATTCCTCAGAGCTTGATTGTGTTTGTAGCACTTTACTGAGACCCCAATAGTTGAAGTGGTTGTAAAGGGACTAGACCCTTTGTAAAATGGCCCATAAGATCTCACATCCAATTTTTGGATTGTTCTAAATCACCCACATACTGTAAGGTATAACATGACCATCTAGTTTGCCAACCAAAAATTTATATTAGAATCCATATTTATGATGGATAACTCATTGATGTAGGGATGAAAATATAACTGCTCCCAAAGATCACCTTTTATTATGAGCCTTTGAAGAGAAGGAGGCCTACCAATAATTGAAATAAATTATTTAATCAACCTTAAATTTTATCCTCTTAAAGGTAAGTATATTTACAGGATTTAGTGACTATATTATAACAAGTGTTAATTTCTACATGATTACTTGAGTACTTTTTTCAAACCCATCTTGTATTCAAAACCTCATTTGAAAAAAATACACCAATTTCTCAAAATAAACAAGTCCTAACACATCCTTGCACATATACACACTGAGGTGTTATGCTACATAATTATTTCCAACCATCCTTAGTCATTTTGTAATGTTATGTGTACCAATTGAAACATATCTTTGTCTCATTTGGTAACATTACGCTACCTTTTTCCATTTCTAGTTTAGACTTGTATTTTCTTATGTTGAATCAATTATCTAGATTCAAAACTAGTTGACTTTGTTTCTTATTTCATTCCAAGTTAGGATCAAAGACAAACCAAGACTACACCCTTTTCAAAATAAATTCCAAGTGCCAAGACCATTTGATATTAGTCTAGCCTCATTTTGGATCTCTAAAAACTTTAGTTTTCTTGTGCCAAAACCATTCTAGGTTTTCAACCATTTGACCTTATTCTGAATTCTAAACTAAAACCTACTAAGAAACAAACCACTCTCTGGTTCAAAACCAATTAAACCATGCCTAAGTATACATGAAGTGGAGCCTTTTATAGCCCTATTTTTGAGGAAGAATTCTACAACCCCTCAGGATAAATTCTAAATTTTGAGTGAAATAAATATAGTGAGCCACTTTACAATGTTTGAAGACCTCCCTCCCATTATTGGAACTAGTTTAGGTCAATTCGAATAAATAATTATGGAAGATAAGGATCAATAACTTCTAAGACTGTTAGAATCCAAAGCGAAACTTCCACCAAACTTTCCCATGTACCAATTACATAGTCTCATTCACATATAATAATTACCTCAAGAAGTAGATGTTACCCAAATTCATACCCTTGTTTAAAATATAAAACTAGCCATTGTGTCATCTCATAAAGGGTAGAGATATCTTGTTGACCCATCCCAACATGAAAAAATCATTACTTCTACCATAAAACAAATTAACCAATGATATGTCAATCAACTAGTTGTTGACTTGACTAATTCTATTATGGAAATATCATTCAATAATACCACTTTACAAGTGTTTTAATGAATTTTAGCTTATATTTCAAAAAAGGAAGAATAAGAAACTAGATACGGGTATGGTTGAAAAACTTATTTAGTTGTGTGCATGTTGAATCAGATGATTGTGAAGAGCTCATCTTTGGCTTGGGAGGAAATACTATAAATAAGACATCACTAAATCAAATGGTTGGTTAGATAGATAGCTGGGTGGATTGCCTAGTGCTAGCTAGATCTCGAAATCAAGAACTTCCTCAGGGGCTATCAATCCACACATTTTAAACAATTAATTTTATAAAATAGAAGAAAAAGTACTTACATCAATAATCAAAATCTACTAAAATTGAATACAAGGAATGATTGATAAAGAAATAGACTAAAATGACTAATTATAGCAATAAGTGGGTTAATACTAATGCTAAATAGGTCAGGTGTGGTTTAAAAAATAAGTTGGGGGTCTGTGAATAAGCAGATGAAAAGAAAAATAGATTTGGTTGAAGGTAGGTGGATGAAAATAGTTTTCTATTATTTTTTGCTCCATTGACCATCGATGGTTGGTGTGACCATCGGTGGTTAAGGTGACTGTCAGTAGTCAAGGTGACCATCGATGATTGGATAAACCATCAATGGTTACTGTGTGTTAGGTTTGGGTGATAAAAAGTTAGATTGATGAGATCACAAAAGGCAATTCTAAGAGATAAGTTTATGTTGGGTTGATTTCAAAATAAAAATAAAGTAACTAACAAATTAAAAACAAATACTTAGCTATAAAAGGTTAGTCAGATGAATGGTTGAGATGCTTGGCTCATTGACAGAGTCTACCATGATTTTGATAAAGTAATAATATTTGGTTGTTGACTAAGGGGTGGTGGTAAGTCAGCTCCCTATTGTGATGGCTAGATCACTAGATTTCTATAAAAACACCTAGAAATGAAGCTCTAAATGCAAAATATCTTGATTGTTGTGGATCCATTTTCACCTCTTTCTCCTCTTTTCTTATAGGCAAGGAAGGAGACATACAACAAGATGTTAACAAGGGGTCCAACTTTCTATCTAATTTTAACTTTGACATGCATGGGCTCACACAAGAATTAGACATTATAATTATAGAAAAGTAAGTTAGAATTGAAGGGTCAGTTAAGTTGGTTGTGGAACCTGATCATCAGTGGTTAGGGTCACCATCGGTAGTTGAGTGTCAAGGTAGAGCTGGGTTAAAAAGCTAGGTCTGGTTAGTAGGTCCAAATGACTAGGGTTAGGCCTAGTTGTCGATAAAAAGGCCAATAGTTGGGCCCATGGGGGTCTTGAGGTGGTTTAGGGGAATTATGACATTCATAACCATCATGTTTAGATTTTTGGTGTCTATATTTTGCCCTTTTTTGTTATGTAGTTTGTATCAACAAGATGCAAAATAAAAACAAATTATTGGTTGAAGGTTCGGTTGCCCCGAACATGGGAAGAGGTGTTCCCCCTCAAACCATGAATTGATGAGGTAAAATAAAATCGGGTGTGAGTTTGATGAGTGGTGAATATGATAATGAAGGTGGTTTTCATGAAGGTGGGTGATAGGTTGGGAACTGAAACACAAATAGGTACACAAATTATGACAAAAGTGTGATAGCCAAGATTGCAAATTGACTAGGTTTTCATAGTTGGTAAAAATTAAGGTTGGTACTAGAAGGACAAGTGACAAGTGGACCACATAATTGCATTTAGGTGTGGTGGTTGGGTACACTCATAAACATAAGTCTTTTGGGTAAGGTATATGTTTATGTGGGTATCCAAGGTAGTAATTACTCCTAGGAAAACACAAACTGGGTCAAGTATGCACAAGGTAGCACCAATTCAAAAAAAAGGTCAATATGGAAATTATTTTCATTGTGGTTAAAAGGACCAGGCAACAATCATTAAAAATGTGCACTAATTGGGTCAAAATGGACTAATGGTGAGGTGATGAGGTGCTTGTCAAGGCAGGTGAAGAAGGTAATCTCTATGGGTGGGTGCATGATTTGGTCCTATTTTAATTTTTTTTGGAAAGGTAAAGTTAAAGTGCCAAGACCCTGATCATTGACAGTTAGGGGTTGAAGGGATGACCATCGATAGTCACCCTGACCGTCGATGGTTATGGGGCACACCATAAAAGTCTAGAGGTCAAAAATAAAAAAGTGAGTCATTTATGGCTATGTAGATTACGATGTAGTATTGATAGCAAATGAATTCAACATAGTGGAAAGCATACCTCTTATCTGCATGAAATATTGGTTCATTCTTGATTCAAAAATTAGCGAACCCCTAGCGAGCATCGAAGCCTATGTAGCTAGTAATATTGTTGTAATTTTTACATGTTCCAAAACATTGCTATGCAACTCATTTTATAAATAAAGGATGGAAATACTAAAGATGACATAATAAACATAAGCTTTTACTTCCACAAATACTTCAATTTTTTTAATGTGCATTTCTGAATCATGAAACCAAATTACTCTCTAAACATAATAGCTTCACCTATTTTGAATTTTAAAGCATCTCTTTCTAGCAATTGAAAAAAAAAAAAAACAATTGCCAAAGGATTTATGATTTACTTGTTTAAAAAATTGGTCAGATGATAAGGCCCAAAGAGAGCTCTTAGAACTTGTCAAGCAACATTTATCACACTGTTGAAGGTTGTAAAGTTTGTTGAAGACTTTTCTTCACTCTTGGATGTAAAATCATAGGTAGGTCACATGTCTCTATGTGTTATTTTCATCCAATATTGGCCTCAATATTTCTATCTAGGTTGCATGTTATAAATAATTGTATAATTGAATGTCTCAATGAAGCTTGCACATGTAATAAGATAACTAGATGTTTGACAAAAGTCCTAAAAAATTATAGGAATCCATTCCTCAAGCACTGATAAAACCTATGATTTTATTGGTAATGTGATTTTAAAAATATTTTTCAAATTGTAGTTGCATTTTTCTGATAATCTATATAGCCATTCTTTATTTATTAGTATAATATAGTGCTCAAGTGTTCTACCAAGCAAACACAACACCTTTTTTACATTATCTAAATTTCTAACCAATGTTATCTTGATTTCTCTAGCACTATAACACATCTCTTATTGCCATATTTTTGTGCTAGATCAAATAACATATACTTTAGGAATTGTAACATGAGTCTAATTTTTAGTCAACTTCATAATTATTGACAACAAATACATGGCATATTCTAAGATTTATATTTTTTTATTGTCGATCCTTGCTTCAATTAATGCCACCAATATTAACATGTGTAGGTCAAGGGAACATTGACAATATCAAACATATATTCAAAGCCATTTCAAGCTACTTGCAACAACTGTAGTTTCATAGATCAGTCCATGCAAACTATGGACTCTACAACTTTTAACAATCCTCTATGTGATCAATAGAGTTCATGTGAATATACTAATCACCTTAGTTGTAATCTAAAAACAATGAAAATGCTATCATACAATGCACTTTGACAAGACTACCACTAAATATGGTGCTTTCTACATCGACTAAAATCTTGTATGACAACTACATGAAAGATAAATCAAGCATAATTTACCTATTTTGAGTATTTTCACTGTAATGAAAATTCACTCTCAATAAAAAAAACGTTATTCTAGGAGATGATGTAATAAAGAACAACTGATTTATGTGATATATTCTTAAGATTTTTTTGCTCTAAAATTTTAATTTGAATACTTCTACTATTTTTTTATTTCTTCTTCCATTTCATAGGAAAAAGTACTTATTTTAAGAATCAACTGCGATATGTATTGTGCATGGTTCCTAGATAATAGTTATGATTTGTCTTTTTTTCACTTGATAGCATATACAAACATATCAAAAAAATTTATAATTAGTATGGACTCATGCATCAAACTTGCCTAGTATTTTGATATGTTTTTATCTTTTGAATAATGTTGCATGCCCATCGACTAAAAAAAGTATTGTTCATGGTCTCTAGAACTTGATTTTAAAATTAGTTCTGTAACATTATTTGTTTATAAATATATTACCGTTTCACAATTGGTTTGATCTAGCTCATTTACCTTATATACATTTCAAAGCTAACAAAATGACTAATATAATCCTCAAAAAATTTGATCCAATTTTATTTCTGTAAAATCAAAATAATTTCTTAGATTTTGTATTTTTAGAGAATTGCATTATCTTTCTGGCCAAAAGTTTACAGATATTTATAACTAATATAATCCTCAAAAACATTTGATCAAATTTTATTTTAGTAAAATGAAGACATAATTCCTTTATTTTTGAATTTTGAACATTGAGGGCTTACATATGTTATCATTGTCATAAGGTCAGATTTGGGAATTGTATCATTTTTTTGCATTCTACATTGGTCAAAATTTTGACAAAAATGTGAACTCATTATGATCTCTACATTTGAAATTATTACCCATGCACTGATTATGAACACTAGTTAATGGAAACTTTGGTGTTTGTTTTCACATAAAAACATGTCTTTTCACATATCAACTTGCAACCACCTCTATTACCTTGAAAATTATTATTTGGCACTTCTAAATCCTTCTCATGTTTCAAACACTTAGCATCAGTCCTCTAGGAATCATGTTTACCTTTATACTCTTACATAGGCTTTAGACTATATTATAAAGGCCTACTATTTAAAAATTGCTAATGCATCTCATTGTATGGATTAGAAAACCTTAAAACCATTTTCAACAACTATCAATAATCCTTCATCAAATTTATATCAAGCTTCAAAGCATTTGAAGTATTACATGTCAATATATAAGGATTTAGTCTTCTGAAACATTGAATAACATTTAACAGACTTGAGAGCAATTATAAAATAAAACCTCACTTTCTATAATTGGTCTTGAAACTTTTAAGACTTGATCACTCTCTATTTGCATCCACCTTACCTTCTTATCACTTGCGATGTTTGAACAAACCTAAATTTTAAAAACATTTTTTTCTCTCGACTATTACAAATTTACTATGTATGCATACCTAAGAGGATAAATTTAACAAATACTTACAATTTATCAACTATCAAGAATTATTTTTAATGAAATGAAGATATCTGAATGTTTCCCTTTCCTTTTCAATACTTTAGACTCAACATTCATAAAAATTCATTAAAAATACCCTTCTCCTTTAGACTGAAACTCTATTCTATGTCTTATAGCCTTGCAACATTTATACATGCTTAATTATAAATATATACAATTTCTCAACATCAGGGGCATAAAATTACATGTCTTTCAAGTATGAAAGTCCACAGATATCTTATCAAAAGGATTCTTTTATTCATAATTCTTCTAAATTATTACAAGATCCCCTATAGAACTTTTTTCACAAATTTCTAGAGCTCATGGAAACAAATACGAACATGACATAAGATCGAATAACAAGATAAAATCATGAAATTAGATGTTTATAGTATTTTGAAATGCACCAAGAATAAAATTGTGACTTATTTTCTTTTATTTATCCCTAAAAATAAGGTTCATCCCCTGCAACATTACAAATTCTCCACACATAGACTTACAACTTCAAGACTTGCAACTTTTAGACATGAAACCAACCTCCTCATCCTTTATAGTTTTCTTAACTCCTGCTAAAGTGGTTTGAAAATTATCTCTTTCAACCATAAGTCTAAACTTGGTTTGGTCTTGAAACAAGACATGTCTACAAGTAATGACTTATCTATCATACTAAATTTGATCTCTTTCCTAGGAAATATTTCAGATTGGTCTTAACATATATTTACATTGATTTGAAGATAAAGTGACATTTAATACATAGGACTAGACCTTATAGGTCATTTACAAAATAAACTAGGACATATATAACACACCAAATCCTCTCAAAGCCTTTACAACCAATTCAAAATTTCAAATTTCCATTTTAGCAGGAAAGTGCAATATTACTTTAAACAACAACACAAGAAACTCTACTAGTTTGAATACATTCAAAATGACATGACAAGATATTCAAATGTGACACATAAACAATATTAACCTATCTATGACATATCAATCCAAACAAGCTAAAATTTTCATAGTTTTGTGATGCTTCTGCATCACAATCTCACACTTACATATTAATTTCATTCGATTTCCCTATAAATCCTTACAGCTTCACAAGTCTTAAGCTGATGTGATTCAAAATATCCTCCATGAAATTGATTTCAATTACCATATCATTAATTACTCAAGTAAATAGTCTCATTACAATGCCCTTAGATATTGTGACTAGTGATACTCTTGTTTAGAAATCGAGTCCCATTCTACTAGTCATCTTCTAGAATGATGATGGGTCATTGAAAAATAAAGTATCTATTTTGATTAGTTGTCTTAGGTTTTTTAATCCCTAATCAGATTTTTGAAGCAAAGATATTCACTCGGTCCCTAGTAATTCATCTTAATTTTGTTTTTTGGTCTCTTAAATTTATATCCTTATGAGTCTTCAAGGACATTTATTAATTACAAGTTACAGGACTTAAGGACATTTATCAAACTTATAAATACTTCTACTATCTAATTGCATTATCTTTCTAGCCAAAATTTTGTAAATATTTATAATTAATATAATACATAAACCATTTGATCAAGTTTTATTTTAATAAAACAAATACATAGTTCCTCTAATTTTGAAATGTTAACTTTGAGGGCTTGCAGATGTTATCATTGTCATAAGATTAACTTTGGGCACTGTATCATTTTTACACATTGGACATTGGTCATAATCTGGACTAAAATTTGAACCAATTACAATGTTTAGATTTGAAATTCTTACATGAGATGGCCATGTCTAGATCTATAAAACATGAACATTTTTAATTGCAACCAACTCCCTCTCCTGTGTTGATTATGAACACTATTTAATAGAAGCTTTGGTGCCCATTTTCACATAAAAACATGTCTTTTCACAAATCAACTTATAACCAACTCTATTACCTTGTAAATTCTCATTTGATATTTATAGTTCCTTTTAAAGTTTCAAACACTTAACATTAGTCATCTAGGTATTATGTTTACCTTTATACTCTTAAATAGGCTTTAGACTGTATTATACAGGCTTGCTAACTAAAAATTTCTAATAACTATCATTGTATAAATTACAACAACTTAAGAGCACTTGTAACAATTGTCAATTATCTTTCCTCAACTTTTTTCTAAGTTTCACAACATTTAAATGGCTCAATCTCAAGCTATAAGGATTTTAGTCTTTTAAATCCCCAACTAGGGTTTAACAGACCCGAGAGCAATTATAAAACAAAATCTCACTTTCTATAATTAGTTTTTAACCTTTTAAGAATTTATCACTCTCTATTTGCATCCACCTTACCTTCTTATCACTTGAGATTTTTAAACAAACCTCAATTGTAAAAAATAATTTATTTTCTCTTGACTATTACAAACTATGTATGTAGACATAAGAAGAGAGATTTAGAAAATTATTAGAATTTATGAGATATCAAGCATTATTTTTGATTCGATGAATATATTTGAATGATTCCCTTATCGTATCAATCACTTTTAGACTGAACAATCACAAAAATACATAAACGAGTACTCTTTTCCTTTAAGTTGTAACCTTGTCTTATAGCCTTGCAACATTTATACACTTAATAAAAATAAGAATATAATTTATCAACATCAATAATATAAACTTGCATGTCTTTGAAGTATGAAACTCTACAAATATCCTGATAAAACACTTCTTTTATTCATAATTCTTCTAAATTGTTACAAAATCCCCTATAGACCCTTTTATACAAATATCTAAAGCTCATGGAACAACAAACAAACATGATGAAATATCAAATAAAAAGCTAAAATCATGAACTTAGATATTCATAGTATTTTAAAATGCATCAAGAATCAAAATGTGTCTTCTATTCTTTTATTTATCCTTGAAAATTAAGTTTAAACCCTGCAACATTACAAATTTTCCACACATAGACTTACAACTTTAAGACGCAAAACTTATAGACCTTTAAGAAACCTCTTCATCCTTTATAGTTTTTTTAACTCCTAAACTGGGTCAAAACTTATCTCTTGCAACCATAAGTCTAAACTTGTTTTGGTCTTGAAACAAGATCTCTCTACAAGCAATGACTTATCCATCATACTAAATTTGATCTCTTTCATACATTGGATATATTCCAAATTAGTCTCAACATTTATTTACATTGATTTGAAGATAAAATCACATTTAGTACATAGGACTAGACCTTAGAGGACCTTTTATAAATAGACTAGGACCTTCATAACACACCAAATTCCCTCAAAACCTTTACAACCAATTTAAATTTTAAATTTTCCATTTTGGAAGAAAATGAAATATTGATTCAAATAAAAATATAATAAAATTTATTGGTTTCATACATTTAAAATGACATTACAATATATACAAAGGTGAGACATAACCAATCTTGACCTATCTATCACAATCTCACATCTGCATATTAATTTTCTTTAGTAACTCATGTTATTATTTCTTTTTAGCCTCTTAAATTTAAATCCTTGTGAGTCTTTAAGGACATTTATTAATTCCAAGTGATGGGATTCAAGGACACTTATCAAATGTATAAATACTTCTACTATCTTATGACATAAGTTTTCGTCCCCTGGCTTTTAGTTTACATAATTATACTCTATAACATCTTAGTTGTTATCATATGATACCAAAATCACATTTTCTATTCTTTGATATTTATAACATGTGTAATCCAACTTAAATCCTACATTGGAGATCAACCCTCATAGAATTTTCATTGGACCAAGCAATGCACAAAACTTTTTAACATCTCAGAGACATTACAATTGACCGCGACCCCAAAATGCCATTGTAGGATTTACTTATCGACATGATTAGATTATGTATATTATATGCACACTACATAAATAATGAAGGTTTTATGGTCATGATATTTTTCAAGACATATCTCATAAATATTTTTTATTATTTCAAATTGTAGGTTATATAATGCAATGCAATTAACATAACTAATGATTTAAAAGCCATGCAAGAATTTACATGCAGAGTCATGGAAGCATTTCCAACATGCATAGAGAACTATTTATTTAATTCAGATAAAAAATTTACAAAACAATTTTTTTTTTATCTTCATCTATCAACAAGTGCCTAAAAAAATAAGCTTTGTCCAAACTAGTACCAATATGCATGGTAATAATCTACTTTAAATAAACGTATAGAAACACAAGATAATGCATTAGACTACTTTCAAGTAATCCCATAGTCTTTCCTAGATTTTTATAACATGTCCCAAGGTTCTTAGATATATGATACCAATGCAATATTTTTCCATGTTTAACTTAACATTTTTGCATTTTCCCCCATGGTATACACTTTGCATGGTGTCATCCAATCACATACGGAAACATGGAAACATCATGGGCACCTTGGGGTCTTGAAAAGAATGGATAGCTCTGAGCACCCAAATGATCAAGATATGACAATGTGGAAGTATCCTAGGTGCCCATTGTCTTGGTAAGCCCTAACAACTTAGGGCTCTTAGGTTACTCATATGCTGCCACATGGAAGTATCCTGGATGTCTAGGTGACCACTCATGCCCGAACTTGTAGAGACCCTGAGCTACCAGAGATGTTGCACCAAAAAAACCATTTTGAGAACTTCAATTCATCCATATCCTTGCCTATGTGGTTAGGGATATTTTTGAAACTTTTCATAGGCCATACATGATGAAAAAGTAGTAGGTGAGCTTTGTGTCTTTTTTTATATTTTCAAATTTTGCATGTCAACTTTAATTTTGAGTCAAGGTTTAGTTATGCACTTGTATTTAATTATTTTATTCATTTAAAGAGAATAAAAAATAATTTTATTGTTATATAATTTTTGAGTTTATTATTATTGATAATTTTGATTATAATTTTTTATTTTCATCACCTAGTCTTATGCGTTGAATGCTGCCAAGTGGTAACATTATAGGTGCCCCCACTATCTAGATAAACCCAATCAAATTTAAGAATGTAGGTTCTTGTTACCATGTCATAGCATGTTAGGTACCCTAATGTCTCTAGAAGGCCAGTCAATGTCAGGGATATAAACATCCAAGATGCAACCATATGGTAGCATGCTCAATGCCCCTAGTTTCTTGATAAGCCTTGATATCTACCATCACCTAGGTGCCCATGATGTTGCCATGTGGCATCATCCTAGGTACCCTAGGGTATCAACAAGCCTAGTCACCTTTGGGTACCCAAACATTTGGGATGCACTTGAGGTTTATCTATGCAATTGTATGAAATTATTTTATTCATTCAATGAGAATAAAAAAGAAGTTTGTTGTTATATGATTTATGAGTTTAAGCCTCTTGATAATTTTTCTTGTAATTTTCTATTTTAATCACCTACTCTATTATGATAAATTCTTCCAAGTGGTAGCATTATAGGTGCTCCTATGTGAGGATAAACCTAGACACATCTAAAAATTAAGGTGCTCAAGATGCTACCATGTGAAAGCATTTCAAGTACCCCCAGTGTCTTGAGAAGGCTAGTCATTGATGGGAACCTAAACATGTAGGATGTAACAACATGATAGCATGCATGGTTCACTTAGTGTCTCAACAATCCCCATCACCTCTTGGTACTTAGGTACTCACAATGCTACCATGTGGCATCATCTTGGGTACCCCAGAGTCTCGATAAGCCAAGCCACCTCCACACAACCAAACATCTGAGATGGAATTGAGGTTTATTTATGCACTTCCATGTAGTTATTTTATTCACTTAATGAGAATCAAAAAGAAATTTTCTATTATATAATTTATGAGTTTATACCTATTGATAATTTTTCTTGTAATATTCTATTTTCATCACCTAATCTGCTACATTGGATGCTACCAAGTGGAAACATTTTAGGTGCCACTAGTATACAAACAAACCCAATCATGTTTGGGAATGTAGGTACATGAGATGTAGCATGTCAAGTTCCCTAGTGTCTTGAGAGGGTCAATCACTAGTATGGATTAGAACAACTAGGATGTAACTACATGATAGCATTTTAGGTGCCCCATTGTCTTGGCAAATGATATTTTTGAAACTTTTTAGAGGCCATACATGACCATACATGACTAAAAAATCACAGGGTGAGCTTTGTGAATTTTTAATAATTTTAAATTTTGTATGTTAACTTCAATTCTAAGTTGAGGTTTATTTATGCACTTGTATGTAATTATTTTATTCATTTTATGAGATTAAAAAAGAAGTTTGCTATTATACAATTTATAAGTTTATGCCTATTGATAATTTTACTTATAATTTTCTATTTTCATTACCTAGTCTATTGTGTCAGATGTTGTCAATTGGCATCATTCTAGGTGCCCCCAATGTCTTAATAAACCTAGTCATGTCTAAAAATATAGGTGCTCGAGATGGCTACACATGGTAGCATGATGATTAGACTAGTGCCTCAATAAGGCCAATTACTAGTGGGGGCATGAATGACTGGGATGCAACCATGTGGCAGTATACCTAGTACCCTTAGTTTCTCAATAAACCCCATCACCTCCTAACACCTAGGTGTCTGTGATGTTGCCATGTGGCCTCATCCCCCATACCTTGGGGTCTTGGCAAGATCAATCACCTCTAGGCACCCAAACATCTAGGATGCACTTTAGGTTTATTTATAATTATTTTATTCATTTAATGAGAATAAAAAATAAGTATGTTGTTATACAACTTATTATTTTATACATATTGATAATTTTACTTGTATTTATCTATTTTCATCACCTACTCTATTGTGTTGTATGCTACCAAGTGGAAGCATTTTGAGTTCCCCTAGTGTTTGGATAAACCCAGACACATTCAATAATGTAGGTGCCTAAGATGCTACCACATGGAAACATGCTAGGTACCCTACTATCTTGAGAAAGTCAGTCATCAAGAGAACTCAAATGTTCAAGATGTAACTATGTGCCAACATGTACAATACCCTTGGTGTCTCGATAAGTACCATCACCTCTAAGCACTTGGGTACCTGTGATGTTGCCACATGGCATCATTTTGAGTATCGAGGGGTCTCAACAAGCTCAACCACCTCTACATGCCCAAAAATTTGGGATACATTTGAGGTTTATTTATGCACTTGTATGTAATTATTTTATTCATTCAATGAGAATCAAAAAGAAATTTTCTCTTATACAATGTATAAGTTTATGCCTATTGACAATTTTGCTTGCAATTTTTTATTTTCACCTATCTGCTACATGAGATGTTACCAAGTGGAAGCATTTTGGGTGCCCCCGATATCTAGACAAACCTAGTCACATATGGGAATGTAGTTACCTAATATGTTTCCATGTGATAATATGTTGTGTACCCTGACATCTTGAGAAGGCCAATCACTGGCAGGGACTTGGACAACTAGGATGCAACAATGTGGCAAAATTTTAAGTGATCTTCTATCTTGGCAAGGGATATTTTTGAAATTTTTTAGAGGCCATATGTGACTAAACCTGATTAAAAAATAGTAGGGTAAGCTTTATGCTTTTTAACATATTTTCAAATCTTGCATGTCAACTTCAATCTTGAGTTGAGATTTATTTATGCACTTGTATGTAATTATTTTATTCATTCAGTGAGAATAAAAAAGAATTTTTTTGTTATATAATCTATGTGTTTATGCCTATTGATAACTTTTATTACAATTTTCTATTTTCATCACCTAGTCTACTACACCAGATGTTATCAAGTGGCAGCATTTTGGGTGCCCCTGATGTTTAGATAATCCCATTCATGATCAGGAATGCAGGTGATTGAGATGCTACCATATGGTAGCATGATGAATACCTTGGAATCTAAATAAATCCAATCATTGGTAGGGACCTAAACATCTGACATGTGGTCACTTGGTAGCATGATCGGTTCCCCTGGTGTCTCAATAAACCTTATCACCTCCTATCACCTAGGTGCCTATGATGTTGCCACATGGCATCATCTTAGGTGTAGTGTCGGATTACAAAGAGGATTAGTTCAAACATTAGTCATGAAAACATAAAGAATGCATAATAACTAACTATTTAAGCCAACCTATTTTGTGAGGTTTGTTAATGACAATAAGAAGTAATTGAAAGAAAGCACACATGGATATTACCTTCACAAGTGATTCCACCATTGAAAAGTGGGTCAAATCATGCTTTTCCCCTTCATTTGGTGTTCTTGTCTTTGTCAAAAATGGATGCCAAACTTCTCCATCATCTCAAGATCACCATGCATAATCTAGGCTCAAGATAATAAATCTAATCTATGCCTATCAAATGAAGCTAACCCATTGCAAATAAAAAACAATAATCAACACAAAGAAATATTTTGGAGATAATATTATATTATAAGTTTACATAATTAAAAATTAAAAATGATGTTTTATGTCTTCTATTTATAGATTTTTCAAATGGTTCATGATCAACCATGACATCCATCTCAAGATTGAGATGTGTGGACATGAATTAATCTAATATTTGTAATTAAATCCATAAATACCCTCATAATGATTTGGGAGGAAGGGGCATTAATGAGGCATGGGTGCCCATAATCTTGATATTTAGTGTATTTATGGCTTATGGATGCCACCCCATTGATCTTGTCATTAGGTGATGCAAATATTTATAATCATTTTCTAATAAAGAAATATTCATTTTGCTCCATGGAATTCTTACTTAAGCTCTTAATTTTCCTAAGTAAGATTAATCAATTTTAGTGTAATTCTTTGGAAAATGATGCATAATTAATCAAAATAAATAGAAATTCATATTATTGGGTCATAATTTGACTCAAGAAGAATTAGAAGGTGATGTTAGATGCATATGAACCATTATCCCATTTAGGATATTACCAATGTAAAATAACAAAGGTACGTGATATATACTAATGAATTAGAAGAAAGAGTGATCCAAAGCACCAAAATGTGAAATCATCATTTTGACTCAAAATTATTAAAGAAAAGTTAGCAATAAAATAAAATGCATTGCCCCATTTAGGGATATATTAGCTTAAATCAACACTTGTATATGACAAGCTCAAACCATTTAGCATGTTTAAGTGATTTTAGCCTAAATTGTGCATTTGAGTGTAATTTGAGTAGGGTTGACAATTTCAAAACATAATGGTGTTAGGAATTGGATGTCTACATTTTACCCCTACTTGAGAAGGTAGAGTGAGACATTCAGGCGAAACAACATCTTTTCAAAGAAAAGAGTTGTTAAGAAAAAATTAGAAATTATCCATGATGACCCCTCGAGAGGACATACTAGGATGAAAGAGAGCTAAAGTGAGATTAACCCATGAAATAGATTAAATACTGATGAGCCAATACTTACACGTGTTGATTCTATCATTGATCAAAATATAATTATAATACAATGGGCCACAAAGATGGGGGAAATGGGAAAGATACAATCCAAAAATAGAAGTGACATACTTTGAGTACACCCAAAACTAGGGTGTAAGTTGTGCACTTCAAAATTGATCAATCCCAAGACAAGTTGCACACTAAAATATTGCCAAAATGAGGGCAAAAGTCCATATATCTTGGAATTAGAAGAAAAGGAGAATGTTGTCTCCATAGATAGAAGAAATAAGAATGTGTTCCATTAGATAAAATATGATCATGATAAAATAATTTTTCCCCAGTAGGGAAAATTTTAATCACTGAGAAATAATGGTTGGCTTAGCCCGATAGGGTTAATTTAGATTTGTGAACTGATTCAAATGTTGTGCCCCAACATAGAAAAATTGGCAAGCAATAGCTCAAGGATATAACCTATTATATATATTAAATATGAGTGAGCATAAACATAGATGTGATGATGGAATTACTTTTAAAAATCCATAAAAAACCAAGCATATGAGAATGCACAAAGTGATGAAAGAGATGAAAAGAAAAGTGAAGATGGCCAAGCTGACTCGAGATACATCATGTATCTAAACACTGCCTACATAGTCCAAAAATGGACATGAAGCCAATGTAGTTCACCTAGAATATGGGAGAGTATGGAATGAGGGATGAATAAAAATAACCAAGGCTTTGATTAGACCCATGATGTGTGCCAAGAGATGAACGTCTAAACATAGAGTCAAAGTGATAAACCTATTGAACCTAGATTATGCATGTTGATCTTGAGAGCTATTCATTAAAGCTGTGTTGACATTTATAATTGAATCCAATGCACAAAGTGCTTCATATATAAAAAATAAATTAGGCATCATTAGTATTAGTAACTCATAATGATATGACATTTCAATTGCATGGATATAGTTCAAATATGAATACTTGTAACTAAGGATAATGGTAAAAAATGACCAAAACCAGAGTTACAACTATTTGCATTTAAACAAAAAACAAAGACAAAGAAAAAAAAGACATAAATGAACCTAACTTGAAATCAAGATATGAACAATCAAGACTTAAGTAGGAACAAGAATGTATAAAAATCAAGCTAACATGAGATCAAGATATGAATAATCAAGATCCATGTGGACCATTAAGATGTACTTGGAAAATGATATAAAGCAAGACCAAATAGGAACTCGAAAGAATAAACAAACAAACAATAATAAAATAAACAAGCACACAAAACAAAATATTTTTGAAATTTGAATGTTTTATGAATGTTTTTGGAATTTTCTAAGTATCTCAACTTGATTGAGAATTAAAAGATACATAATGGTTTTGCTCAAGAAATAATGAGTGTACCAACTTAAAATGCTCACAAGACAGCTAGAGTGTAATGAAAATGGGGGGACTGAGTTGACCTCAACATGAATTGAGCACAACCTAGGTAATCCTGTTAGGACCTCAAGTCATAGTGGTTCTGCCTACACAAAAGGTGATGAAAAACTAACTAGGTCACAACAAGTTCGTAAATAAAGGTCAATGATAATAGGAATGACCAAGTGACATGAAAATGCATGATAAAAAGATAGTGTACCTAATTTACCCATAGGTCATTATAATTAGGAAACAATGTCATAATTATGATTTGCCCAAAGGTTGTTATAATTAGAGGTATCAATTACAATACCGATTTGCCCATAGGTGGTTATAATCAATGATACCAGATAAGATGATAAATAAAAGATAACTTTCTAGATAAAATATCACACTACTCCCATAGACTATAATTTAACATGACATTCTAAAATTGGTTAAAATTGGATCAGAATCCTTGTGTAAAAAGTGCGAGTAGAACCAAATGAACCAATATCAAAATTGTATAAGCAAGATGACTAAAAATAAGCCTTGGTCAATAGTAAAGGAATGGTATAAGGAAAATGACCAAAAGATAATTGGCTATAGTGGCAACAAAGATTACCCTATGTGATGATTGGCTTACTTTGCTCACAAAATGGCAAGATTGTTGCTTAGGTTTCTCACAAAATGGTGAGAACATTGCTTAGGTTGCTTGTAAAATGGTGAGAGTGTTTAGAATTAACAATACCTTTTGGTAAAGTTGCTCTATCAATAACTTGCTATAGATCTGTATCTTAATAATGTGTTTATGATCTTTGTTGGTCATTAATTTTTCTTCCTTCAAATGTCAAGACAAGATATCCTCATAGCCTCTATAGAGGAAAGTGCAACCATGGATCATAGATAATTTTTGGCATAGGATAAATGATATAAGTGGGTAATGAATAGGTGGATGATAATGGAATTATAATGAATAGGAAATAAATGAAGATCAAGAATTTTAGTCACACATAATGTTGATGATTCTAGATTCGACATAATTTTGGTTATGGTGAGGCTGAAGACCTCTAAATATTCTCTCGATAGGTCCACTAGATTGTTCTATTGTTTGAACCTAAGATTAGTTACCATCGGATTATGTTGTAAGTTGGAATATATAATGATTTGATCTTGAATTACATCTTCATCAAGTAGTGAAGAATTTTTGTGCTCAGCTATTGGTGACTTGAAAAGGTTTTCACTAATGAATTTATCCTAATTATCCCTTAGTGCCTCCAAGAATATTTCATGAAGAGATGTTAACATTTGAATTTGAATATCTTCTAACACCTTTGGAAATGTTTTACTAAAAGGTGTTGAGTTCAGAATTTGATCGCACCCTAGCACCTCCAAAAAGGTTTCACTAGAAGATTGTTCTTTTCTTAAATGAATTTGGTCTTGGTCCCCTTGATATTTTGTAAATGGTATCCCATAATGGATACCCCTCAATAAAGTGCAATTCTATCGATCCCAATTGATTTTTGTGGGAGGTGGAATGTCAATATAATGCCTATGTTGGCTAAGGGTAATAGAATGATTAAAGGTAGCAAAATCCTCATAGAAGATACTAGGAGAACTTGTGTCGATGCTGAAGTAATCATTGTTAAAAATTGTAGAAGGATAACAAATATATTCAAATTAATCTACAAGGTAATTATAACTAATGTTGTAACAACCAAGACTGTAATCTATTTTTGACACTGACTAGAAGTTTGAATGATTTCTTGAGGCATAAGCAGACTTGTCCATGACCTGAACTGTAAGATTGCTTGTGCAAACTTATTTGGATCCTCCATTCACTCTATAGACCCATTTCCTTAAGATTAATATAATTACACTTTAAGCTTTCTTAAAGTGTTTCAAAAGAATTGCAAGTAATATTATCTCCCTCTTTTATCATTGGATCCTTATCTCAATTAAGAACATTGTTCAGTCCTTCAAAGCTTTATGTGTAGGCCCAAAAATGGCTGAAAATAACTACTAGTTCTTATCTTTACCTCACCTTAAAGTGGGGGGCATATTAGTGGGGGTATTTCATAGAAGCATGTTCTACACACTTGATACAATTTTTAGATTAAGTAGGAGCATGCTTTGGAAGCATGTTCTCCATGCTCTTTTAATATCTAGTACTTATATCAATTTTTAGATTTGGTGGGGGAATGTATTCTACACAATAATAGTTCCCATATTTAGTGGGGGCATGATTTGGAAGCATGTTCTTCACACCTATTCAATATTCAACATCTCCAGTTTGTAGTAGGGGCTTACACACTTCATTTTTTTTTGAATTGGCCAAAGCACATTGTTGTATGATTCAAATTCATAGTTATGATAGAATTTTATATGTTGGTACCATTTTTATATAAAGTTTCAATATGAGACATATCTAAGTTGTATATGCTATGAAATATGTGCCTAATATTGCTAAATCTAAAATAATTTCATATTTTAAAACTCTTTTATGGATTGTTACCACATCACAGGCTTTTTCATACTGATACCTCTTGAAATTTTATGAATTTTTATTATACCAATCTACTACAGTAGTTGGTTCACTTTTTGGTATGGTTGAGGTGATCATCCAACCTCACCAAGTTATAAGTATCATTGGGTTGTACAGTTAAATTAATCTCAACTTCTATGTAGCAATTCACCTTTTTCTCTAAAGTTGGGGGCAGTGCCTCTCTCTCTCTCTCTCTCTCTCTCTCTCTCTCTCTCTCTCTCTCTCTCTCTCTCTCTCCGCTTGGATATATGCACTTTCAATATTTGTCTATATTTATCCTAATTTCAATTTGAGAGTCTTACAATGATACATCTCTTTCAAAATAATTTGCCAATAGGTAAGGTGGTTACATTGACACACAGGTGTACTTCTAAACTTTTCTCTTTAAATGTCAATCTATTTCAGGTACTTTCAATACCATATTATATACACTAATTTTATACTATAAAAAACTCTTGGTTGTAGGCCAGTCATTAGTAAAACACTCAAGTTGGGCACATGTAAAGACAAGGTGTGCATACACACCCAAGTATGTATCCCTTTCCTTTAAACTATCAATTTCATTACTAAACTAAATGGGCATAAAATGTAGATACTATTTTATGATTATATAACACCTCAATCTTGTACACTTAGAAAATTTAGACCTTTGTTCTCCCTCTTAGTACTATACCTTTCTCATTTTTGTAAGTCTTGCATCTATTTTATCTTGAGCCCCTTGGTTTATATCTATTTGTACAACCAATATTATGTTTATGACCTAGGTCTTGTATCTTGCCCAAAATGATTAAAATGTACTTACCTTCCATCTATGCAAGTTTTAAATGTGTACCTACTTTTTTGCTACATGGACACTAACATTCAAGATATACGCTAGTGTCCTAACCCGACACAAATATTTAGTGCTATAAAGTAATATAATTTACAAATGAAATATATCCCAATGCTTGACTTAAGTGATTTAATATAGTTCATTACTCCACAGGGATTGATATAAATACAAGATCAATCCTCATTCATTCCTCACCTAAAAAAAGACCAAAGAGATAAAGACAATTTATCAAAACCACTCTATCAAGCATTTAATTGAACAAATATTTACTATTTCCATATTAGTTATAGGTATAATACATCTATAGACCTGAATTACTAAAAGAGCATCTCAAGAGCCTTATTTACCAAGTTACAAGCTAGGTCATTATTGTACTTGTTATGCATAATGTTGCATGATTTACACAAAATCCAACACGTAGGAGATAACTACATGAGTTTTAAGCCCTCTTCTAGAGTATTGGCTACATGTAGGCAATGCCCATTGATAATGGGGTCTTTGGCATCTACTCGATACCATGTGCTCACTAACCCATTTCTCCCCAAGGTCACTATGAAGACAAAAAATTAGAGTTTTTCTATTTTACAAAGAGCGATAGTCCATGACCCAGATCTAACTACACTAGAGCAAAGACAAAGCAAAAACTAGAAGCATCCAAGTGGTTACATATTTTTCCGTCATGTATTCTATATAGGACACTTACGTAAAACCAAGATAATAACGTGGATGCAACCATCCTAGGATGACATTAATTTCTAGATCTCTAGAAGTGTCAAGTCCATAATGTGATGACTATTCTAAAATCTCCTTCCAACCCATTTTTTACATGTTATAGATCCATAACTATATTAGCATCATAACAAGCTAAGTAAATTACTTCTTTATCACTTTTATATAAGAGTAATTTTACATTCCATATCTAGACTATCTTAGTATAGTAAATTTAGTATATGATTATTTATGAGTTTGGCATCTATTTGGCCTACTATAGATCTGCTTATCACCCTCATGTCATTTTATTTCTATACACACCTTTAATAAAATTTAGGGTTAATGATAAGATCACCTTAGAGTTACATTTTTAGGTTAAAAAGGTCTCATGAAGACTCCCTTCTTATCTAAGAAGGTGTATTTTATTACATTCATAGATTACTTTAGTATAAAGATATGGGTGTATTTTTTAAAGATAAAACCAAAGACATTTTAAATCTTCAAGCAATATCAAGCCATGGTTGAGAATCAAAGTGCCTATTACAAAAATATTTTGAGAACTGACAGAGGTGGAGAATACATATCGAATCAATTTATGCTTTTTTTCAAGAATTATGGCATCAATAAGCAATTTACAATGAGGTATGCTCCATATCAAAATGGTGTAGTGGAGAAGATGACCCGAACCATTTGAGAGATGGGAAAAATCACATTGAAGACCAAAGGATTGTCCAATGAGTTTTGCTCTGAAGTTGTAGCAACAACAATATATTTTTTCAATATATATGTCATACTAAGAGTGTTAAGGATATTATTCCTCAAGAAACATGGAATAGTCAAAAACCAAGTGTTGAAAAATTGAGAGTGGTTGGATGTGTGGCATATGCACATTTGAAAAAGCAACAAAGATCAAAGAGGGATGACAAAAGAGAAAATTGCATTTTTATTGGATATAGTGAGCAATAAAAAACTTAGTGATTGTAAAATTAAGTCACCAAAGAGCTAATAATTAGCTAGGATGTTCAATTTATAGAGGATGCAACATGGGTTGATAGAAAAGAAGAGCAACAAGTGAAAACAAACATTGGTGGACCCTTTCTTGAAACTAAACCAACAAGTGGTACATCCACTCATACACCAAATCAGATCCCTATTTCATAAATGGACTTTTCATCTGGTGGCAACAACCAACAAGGAGCTCAATTACACAATCATGGGATAACTTTATCATTTGTCAACTCAAATAAACACTTAGATAGAAGAAGGAACTTGCAATAAATATATTAATAGTCAAGGTATGAAGAAAATGAGGTTGAAACTATGAATTTTGCTCTATTTTTAGTAGATATTACTATCTATTTTAAAGATGTGATTAAGGATAGAAAGTGGTGTGAAGAAACGGATGAAGAAATATATGCCATTGATAAAAATAAGACATGAGAGATAGTAAACCTTCCATCATAAAAAGAGGTCATTAGAGTAAAATGGGTTTACAAAACCAAAATTACAACAGAAGGCAAGATTGAGAGACACAGAGCAAGGCTATTTGTCAAAGGCTACAAGCAACAACCTGGATGTGATCAAAATAAGACATTTTCTCCCTTATCAAGGCTAAAAATGGTGAGAATAATAATTGTAATAGTTGCTCAACACAAATGGAATGTGTATACATTGGATGTCAAGTCAGTCTTCTTGAATGAAGTCTTAAAAGAAGAGGTATATATAGGAAAACCATCTAGCTACGAGATTCGAAGGCATGATAACAAGGTATATAGACTAAAGAAAACATTCTATGGGTTCAAGCAAACACTAAGGGCTTGGTACAACCAAATAGATTCATAGTTGTTTATAAATGTTTAGGAAAAGTAGTTTTGAGCCAACCCTCTATATCAAGGTGAGCAATGGAGGTATTTTGATTATTGTCTTATATGTAGATGATCTAATATTTACTGAAAATGAAAACTATTTCATAAGATAGTTTAAATCAACATTAAAGAAAGAATTTGAGATAACAGATTTAGGGTTATTGAAGTATTTTATTGGTATAAAAGTTAAACAACTGGATAGTGTAGTATTTATATCCCAATCCAAGTATGAAAAATAAAATTTGGAGAGATGTAAGATTCTAGACAACAAACTAGTATCAACACTTGTTGAAATAATTTACAAATTGCACAAGGAAGATCATAACAATAATGTGGATCCCACACAGTACAAGAGTTTGGTGGGAAGTTTAATGTATCTGACTACAACTAGATTAGATATCATGTATGTAGTCATCCCCATCTTTAGATTTATGGAGACACCAAAAGAGACACATTGACAAACAAGCAAAATAATAATGAGGTATGTGAATGACACAAGAGGACTAAATTTTTTGTATGCAACAACAAATGAATTTCAATTAGTAAGATATACAGATAATGATTGGTCTAGTAGTATTGATGATAGAAAAATCGCATTTGAATATGTGTTTCATATTGGGTTAGGACCCATTTCATGAGATTAAAAAAAACAACTCATTGTTTCACTTTCCACGGTTGAAGCTGAGTACATAACAACAAATTCAACAGCATGTTAGGGTATATAGATTATAGAAAAATGCTAACAGATTTGTACGAGGAGTTACAAAGAGCTTCAACTATCTCTTGTGATAACATATCTTCCATTGCATTGTCAAATAATCCTATTTTTCATGGAATAAGCAAGCATATTGCAATCAATTATCATTTTATTATAGAATTAGTTGAAAAACATGAGATATAACTTAAATTTTATAAGTCTAAGCAACAACTTGCTTAGATATTTATTAATCCATTGTCAAAAAATATATTCGATAATTTAAGAGAGATATTAGGGGTTGTAGATAAAGTTTAAATGGCTCTAGAGATTTATAAACTGGCCCCAGAAGTCCTCAGCCTAGCTCTGGAAGTCACTGGTCTGGCTCCGGAGATGCATAAGCTAGCTCTAGATATGTACAGAAAATCCATAAAAACATATAAACAGTTAAAAAGGAAGCCTCCAAAATGATTTGTGGGTTGAAAAACATTCTATGTATCTAAAAAAAGTTCAAGATTAAGTGAGAGCGTTAAAATACTATGTTTCCCTTATCTACCACTCAATGTTTTTTCCTACTTCGGAAATCTCCCTCCAGCGTTTGGATTCACCAAATGCATTTAATCCACAACTTTTTGAAAATTTAATGTCTTGTAAACCGTTTGAACTGAGCAGCTGAGCAGGAATGTAGGGAGGTAGGTGAAGACAAAAGAGAGAAGACAAATAAAAATAATAACGAATGCAAGGATAATATAATGACTGCAGCGTGCAGAAAACAAATGAAGATATGCAGTAGGCAGGAGGAGAAGTAAAGACAACAGTCTGAGCAAAAAATCATGTAAACAACAAAATTAGAAGGTGCAGAATACAAGAAGAATGTGTGTGACAATATTATGAGCAGGAGAAACATATATTCCGCAAATATAAATAGAGAAGCATCCTATCAGATCAATACAACAGAGTAGAAGGATAATATATTGTCTTTTAAATGATTGTAATAATAGTAGGTGTATTAGTAAATTGTTTGTAGAGTTTGAAATCGTTTTTGAACCAATGTATATATATATATATATATGTATGTTGAACTTTTTGTATATTATTGTAGAAAATAGAGTAAACCCTGTTTTAATGTTTTTAAGCTTGTTGTTTAGTGTGTTTACTGCATTCTTTTCTAGCTTCAGAAATATGCAATATCTACATCTTTAAGGTACTTAATTTCATATTTTATCACAGCTGGTCTTAATGCTACCCACTTGAGTTTTATTTCCAACAAACACAAATTAATTATGTATATTGACAATAAGAAAAGAGAATACACTATTCATTTTCTAACATAATTATATTGTAGTTAATCATTGTTTTACTAAAAGTATTTATCAAAGTGTGAAAACTAACAATTTACTATACTAAAACATGTTTTGACACTATTTGCAGAGCATGTTATTTCTGTACTTGAAAATGCTACAACAACCATGTAGAAAGGGGAGGTAGCTCAAATAAACATATAAAATGAAAATGAAGTATTGTAGCCCAAACAAAGCGAAAACAAGATGAAAATAACTTCCATACTCTTACCATAGAGGAGGTAAAGCAAATGAGCTGGAAGCAACTTTTATGAAAATAGATTACGCCATTAGGCACACAAGCAAGTTGCTCCATTTTAGATGTATCTTAGCAAGATAAATATTTATTGCAAGTGCATTTCTTAGGAACTAGAGTCGCTCTATTTTTCACTTAATATTTTGAAGAAACCCACTTAAAACTGAGTTATCGAGATAGTTTGGTGGTCTGGTAAATTTAAGGAGGTCATTCTGTTATTTTTGAGTCTTCTCAGGAAGACGATAAAACATTAAGCACTTTGAAGGCATTTGGTGTGTATACAGTTAAGTGTTCTAATAAATATAAGAGAATTTGATATGTAAATTCGTTGTTTTTTAATCATGGATGTTGTTGTTTATTTATTATTATCTTTTTTTTTTTTTAATTTTGGTTGGGAATACCAACCTTAAAATTTGAGGTCTATTCGGTTATATACAATAGATATGTTACAGATGACAAGCAAATCACATGCTCCAGATCCACCTAGGAAAATATCACTATACCAACTAAATAATACAAAAAATTGTCTCGTGGTGTTAATAGGTTTTGTGGGTGTTATCAGGTAAAACTGGAAATGGTTTTTGAAGAGCTCACAGCACAAAAATGCTCGTTGAATTCTAAACTGCTTTCCATACAGACAATCAAATTCAAAATTTCACGAAGTGTATTTTTAGTTTAAATCTCACGTTTCTGTTGCCAAATAAAACATGATAACTCAATTTAACCAGGATGACAATCCACTGATTAAGAATTAAATATAGGTGAGCACAAAGAAAAGAAAAATCTGAATGTAGATGAAAAAATCTTGAGAAAAGCTGCAAGAGTCCCATCACTAACTGATTCACCCGTGAATGCCACAACTATTTCCCCTTAAATTTAAATAGGATTTTTTTTGGGAGAGCTCACACAAATAACTGTAAGTTGATGATCCGAGAAAGTAAGAAAGCAGAAGGATTACAAAATATTGCAGTATATCTTAATTTTATCCGATGCGAAAGACCTAATCCATGTTTTATATGGAAAACTCTTGTAAAGACAAAATTCCCAGTTAAGAATACAAATTTAAAGAGATTGCTTGCCTTCACATAAAAAACAGTGTATAACTAGTTGAATCATGAAGCAAATTTGACTAAGCCAATATAACAAACATATGTGGGTGGAATTTATTTTCCCATTTCATATTTTATTATCTAAGTTTTTCTCCACATGTGACCCTTACTTTCCAACATATCACGTGTCTCTGCACTTCTGCAAAAAGCCCATGCGATCCACGTCCACTTGAGAGAATCTTATTGCCACGTGACACCCCAGGGGTAAATCTCCATGTTTGTACCATGTAGAGCTTCTGTCAGTGTAACACAAAGTGAAAGTTCAACCACCACATCTACAGGGAGCCTAACACAAAGTGAAAGTTCAACCACCACAGTTACAGGGAGTCTAACCGTCACTCGGGAAGAAGATGTGTCACTCTTGTAATTGTTTTTCTTTGTAAACGTTTTCAATTGTAACTGATTTTTTTGGTAATGATATACTTTAAGGCATCCGATAGAAATAGGACATTGTCTCCTTTTTATATGTTTTGTCCATAATATGTTGAATATTAGCATGTTTCAAAGTATCTTATATCAATTGATCATCTCTTTCAAATGTTAGCATGCTTTATGTATCTAACATCTAAATAGTTATCTATCAATCAAGATAAATTAATTAGGATGTGTCATCCTTTTTCATAATCATAGGAGTTTATTCTCTTCTTTTGGTCACTTGCAGTCTATGAAAATTAGTAACTTGATGGATCCCCCTTTAGATCATAGGAGCATACTTTACCAGCATCAGTATTTATTGTACACATATTTAATTTTACCTATTCTTTCATTCGGAATAGAAGTGACACTATTATGCCAATCTCATATGTTAAATGTGTAATGGTTGTTTATGCATTTCTTTATTAAGTTTAGTTGCATGTTCTACAATCTCCAGCTTTGTTTGAATAGATCAAACTATTTTAAATAAGTTATGGCTGTGATGTCATAAATTAAGAATAGAAACTATAAGCTAAGAACAATGGTGGACAAATCCAAAAATCTTAATCTATCTTAGTCTATAGAACACTTTAATTGGGCAAAAGAAGTAATTCAAAATGCAAATACACAAAAAAATATAGCCAATTTTACCTCAAAATGTAAGCAAATATACCTTTCTTGACAAGTACTAGATGATCCTAAATGACACTGGATGATCTTGATAATTGTTTGATATGTTGGATTACCTTAACAAGAGCTCAAGATATGTGCAACAATAGTAATGAAGGATGCTTGTGAGACAAGGTGGTCGTATAAGATTATTGACTTATTAGTTGAATTTTGCATGGGATTGAAGGTGGTGGAGGATATCAATAGATAGGATTTAGCAATGATGGAAGAAGATCAATGGCTAGAAAATGGTGTGAAGATAAGTAGATGAAAATATGAATAAAAATTTTCATAGATTTTTATAGAGAGGAATATGTTATGGGCTCTAGGAAGCTTAGAGCTTTCTAGAGTTCATTAGGGTCAATTAATGAATATTATATGGTGATTAGGAAGAAGATTTGTAGGAATCATGGTAGAGGTAGTTGGTGGTAGGTGAGGGAGGAATTTTGATTTCTTATATATTATGTAGGATTAATTGGAAGCTAGATGATATATTTAGAGGGTGATAACTTGATATGGAATGAGGGATAAGGTTGGTGTGGTAAATAAAATGTTAGGGGGGTGATAAAATAATGTAGATAATATTAGTAATGATGTTAACTAGTGATTAACAATAGAAATTAGCAATGAATAATGGAAAAATAGTAATAACAAAGGAATGGGTTAATTTTAGATGTATACATTTTCCTCTATTTGAAAGGGCATTGCACTAGAATAATTAATAGTGTTTCAAATAAATGAAAATACATGTGTTAGAGAGTTAGTAAGAGTTAGGATGGGTGATACCCCCTTGAGGTGTCATGAAGGGAGGAACGAAATGGATGGCCACTCGACAAAAAATGAGGGGTGGGATACATGAATAAAAAAGAGGGGTTGGGTTGGACATGATATAAGAGATAGGTGGTTGGATATGTTTGGGAGTGGTGAGGCTGTCACAATTTGTGTAGGCAGTGAGCTACAATATGCCTTGAGGAATTGATTTGATGATGTCCCTAGCAAATACGTATGCAAGGGAGTGAAAAGAGGAGACACTTAGACCCTGGATGTGCCCTAAGTAAGGTTGTAAGCTATGGATGTGTCCTTGGCCATGACACATGCCAGAGAGAGCTGTAGGCTTAGATTAGAGTGATTGAATTAGTTTCTCAAGCTTTGGATGTATCCCTGGCAAGAACACATGCCATACAAAGCTGTGATTAGTGATTAAATTGATTAATTTATGGTGAAAAACACATCCCTAAGTGAGTGATTAATGATGGATTAAGTAGAGACATGCATAGTGTGCCCCAAGAGATAATGTATGCATAGGAGAATAAACAGGAGGCTTGGATATACTTCACTGATTGTAGCTCAAGAATTGTACTTTGTGAAAAATGATGATGACATGATTGAAAAGAGAGAATGATGTTGACAAAGAATAGGGGAAAGGGACATAATGTGAGTGGCCAAGGAACGAAAGAAGAGAATGGGTTAGTGTGATCGATCTATCCTTGGACACTCCATGTGACTAAGTGCTGTCTATATAATCCATAAGGTCTTTAGGCTGATGGAGTTCTCCCAAAACAAAAAGAAGAATATGACAAGTTGACAAGAGAATGCCCCAAAGTTTCTCCGAGGATATTAATTCGGATTGGGATGAGAAAGAGGTTACTGACGAGAGTGATAAGTATGAATGTGGAATGGGATATTGGTTAGCATTTGGGTAGGAATAGAGACGGGGGGAAAGTAATGATACAAATTAAGACTTGTGAGATGAAAATTGGAAGAAAACAGATAAATAGGCAGAAATGACGGTTAAAATGGGGTGAATGGGTGCGGGGCGGTGCGGGGCGGGGCGGTAAATACGTGAGAGGAGGGGTAAAAACTATTCGTTTTCACCTTAACTTTGTGAAAATTAAGCTATGTATTGACACGAGGGAGAGACCGCATTCTGCACCACTTCCATTGAGGAGAGAGATTTATGGAGTTTCAAAGACCTGAGGATTACGGGGACTCAGTGAGAACCCTCAAATTATGTAAATTTCACATTTAATGGCATTAATAAAGGTAATAACAACTCTGCTATGAGGATTACTCTCCCTTGTAGGTAATAACAATTTCGTGATCGCTAGACATAGATTCGTGGTTTGTGAAGCGGATTCAAAAATAGGTCAAACATGAATCCATATTTGCAAAAAAGTGGATTCATGTGGTGATTAGCGCATTCACCATCGAAAGACGTGAGTTCAGATTTGGTCAGGAAGCAATGTCGTAACTATGTAAGAAGTGAATTTTACTTCAAAAGAAGTGAGTTCGCATTGGGAAGGCTGAATTTTTATCAAAATGAATGGTAGGGAGAAGTGAGAGAGTGGATGGAAATATGTTAGATTAATAGTTACACAAGTTTGTATAGCATAGAGATAAACATGCTAACTTGTGATGAGTGCATGAGAGATTGATCAGCAGTTTTAAAATGAGTTCACGAGCTGATGGTTAAGGATTTGAATGTGTTATAGTTGGTTGGATTATACCATGTGGCATGGATGCTTTTGATTAGGAAATACAGGAATTTGATCACAATATTAGTAGGGAGGTGGCACGATGAGATGAACACATTTCACTTTGTTACAAGTAAGATGATAGTGACACTGCCGAGGATTTCCAGTGCATATACCAGATCCATATCAAAGGAGATCATTTTTACTGAAAGTTAGCAGTTTAAATGGTGATAGTGTGATGGTTAGCAGGGCATTTAAGAGTGGTCTTGTATAGGGGCCAACTAGATAGACTAATGCTTGTGAAGGGGTATTATTGATCAGCTCACTGATGCTTATGATTATTTTCAACAGTATTCTACTACCTTGAAAGAGTGATTGGTTCTTTCTTATTGGCCTAGGGGACATGATTGTAGACATGGTAGAGTTGGGACAAGTATTCGCATGGGGCCTAGCAATATTAGCATAGTTATACAGAGACCCACATTTAACTACTTACAAAGTAGGTGTTAGCATTAACACAACCATGCTCCTATTGATCTGGTCATGGGAGAATATAGCCATTGAGCAATTAGTTGGGATGCTTCACTAGAGGAAGGTAGATGAGCCAATGATATATGATTGGGAGATAGTGAGGTGGGCACATAGAGGACATGTCGAGGACCTATTATTATATAGACATACATTAGACGATATGATGGTAGAGAATATCACCTGGATGCCTTACAAACAGATACCGTGGGGATGGATGAAGGATGTGTCATATATGGGATTCATGATTATAGAGTACTATATTATTGGGAGACATGATACACTAGTAGAGAAGTACTGGATGGATAGGGTGTTACGATAGTTTAGGATATAGTAGGGGGTACCACAAGGTCCTCATATTTTTGATCAAGTGATAAGAGAGAGGGGACTATGGGGGATTACAGTGGCTGGTGATATAGAGATAGTCAATTTTGATGTACCTTGTGATTACTAGACAGTGATTCTAGAGCATAATGTGACATGATATTTTGATATTTGGTGGATACAAAAAGCCCATGCCATATTGACATAGCCAATTGAATAGACACAGAAGTTGGAGGATAGGATTAGAGATATGATGCAGGATTTTAGATGTAGATGGTAACTTTAAACCTTGTTGGAGAGCCAACCAAGGAGGAGGAGGGATGGAGATGAAAGGAGACATGGAGATGGATAGGGAGGAGAGACATAGGTCCATGTAGCACAAGCTTTACAAATGGGGGATGGGGATGGGGGAGGATACCATATTCCTATTGCTCAAATAATATGGCTAGGGAGAGATGGAGATGGATATGGGATCCCTACAGAGATGGATGTGTATATGGGAGGAGATAAAGGAGGACATGGGACTCAGGAAGATGAGAAGAGTGGTGATATAAGATGAGGATGAGCATGGGAGACTATAGGTGTGCGAGATCCCAGACACTTTCGAGTATGCAATATTATACCCCAAACAAAAGATAATTATTATAGATAGAGGGATAATTCTATATGATTTATATATTTTAGTAGTCATAGAGGACAAGGGTGTGGGGATGGAGGATTTATCAGGGCCATCACATACCAATGAGGTTGATCCTTTTCATACTACATTACTAGAGGATGAGACTTTTATTACCTGACTAGAGCAGGAGATTTGTGCAAGGGATGCATAAATAGCTAGTCTTGCATGTTGGGTGTATACAAGAGATAGAGATATTTTAGAGATAGACCAACATATATTTTATTTACATACTGAGAGTGCCCATTTGATGCTCACATTATAGCTAATTCAAGTAGAGAGGGATGCTAAAAAAAAGGATTTATCATCACCAAGGCTAGGACAGTTGGGCAGGCAACTAAATAGGGTTGGTATAGAGGCATAGTATTGATAATCATTATATGAGCATGTCATGCCAGTAGTACTCCATATTAAAATGAGAGTAGTCATACATCATGTTATTCTAGGTTCAGGGCTTCTACATAGTCTATTCATTCACTACCAAGGCCACCAACACCAACAAACAATCAAAGCCAAGTGCGACTCATTGATGTACCATATATATGTTATATTTTCAACACATGGATGCTGATGATGCATTTCATATATACCCATTTTAGATGTATTTAAGGATGTGTGTGTGTGTGTGTGTGTGTGTGTGTGTGTGTGTGTGTGTGTGTGTGTGTGTGTGTGTGTGTGTGTGTGTGTGTGTGTGTGTGTGTGTGATGATGATTCCAGTTATGGATTTGATGTAAACTCTTTGATTTAGATGATGGATTGGACTTTTGATTATATGTTGTGGATATTGGAGGATGTTTATGGATTATATTAGATGTTATGTGATGGTATTTAATTCTATGATTTTATTTATGACGTGATATGTGATGTGTTATATTGACAGATGTAATGATGATGCTCCTACTTTTTAAATTTCATGTCAACCTATATAGCATTTATATAGACATGATGATTAGATGATCATATTAGAGCTAATAATGATTTTATGTAGATGATGATGTTAGATTAGGAGTGGGCATCCCACCATGAAGGTGGTTAGGTTGACCACTTATCAGTTTGGAAAAATAACATTTATTCAATTTCATCTCCTAATTGAAGAATAATTAGAGCAATCAGATGACTTATGGCTATCTAATCTTACTTTCAACATCTAAAATATCCAAAAACTAATCACATGTGAAAAAATATGAATTATAAAGGAGGACTTGAATTCTACGATCAGGGCATCCTAGAACCCATTTTGTCTAAATATTATCGATTATATCATGGTTTAGGGCAAATGGATGAGGAAGATTGTTTATCTCAAAGAATGACACTAAAGCATCTAATGACCCCTAGATCATACAATTTGGTGAGTCTTTTAATCTTAAATAATGACAACTATATGATGATTTATTTACAATAAAATTAAACATCATGCAGACACTAGAAGAATATCAACTTCCTCGTGTCTGAACATATATGTAGGATCAATATCCATCAATAGTAAAAAAAAACTATTGATGTCAATATTGGGACAAAAGATAACCCGAGGATGATCAAACATGGGGCAACCATCACTCTTGATTGAAGAACAAGAGATCCTAATTGCATTACTCAAAGAATTCTTCAATATATCTTCTTGGTCTTATGTGGACTTGATGGGCCTGGATCCTTATTTGGGGTACATCATCTTGTTGTTCATTTAGACACAACACTAATGAAGAAAAAAATTGTAAGATGCATCTCATGGTTGCACTCCTAGTCAAGGAAGAGTTACAAAAATTTCTAGATGTTGGCTTCATCTGTCCTATTGACTATTCAGACTAGATCTTAATAATGTCCTTGTCAACAAGCTATAGGATGGGATTCGTATTTGCACATATTTTAGAGACATCAATAAAGCATGCCCAAAAGATGACTTTTCTATTACTAACATCGATATGATTGTTGATTCTACTGACAATTATGAAATGTTGTCCCTCATAGATGGATTATTTGGATATAATCAGATTTGAATCACACCAAAAGATCAACATAAAACAACTTATACTACTCCATGGGGCACCTTCTGTTATCAATCCATGCCCATAGGTTAAATAATGTTGGCACTATTTACCAAAGAGTAGTGACATTAGTTTTTTATGATATGATGTATGACATTGTTTAAGATAATGTTGATGGCATTTTAGGCAAATTTAGAACACAGGCAAAGCATCTAAGTTTTCTTAGGAGGATATTTGAAAGATGAAAAGAGTATAAAGTCTGATAAAATCTAAAAAAATGTGTTTTTAGTGTTACATCAGGGAAAATATTGGGATACCTCATATAAAGTCACCTTTTACCATTGTATTTTACAAAACGTGATGTGATAAATTAAGAATAGAAACTATAAGCTAGGAATAATGGTAGACAAGTCCAAAATCCCTAATCTATCATAACCTACACAACACCTTTGATTGAGAAAATGAATTAATTCAAATGCAAATACATAATTAAATATAGCCAATTTTACCTCAAATTGAAATCAAAATTACCTTCCTTACAAGTAGTAGATGAGCCCAAATGACAATGGATCATCTTGATAATCAATTGATATGTTAGACTGGATTGACAAGAGCTCAAGATAATTGTAGCAATGGTGATTAAGGATGCTTTTGAGATAATGTGGTAGCATAAGATTATTTATTTATTAGTTGAATTTTGAATGGGAGTGAAGGTGGTTATATAGAAGTTGGTGGAGGATATCAATGGTTAGGATTTAGCCATGATGGAAGAAGATCAATGACTAGAAAATGATGTGAGGATGGGTAATTGAAAATATGAATTAAAAATTAATAGATTTTCTAGAGAAGAATGGGTTAGGGACTCTAGGAAGCTTAGAGATTTTTATATATCATTATGATTAGTTAATGAAAATTAGATGGTAATTAGGGAGAGGATTTGTAGGAATCATGGTGAAGGTAGTTGGTATTAGGTGGGAGAATTTTTAAATTCTTATATATTATATAAGATTAATTAAAAGCCAAAATGATATGATAATAGGATGATTAATTTATATGGGATGAGAGGTAAGGTTGATGTAGTGTATAAAATGTTAGGGGGTGTTAGAATAGTGTAGATAATATTGGTAATGATGTTAACTATTAATTAACAATAAAAAATAGTAGCAAATAGTGGAAATATTAATAATGATAGAGGAATCGTTTGGTTTTGGATGTATACATTAGCATTGTCCACCATGAAAATCTTGAGCTCAGTGCAGATCAAAGATGTGCTTTGGGAAGAAAATGCTACACTTTTATCAAAACCAACAAATTAAAAATGAACTTACATAAATTAGTAGCCATAAAAATTTAAAAAAAACTTTAACTAACAATTTGGTAGGAGAATGATAAGTCAAATTGAGTTATGGATATAGATTACATTGATATATGTGACAAAACTAAAAGTAAGTATTTTTGACATCAATGAATATTTCACAACTATCTAGAGGACAAATTTTTATTTATATGAGTTTTTATTCTGATAGATATTTTACAAAAAGTGTAGGTACATATTGTGCAAAGTGAATGAATTGTTTGACAAAATATCCAAACAAAATGTGCAAAACAAAGCTTTTACAATGTTATTTTTGAACTTCAATAGATTCCTCTTAGCCAAAATAAAGATAGAACTAAACAACCTCGTAATGATTGTAATAAAAATACAACTATGTATGAGTTTCGTTATTTAGAAAATCTTGTTTCTTAATAGTTTAACACATACATTGTCATTTTCATATTTTCTACGTTTTACTACAAGGCAACAACAAATCAAATCTTAATATATTACAATGAGTTAAAAAAATAGGTTCATCGATACATATATGGCATTCTAAATAGTGCAAGGTCAAATGTAACCCTAGGTTTCTTTTTGCAAAGAAAGGTACTAATAGTTTTATTTGGGCAAATAACTCATATTTGTTCAGCCAATCACATTTTTAAAAATGTATATAATTTTAACAATTATAAATTTTTTTAAAATTTTTTTATATAAATATAAGAATATTTAGAAGGGTGTTATTTGAAATTATTTCCAAAAGTGTTATTTGAGAGTAGTTTTATGCTGACATCAAAACAATCAATTACTATGACAACTCATATCATTATTAATTACTATATTCATTTTTTCATCATAACTATTTATATCATCAATTAATTTTTATTGTGAATAATATTTAATTCAATGCATTTCAACAAAATTAAATTAAAAATTATAAAATATTAATTAATTGTTGAGCATGTTAAATCTTATTATAAATGTTACTTATTTTCATAAATAAATTATTTATTAAAGTACACTTTGGAAATTATGAATATATATTTTTCTAATATTAATATTATAATTTTTAATTATACTATTAACACTTAAAAATATATAATTTTTAAAATTATTTTATAAAATATTTCTTCTTTACAACTCTTAATCATCATAAAAATTTGAATATGTATAATTATATTTGTTTCTCATTTCAAAATAAGATCACTAATTTGAATAATTAAATTCTTTATAATATAATACAAATAATTCTTTAATTTAAATTTTAAAAATTATATGTTAATGAAACTAATTATTAATTCATATTATAAAAATCTTAATAATAATAATAATATTATAAATTTTATTAATTAAATTCTCTATAATATCAATATATTCATATATTAATTTTTATAGGACAACATAATATAATATAACATTAATTTTATTTTCAATTATGAATAAATGCTACTAATACTGAGTAACATTTATTGGTTATGAATAAATATTATTAATATTTTATAACTTAATCACGTGGTTGGTAAGAAAACTGCTACCTATTAAGTACATGTCCACAAACACAATTTAATTAATTCAATTATATATAATTCGATATAAAATATTTAGCAGTAAAACTAACCACATTAAAATTTCTATGTTTATGGACAAATACTTACTTATAAGCAATTTTCTATTCAAAAATAAAAACTAACCATTACGTGGCCCTTGTTTTCTTAAACCTATTTTGATAGGTCTTAATAATCTATAATACTGATATAGTTAAATTAGCTAGATTAAATTAACTAAGTCAAGGTAAGAAGGTTATGTTTAGTGAGTTCATGGCATTAACTTGAATAGAGTTCATTATTTGTGCCTCTCATGCCTACTATTAGTTGGTTTCAGTTTGAAATGTTTAATCTTTCAATTAAAAAATTAAAATTTTTAAATTAAGAGAAAATAAATTTAAAAAAGAAAAAATAAAAATTTTGTTTAAAAAAATTGAGATTATATTTATATTTTGTTTTTCATCAATATTAACATCACTCAGATGTTTTTGATGTAGAAATATCCTCCATATCAGTTCTAAACATCATTTAAAGCTCATATATATCCTCCAAAAACTTTGCCATGAAGAGGGTGAGAGGTCTAAATATAATGTAAAATAGTTGAGCAGACGTTCAGTTAGTCAATTATATAAACACAATAAAATGAATATTAAAAACTTTATTTCTAAGAGCTTTACCAATGAAAAAGAGGGTGAAAAGCCCAAGATAATATAAAATAATTGAGCAGATTTCATTTAGTCAATTATATAAACATGTAAAATGAATGTTAAAAATTTTTTGCCATGAAAAAGGTGAGTGGTCTAAAGATAATGTAAAATAGTTGAACAGACATTCATTTAGTCAATTATATAAACACAATAAAATAAATATTAAAAACTTTATTTCCAAGAGCTTTACCTATGAAAAAGAGGGTGAAAAGCCCAAGATAATGTAAAATGAATGTTAAAAATTTTTTGCCATGAAAAAGGTGAGTGGTCTAAAGATAATGTAAAATAGTTGAACAGACATTCATTTAGTCAATTATATAAACACAATAAAATAAATATTAAAAACTTTATTTCCAAGAGCTTTACCTATGAAAAAGAGGGTGAAAAGCCCAAGATAATGTAAAATAATTGAGCAGACGTTCATTTAATCAATTATATAAACACGTAAAATGAATGTTAAAAACTTTATTTCCAAAAGCTTTGCCATGGAAAGAGGGGGTGAGAAGCCCATAGAGAAAGTAAAATAGCTGAGTAGGCAGCGGGGACAATTTAGTCTCCCTGCGCATGCATTCAATGATGAAAACACATGCAGAAACTATGCATACAAATCCTGCAAATTGCAATGATGAAAACACAAAACTGCTGTCACCTCGTTTTTCAAGACATAATTTGATGGTGTTGAAGTGATAGACCAGATAATTGAAGGAAACTTATCCGCCATTTTAATAACAGCGAATGCACAGATAATTAGTCTTTTCTTCTCTGGAATTGAAGGGACTGCTGAATCTGCAGCTGCCTTTCCGACAAATCTCGCTTTGATTTCCTTTTGTGTTTGGCAGTGGGATAAAAGAAAGCTCTCATGTGATATTACAAACATTGTTAATGCGTTCACATCATAATGTCAGTTATTTTTGACTTGCAATAAAGTTTGACAATGCACGACTGGAAATATGAAAGACATGTGGTCAGAAAGGAATGTTTGTACGTGCAACTTTCTCTTATCCACAGTGCTACAGTACGTGCAAATGTTAATTTTCGATTCCTTTTACTAGTATTAAGTAGATCATATGTTGTTGTATTTTCATTCTGTATCCGGTAAGAATATGGAGTGGATGGAAGAGCATAACGTAGATTAAGATTTAGATGATTGTTTGTTATTGATGCAAGCCTATCAAGTCCGTACAAACAAATAAAATATAGTTTATAGGGTTCACTTTCCTAAATCTGCTCCTTCGTCTCTCTGAATACACACACTGCCACTCATCTTTTTACAATGATTTTCTTTAAAAAATATAGTTTGGAGGCTTGTATTTAAATTTTGGTGGTTAGTGTGAATTAATTAGCTGTCTATTACTCATATTATTTAAGATTGAAATATGAAATTGATTTTAGAGATTACATAGTAAAAACAATAGCTGCGAGGCAGCAAGAAGTACCTGCTTGCTTGAATAAAGAATAAAATTGATGATGCATTGCAACGCTTCAGCAACTTGTAATATTAATTTGCTGGGACATGAGAGGGCAGTGAAGCGCAGGGACAAGATAATATAGTTGGGTATGAGAGTGCAGCTCTTATTCTTAATTTGCAAAAATAGTAATGCATGAACGTTTAAGATTATGGATGCAAAAATAGTAATATCACTACTTTTGAATCTAAATTATATATATATAAACACAACAACACCGATAGAATAACACATAATAAAGTTGATGAACCACTATTTTATTAAGGATAAAGGGTGGGTTGTTTTTTGAACTACGGACCTTGACCCTAGACATGAATCAAACATCTAAGGCCTTGAAGCCAAATTTTACAATTAGCTCGTCAACACCGAACACAAAAATGAAAGAAAAACCACTAAAGAACAACAAAATAATCAGGTTTTATGGAAAAATTCCTCAAACTAGATCATGAATTAAGCTCCCTGAGAAATAGAACAAGAAAGACCAAGGGATTTAAAACTAAGATTAAACCATTTATGCCTTGCCTCCGCCTTCAATGAAGCTTCTGTAGGGCCCTCCTAAATAGGTAATCATGTTGGATTTGACCCCTTATTTATTGCTTTTCTCCTTTCTCTGCACATTAATCCAACATATGTCATCTTTTTTAGGGGTATACAAAAGCATATCTAAATCCCTCATTTCAACTATGTATCTTTTTACACTTGAGGATGTGATAAACGTGATTCTAGTTTCTTCCTGGTCAAAAACAACTAAAAGTTTTCTAGCATTTACATGATTTATTTTTAAAATAACGGGCTGGGAATTTACAATAGAATCCTCAAATTCTGCCCTAGTAGTATCCATCATATTAGAAACTTCCCTATTAAGTATATCTATTTTATCACTTGAGTATGGGTGAACTGAAACTCTAACTTCCTGATCCAAAACTTTTGAGATTTTTTCTACTTCCACAGATATTAGCTTAGATTCGATAAATTTTTTAGCCTTCTTATCTCCCTCTTCTAAATCAGAGAGATCACTATTAATGTATTCCTAGCCATAAACAGTCAATGACTAAACAGAAGAGTTTTTTCATGACATTGGTTCAACAATTTTTCTTTTTTCCAGTTTAGTGCATTCTGAAGATAAATCCCTAACACCAAAACATCAGAGACACCTAAAAGGAATGCCCTCATCGTCTAGATATTGAATTCATGTAAGTCCTTCAACAATCAGATCTATGGAGTTTGGGAGATCTACTGAAAAATCAATGGAAACTAACAATCTAGCAAAATTGTATGAGAGAACAAATCTATGGTAGAATCAGTACAAATAAATTTACCTAAGGAGTTTTTTTATAGATTTAAAGCAAGGATCTAACCAAAAATGGAGGGTAATGAATTCAAATACTATCAAAACAAATAAAAATCTAATATGCCAAGATTTTGAATAATAGCTAGCATTGATTCATATTGAATGATTAAAATAATTACAAACCATGCATAAATAAGCCTCAACTTAGAATTGGAGTTGAAATGCAAAATTCAAAACTCTAAAAATTAATAAAACTTGACCTGCTATTTTTAATAGCCACTAATTTTAGTAAGTTTCGCATGCAAGCGCACATCTCTAAAAATATCCAAAAATAAAGTAAATACTGAAATAACCCTATCGGACAAATTTCAACTGAAATTAAAGTTTGGATACAAAAATAGATAGATTTTAAATTCCTAAAAAATTTGAAAATAATATTAAACTATAATTTTAGACCCTCAAATGGTCACATATGGCCTCCAAAAAATATTGAAACGCCCATAACTATAAAGGTAGGTTATGGTTGCATTGATATTTTTGATACAGTCATTTTTATGCGAATATGGGCTTAAATGGAATTATGGATCAAAAGTTATGGCCTCCAAAAGTTCAGCCTCTTTTTCTACATCATTCTCCTCTGGTTGAAAACATCTCAGCTCCTATAAGTTGCTCTAATTGTACCACTACCATTTATTATTATCAATCTTCTTCAGATCCCATTCAATAATCAAAGTGTTGTCTGCCTGCTCTAATCCTTCCCATTGTACTAAATACCTATCATAACTTATGTGTCTTGCATTTATTGTCTTCTTATCTAGAACCTACACTATCTTTTCTTTCTTCTTCTTTGGCACTTATTGCTTCTAATCTTCTTCTTTATCTTCTTCACCTTCACCATCTTCTCCATGAAAATCATATAAGTCTGAAACATTAAATTTTGGATAGATATCAAAATTCTATGGTAAACTCATCTCATAAGCATTGTCATTGCTTTTATTCACAATTTTGCATGGTCTAATTTTCATGTACTACAACTTGTTATATGTACCTTTCAGAAATATCTCTTTTCTCAAGTACACCAGCACTAAATCTCATTATTCAAATATTTTTGACCTTCTTCTAACATTTGTTGTTGTTTTATAGTTTTCATTACTTTCCTACCACTTTTTTTTCACTTCTTGTAGCTGTTGTATATGTTATACGAATGCTTCTACACCATTAGTAACTCATTATGCAATTAGTAATTGTACCAAATTTAAAAGACTCAGAGGATTTCTCTCATAAACAATCTAAAATGTTGATTTTTTCTATTAATCTGCTCATTAAATTATTTCATGAAAACTCAAGTTGCCATAAAGCCAAGTCACATTGCTTGGCTTTATCTCCAACTATGCATCTCAATAAATATCCCAAGCTTTTCTTACAAATTTTGTATGTCCATATGTTTGGAGTGGTATGCATGACTGAATTATATCTTAGTCCACATCTTCCTCTATAAACTCTTTCAAAAATGACTTAGAAATTTCATGTCCTTATTTGATGTAATGGTTTCTGGAACACCATGTAATCTCACAATATCCTTAAAATATAGTTCTGCAACTTTAGTGGCATCATTAGTTTTCTTACATGCAATAAAATGAACCATCTTAGAATACTTGTCTACAACAACAAAAATTGAATCATTACCTCTCTATTTGTTTGGTAACTCAAACACAAAATCCATACTCAAATTTATCCATGGTCCTCTTGGAACTAGTAATGGTATGTACAACTGTATATTTTATGCATGTCCTTTTCCCACCTTACATATCCTACACCTTGAAACATATTTTGTTACATATTTATTCATCTTTGACCAAAAATACTTCTCTTCCACTAAATATATTGTCTTTGTCTTACCAAAAAGTCCAACCAAACCACCACTGTGCAATTCTCTTATTATATTATCTCTTAGAGACCCAATTGGAATACATAATTGTTTCCCTTTGAAGAGATAACCATCCTGCATAATATACTCTTCATAAGTATTACTTATATCACCTGTCAATGGATTCTTATATTCTACAACTATCTTTCCAAAATGTGGATCAATACCATATATTTCTTTAATAAATTCAACTTCACTCACCATAGTAGTTATCAACCCCAATCACTTGGTCAAAGCATCGACTACTTGATTCTATTTTCTTGATTTGTGCTTCAACACAAAAGTATAACCTTGAAATAAAGACACCCACTTTGCATGCCTACTATTTAACATGTTTTGAGTATTCACATACTTCAAAGCCTCATGATCAGTAAATAGGATAAACTCCTTATACACCAGGTAATGCCTCCAATGTCTTAATGCTTGTACAATGGCATACAATTCAACAACATATGTAGAATAATTTTCTTTTAGCTCGCTCAATTTATCACTGAAATATGCTATTGGCTTCCCTTCTTGACTCAACATAGTACCAATTCCCACAAATGAAGTATCAAAATTAACCTCAAACATTTTGCTAAAATCTAGTGATGTTAAAATAGGTGTTTATATAGTTTTATTATTCAACAACTCAAAGCCTTCTATTGCTTCCCTTGTCTATGCAAATTATTTTCCTCACACAATTTGGTATTAGTGAAACAAGACTACTAAAATTATTAAGAATTTTTTCGTAAAAAGATGTTAAACCATAGAAACTTCTTACATCTATGATGTTCTTTGGGATAGGCCACTCATCAATTACCTTTACTTTTTATTCATCCATTCTAACACCATTTGTTTAGACTACAAATCCCAAAAATACCAAATTATTCTACATAAACCTACACTTATTCTAATTTGCATAGAGATTATCTTTTATTAACAATTATAATATCATTCTCAAATGTTGTAAGTGATCTTATTTAGTCTTACTGAATATTAAAATATAATCAAAATAAACCACCACAAACTTACCAATGTATTATCGTAGCACAATGTTCATCACCCTCATAAATGTGTTGGGTTCATTAGACAACCTAAATGGCATCACTATCCACTCATATAAATCATATAGTCTTGAATGTTATTTTCTATTCATCTCCTTCATGAATCTAAATCTAAGAGTATCCACTCCTCAGATCAATCTTGGTAAAATGTTTTCCTCCTACAAGAACATCCATCATATCATCTAAATAAGGTATATGAAACTTGTACTTGATTGTAATTTTGTTTATTGATCTACTATCCACACACATCCTTCACCCTCCATCTTTTTTTAGAGTTAGCAATGCTGGTGTTGCACATGGAATCACATTCTCCCTTATTACACCCTTCCACACCAATTCAGTACCCTGTCTATTTAATTTTGCATTTTTTGTTGGACTCATCCTATATGCTACTTGATTGGGTAGAGATGATCTTGAAATCAAATTAATATGATGCTAAATATATCTCTTTGGTGTTAAACCATATGATAACTCATTAGGTATAACATGTGCATATTATTTCAACACTATTTATTATTCTATTGGTACATGAACCACATTTGTGTCTTCTTTCTTCATTATTAATGTATAAAAATAACCTATCATCTTCATGTCTCTGATAAATTATTTTTCCTTCAACATACTTTTAGCCTACCTTTCTTCTTTAAGAGGTAACAAAACTACCTTCATAGGTACCTTTCTAGAAACTATATGTGTTCTTTGCTCCATCATAGACTACTTTTCTATCAAACTACCATGGCCTTCCCAATAACACATGGCATGCATCTATTGCCATAATGTCACACCATATTTCATCTTTGTAATTTTTATCTATATAAAACTTGATCAAGCATATTTTATCTACTGTAACTTCATTGTCTTTCTTAAACCATGAAATCAAATATAGATTATGATATTTTTCACACTGCAAAACTAGTTTCTCAATCATATCTTTAGAAACCATATTATCACAACTACCACCATCTATAATTAATTTGCATATCTCACCTCCTAAAGTATGTACCTTAATCAAAATATATTTTTTCACATCTGTGCATCACCACCATCTTTATTATGTACATGTTCTTTCCTTTAATCAATCATTGTTCTTCTCATCATGAGATTTTCTCGAATATCTATTGTTACAACTTCAGTATTTTTATCTTCTATTTTAACTTCAACTAAATTCACTCTTGGAAAATCCTCTTGCCTCCTTTATTGATCTTGGTAGTGTGGATACTCAAATGCTCTATGACATTATTCTCTACATCTGTAACAAACACAAATTTTGCATTGATTTGGAAACCATCCTCTATCACCACCATAACTTTATCATCTCTGAAATCCACTTCCTCTTTTCTGGTATTTAAACCCATGTCTATTATCTTCTTCTCCTTCTGCACCATGTGATGATTCTACTCTAGCGGTATTAAACCCACTTATAAATGTATTAAATCCACCTCATCCCCTTATAGGAGATAATTTTCCTCTTCTCCCAATTTATGCTCTTATGAAATTATGTCTATTTTGTTTTTCTTCTGTCTTCAAAGCTAATTGATAATATTCCTCCATGAAAATTATTCTATGTATGCTTAATTCATCTTGAATAAAAAACTTCAAACAATTTACATACCTTGCATCCATCTACTCTTCTTTGTCATCATGTTCCACACATATGGAAATCTTGTAAAAATCATTTGTATACTCTTATATACTATGATCCTTCTACCTCAAATTTTGAAATCCTTTTTATAGGGTTTGTGCATAATCCACAGGAAGAAATTTCTCTATAAGCTTCTTCTCCATATTTTTTCATGAGTTGATTTTCTCTTTACTATTTCTCAATCTTTATTTCTATTGGTGATCCCACCAAATCATTACACGACCCTTCAATTTTGTTCATTCAAAATTTAACTTCTTGTCTTCTCTCATATTTATTTATTCAAAAAATGTCTCCATTTTGTTCATCTAATCCATCAACTCCTTTGGTTTTAAACTTCATCCATAATCTAGAACATCAACATTGATTCCATCATTCCTTATAAATCTCTAACCATCATCTCTTCCATTGATGGAAGTTGTTCTTATTTCTCCTCTTAAAAAAAATATTCTTCATGATCTGTGTCATATTCTACATCCTCTTCTACTCTCTTTTATCTTTGATTCACAATGATCTTAGTTAATTCTTCTACTTGCCTCTGTAGCTATTGCATAGTATAGTTCATCTAAGTGATTCCTCCTCAACCTCTCACCATCTCTTACACGTCCAAGGTTTTAACTTTATTTGATACTAAATAATGAGCCCAAATACTATCAAGATAAATAAAAATCCAATAGGCCAAGATTATGAACAATAACCAATATTGATTCATATTGAATGATTCAAATAATTACAAACCATACATAAATAAGCCTAAACTCAAAATTTGAGTTAACATGAAAAATATGGAACTCTAAAAATAAATAAAACTTGCCTATCATTTTTAGAAGTTGATATTTTTACTAAGTTTTACATGTAAGCACCTAGCTCTAAAAATATTCAAAAATAAATTAATCACTAAAATTAACTTATCAGATGAATTCCAACTGAATTTCAAGTCTAGTTACAAAAAGAGACAATTTTTAAATTTAGAAAAAAATAAAAATAATATTAAACTACAATTTTGGACCCTTAGATGGTCACGTATGGCCTCCAAAAAATATCAAAAATGTCTCATAACCATAAGGTCAGGTTTTAGCTACATTTAAATTTTTGAGACGATCATTTTGGCATGAAGATGGGTTCAAACAAAGCTACAGATCAAAAGTTATGGCCTTAGGAAGTTTGGCCTTTATTTCCTACATCAAAGAGGGAGGTGAATCCAAGTAGGTCTGGAAGAAAAATATTCCTTGAGAGGATTAAATATAGGATACTAGGGTTTAGCCAAAAGAATATGGTGATTCCAACTCCAATGATTTACTAAAATCAACTTTTTATCTAAAGGAGTACTAAAAACAATAGTAAAAAAGCCTCTTACAGAAAGATACAAATCCACTTTACCTTTTAAAAAGGATTTCCAATGATTGTAAATCAATGCATTCAAATCTTGGAGGTTAGGCTATAATTTTTCAAACTGGCAAATGACTCCTTTGTTTAGATAAAAGTCCTAATTTTCCACCACAAAGTTGAGAGCTTCATTAACCAAAGTGATGGAGGGGTTAACAGGGACATGATCAAAGGTTCTCGCTTGATCAAGTATGGTCTAACTACATATGTAAAAGACCTGGGTGGCGTACCCTCAGGGACCATATCCTTTCCAGCCAAAGCCTCAAAAGCCCTAACAATGCTTGTAAAATCCACATCCACCTAGACCATAGGAACAACTATAAATATAGCAGATCACATGAACATAATACCCTCCTTTAAAATGTGTTAAGATACTAAATAGATGTTATAAACACACTTTAACATACAAATCAATTGCTACTAAAAAATAAATATAAAATCATTCAATTTATCCCTTGTGCTCTCTATTTAATGGCTCAAGAAATATTTGCTTTATATGTTCCATACTTACCCATGTTCTATTCTTAATATGAATGCTTCCTCTTGACTTTCTCTTTTTTTTAATATAAAAATAGTTTGTGGGTTCCTATAGATGTTCTTCATTTTTTAAAATATAAAAACTTCAAATTTTTGGATTATGATGGAAGAGATATTTTGGATGTAAGAAAAGATAATGATATAGATCTTGTGCTGGAAAAACCTATTGAAGTGGAAATAAATAAGGAGGAATGTATTTAAGTAGGTAAAATTTTAGATACTCCTCAAGAAGCCAGTGTTCCAAGTATTATACCTTCTTGTAAAAAAGGAAACATAATGGATGGAGAGGATTAAAATCTAATTTTACATAACTCTGAAGAGGATTTTGAAAATAATTTAACGGATAACAGAGGTTAGATTAAAGTTCAGTGTAAGCATAAAAATAAAAAAGTGGAGGCCCAACCACCCAACATGTTTCGAGTTGAAGGACCTTGCAGATACCATTTGGAAGGTGGAGGCAAGGCTTAAAAGGTTTGGCCTCATTTTTGTTTTAGATCTTGAACTTATGTATATTTTTTAGGAGTTGGTTTTATTCACAAGTTTTAGGGTTTGGGCCTCAACACCCCCATGTTTGGTTGTACTTTGGTTGTTTCTGGGCTGGTTGCAATCCTTTTTTTTGGTTTGTTATTTTTATTAGACTAATGGTTATATTTGGGCTTTCTAGGCCCTATCCATATGTTTGTCTTCTAGGATTTGGGGTCCCTTGTTTTTAAAAAAAAAAATCCCTTTAACTCTTCATAAAAAAAACTTTCTCTAATAATTCATGTTCAAATGAAATTTACAAAATCTAATGTAATGATTACAAGATATACAAAATATCTAACAAAATATGTGACAATAAACTTTTAAAATACTAATGCAATGATTATGTAATATATAAATTATATATTAACAAAAAATGATAAATTAATATATAATTTCAAGATATTTTAATATAATAATATACCTCAAGACTCAGTTGTTAATTTTAACAAAATAAAGAAGAAGTGTGAATTATTTGAAAAATTAATACAATACTTATAGGATTTGTAAAACATGAATATAAAAAAAATAAAAATTATTATTAATTATACATATACCCTAAAATTTTCTTGTTTGTCAAATATATTTCCTTTTCTATCATTTTTATCTATGAAATGCTCTTTGAAAATGTAGATTTCTATTCTTTCATATTTAATATCTCATATAGGTTCTTCCTCTTCTTTCAAATCTATTCCCTCTTTTTAAAATTCACTTCCACCTCTATCATTTTACCTTAACAATTACTACTCCTTGAAGACATTGATTTCTTCTATTAACTTTTTAAATGACATAAATAATAAATGCTCTTAAATGATTCCCTGCTCCTTTTGCAAATCAACTCCCTCCTATACCAAACCCATTCCTACCTTTGTTAAATCCACTTCCCTCTTATCATTTTCCTCTAACACTCCTTTACATATTTCGATTTCTCATCTTATTTTTATTTGCTCATAAAAGTGAAAAATTACGTTATAAATGTCGAAAAAAATTACGTTATAAATTTTTAAATAAATTAAGAAATACATGATGTTATTTGACATATGATTTAAAAGCTAAAATTTCAACACTAAAATCAGTAAAGGCCCAAATTTCAACACATCTTATTTATATTGAAATACACATCAAAGGTCAATTTTTTTAATGATTTATAAAATAATCAAATTAGCAAGTTTGTCAATCAAGTTTGTGACAATTTTTGGTGCAATAAAATATATGTTTTATTATTTTAAATATTAAATAACTATTATGTATCTTATTAAATAATAAGACTTTCTTTTTTCTCTTTCTTTTTATAAAATTATAATATAATATCTGAAATTTATTAGATTGATATGTAAATATATTCTTTCTTTAAAACACTATTAATATTATTTAGAATTGTATATTTTTATAAATTCATTTTATTTTATCTGAAATTTCTTAGATTGTTATGTAAACATTTTTTTTTTTTTTTCTAAAATATTATTTTAAATTATATGTATTCATGAAATAATTTTATCTTATAATTATTATTAAAATATATAAAAAATATAACATTAAAGTTCAATAATTTTTTTTAAAGAAATAATTATTCTTACAAATTTATTATTAAAGAGATGAATTAGATGCAAAGGACTGAAAACCCCCACAAAATTGAGATGTTTTTATGTTATAAATTAATAAATGTTATGTGAGTTCCTTGTGCTAAACCAATTACAAAACAAAGTCAAACTAGGAAATATATTAACTTTAAAGTTATTATTTATTAAAAAATTCAAATGATTTTTTAAAATTTGAAAAGATATAAAATTTTAATATATTTATCCTTGTAACCATTTATTCTAAAGACTATTTTTAAATGTTCAATTTCTTGTTCTACGTTATTTCATCGCAAATCTTAAAAGCTGAAAATTACTTTGGGTAGGTGTTAGGGGTGAATAAATAGTTCCAAGTAAAACATTAATGGAAAATATGACTTTATAGGTTTGTTCTCTTAGTTTTACTCTTGGATTTCATATAATTTATTAAAAATTTATCCTCTAAAAAAAATTAATAAATAAGATTTAAAAATTATATATAATTTTTTAAGTTAAAAGCTTTTCCAAAGAATTTTAATTATATTATTTTTGTGAGATATTTATTTATTTAAACTTAATTTTTAAATTTAAAATGTTAATGAGATGTAAATAAGTTGAATGAGTTCTAATCATTTAGGTGGTGGGAAAAATTCAATTCTAAACATTTAATTATAAATAGTTTACATAATATAATGTTTATTAATAGATTTGATGCTCTTACAGTGCATGAAATAATTTGGTTAAGCTTTAAAGAAAAATTGTATAATTTTTTTAAAAAAAATCTCGAAGTTTCAAATCACCAACTGTGATTTTTCATTAAGAAAACTAAAATAATAATGACAAAATAAACCCAAGTTTCTTATAATAATAATAATAATAATAATAATAATAATAATAATAATAATAATAATAATAATAATGATGATGAAAGAGTAGTTATTAGTTAATAAATGTGTGTCTACCTCTTTTATTACCATTGAGAGCCCAAACCTTCAGGTGATAAAGAGATCACCAATATGAGAAAATTGTTCCAAGATTAACATTTAAAATAACTAATGAATAATATTATTAATATTTAATTTTTTATTAAGGTAAAATAATTAGTTAAATATATTATATTACAATTTTTATGAAATTTTAAATGTGAATGTTGATGAATTTTGGTAAAAAATTACATTTAATTTTAGCTTAATTACAATTTATTGGTTAATTTCAAATTCTATGCACAAAGAGTAGAGGATTAATAAGAAGGATCTAAAGTGTGATAATGATAAACCTCCACATAGGATCGATTCCTAAGCATGTGTCTCTATTCATAATGCAGGGGTGTTTACCAATTTCAATGGCTCTTCTTAATTTATACATTTGTTTGAATGGTTTTTTTGCTTTAATAACTTTGGTTTTATCTATACATATTGCATGTTTGGTTGTACGAGTGTTCAACTAGAGTCAATTTCTCATACCTCTTTATTTGGATATCAGTGGTATGTACCTTAAATCTAGTGTAGATGTACCTCCTTGTTTCACTAACATAAGGGACACCACATGAGCATTCCACCAACTAGACCCCACTATGAAAGTTGGGGTCTATAGGGTCTTTTATGGACCTTAAATACATTCTTAACTTATTGATAGGCAAGAAGGTAATTCCTATAATATGGTGCATTAAGATTCTAGCAATTTTATTTGAGAATCCTTCAACACAAGGAAAAAATGCTAGTGGGTTTTTCTTTGATGACCCTTTGTACCTATCACGATTATCCTTACCCTATTTGATATCCTTCGTTATATGATTAATTTTGTAACCATTTATTCTAAAGACTATTTTTAAATGTTTAATTTCTTGTTCTGCATTATTTTCATCACAAATCCTAAAAGCACTAGTCGTAATATTTTTTTAGCAACCCTGCTTCTAGGTTCGATGCTGGTGTGAGGAAGTATGCAGGTAGAGATTGATGTGGATTCATTTTCTATAAACCTTCTTAGAAATATATCCTTCCCCTTAACATGATAGGAGGACACCCGATAAGGGAAGATTACCCTCCATCTCAACATCCTTAGTGAACTAGATGCTAGGCATTAAACTATTGAGATGAGCATGAAATACTTCCAAACTCTCCCTAGCATGTGGCCAACATTTGGTATTATCTACATACCTATTCCACCATTCTGGTTGGAGAGGAAAGGAATGAATATCCCTATCATCAATCGTTTCCATAAAGACGTTGGCTACTACTAGGGAGAGGGGTGAGCCCATGACCATAGCTTGACATTGCTCATAGATATTTGCTTTAAAATAGAAAAATGTGGAAGTCAGGAATATAGAAACTAACCTAGTAGTTTCCTCATCTATGATGGACTCTAGTTCCACATCATCACTGATAGGAACCTTTGTAAATATGGAGACCACATCAAAGTTAAATAATAATTCATTATCCTCTACCTTTTTATTTTTAACAAACTCCACAAAATCCCCTGAGTATTTTATAAATGAAGAGGTCCTGCCTACTAACGGTTTCAATCTTTTTGTAGGAGTCCTTGGTGTCAACTATAAGCTTTAAAGGGTTACCTTCTTTGTGGATCTTCAAAGCACCATGGACCCTAGCCTCGGTGACCTCTATATTGAGTATTAACCTTTTATTAACTCCCTCTTCCAAAGAAGAAGATTTGATAGCCTTAGTTACATACTTTAACACATGAGAAAGAGGGTTAGGATCAAGCTCCCCGTAGCTACCACTATTATTGAGTTGGTCCTCCATTTTGGTATCATAGTCCTTCCTATTCATGATAATGTTGATGTTCCCTTTACCTACCTTAAGGATGACAATGTCTTTGTTTTTGTTTAATCTCTTAAGATCCTTCCACTCTTCTTGAGAATGTTTGTGGACGGAGAATTGGCCTAACGTAGCACAATCGCATAGTCCTACCGAATGTCTTCTGCAATGTTAATGGGAATACTTTTTAGAGAAGTATCAATACCTATGAATTACATTCGGAATGCAAATAAATGAATTAAAATGAATTAGGCATTTTAAAACAATAATAATACTTAATTATCTAAGGGAACCAACATATAGTATATAGATAAGGATATAAACATGGCTTACCTTATGTAAAATGGTATAGAAGATTTTTAGATGAAATATGAACTTGGAAATATATACCTATTGTTATTAAAAATGTTTCCTTTCAATTTAAATATGATCATACAAAGTTTTTAAGCATTAAAAATCGTTATAATAGGTATTAGTGGAGAAAAAATTATACTGAATAAAATTTTGACAAAATATAAAATAATTTTATGAATTTGTTCTCCTAATTTTACTCTTCACTTCATTGTCCTCAATTTATGCATTTCAACCTATATATTCTTACACTACACGAAATAGTTTTGACCTACACTATCAAAAACATGCATTTACATTTAGGTGATTAGAGTCCACTAACTAATCCTTTCAACAATCGCCCGACCTTTTTTCCCTATTCACACATGTGGAAACAAAGTTGTGTTGTAATCCCACAATATAATAATATATTATAGACGATAAAGATGATACAAAGTCTTAGTCCATGGGATTCTTGGTCTTCCTGCGCATGCATTCTCATAATGTGTATCAATGCACATCTGACGGTGTTACCGGCTGAAAATGTTGGGAAAACACCCACCGTTGGATGCGCATATCACGGAAAATAAAACATGCAATAATTACACCGACAATACCATACCTGTCTTTCGAACGATCCGTCATTTCAGGTTTGTGTACGTTGTCGAAATGATGCATTTTTTAGCGGGCTATTTTATAGGTTCTGCTTACATCGTTTCTTATTTTATTTTACAAACTACTAGTGGATGGTATAATTTTCAAATTAAAAAAATTGAAAGGAGTGTTTTATTTTATAGGTTCTGCAATAATTAGAATGTGTGACAGGGTTTCAGTGAAATTTGGAATTGCATTCACTGTTAAAAGATTGTGAATTGAACTAAGTAATTATGTTGATTGGGATTCTACAATGTTAACAGTGGAGTGGATTGTAATGTAGTGAGTTGTTTATTTTTATATTTGATTTTAAAATTGATGTCTATTTCACTGTCACATGTTAATTTAAATCTTAAAATTAATGTCCATTTAAGTGTCATTTATGAGTTTTTTCTTTTTCTTAGAGAAGTCAATCAAAAAATCATAATATCTTGGCCATATGATGGAGTTTGAACCTTTATTCAAAAAAAAATCTTGGAAAGAATTTTTCAAACCCATCACATATGTGTATCTAGATAGATGTCATTATTATCAATCAATGTGAAATTGGAGGAGAAGTTAATGAAGTCATTAATAAATGTGGGATACAATATGTTAATGTCTATGGATTGATAGAGATGCCAACTTGTGGTATACATTCTCTTTGTTAGTTGTGTGGGTCAAATCTATTGGGATAAATGAGTGATTTTTAGAATTAGTACATTGGGTAATGAGTTGACATATATTGGGATCGAAAGGTTACACATCTAGTATTACTTATAGAGGTCCATATAAATGAAATGAATATCATTTTAAAAGATATGAAGTAAGTGTTGAGTTTACTACCTGTGAGAAGGATATTTGGACCTATCCTCTCGAAGTGGTATTATGAAATTACTCCTTGCTAAAGGAGTATTGTATGGTGTTGCCTTATCGTAAGAGTATTATTTTATTTCTGGCTATATTATTTATTTGAGCATCTTAACATGCGAATATATCTTGTGTTGTGTTGATCTACATTATATTCTACATATTTCTAATTATTATAAGTATGGATAATAATAAGTGGTGTTCAAGCAGTTGTACTCATAAATATAATAATACCCTTATGGTAGGGTAATAACATAAAATATTCTTATAGGAACAAATAACTCCATAATAACATTTTAAAGGGACAACCTCTAATATCATTCTCACAAAAACAGGACTTAATTAACATTTGATATCTTTTACAATCATATTCATCTCCTTTATATGGATATAAATAATTAATAATTGATTGGTAATCTTATAATTTCAATGTAGACTGACGCATTACTCAATTTAATAATATTATAAGTTACTTATTTATTCTAATACATCTTACTTATACAATTAATTAAGAGGGATATGTGCCTTATGTTGATATCTCCATTAACCTATACAAATTAATATATCATATCCCTAAGTACATAATATTAAAAATCTAAATATTTTTCAACATATTTCAATCATATATATATATTATATATATACTAAAAAAATTAAATGTTGTATTATTATTTTTGAGATTTAAAAATTAATTCAATAATAAAAATAGTTAAAAAAAAATCATAACCATCCCGATTCCTTTTATCAGAAAAGAGTAGAAAACAAATATTATAAATTCACAAACATAAAAAAGTTGTTTAACAAGAGAAAAGTAAAAAAAATTCAATCTACCAACATAATGGAATGAAAAATGATTAAAAAATATAATGTAAAAATCATTTCATAGTAGAAACAAATGTTAATATATCTTTTATAACAAACAATTAGGTATTGCATTTTTAAAAATCCCTTACTAAAATTTTAATTGAAGGATTTAGAAATAATAAATTAACAAATAAAGTCATTGAAAGACATTAAGCTTTAACATTTGTTCATTCCTTTGAATTTCACATAGTATAAGAATAATATAAAAATAAAAATGATGCATACTAGTTAAAAATACGAACATAATTACAAACATTTTGAACATTATATCTATTAAAAATATGTGAGTTTGAATATATAATTGTTTTAGATAGTGATTTAAATTATATAAGTACTCATAAATTTTTTATTTAGCATTAGTAATGAATTAAAATTTATGTGGAATATCATCGTATGCAAATGTCTTGTAACATTTTGAAATATGATGGAAAAAATATGAGATGTATTAATATAATAAGGAAATTTCAAACCAAAAAATATATAAAAACATGTGAATTAATTATTTATATATATATATATATATATATATATATATATATATATATATATATAAATAATTCAATATTAATTTACTAACATAATTGTAAAAGAGTTAATCATTACTTTATTAAAAACATTTTCTCAAAATGTAAGGAGAGTAATATTAAAACATGTCTTTGACATTATTTTCAAAGCAAGTTATTTTTATACTAGAAAAGGTTATAACAACCATGTAGAAAGGAGAGGTAGATCTAATAAAATGAAGATGATTTTTGAAATATTGAATTCCAAACAAAATACAAATAACTTCCATAAGTAAACAAAGTGCAAACAACTTTTATGAATGACAACTGCTTATATTAGTACTTGATAGTTGCTATTATTGGTATGAAATAGTTGCTTCAAATACATTCAAGGGGACTTGAAAAGTGAAATGGTTATATTACTACTTGATGGGTATTGTTTTTATGATAGTAGGTTATTTGTGTGAGTTGCTTGCCAATAATAGCCAATCGAGTAGTATAGTTGTCTAAATATTTGCAAGATTTTCCTACATTAGGAGATGTCGGGATTATATTTTAATATTTACTTGTTAACATTAAAGGGTGAATAATGCCTATGGATGAGGCCAATGGGATAGCTCTACTTCCTATTATTTTCATGCCATTGCTTTGACAAGTGCAAAAAGGAGGTTGTTATTTATAGAGGAGGTAGATAGTTGTTGCATGTTAGGTAGTGGCAAATGGCAATTTACCCTAAAATTTTGTGGCACTTTTTTAAATTAGAGATTGTAGTTGTTTTGGGTTTCCTGTTTCTTATTTCTATTTTAGCATTTTGAATAACTTTGCTAGTTATTTTGATCTGCAACAAATTTTATGGTAAGTATCCATTTTCATTGAAATTAGGGTTTAATAGAAACTCCCTACATGTATTTCCATTACCCTTTTTCCCTATGCTTTCCACATCTATTTCCTACAAACCCCAAGTTGTGGGGTTGCATTTTCTTTGCCATTTTCCAATATATTATGTTGGGGTTCTTAAAACTAGGCATTTAGCAAGAAAGTGGTTAGGGTTAATCTGTGTTTTAATTTTATTCATTTTGAATTAGTTCATCCAAGTTTTCCAAGACTTTTTAATTTGATAAACTGATAAAAACCTATTTTCTCCCTACATACCTATGACTTTGTGATGTTATTACATTTCTTTTCCATGTCATGTTTTAATATGTTATACGTTACATGCATTTTTTATTTTAAAAAAACTTAATTTTTGTTTGTACTAACATTCTTCTAGGTTTTCTCATTCTGTCATATGCTACTTTTGTAGAAATTTTCCATACAATTTTAAATTTAGATGAACTTTTTCAATGGATACAATTATCTATTTTTAGTGAATTTGGTTTGAATGGGAATGGGAAATTGAGAAATAGGGGCATATGGCATAAATTTTAAAATTGAAACCTATAGGTTTTTATTTTAGGTATTTTTTGTATTTTGATGAATTTAGGCATCTAACAAACTTTTTGAACACAATTGAAAATGATATTTCTTACTTTACCTTACTAGCATCTAGAAAACATTCAAACCTCTAATTGGATGCTATCTTTGACACCACCCAAAAATAATTTAGTTAGATTTTCCTTAGTGATGTCTTCCACATGTAAGGAGAGATTCTGAAATTGATGAATGTAGTCTTTGACAGTTCTAGTTTGACACAACTTGGCTAGGTTATTGAAGTAGTTTTTAGAGACATTATTGTGATAGTGGAGCTGCAACTCCTCAAAAAATACTGACCATGAAATTAAGACACCCTTATTTTTATTTTGAGCACACAACCAATGATACCAAATGAATGGCTTAAGTTCCAGATAGAGAGATGTCATAAGCACTTTTTGTGAACATGGAATCTGATGTAGATCAAATAAATTTAAATTTGAGTGAGCCAAGTTAGTGTGTCATTACCATCAAACTTTGCAGGTCCACTATTGGTAACATCAAGTTAGGGCCATAATTGGTGTTGGTATTGTTTGGAGTAGGAGAACCAAACAGAAGTGGTGGAGGATTATTTTGTAGTGGCTGAGTTGACAAGTTGGCCAATTTCCTAGATATTTGTTTTAATTGATCCTTCACGTTATTAAAGTCCCCTCTCAAACCTGTAATGTTTCCTTGAACTGTATCAAAATCATTTTTTTTCATCATGCCCTATAACTCTAACTTATGTTGCTGAACTACCTCTGAAATAGACAAATCAAAAGTTTTAAATTTCATGTCATCCTTGTGAGGATTTTTGGAGTTTCTTTGCTCTTTCCCATATCTGTGAGTTTTTGAAGCAACCATACACAAACCCTATGAGGGTTTCAACCCCCCAAAAAATGTACCATTGGAATACACCATTGTGATCATCTTGTCAAGATGAATCCAACTACTACTAATTTTTATAAGGGTGAAAATGTGTTACCAAAAAAAGTGTACCAATAGAATATACCATTGTGATCATCTCATAGAGATGAATCCAAGACTACTAATTTGCATAAAGTAAAAAAATTCTAGACTTCTTTACCTATAAAAATATTTATTTTGTAAAAAAAACTCATGAAAAAAAATATGGTGACAAAAAATTCAATTCCTCCCAAATCACAATTTATGTTTTGTCGACCTTCTAGTGCTCATGATGCTAGATCTGAGGAAGAAAAATTGCACTATAGAAACTTTCCCAAATCGAAGCTATGCTACCACTTGTAAGGAAATTAATTAAATTTTTTGAAATAAGAGAATTATATATGCTAGAATTAGGAGCAGAATAAGTATATCCACAATAATAATTGGTGAAAGAGAAAAATATTTGAATATTATGACTGAGACACTTTGAGGTGGTAACCTTCAAAACAATGTTAATAAGAATAGAATTCACGATATGATGATAAAATATTAACCACTACCTCATGTATATACTCTAATAAGCCATGGTTATTCAATAGGCTAACCATACTAAGAACATCAAGAAATGCAAGAAGCTAATATGAAGGTGTGTAAGCCACAAGTCATCCACACATATCCTTAGATACACTATAGGTTAAGGGTATATCATTCCCAAGTCCAAGCTTGTTTTTATCACCATAAGGTGATTAATGAACTGTGAAGGAAGTGAAAACATGGATCTGGAAATGTTAAGATGGTGGAGGTGAATCTAATAGTTTATGCTTATTGCAAGCCTCCATTCTCTAACAATGCTCACATTTTAAGGTATGTTTACTACTCTATTCAATAATCTTAGCACTTGAAATTAATTGCCATTTGGAATTTATATACATCTTCTCCCATCATCAACATCACATGCACACAATATCCCATAGGAGATAACTCCATATTTTTATCAAGAGCCTTATCAACCATCTCTAATTGTGTTTCTTCTATTTTATGTAACACTCGAGGCAATGCCTTCAAAACTTATAGATAATCCAATTGTCTATCTTGATCATTTTCCCATTTATGTTTATTAAAATACTCCATTTTTTGGTCTAGTTCAAACCATTCTTGAATCCAATCATGCTTCCACTTCCTCTAGCTCTATCTCCATTTCCTTGACATCCCTTTTAGTTTGCCTTTACAATAATTCAACTTCCTCTTCCTCTTGGACATTAATTTCTCATCAATTTATCCTTTTACATTCAAAGTCATTTATTTTTGAGAGATTAGGCTACTCTCAAATCCATAGGCATAAAAAAATAGAATAACTATTTTATCCACATGATTCAAGTATTTGTTAGCTCATGCATACTTTAAATATTTATAATAACATCATGAATACCCAAATCTCGCTGATTTTAAATTATTAGGGACCATAGTTAAATGAGTACCTCATAATATTATAGTTTAACCTTACTATCTATAATCTAATTTCCTAATGTATTATCCATATTATGTGAAAGACATCATTTATGGAGATAAATTCATATTTTAATAAATTACACCATACAATATATCATTCCCCTTAAACTAGTTATCCCTAATTGATAACTAGTGGCTCACATACTCGTATATATTTATATCCATTGCTCATATTAGTTATAATAAACTAAGTAGGAGTTATTCCACTATAATACTTAATATCATCCATATTCTAAAATAATATTATAACCTACACACCATTAGTTCATACTTAGTTTGTATTATTTCTTATTGGAATAACCTTAATAGGGATATAACATAAAATTAATGAGTGTTATAAGGGACTATTCAATTTATTATATTGTAATCTTATCACTTATATTTTTTAATTAAGCACAATACTTAGTATATAATTTACTAATTTAACTTACTTTAATATTAAATTATGATTACCCATTTCTCGATAACCATATCATAAACCTTAGTATTAACCTTAAAATATAATAGTCTAAGACAAATAATCCTATTAAATGTGATATACGTTGACAAATAAAAGTTTAAATTTGATGATAATAATAAAATAACATTAATAATTTTATTTATGCAAGTAATAACTCAATTAAGATAATATTTACTAAGAGCATTAATAACTATGGATATATTATATTCAAAATACATTATAATACTAATAAACTAGTATATATTTCAATAATTTGGGATACCTTTATACTTCAAGAAAATATTATCTACTAACATGATATATCAGGGCACTCTAAGTATCTTAGATCATTTATTACTTATTGGAGATAGATTAATTATTAAGCATTACTTGTATTTTAGCCACAATTATATAATCATACAGATACTTATTATAAATTAATATCAATACGCATTGTAGCTAAATACACAAAACTTAAATAATCTTCATATAACTAAATAAAAATATTAACTTATCATTAATTAATGAAATAATTTATTAAATTAATTTACGATATAATAATTTAACTATCATATTGTAGGTACATTATTAACTAAGTATAAATTGTTAGGATGAGATGAGATAATAAGAATAATATTAATTATTTAGTTGTTACTAAATAATTATAACAAATTATAAAACACTTAATAATTAGATTATTCATGATTTTATTTTCTATTAATATATAATTATATTATATTATTTAATCTCATTAGAATATAATGTAGCTAATTTATAATTAATATCATTAGTTAGTTATGGTATAAGATATAATACTTTATAATTTATAATAATATATTCATTATAGGTAAAATTATAATAAAGTACTATGTATGTTAAATTTAATGATTTAACCTATACTACTATAAATTAGTATACTAAGTATTTATAAGAGTTAACATAAATAGTACATACCTATTGTACTCATATCCACTAATTGTAAAATATTATAAAAGTAGTATATTTTTAGTGACTAATATAAGTGCAAGGTTGTTATTAATGACTACCATATGTGAGAATTTATCCTTATTAACATGGCATTAATTAGTACTACAATCTAATCATTATGATAATATATGTGTATTGTATTTGTTTGTCTAAGTGCACTCTAATCTATCACATAGCTGTTTGTAATAGTAGAAACCTAATAGTAATTAAAATTAATGCTATAATTTTTATCTTTTATTTTATTAGCTAGTTTACTATAATTATGGTGCAGTATAAGATATCAATAGTTATTAGGTCGAATTACATGAGTGATTCTATATTAGTTAATTTCATTATCTAAATATTAACTATTATACTGTGAAGTTCGTAAGTATAATCGTTATATTGTAGTTGATTATTATAGTTATTTAAGATTATCATGATATTATCTTATAATAGTTTATATTGTTACTAATTTGTAATATCATTATGAATTGATCATAATTATTAACAAATATTTAGTAAATAAAGTATATATAATATTGAATATAATAATATACTTTGGATAATTTACTCTACATATTATCTCAATTAGTTAAAATTTGTAAAATAGACAAAATTAGACTACTTAATATATTTAATTCAGCTTAATTAAATATCTAAATTCTTAATTATTCCTTAAATAGTTAGTTTACATACTTCTACATTAATTATTATGAATTCGTCTACTAATTTACCCATATTTATGTTATTATATATGGTGGTGATTTCTAAGCTAATATGGATCAAAAATATTAATGATAATATATAGATGAATAACTAATATATATTATAAATATTATATTAAATGGCTAGAAATCATTATATTACCTTAAATATTATATTACAAATAATTAATGTAATGTTATAATTATGTATGGTATTAATATAACCTTATTAGTATCGTTTGCTCACTAAAGTAAATTATAATTAATATTAATTATAATCAGTGGCCGTGGGTTCTATTCATCACAATTTGGCTAGTAATGCTTTGGTTAAGATAGGGCACTAACTAATTGATTGACACTCTATCGAAATATATACATTTTTAGTATGATTCATTATACTCATTATAGTAGATAGTGATAAATATACTTTCTAGTATTATGTAGTATGAATACGTATTATTTTTAAAATAGATCATGAATATACTCAAAATAATCATAGTTATTAATTATTCTACCATAATTTGGAATAAGTTACTTATTATTAAGGAAAATTTTAGTGGCTTATATTTAAAAAAATTAAAGATTTATAGGTAAATTAGTTTTATAATAATAGTAAATTAGGTTGGAAGATGTATAATAGTGTATATGAATTATGAGATGGCATGTGGTGAATGCAAGAAGGTATTAGATGATAGCAAAAAGGTGTCAGAAGATAGCAATCGAAGTAGGTGATTGATAAATGAGGTACGTGGATGCCTTATATAGGCAATGAGAGGTGGCTCGCTGAAGCAAACAATTGTTTGTAGCATGTATACAAATGATTGGATGATGCAGTTAGGAGACTGCATGTTTCAATCAGATAACTACATTTTATAGTTAGGTGATTGCACCTTATAGTCAGATGATTGCATGATACAGTCAGATGACTGCATGATGTAGTCAGATGATTGCATGATGTAGTTAGATGACTATATGATGAATTTAAATGACTACATGTTGTAGATAGCCACCTACTTTAGCTATCCCCCTCTAATCACCTATATAAGGCATCCACACAAATCAATTGCCAATTCTCTACTTCAGTTGTTGTTGTCCAACACCTTCTTGCTATCGTCTAACACTTGGTTTTTGTCATCTAACAATTGGTCATGGTCATCTAAAACTCAAGGTTGATGTCATCCAAAACCAAGTTTATATAATCTGAAACCTAATTATTATTGTCTGACACTTGGTTGCAGTCGCTCAATTGTTGGTTGTAGAAGCTTGATAGCAGATACTAATATTTAAGATAGTTTAATGTACTCGAGGAGCAAATACCATCAGGGTAAAAATTTGAATATATTATATACAATGGTGAATGCCTAGAATTGTATTTCTTGGTATTGGTTTCATACATGTATAAGAGGAAATTTATTTTTAAAAGTAGGTGAGTTGACCCTTAAATTTAAATACTACCCTAAAATTTAGGCGATCCTGCATTGTCAACTACCCCATAAAATTGCCAAATGTTGACTTTAAAAAATGGAATATTCATGAACTAATAAATATTCAGCACTAAAACAATACCTACTTGTTACTTTAAGGTATTAATATCAAATATGAATATGCGATCCAAGTAGAGATCATTGTGGGTTCCTTTTCTATAAACCTTCTTAGAAAGAAATTCATCCCTTTTATGTGACAGGAGGACATCTAAGAAAGGAATATTACCTTCAATCTCAACTTCCTTACCGAATTGGATGCTATGAATTAAACTATTGAAATGAGAGTGAAATGCTTCCAAACTCTCCCTACCATGTGGCCAATGTTTGGTATAATATGCATACCTTTTCCACCATTTTGATTGGAGAGGAAATGAGTGGAGATCCCTATCTTCAAAATTTGACATAAATAGGTTGGGTACTACTTGGGAGAAGGGTGAGCCCTTGGCCATACCTTCATGTTGATCATAGATAATTCCTTTAAAAGAGAAAAATGTGGAATTCATGCATATGGAAACTAACCTAGTTGTTTCCTCATCTGTGATTGACTCAATTACCTCCACAACATCACTAATACTAACCTTCATAAAGAGGGAGACCACATTAGAGCTAAGTAATAACTTATTATCCTCTAACTTTTTATTTTTAACAAATTCAACAAAATCCCCTAAGTCTCATATAAATGAAGAGGTCTTGCCTACTAAAGATTTCAATCTTTTTGTGGGATTTCGTGGTGTCAACTACAGGATTTAAAGGGTTACCTTCTTTGTGGATCTTTGGAGCATTGTAGACCCTAAGGGTGACCTATTTATTGTTTATTACCATTTTTTTACCTTATGATAAAGAGGGTTATGATCAAGCTTCCTTTAGCCACCATTTTTATTGAGGTGGTCCTCCATTTTGGTATATTAGGCATTCTTATTCATGATAACAATGGTGTTCACTTTGTCTTCCTAAAGGATAGAAATGTTTTTTTTTTGTTTTTAAATCTCTTAAGAGCCTTCCACTCTTCTTAAGATATGCTCATGGATGGAGACTTGGTCCGACATAGTGAAATCACATAGTCCTACAAAATTTTTCCTGCAGTGTTGACGTGATTACTTTTTAGAGAAATATAGATACATATGAATTATATTTGGAATGAAACTAAATGAGTTACATTTAATTATGCATTTTAAAATAATAATAATAATTAATTATCTAAGTGAACCAATATATAGGAAATAGATAGGGATATAAATGGCTTATCTTGTGTAGAATGGTATAGAAGATTTCTAGATGAATTATGAACTTGGAAGTACATACTCATTACTATCAATAATGCCACCTCAAAATTTAAATATGATCATAGAAGGTTTCTAAGCACTAAAAATCATTTTAGGTACTAGGGGAGGAAAAATCACCCTTGATAAAATGTTAACAAATTAAAATGTGACTTTTTGGAATTGTTCTCCTAGTTTTACTCTTCGCTTCATTGTCCTCAATTTACTATTATGGTTTATATGTTCCTACACCACACAAAAATAATTTTGACCTATAGTATCAAAGTCATGCATTTGGATTTTGGTGGTTAGTGTCCATTAAGTAACCCTTTAACAACCAACCCTTATTAGTAGACTATAATTTAAGTTTTGTCTTCATTGTTTAAATGATTTACAACGCCGTAGATGCATTTTTTAACTAGGTGTATGTGACTTGTTAATTTATTTCACATAGTATTAGTAGACTATAATTTTCAAATTTTAAAAAAGGTGGGGTAATGTTTTAGATTAATGAAAATATTGGTATAACATTAAATTTTACATTAATCTATAACTTGATAGGGACTATGCATTAAGCTAGGTTACAAGTGAGGTGGGTTGTTGAGCACATATAAAAGGTTGTGTGTGAACTCTCAACCCACTAAAAGCATGATTTTTTTGTCTATGTGTGGACCTTACCAGTTCACTGAAAGCTTGTGTACATGCTACATTAAATTAGGCCTTGAGTATATTTGAGGGTGTCTTGGGCTTGTTCGTACCAGTTCCTGTAGCAAGCCTCGCTGCTGCCTAGGTCAAGGTAGGGCCTTTCTGTGCTTTGCATGGTTTTCTAAAGAGTAGAGTTATTTTTTATGAACTCCAAGAGCACACAAAATAATTTGACAATCATGTTTATCGATGTCAAGGCTATAAAAACTTCGCTCATTTTTCCATATTTTTATGTAAATACCTGGGTTTTCCTTATCCCAAACCCTATCAAAATGTTAGTGACCACAAAAAATAGTGGAATTATTCGAGAACATATGTTATCCTTCAATTATTTTCAAGTCCCTAAGAGTTCTGATAAATTCAAAAAGAAACACTCTAATTATAATGCATTTTCAACAAGCAATCCAATGAATGTAAGGTCTAATCCTATATGAGTTTTGATAATTGAATGGATGCATGGCAAAGAAATAATGTTTCAACTTTTTTATTATACTATAAATTCTTTAAATAGTTACATTTGTGTTTTCACAATTGATCTCAAGAGTTAAAATGGATTTGTGTCTTGTTCTACTATTTCATATATTGTATGCACACTATTTAATAATACCCCTCTATTTTTATAGAGATCTCAAATTCAAATTAGGACCCTATTGGCATGTAAGCCAACACACAATGAACAAGAAATACTAAAAAAATAAAGAACATTAGGTATGGAAGACCCAAATTAGGATCACAAGGGCCCACTCTACAACTATATATATTATGGTTATGGGAAAAATTCTAGAAACCAAAGCAAGCATGGAGGGGAGGAGAGAAAGAGGAAAGGATAAAGAGAGAAAAATGTAGATTAAAAAGATGGGGAAAACCTAGAATCACAAAAAAAAATGGGCCATTAAGAGCCTAATATGAACTAACAAATGATAAACATATAAGTGTCCTATAATAATACAACTATATAACTAACAAAGGTGTCATGCACCAAGTCCCAATGATAGTTGGGACATACACGATTTAGAAAAGAAATGAAAGAAGGATTGTGAGGATGAAAATAGACGTTGAACTTTCTATTATTATTGAGGAACATATTTAATGTTTTTCTTAGTTTATAATGTTTGATATGGTTTTGATTGAAATATGGTAATTCCATTCTATGTTTAAAGAATCTAAATTGACCTAAGTTATTATGTTGATATGCATTCTACAATGCAATAGTGGGTGAACTCTAGTTGACTTTGACATTTCAATTTCAACCTTATATTTGACTACTATTTAGAACTTTTTTCTTTTTTACTTAGAGAATTCAATCAAAAATCATAATATCTTGGCTATACAATGGAGTTTGAAGCTCTTTTTTATTGGATATTGGAAATAATTTTTTGAGCCCATCACATTAGTGTATCTAAATAAATGTCATTGTTAATAGTCAATGTGAAATTAGAGAAGTTAATTAATTCATTAATAAATGTGGTACATGTGAAATTATATATACCGAAGGATACAATATGTTAATGTATATGGATTTATAGAGATTCAGACTTGTGGCACGAAGCTCCCTTAGTTAGTTGTGTGAGTCAAATATATTGGGATAAATGAGTAATTTGTGAATTAGTACATTGGGTAATGAGTTGGCCTACATTGAGATTGGGAGGTTACCCATTCGTTATTAGTTATATAGGTATATATAAAGGAGATGAATATCATTGTAAAATATATAAATTAAGTGTTGAGTCTTCTAATTGTGATAAAGATATTGGGGGTTGTCCACTTGAAATAGAATTATGGATTTATTCATTCCTAAAGAAGTATTGTATGGTGTTTCTATACCTTTAAGGGTATTATTCTATTTCTAAATATATCTTGTTTTGTGTTGATCTACATTATATTATTTACATTTATAATTATTATAAGTTTGGATCAAAACAAGTGGTATCAAAGTAATACTCCTTACAATACTCATTATAAATAGAATAATTCCCTTATGATAGGGTAACATCATAAAATACTCCTTTATGAAGGATTAACTACACAATGCCACTTCAATGGGACAACCTCCAATACCCTTCTCACAAGAAGAAGAATCAACACTTAATTGATATACTTTAAAATGATATTCATCTCCTTTATATATCTACCTTTATAACTAATAATGAATACAGAAATTGTAATCCTAATGTAGGCAGACTCATTACTCAATGTAAAAACTCCACAAATTACTCATTTATCTTAATATATTTTATCCATAAAACTAAGGGGGGTGTATGCCATATGTCGACATATTCATTAATAGAGAGACATTAATTTATATCACATCCCTTAGTACATAATTTTAAAAATCTAAGATAAGAGCTTTGAGATCAATATTTCTTAACATATTTTAAATAGATATTTTTAAAAAACATGTACTAGTTGTAATTTTCTAAATGTTTTCTATATTATGTTATTTTTATGGGATTAAGGGATTAATTCAAAAATAAAATAAAATATTTAAAAAAAATCATAACCATTCTATCTCATTTTATCACAAGAGAGTAGAAAACAAATGTTATGAATACCTTTGCAATTGTAAGTGGTAAAAAGATATATACAAAGTTGTTGAACAAAAGAAAAGTAAAATGTTTTCAATCTACTAATGAAATGGAGTGAAAATGAAAAACATACAAGGTAAATATCATTTTAGAAATAAATGTTATTGTATCCATTATAGCAAATAATTAGTTATTGCAATCTTAAAACAACTCTTGCTAAATTTTTTATCAAAAAATTTGGAAATAATATTAAGAAACAAAGTCATTGAAAATAAGACATTTAGATTTAAGATTTTTTCATTTCATTGCATTTTTCATAATGTAAGACTAACGTAACAATAAAAAAATGCACACTATTTGAAATTACAAATATTTGAACATTGTGTCCATTAAAAACATGAGTATGAATATATAATTGGTTTTGGATAAAGATTTAAATGCTATAACTAATAATAACAAAATTATTCAACATTAGCAATGAAGAAATATTGATGTGTTATGTTGTTGTAATCAAATGTCTTGTAACACCCTAAAGCATAAACAAAAATGTATGAAATGTATTAGTGTAATGAGATGAAGAATTCTCATACAAACAATTCTTCACATGTGAACACTATTAAAATATTCCCCCTATATACCACCGACAACATTTTTTCCTACTCTAGAAATCTTTGTCCACTCTTTGGATTTACCAAACACATTTAATACACAATTTTTTGAATTTTGAATATCTCGTGAACCGTTTGAGCTAATAGGGAATGTAGGGAGTTAGCTGAAGATCAAAGAGAAGAAGATAGATAAAATATAAAATATATAAGGAGAATATAGTAAAAGCAATAGGCATAAAATAAATTAAGATATGTAACATGTAGAAGGAGAAGTAAATACAATAGTCTAAACAACAAATTATATGAATAGAAAATTTAGAAGGTACATAATACAATGAGGATGAGTGTTATAGCATTTTGAGTAGGTGCAACATATATTTAGCAAACAACTTATTAGATCAATATTTTTTAAATGATTGTAATAATAGTAGTTGTATCAAAAATTCTTTTATATAAGTTTGTATTTATTTTTTAATGTGTGTGGGGGGGGGGAAGAGAGAGAGATAGAGAGAGTTGAAATATTTTATGTTGCTATAAAAAATATGACAAACTTTGTTTTAGTGTTTTTAATCTTGTTTTTAGTGTGTTTATTACATTATTTTCTATTTCTGTAAATATGTAAAAATGATATTTTTAAGGTGGTTAATTTCATCTTTTATCATATCTAGTTTTAATGCTATCCATCTAGTTTTTATTTCCAATAATTGGTATCAGAGTCAAAAGGTTTTTAATACCTAATGAATATGCTAGCTAGTAATGGTAATTCATGGTAATAGCCCTCAATGTTTTATGGTAAGAACTATGTTGTATAAGCTATTAATATAAAGATTATTTTTTTTCTCTCAATAGCTATGAGAATGTGTAGAGGTTGGATATATTGAAGTAGTAGACCAAGCAACATTCAATGCCCTCACCAAGCACAAATAAATCTGTTGAAAGAGAATATAAAGAAGGATGCCAAGGCTCTAAGCTACATTCAAATGGCATTGGTTGATTCAGTATATCCTAAAATTATCAATAATTACCCATTCCAAATAAGCATGAGACATTTTACAAAATACATATCAAGGTAGTGACAAGGTGAAACTAGTCAAACTATAACTATTGAGAAGGAATTTTGAGATCCTGAAAATGAAAGAATCATAATATATCAATGACTTATTTAAAATGACAATGGACATATTATATCAAATTAGGACAAATAGAGATGCAATTGAATATCATATAATCATATAAAAGGTTTTGAAGAGCCTCCAAATTAAGTTTGATTTGATTGTAGTTGAAGTTTTAGAGTATAAATAATTTATATAAATGATGGTTGATGATTTGATCATCTCTTTGCAAACCCGTGAACAACATTTGAATAGGTCATCCACCTTTTTCCATGAACAAGCCTTCAATACAAATGTGAATGTGAGAGGTACGGGGACAGAAACAAACAATATAGTTAATGGAAAATTGTGTAGTAGTCAAGAAGCTGGAAGAAACAATCATAAAGAATCATATGTAAGAGGAAGAGGAAGGAACAACCACACTTCAAGAGGTGGTTCTACACAAAGGTATGATAAGTCTAATTTACAATTCTATTATTGTAATAAGTATGGACACTGCGCTAATAAGTGTAGAAATAAAGAATATGGTTTAAATAGGATTTCTCCAAGGTAAAAGAGGTTGAATATGATAGGAATGAGAAAGGGGTAAAATTGTTTATAACATGCAATATAGCTAAGCAAATGATCCAATAGATTTCCATCCAATGTTTTTGGTTAGTTTACAGGAGATAATATGGTAAAGTGGTAAAAATATATAAGGATATTAAAATATTTTATCTCTTTATATTATAATTAATTTTATTGATATAGATGCAAATGTGACATTATCTAGCCAATACTACCACACCTCTACCCGTAACACTTTAATTAATTTTGAAAAATTGCCACCAATATAAATCTATATATTTTAATATATTTATTATAAATTAATAAATATATTTTAATATATATTTATTAAGGTATTTTAATTATATATTTATTCCCATTTAATAATCCATACCTTTGTAGGGTTATTTCAAAGATTTGCATGTTTATTCAACAAAAGATTATGTGGCATTGATCCTTACTTTAATTTGGGCGCCAAGTAAATTTGATGATAGTGCTAACCATATAATATTCAAGATAGTAAAGTTGGTGCCAAATAATTGAGTGGAACGCAACATGGCTTGCATATGCAGATTTATCAACCGTGGGTTCTAAAAATAAACGTCATGTTGTGGCATTAGGTTTTGACATTGGTATTATTGTGTTTGAATTAATCAAGACACATGGCAGTTGGCATTGAGTAATCACCACTTTGGCACCAAAGCCTGTTACAATTAAGATTAGAATACCAACAAAGTTACGTGTTACTGCTTCTCTGTCTTGTATTATAATCTTACTTGGCATCAAACAACCACATGGGCAGCATGTGGTGAATATAATTGGCTTGTGTCCAGCTTAAGAATGCATAAGGCATTGAATCTGGACTCAACAATGACGTGGAATCTTAAATTTAATATGCTAGCTAATAAAGGACAACGTGTTAGAATCAATGTGTTGGGAATCAAATGCCAAGCATTAATTACTCTCCATTTGGTTGTTGAACCAATGCCTTCCTCTTGGGATATGTGCTTGAGATTGGAACGTTGACCCATAATTAAAAACAATGCGAGGTTGTTAGATTACAGGGAAATAATAATTATTCTCACTTATTATGTGAAAGCTTGAAAATACCAAAAATATAATGTCATGCTATTGAAATAACCTCAATTCAATAAAATGGTTAGTGCCCAGCGAATATCAAAGAGGTATTGAGAAATATATATCTGAGGCGGTTTTATAGGGGCAGTAAATTTTTTGTAGAGAAGCGGTAATTTTGCACAAAGGGATTTTGTAGACAGAGATATATCTGGTTTACAAAGGCAACAAGAATATTTGGAGGTTTGTTTTCATTGCACAGACAAATATCTACTACAGAGTAATTTTATTGTACTTAGAGATTTTTAATTATTCTCGAAGAGCTTTTAATAGATCAGAACACTCATAGAGTGGATCTGGACGTAGCCATTTGGTGAACCCTATAAACAAATATTCTATGTCTTTTTTTTTCAATTTCTTCTTTGTGATCAGAAATTCTTTTAATTTCCATAGTTAAATTATGGATTTTTTAAAAAGGTAACTTTCGGATTTAATTTAAGGGAAATTAGAATTTATTATTCAGTTTTAATCCAATCCAAGTAGACTATAATTTTTTTTATAAACTTGGATTTTTGGATCAATTTGGTATCAAAGCATGTGATCAAGGCCATTTAACACATTGTCTAGAAATTACAATAGTCTTGTATCTTAACCAGGTCTAGATCAAGATGTGGTGAAAGAGAACTTGCAGAGTTCAATTTTGAAATTGGTGCAAGACGTGCAAGCTAGCAGTCAAGTATGGGAGCAGACATGTTTGAGGCAGAATTACAGTATGCTTTCCTAAGCATGAAAAGCATAGTTGAGGAAATGTACAAAGAATGGAAAAAGGAGAAGGAAGATAAAGCTGAAAGAGAAAAATTCTCTTTCACATTCCAAAAAATACTCTTTTTCTACAGAGGGCAAAACTGTCCCACACTTGAAATTAGATATTAAATTTGATTTGCAAGTTTATAATAGTGAGTTGAGTGCAAAAAAAATAGATAACTAGGTCAAGCAAATTGAGATATATTGCAGGATTCAAAATATTCTTAGTGAGGAAGCCAACTTTAGTTGGTTACTCTCTATATGAGTGGCACAAAAATCATTTGGTGGGAGAGTAAGATTCATGAGGATCTCAAGCAACATGGTAAGATAATTTCCTCCTGGAATGATTTCGTTTCTAAAATGAGAAAACAATTTTATCCTTTAGGTTATATACAACAAGCTACCATGGATTGTCAGACTTTAAGGTAGGATAAAGGTCAAAGTGTGTAGGATTACACTCAGGAATTTAGAAAGAAGGCACTAATGTCAATGAAAATTTCAATAAAAATGCCAACAAAAAAATTGGCATAAATGTCAATGGAAATTTTAATACAAATGTCAACAAAAATGTCAATGGACACATCTTTTGGTGAAGATATACCTTTTGGATGCGATGCCTCCTTTGTGAAGATCCTTTGAAGTTTATATAAGATGGATAGAAGGTTGAGAAAGAAATGAAAATAATTCTTTCTATCATTCAAGTATAAGCATATTTTTGTGGAGAAGAAGAGGAAATTGAATTTGCCATCATTCATTGATAAAACATTAATAGTAAGGTGGAAGATTTTTTCGATAGAAGTTGATTCCTTAGAAAGAAGAGATTAGTGTCTCTTGCTAAGTTGGTGCTTAGCAGTGGGGATTAGTATCTCCAGTAGGTTGGTTGGGATTGGTGTCTCTAGTGGGTTTGTACCTACAAATTGTTTAGCTATGGGGATTGGTGTCTTCATTAGGTTGGTGCCTACAATTGTTTTATTAAGAATTATATTTGTGGTTGGATTTGGACAATAGATCCAATTAGTCATTTTTTATTTATTTTTATACCAAAAGGGTTTTCACATAAATATTGTGCTCTTCTTGTGTTCTTAATTGTTGATGTTATGTGATTGAAATTATTATGATTATCAATTGAAAATATTAAGTTATACTGATTCAACCCCCTCTCGGTATGAACATGTGCTCAACAATTGGTATCAGACTAGGTTCCTTTAGAAATAGTCTAACCCCTAGAAGGTAGATATCAAGAGCACATATGGTTGGTCAAGAAGGATTTTCCTCGAATAAGGATCCATTATTCAATGATATAAATATGCCTTTTAGTATATAAGGATGCAAACTTATCTAATGGATTTTGGGTTTAATATTTGGCAATCAATTGTGAGTAGATTTATAACTCCATCATCTCCTCTAATAGATCTAGAGGGAGAGAAGGTGAGTGAAAATAATGCAAAAGTTATGAATGCAATTTTGTGTGGTCTATCAGAATTAGATTTTGTCAAAGTAATGCACTGTGAATTGGTAATAGAGATTTGGGATACAAAAATTAACATATATGGAGATGATAAGGTAAATAAAGCTAATCTTAAAACACATAGAAGACAATTCAAAAGTTTAAAAATGAAATACAAGGAAAACATTGCAGCCTATCTGTTTCATATGGATGAAATTGTAAATACCATCAAAGGACTTGGTGAAAATTTTGAAGAGCCTATGATCCTGCAAAAGGTGTTAAAGTCACTTCCCTTAAGATTTGATGCAAAAGTTTTAGCCATTGATGAATGAAAAATTTGGATAAACTCTGGATGAATTACATGGGATCCTCACAACATATGAAATGAGGATCGAAAAAGATAAATCATCTAAATGAGAGGCATCATTCAAAGCCTTAAATAAAATGAAGAATAAATATCCAAATCCAAGCAATAGTTGTAATAATGAATCAGATGAAGAAGAATCTCATTTTGTGAGGAAGCTGAAGAAAGGATCCAACAAGTACAAAGGTAAGTTAGCTTTTTAAATATTTAATTATTGAAAGGTATGACACTTTACGATCAAATGCCCATATGCATAAAATGAAAATAGTGATGATGAAGAAGAGAATAATATAAAGAAAGGCCACAAACAAGGCAAACCTAAGAAAAAGAAGAGATTTCACAAGCACAAGAAAAGTCTCTATTCCAAAGAGGAAAGTAGTTCATCCGAAGAGAGTTTCCCCACTAGTGATAGATAAGAGATCTTACTCATGGAAATAAAAACAAAAGTTGATATCATGGAAAGGTAAGACAAAGAAAAAGAAGAAAAAGAGTTAGAAGGGGAAGAGAAATCTGAAATAGATGGAGAAGTAGATTTGGAAGAATAATTTATTTTTCCCCTAAGTGAAATCAATAAACTTAAGAAGGACCTGAAATAAAAATTACAGCTTAAAGAGGACTATGGATCTATGGAAAATATGTCACAAAGTCTTGAGAAATCATAAAATATGATCATCAACCTCAAGATTCAACTTGAATAATAAAAAAGGATTGAAGAGGAGGTGAGAATCCAATTAAAGAAAAAGGAATAAAATTTTGAGAGGCTAGAGTCCAAAATTATTTCCTTGAGGAAGGAACTAGAGAAAACAACCACTAAGCTAAATAGAAGCCTCAAATTTGAGAAGATTATTGAAATCTTATATGACATCATAAATAGTCAGAGGTCATCATTTATAAAGACTAGTCTTGGATATAAATAGAAACAAATAGAAAACAAATAAAGTCACAAAGAGCCACTAAAGAATGCATATGAAGGACAAAAAGCTATGCAGATGTTCTCAAAAGTCTTATCAGCAAGAAGAAAGAGAATCAAGTCCCCAAAAAAACAAGCACTCTTCCAAAAGATAACAATGACAAATTCAAAAATCCCTTTCTTCAAAGGCAAGCACACATGACTAGGTTCCATCAATTGTTTTTTGGTTTTTGCTTTTCATGTAGTCACTTTGGTCATAAAGAAATAGATTGTAGGACACACACAAGACATGTTTATTAGACAAGAATAAAATTCATTATGGGTTTGCAAATAGGGACTATAATTCATTTGTTCCTTTATTAGATTACAATTTAATATGCTATAAGTGAAAAAACTATGGACATACAACACACTTATGTATAAGTAGTTTTGTGAAACTTCCTAGGTAGAATAAGAAAGCGGAAGCCATGAGTAAGCAAAAGGAAGAAACTTCAAAAGTATGAAAAAATAAGTAGGAGCAAGAAAAGAATGAGAGACCTATGCTTTTGCAAACTACATTTCATACACAAGAGGTATCACTAAGATCATAATAAGTAAAAATATAGGGGGAGCTATACAATGCATTATACTTTAGCTCTAGTGAAAAGACAACTTAGAGGATGAAGTCTCATAGAATATTAGAGAGAGAGAAGATATGGTTGGAGAGAAGAATGCAAAAGATGATTAGGGCAAAGTTGATGTTCCAAGATAGGAACAAGAAAAACATGAAGAGACTTGGATGTCTATTGAAGAATCACTTTTTTAGGATGTGGTTAAAATGAATGATTGATTGTTTGATCCACTAATCTTGTGTAGTATTTTGAAATGCCCAGATCTTAGATAATTAGAGGTTGTATGCCTTTACTCTTTTATTTGAAGATGAAACTAGGTTTATTGAAGGAGTTGGATATTCATCACCTACAATATTGGATGATAACATATTATTAGGCCATTTGTTGTATTTTTGTTTGGATCACCATAATATTTCACATTCACTCTTTAGGAGGGTTTTGAAGATGATTTAAATCAAAATCTCCAAGTAATAATACTTAAGTGTAAAGAGAAGCAATTTTCCTTAAAACTTGAGGGAAGTGGAAAAGAAGAATTATCACTTGATTAGCTAGAGATGATCAAGAGGAATGTAGATGATGTCAAAAAGCCTAGATCTGTTCAAATTCAAGGAGAATAAATGAAAAAAGAATAAGTCCTTATTCAAAAAGATAGAGAAGGGCAGAAATATAATCATTCAATTGTAGTGATGTTCAAGAAGATGACATAGATGTTTCCCATGATTTATTTGTGGATGGAATTATAATGAACATCCCTTTGACATTGATGTCAAAGGGGAAGAATTAATTAAAGGGGAAGAAAAGGAGGAGAAATAAAGCAAGGGAGAGTTTATCTACAATTTTCCCATCAATGGCAAAGGGGAAGATTGCTAGAATATTGTCATTGATGTCAAATAAATTGTAATTGATGTCAACGTAATTGCCAATGGAAATGTCAAATGAGTTTTAATTGATGTCAATAGAATTTCTAATGAAATTGTGAATGGATTTTTAAAAAAAAAATATCAACAAAATTGTTAATATAAATGTCAATGGAATTGTCGATGGAAATGTCAACGCAAATGTCAATGGAAATGCGAAAGGAATTGTCAATGGAAATGTCAACAGACACTTATTTTGGTGAAGAGGTGCCTCTTGGATGGGTCCTCATTTGTGAAGATCATTTTAAGGATATATAAGGTGGATAGAAGGTTGAGAAATAAATGGAATTAATTATTTATATCATTCAAGCATAAGCATATTTTTGTGGAGAAGAAGAAGATGAAATTGAATTTTTCATTGTTTATTGATGAAGCAACAATAATTATGTGGAAGATTGTTTTAGTAGAGGTCGGTACCTCAGAAAGAAGATATTGGTGTCTCTTACTAAGTTGGGGCTTAGCAATGGGGATTGGTGTCTCTAATAGGTTTGTGCCTATAAATTATTTAGTAGTGGAGATTGGTGTCTCTAGTGGGTTAGTGCTTACAAATTGTTTAGCGATGAGGATTGGTGTCTCCAGTATGTTGTGCCTAAAATTTTTGTGAAAATAATTTTATTTGTGGTTGGATTTGGAAAGTAGATCCAAGCAGTCATTTTCTCCATGGTTTTCTCCTGAAAGGGTTTCCATGTAAATCTTGTGTTATTATTATGTTTGTTAATTATTGATGTTGTGTTATTGATATTATTATTATTATTATTATTATTATTATTATTATTATTATTATTATTATCAATTTGAAAAATTAAAAAAAATTCTTATATTGATTCACTCCCCCCCCCTCTAGTATAAGCGTGTGATCAACACTCTATGCAAGGGATAATATCATTAGAGAGAATGAACTTGATGCATATTATGGGTAATAGAGATAGAATCATGTGAAATGTTTTACAATCATAATAATTACATTATATACATATTTTTCACCAATCTAGGCATGAATGCTGGGAAATCAACTTAGATGATTTTTATGAGTTTATTAGTACCTCAACTTTTGCATTAGACATTGGTAGAGGATAAATTGACCCTAGGGACTTATAGTAATCATCATAACTATTTGGACCATGTATGTACATGTTGCCTTAAACATGCATGAAGAGATGTGGTTGCTTATAAATTATTTTCAACCATTGTCACCCCTCTTTGCATTCTTTAAACCATGATTGTTCATAATATTTTGTTATGTTGGATACCTAATGGACCTCTACAAATTCTCAAACAATTATTTGACACAACCTTTCTTTATATTTCAACCTAGTTGGTAGATGATTTGGTATAAATAAACATAATTTTAAAATATTTTAAACACCTACATATGATTTTACATGATTAATTTAAGATGAACTCTATGAGTAAACTTTAATCCCATGAAATCACTATTATTTTTAATTTTTTACTCTATTCACCCATTCAGTTTAAACCATGTGGTTAATTTCCCAGTTATTGGCCATATTTATTTAAAACCCATATAATATAATATAATTTGCATATTATAAATTTGTTAATTACAAGTTAAGAATAGTAAATTTTAAAAATGCATTAAAAATATAAATATAAATATACCTTTAATCAACACTATCTACATTATGTTGTGAGATTAAGATTAGTGGTGCATTGTGTGGCATTGACATTGTATGATTATAATGTGAAATGTTGGAAATATGGATTGTTATAAAAAAATTCAGTGTATTTATGCTTTAAAGTGTTTTTTCTCCCCCTTTTTAATCATTATATTTCCTCGCTTTGAAAGGGAAACATTGATTAGACAATCATCATTGATTCCTTACAAAATCACAAAGACTTCTGGCATGGATAATTTAAGTTATCTTTGTCACATGGAATGCACCAACCAAAAAATAGGTACATGTGATTCAAACTCAAATTTTCAACCAAAAAAAACACATTAATTCAAAATCTATTTGTAGGTTACACCCTCCATTTGAATAATGGTAAGGTTGAATGCATTTATTACATGAATATTTGAATTAAGCTATATAAGACAAATTAACCCCCTCAAAGTGATGGTTCTTTATCTAATAAATGACTTGCCATAGGAGGAGGAGATGCCAAGGAGAGGATTGTGCTGAGCTAGGAAGATGATTTGGGTGTTGGAGTTTCTATGAACAAGAATTTTTTTAAGCATCAATGCAATAGATAATAGAACCCTTACATGGGATTTATGATGATATTATTGAAGACATCATTGATGTTGATGTTGATAAGTGGTTATATATGTCACTATATGACCCTAAGAAAAATATAACTTTAGGATATGGAGAATAGTTCATAAATAACTCAAAGTTATGTCATTCCCAATTTTCATCAATAAATATTCCATTCATGAACTAACATGATTATTATGCTTCATGTTGTATTACCAAATGAATATAATCCTCATATTTATATTTACATTTTATATGTAGGTATACAATGTTTATTTTTACTAACTTTTTACTTAAATTATATTCAGTCATTCAACATGCATGTGATTTAATTGTTTTCTTTACTACTTACCACCTTCTTTCCTTATTTTATCCATCATAGAGCAAATTCAAAAACAAATGAGAATAATAATGTAAAAGAATGGTATGACTAATCTAAGAAATGACTTGCCATATAGGAGGAGATGCGAAGGGGAGGATTGTGTTGAGATGGGAAGACGATTTGGGTGTTGGAGCTTCTATGAACAATATTTTTTCTAATCCTCAATGCAATATATAATAAAACCCCTACATGGGATTTATGATGATATTACTAAATAAATCACTAATGATGTTGTTTATAAGTGGTTAGATATTTTACTGGATGACCCTAAGAAAAATTCAAATTTAGCATATGGAGAATAGTTCATAAATAGCTCAAAGGTATGTTGTTCCCAATTTTCATTAAGAAACATTCCATTCATGAACTAACATGAATATTATGCTTCATGTTATATTACCAAATGAATATAATCCTCATATTTATATTTACATTTTATATGTATAAATTCAATGTTTATTTCTATTAATTTTGTGCTTAAATTATATCCAGTCACCAACATAGATATGTGCTTTAATTATTTCCATTACTACTTACCATATTATTTCCTTATTCTATCCACCATAGAGAAAAGTCATGAACAAGTGAGAAAAATAATGTGAGAGAATGGTTTGACTAATGTTAAAGTCTCTAAGAGAATATTCCAAGATCTTATTTTTATCAATTTGAAGTTACTTGGTTATCAATTTGAGAAAAAAGAGATAATATTATTACAACATTTTGATATAAACATTTATCCCAATATATTATGTAATGAGATTACTTAGATGTTCACACGAAATGATTATATCGCACATATAATAAGTAAATATGAGAAATCACACAATAATAATTGACAACAGAGCAGAATATTGGATAATATAGCAAAGCCACTTCAAGTGGGCAACCTCCAGAATAATGCAATAAGAGCATAATACTTAACATAATGATCAAAGACTAACCACTACCTCCTATAGATAGTCTAATTAGCCATGGTTATTCCATAGACCAACCTAACTAAGAACATAGAGAAATGTAACAACAATATAAAAGAGGTATGTAAGCCACAAGTCATCCACACATATCCCAAGACACAACAAAGGTTAAAGGCATAACATGCCCTTCCCCTTTAAAACAACATTTTTTTCAATGTTGAGTCAACTTTGGATGTTTCTTCTTTAAGGATGCATCCTCCCAAGTTCCATCTTCATAGGGTAGATTCTTCAATTTGATTAGGTACTCCGTAATCACTCTAGACCATAATTGCTTAGTGTGCATTTGAAGGATCACCTCAAGATCAAGAATAGCTCTTCCTTCCTCATCCAATTATAGTAACTCAATTTGAGTAACAAATTTGTGTCTAATGACTTTCTTCACGCATGATACAATAAATATTGGATGTATGCGAGTAGAGGAAGGAAGTTCTAACTTCTAGGCCACACTACTAATTTTCTGCAAGATCTGATAAGGCCCATAATACTTAGGGGAAAATTTGTTATCCTTTTTCTATTCCTTCAAGGGAATATACTTATATAGTTGTAAGCAAACAAAGACCCAATCACCAATGTCAAAATGCCTCTCACTCTTGTGTTGATCTACCTGCTACTTCATGCGATTCTAGGCCATGGCTAAATTTTCACACAAATTGGCAAGGACTGACAATGTAGCATACTTTTTTTAAGTGCATAGGATAACAATTACATTATTTTAGATTTTTATTGACACTATGTGGATTTTCTAGAGTCTACCCTCCTCAACAGTCAATTAGTTATTTTAGGTAAATAACATAGTATAAATAGTAGTGTAAGATTTTTTTCATCAATAAGAAAAATAGTTCAATTTTCCTACAATCTTAGGTATCAGAGCAATCCCATAGAAAAAGTGTAGTAACTAGCTAAGACACAATAATAGCAGTTTGGCATAAGCTTGAAATTGACAGCGACAGTCCAGTGTGTAATATTGATGTAGCTATGTAACTTGGAGGATGCCACAACAAGGAAGAGAATGCTAGAAAACCAATAACCAATCCACTGATAGATGCCTACCTAGAGAAAGATGTAGTAGAAGCAAGGAAATAGTGATGAAGGAAGAGCCTTTATCTGCATATGTTCAATACGAAAACTTGATCTACATATTTTGATGCAAACAAGTCTGATAAAAGCCCTGATCAAGAAATATAAATTGATGAGAAGTAACATGAATCATTGACTATAGTAGCATACAATCACACCCATTACCACTAGCGCATCATTATGTAACCAGAAGTGTAAAACAATGATGAGTTTAGTGCAGTCAATGGAGTGTTTTTGAGTAGACCGTCAAGATAGTAGTAGACCAAGCCAAAGGGTAATGTCTTATTGAAAAAGCTAACAAAGATAAAATCTAGTGATGATAGGTAGAGTTAGATTTGGCAAGGAGCTGTGAATGTAAGCTTGTAGATGATGAAGAAGCAACAATACAACCTAGAATATTTATAAAGCACAAAAGTTTTACAACAAGCATAAAGCCCTGATAAGAAGCAAGCTATAAGAAGGATATAGACTGAAGCAAAAATCCTGAACAAGGTACATATAACAAATCTTACTTTCCTAAATTTTTATAAAAGTAGTAAAATAATTTGTTTTTAATGATGTCCACTAAAAAATTAATTTTATTAGACGTAAAACTTATCTAAGGGCCAAATTATGCTACTTGGAAAACAAAAATGCATATAATCCATCAATTCGAAGGACTGTGGGGCATTGTGACAGGGACCACACGAGTTATCATTGATCTTGATGCACTCATAAAATATGAATAGTCTAATGTTAAGGCCCTAATATTGATCATGTTAAGCGTCATTGACGATGTGCAACTGCATATTAGAGATGTTGATAATATAAAGATAGCATGGGATAAATTAACAACAATATATGAGGTGAAAAATCAAATGAAGATATTTCATCTACAGTTGAAACTTCATACACTCATTATGGAGTCTAATGAAATAGTTGAGGAATTATTACGTTGAGTAGTTGAGCTATGAATAGAGTTTTTAGCTCTTGGTGAGATGGTAGATGACCAAATATTATTCCTAATCACATTACGAGCATTACCTTCTCAATTCAAAGTGTTTTTAACAACACTAAATGTCTCTAAATAGAAAGCATCATTTAAAGAGATTGTGAACCTGGTGCAGTAGGAAGAAGCTATCAATTTAGAACAAGATGAGTCTCAAGATAAAGCTCCTAAAATGAAGAAACAAAGAGCTTAGACATCATGCAAGGGACCTCCAGAGAAGCAACTATAGAAAATTCAACAAAAATTGTCTCATCATCAAGAGTCAAAGAGGTGATGTCACATTTGTCACACCAACACTCACAACATAGACAACTACTAATACAATAGCCGAAAAAAAGGATCTACCAGCAATGATGGAAGTGATAATGAATATGATAGTGAGCATGCCAATGAATATGAAAATGAGAGTTATTATGAAAAATAGTATATATATAATAATGATGATGATAATTATCCATGTAGTGAATAAGAATATGCATCTCATGGTTCTAACTCTTCTCTCACTACTCCTCTCAAACATATTGCACTTCCAAATGTTATTTCTAATTTTATGAATAATTCTACTTCAAATAATGCACATGTTAATTCTAATAACACATCTTCTACTCAATTCAAATTTACTTCACTAAAACATAAATATAAAAATGAATCTCCTAAACCACCCCTCACTACAGTAGAACCTAGTTGCCACTCTTCACCTAAAGGGAATGGTAGTTCACATCCCTTTAGTAAGGTCCAAGTTACCATTACTCCCAAGGTTCAAGTGAGCACACCCCCTCTTTATGATCTAATTGGTTAAAATTAACAATCAAATTCAATGATTAAATGAACCACTTCAAGATACTAATGTACAATCCTGGGAGATCATCTTTTTGATGCATGCAGTTAGTGAATTATAACACCAAGTACATCTCCTTACCTTAGAAAACAAAGCTTACAAGTCTTGGAGGGATGCTAATGATATACATGGTAACCTTGTTTGAAATACATTAATAAAAGATTCATTGCCTAAGAATTTCCAGATACCATCATTACCTCACTTTGATGGAACTAAAGATCCATTTGTACACCTTCAGGCCTTTCAAAAGGCTTTGCCATCTCATGACAACCCATTGATTCTACTCAAGTTATTTTATTAGACATTAGTGGGAGAAGTAAAGAATTGGTTCTTTCATCTAATCCATGTTGGTTCACTACACACATATGATGACTTAAATGAGCATTTCTTAGATATTACATAGTAAACATAGGCCCTCATGTTACATATGAGAAACTTGCCACACTACATCAGAATTCTTTAGAGCCAATTAGTGAGTATATTTTAAGATTCAAGGCTCACATGTTAATATTAATATACAAACCAACAAATCTAGATATTCAACATATCTTTATTAAGGGTCTTCACCAACCTCTACTCAAGCATCTACTATATAAGACAGAGTCTTTTTTCAAACACTTGTGTTGTACAATTTTATCTTTAGAAAACAAATTGGGATTGACTAACACAGATTCAGTTGATCGGATCACTCTAGACTTCATAGTATCATCTTTAGCTACAAATCCTAGCACTCAACATCCACCATGTCCTAAACAAGATAGGAGACCACAACCAAAAAAGCAACTAGTCAAGAACAAAGATCCAGTTTCCAAAGCACAACCTATAGTATGCACTATAGAGAACAAAAATAAGGCACCACTATAGTTTGATTCAAAGCAGGATAACCCATCTACCATATTAACACCACTACTAGATATGAGGTTAATCACACTACCTTCTAGTCATCGATGACATCCACATCTCTTAAATAGACAGCCACATCAGCCCTTTTGTAACTATCATCATATATGATGACATAGAGATAATGATTTTTATGGACTCAGGGATTGCATCACTAGATGTGTTGATAATTACATCATAGCATTCACATAGGGGGCACCAAGATCTTATCCATCATGGAACCCTAGACCTCATTCCTCCATGATTGAGTCATCCCAAGACATTCCTTTACAGGTATCATCAGTCACTCATCATGAGTGCCATGTAGGTTTTAGGAGAGAATTTCACAGGAGATCTCATATTCCACCACCTCAAAAAGTTTATAAACTATCATAGTGAGAAAAACCTACATATAGCACCATAGTACATGGAAAATATAGTGTAGTTCCATATACATATCCAATAGAGTCATAAGCACCACAACAAAGTCCTACTCATGAGAGATATTCACTATAGGCAAATTTTTGGGGTCTTATCTCATGTAGAAATACACTACGGTTAAGATTAAATGACCCCAAACCATAGAGTACTACTCATGAGAAATATTCATTATGGTCATATTTTTTGGGTCCTATCTCACATAACAACATGTTATTATTAAGATTAGATGAGCCCTCATCATAGGTTTTAGCTCCATCTTGATATATTTCTCAGTGATATACATCACAACAAAGGCCACAAGGTATTCCATTACAGATAGATGAGTCTTCTTCATAGGACATAATTTCAAATACACGACCAATAAAGTTAAATTTTGTAGAATCTTCACACATAGATATAGTTAGAAGATAGTATCATATACAAAACAGATTCCTACATAGCACGAGTAGTATGGGCACTTGTTTAGTTAGCCAACAGGGTTTAGATAGTGATACAACAAAAAATAATGCAACGTATGGTCATATTGGTTTTAGTTTGTATGCTTCACTTAGTAGGTAAATGATGGAGACAAAGGTCTTACTAACCTTTGTATTATTGAGCCACTCTTGGGGAGGTAATACACACATAATGCTATCTCACATCCTACTACTAAAAACTAACATTCGTGATTCCAAATAACCATCCCAAGCCAAACCAACTTATCTAAATCTAGACCTTACCAATATCCTACTTTTTTCAAATCCAAACCAATTCACTCCACTGAATCAATTTTACAAATTATAAAACCACCAAATTTTTGCATATATATAATCACAAATTAAACCTAAACAACACATCCAAACATGTCATGAAATAATTGAACTATATCCCAAATGCTATCTTCCCAAACATATCAAAATAATCAAACCATATATCCAAAGTACTATTTTACCAAGCATATGTAAATTCAAAATCAATACCAGATCAACTACTTATAATCAACTAATTAGACCAAATTTAACAATATATTTCAAATCCCTTAACACAGTATGCATGATTCAAAACCAAAAACTAGTATCCATATATATATATATATATAATAAAGTTTTCAAATGCATATACATTATATCAAACACAATCAATAATGAATGGACATCATGCCCTCAGTCTTAGTCTCAGTCTCTCCTCCAGTATTAGTCCCATAATCTAGTCTTGCACTCAATGTCCCTACACCTCCTCAAGCTCTTGAATGCCTCTTACACTGATTATCTTGCTCTAGTAACTAACTATGCTCCTCATGCAAGTCTTCATACCAACTCTAAAAATCTATGTACTCATCCATAATATACATACTCACTAATCTATAATTAGGAGGAGGTATCTTATGCCTATCTCACTCAGCCTTCAACTCATCTCTCTCTCCTACTGCCTTAACATATGCAGCTATAGCTATAACAACCCTCTCAAACAAATGAGCATAAATGTTAGCTATAACTATCACTCGATCTATCAAACCCTCTTCCATAACATCATCGGGAATGTGTCATGTGAGCTCATGATGTGTAGACTCAATGATGGTCTCCCAAAACCCATCATCTCCACCTCCTACTCCACCCTGTGCTTCATCTTGAGCACCTTCCACTCCAAGTACATGTAAAAAATACAACACTACATTAGACATACATTTTTCAAAACAAGATAAATCATGCAAAAACTTGAACTTGTACACAACTCAAATATAGATAATACTTACCTCCCATCATCTAGATTGGAGTTGGGTCCTCATACTTAGGGGCATCCCCTTCACAAATAGGATATAAAAGAGCCCACCAATGCCTCACCCACTATGTGTTAAATGCCTTTATGCATCCAAAATCATCTACATCAAGAATATCTATATCCTCATCTTATACATCCAAAGGTAATGGTGCTAACTCAGCCTTAGTAGGCCTACCACGAGCTCCTACCCTCACAAGTGCTCGTGCACTCCTCACCCACACCCATGTTGCTAGAGGCACATCCTATGGAACCCCAAACTACCTAGTAATGTGTTCATATTGAAAGCACTCATACACTTTAGGCCTATAATCATGTAACTAAAAACTGACCCTAACATAACATAACTGCACTCTATCCTTGGGCCACCCATGAAATCATCTATAGGGCCTCCATATGATATCTTGAGCCAACAGTCTATCTAACACTCATCTATAGTGATCCATCCCAAGAGAGCTAACAGCCAATGAACTCGTCCACCACTCCCCATATGGTTGTGGAATTTCCTACCTCTCTCTTGGTAATCCTAGTTGTTGCACAACTACTATGTGCTCATAAGCCCAACAATGCAATTAATTAGCCACACTAAGACCACCACTGAATGCCTCATGAGTAAACCTATATAGATATTTGTATAAGTGGGAAAGCATAGTCTTACACCATGAGAACATAGTATCATATACTTTTACATTGCATACAATCCTATGCATCCCATATGCAATCGATACACCACTCCCATCCACTACAACAAAAGAAGTCAACAACACTGCCAACCACTTTCATAGACATAGAACACTCAACCGAACAATAACTAACAATTATACATCACTATCACTACCTCTCCTATGAATGCTTGAGTGCACACCAACAAAATATAAGGATGCATGATTAATAGGCATCCGTACCATATAATCGTATAAAGTCAAAAACCATCCACTAACCAAAAAATGAAAATTATGGTACACATCCTCCAGAGTAATAGTCATCTCTCTAGTAGGAATCCAGAAAGTATAGGTGTTTACATTCCAGCTCTCACATAAGGCGGCAATAAAATTCCTATCCCACTACATAGTTCCTAGGTCACACACATGACCTAGCCTTGCCCTATCCATGACAACCCTCTCATCCATCGATAAAGGCAACAATCTTAGAGTCTCCATCACTTGGCCTCTACTGAACTCCCTCATCTGTACCTCACCCTAAAAAACACTAGAAAAGAGCATGAATATCAGTGAACCATGCCAAACAAATAACCAATAAAAATGATAGCAACTAAACTAATCATCAACCTAGAAAAGCTAGCCTCTAGGATAAAAGTGTTGGGTATAGGACAACAAAAATGGATAGAAGAGTTGCAACGTAGACAACAGTACTGGAAGAAGGATAGGAGTGCTGAACCTAGTAATTTTTTTCTAGAAAACTTCAACTTAGCTTAAAATCATCAAAAATAGGCTTCTAAAGAGTCCTAAATCACATGTTTTAGCTACTTACTAGGGTAACCTCCCCACTAACATCAATTTGGGCTGCCAATTGCTCAAACTGGGTCGTGATAGGTTCTCATCTCCTTGACATATCTCCTACTCTAGGGCTCCAAATCTCAAAGTAGTCAATGCATAAATAAATCAAGAATCAATCCAAATTTTCCTATATCAAACGACTTTTCATTCAAAGCAAAATACCATTTTGCCCATAACTTGAACCCCGTAGCTCTGTTTTACAAAACATTTTATTCCATGAATCGTGATGACAATACCTTTGATATCCAGTAAAACTCAATCTCTTATTATATCATTTACCTACTGTGGCACACACATCTTTATACCTATTTCATACTCAGACATACGACTTGGTCCTCGCTAATAACAAATTATTCAACTTTTATACAACTTGGTCCTCACCAATCAAATCTCATTCAACATTCAAATAAATTAGTCTAAAAAAAAATCAACTTCTCAAATAAATCCAAACTATACCAACATTGTTCCTAGAATTATGCCACTAGTCACCACTTTTGGCTCAACCTCCTCTATTACAAATTTCATCCCTCTCCCCAAAAGGGGGGCATCATTCCTACTAATCTTATTTATACACTTACCCAACACACCTATCCACTCTCATAGTTGGATACACCATCGTTCTTACACCTCTAATAGTCAGAATTATAAGATTCACATGAAATCAATCAAAACATATAGTGATTCTGACTACATGGGGTCACTTAGCATGGTTCTTACACCTCCAATAGTCAGAATTATTAAATTTAGCTCAGATTGGTCAAGATTTACAATGATTCAGATTACATGGGTCATTCAACATTACTCATAATATTTAGAGGGGCACACCTTCAGTTTATAGATACACAGATTACTCAAATATACAGTGGTTCAAATCATATGGATTCATAGTGACTTTGATACAAATTTAGACTACATATTAGATTTGGGGGCATGTACATCACTACATGTGTCACACATTTAGATTCATACAACATGACATAGTACAAACTAGATAATAGATTATAGGCATAATGCAAAGCACATTGTTTTGATCTCTAGTTTTGCATATGGGACATGACACAATAGCTCATTTCACATGTGGTTATACAGATTATCAGACTATACATATGCATCAATCACATACCAGATTTGGGGGCATGGCATAGATTTTCATGTTCTTCATCATCTAGGATTATATAGCTTAGAATGACAAGAATAATTTTATTCTTACACATTTACTAGAGTTTTAGATTACACCTAGGCATACCTAGGTTGTCACCAGGTTGGACCATATGATCGGATACAATGATTGGCTATAACATTACCCAGACCCAAAAGTTTATTTGGGATAGAGGATAGACACTAGTTTTGGACCTTTCAGCACTTCTCAGTTCCATTTCAGATTATTCAGAGTGGGGGCATGGCAAAATTTGATGTTCACAGCATATAAATTCTATACACACATTCCAAATTATATCAGTTTATGTGCGACAGAGGGTAGACATTGGTTTTGGGCCTCTAAGTATTTCTCATTTCTAGTCATATTTAGTATAGGGGGCATCCATTTCAAGGATCCCTTCTTTCTCCAGACACTATTTAGATTCAATACAAGGGGCATCCATTTCAAGGATTCTTTATTACTCCAAGCACTATTCAGTTCTCCATCCACTTCCCCCCCTTTTCACCACACTTATCTTCACGCAAGTAAGTTCAGGTACACATCTTTTCTTTCTTTTACTCTACTACTTCATTTCATTGCATCACTATATTAAAAGGAAGGCAAATGTATACACCTTTAATTGGTCAAGAAATCACACATATCATGTCTTTTCACAGTCCTTTCATAGGAGACTCTGACTAGAGAATATGAGTTTTGTTCACATTTTGCCATGTCTTTCATTTTATCCATTTGGGTCTTGTTCTAAACTTGAGTCCTTTCATAGGAAACTTTTATTTAATAGAGATGGTAGTGGTGAAGATGATTATATTTATTTAACATTTTTATAAATTTAAATTGTTATATTTAGAATAAAATTTATCAGTTATATTTTATGAATTAAATTATGATTGCAAATTTTTGAAGGAATATGTATAATAACATTATATAAGGACTGCAAATACTTATACATGGTCTACATGAATTTATTAGTTTTAAAATCAAATAGTTTTAAGATGTATTTATACTTATTAATTGTTTTTCCAAATTAAGAATTAATGGCATGTTTGTCAAATTTAGATGATCCATGTCTCTCTTTTAATCACCCTTCATCAATCATTCTTTCTCTCCTATGTTTCCCCTAATTTTGAGATATGTATTATGAGCTTGAATGATGCTCATGGATCTATCAAGAATGACACTTATGTTCTAAGCCCCATAATGTGTGTGCATCCTTTTTGTCTTATCTTTTTTAAGTTTAAGTTTATATAATAATAATAATAATAATAATAATAATAATAATAATAATAATAATAATAATAATAATAATAATAATGGGCTACATGAGTTTTAGAACATAAGTGTAGTTATTGATAGATCCATGAGCATTTTTAGAGTTCATTTAATATTAAAAATACATACAAAATGTATTCATCATTTATATAAATTTATTAAACACTCAAAAGTATTTTAGAAATATCAATTAATTATTAGAATATTTATTATTGTTGATATTAATATTTTATGTAAAACAGTTTTGATATTTAACCTAAATTTTTTATATTATTAAAATAATTTTTAATTATATAATTTATTATTTTCATTATTATTTATTCTTTTGGGCTTCATAATTAAATGACATTTAAAAATAAAACTAACTTACAATACAAAACCCAAAATTATTATTTATATTTATCTTAATAAATTAAAAATAAATAAATAATAATAAAATATATCTTAATTTTATTTTCCCTTTCTCTATAAACAAAGGCTTCAAATTTAATACATCTTATGTTTTTAACAATTAATATATAAAAAGATTCCGACAATTTTATTTTTTTCCTTTTTCTAGATAAATAAGGATTTCGAATTTACTACACTTTTTTTAAAATATTATTTTTAATTTTTTTTATAAAAAATGATTTTAATTTATATATATATATATATATATATATATATATATATATAATTTTAAAAAATTATTAATTTTTTTTCTTTACAAATATTAATTTTAAATTTAATATATTAATTATTTTTTAAGAAATAATCTTTTGTTTTAGATCAATCTACCAGGAATACTACTTATTTACTGAATGATGTAGTGCAACGAACTCACATATGTAACAAATTTAAGAGAAAAAAATTTCAATTTTTTGGGGTTTTTAATCCATATGTAATTCTTTTTTTTAACAATAAATAAAAAATGTTTAAAGAATTTGTATTATATTATTTTTTAGATAAATATGAAGTTTTTGATTGGATGAATAATCTATTACAATTTAATGGTTACAATCGGTTGATATCAATAATACGGTTATAATCGGTCAATACCAATAATATCACCACAACCAGTGAATACCAACAATATTACTATAATCGATGAATACCAACAAAACCACCACAACTGGTGAATACCAACAATACCATCACAACTAACGAATACCATTGAAACGATCAAAACTGACCTAATACCAATGATTGGCTACAAATGGCCTTGAATACCTCTGATATTTGAACCTAGGTGGTGCATATGACAACCAAGTTGCTTTACTAATACACCTCCATCTCATTGGTAAAGTTTGGGTACAAGCATTTTTATAACCGAAATGCCTAAACCATCGGTGATTAATATACCTAGCCATGGACTGTGGAATGCCTCATCACATTAAACACATGTTTCAATCCACTCACCAACCCCCATTGCATTGAACCCCTCGCTGGTTAGTCTATTTCATGTGAATACTTTTCACGAAGTTGTACATACCTTACGTCCTGCAAGATTAGAATTTGTGACCTTTCTTTTGGGAGCACATTTTCTTCACCATTAGACCAGCTTAGATGCACTTAAAGTTTGGGTACATGGATTTTTATATCCAGAATGCTCAAGCCAATGGTGAATAATATCCTTAGCGATACACTATGGAATGCCTTGTCATATTGAACACATGTTTCAATCAACTTGCCAACCCCCGTCGCATTAAACACTCATCCGGTTAGTCCATTCCATGTGGATACTTTTCACGAAGGCATGCATACCTTACCTCTTGTAACATTAGACCCTATGACCTTCTTTTTAAGAGGACATGTTCTTCACCATTTGGGAAACTCAGGTGCACTAAAAAAGTTTGGGTACAGTTATTTTATAACTAGAATGCCCAAACCAGTGGTGAATAATATCCCTAGCCATGGACTATAAAATGCATCGTCACATTGAACACAGGGTTCAATCCACTTACCAACCCTCATCGCATTGAACACCGAACCGGTTAATCTATTACATATTGATACTTTTAACGAAGGTGTGCAAACCTTACTCACTACAAAATTAGAACCTATGACCTCTCTTTTGGGAACACGTGTTCTTCATTATAATATTTTTTATTTATTCATATTCTTTTAATTATTTAATAAAATGTATAATAATTAATATCAAATTGAAAGTTTTTACAAATAATTTTATTAGATATTAATTTAGGTAAAAATATTATTTAAATAAATGATTATGTATGGAATTTATTTGAATAAATGATAAACTATACATAAATAAAAATTCCATTAAAAAATAATATTTATATAATAATTATTTAATATGTACAATAAAAATTATATACTTTATATATATTTTAATGAAGTAAAAATTGAAACAAATTTAATTCTCATTGAAAAAAATTAAATGTAATGTAATCAATTTGATTATTTATATCTTTTATTGTCAGTAGATGCCTCCTTCTTGATTGCTTTTGATTAAAGAAAACCTGCAACAGTAGGCAGGGGCTGAATGGCTACGGCTTCACACTATTACTTAGATCAAAATTATACAAACACTTGTTTTTAATTTTTGATTCTCAGGATCCTTCAAAAAGGGTAAGAGAAGAGCATACTCTTGAAAACAAGACTACTAGATTTCTAATTTTTAGATTTTTTTTTATCTAAGTAATAGTGTGAAGCCGTAGCCATTTGGCCCCTGCCTACTGTCGCGGGTTTTATTTAATTAAAAGCAGTCAAGAAGGAGGCATCTAATGACGATAAAAGATTAGTATCAGAGCCACTGATAGCTATTTTGGAGGATCTATTACTTTGTAAGAATTCCTAGCTTTGATTTTTTGAGTTCTCTGCTTTGAAAAATTCTTTGGGATAGTTTATAGCATCGAGTATTCGGCTGTTTTGAAATTGTCATAGGCCTTTTTAATCTCTGCATTTTTTGTTTCCCTTATCAGAATTTTCTCGCTTACCAGACCTCAAATCTCTTCGCAATGGAATTTGGAAAAGCCCATACAACCTCCACTATAGAAATCATGAATGAATCTGAATTAGAAGGAACTTATGTACTCCCTTCTTTCATTTTTGAACAAATATCTGACTGTCCAGATATAGAAATTACTAATGAAAACCTTGAAAAGGATAATAGCCTGTATAAACCTCTGGCTATCAAAGCTTCACATGTGTATAAAAAGTCTAAATTGTTAAAATCCAAGTTTTTTAATAATTCTACATATATGTCTTTTGTAAAACCCCGAATCAAATCTGTCGAGTTAACCCTTAGTTATAAGCCAAAGAAAAGTTTCCAAACAAATTTACTATCTCTTTTACCTGAACAAAAAATCAATTATATCAGATCACATGAAGATGTGACATTTGTTCACTTTGGTCTTATCATAATCCATATAACTCCTTTGATTCCTGGAAATATAAAACTTGTCATATATCTTGCTTTGTGTGACCGTTGTCAAGTCAGTTTCAAGCATTCCTGTCAAATATCCAGTCTTGGTCGCTTCAACAATGAAGTTATCTATTTTGAGTTTTGTCCTAATCTCTCTGTCGCAGTCCGCAATAAGGGATGTAAAGAAGTAAAAAATGGATCTTTAGATTGTTGGGGATTGTTCACCTCCCTATTTGGTCTTAATATGTTCGGTGAATTTAAATATGCTTCCATTAATGTTTCTATTGTCTATAGTATGACAAATACTAATCATCTAAAGATCTTAGAAAATTTGCCTTATGCAAGAAGATTGAGTGGTACAGTCCAACTTCAGAAAGGTCATATAAAGTCTGTAGAAATCCCTTTTGATTGGAAACTTGACTGGTTGAAAAATGTTTCTACTAGGATGAAAGGTCAAGCCACAGTACATAAAAGTGATGGCAAAACTGTAAATATACTTCTCAGATCTTTGTCTGTTAATTCTTCTCATTTATCTCCTTCCAGACCATCTACTTCCTCTTCCTGAAGAACTATTAAAATAGGTCACATCTTGATAGAAGATGAAGAGATCAATCAAGGCAGTGATCCAAAGGATCAATTACCATGCACAATGATGAATCTTCCCAAAGAAGATAGTCTGGAATTTTACACAGAGAACAAAGTTACTCTGTACAAGGGTGGAAGATGGCCACCACATAAAGGAATTTACAAGCAGCCAGCAGGAACTGTATAGTATTTTTTGGCCGCTTATCAAGGAGATGTTGAACCCTCGAATGAGTTCAAACAAAAAAATTATACTGCAAGGTTCAACTCACACTTCACAGAGAATTTTGATGATCTTTGTCGAGATGTTTTGTATATTAGAGATAACATAGAGAAGATACAGAAACAAGTGTCTTCTATTGATTCTAAATTAGATGCTTTAGATGATAGTTTAGATTGGCTTTCAAAACAAGATCAACAAGCAAAATATTCTGCTAAAAAGCCTAATTTTTTAGTTACTTTTGGTTCTAATTTCAAGACTGGCAAAAAGCAGTCTAATACCACCCTGATGCAAATAACACGTCCAGTTGCAGCCTTGGTATCTTAATATAGATGATCTCCTCAACCCATTAAATGAGATCACTGCATGGTGTAATTCCATGAGGGTTATCACCATTAATGCACATTTAGATCAAGCTGGAACCACATGTTTTGCCTCAAAGTTTTTTTGGGGTATTATTACCCAATGGTGGAATACAATGTCTGAAGCCGAATACTATGAGTGTGTACATAATCATCCTGATTCTTTAGCCACATTATTTAATTTGTTGATAAATGAGTTTGCACCTCCAGTTGATAATAGAGAAATGGAATGCAAAAAATGGCTTCTCAAGATGGAGCTATGTGATTTAAAGCAGTTTGATGCATTTGCCAAACAATTTAGAGAATTGTCATATGAAAGCAAGAGCTTTTCATCCACTGAGATTAAGATCAAATTTTTGCATGCTCTACCATATAATCTTATTGATAGAGTTATTTCTTATATTGATCTCAAAGGACTAACAATCGAAGATCTCTCTCTCTCTCAAATGTGATTGATTTTTCCAAACAACAAGCTATGTGCTTAGTCTCTGAGACTAAGTCTATTCAAAAGCTCACCAAGCATCAAGCATCTCAGATTGCTCTTGCCTTTCTAGAAATAGCCCCTTTTGGTTGTAGTCCATTTGTATAGCCTCACAAATAGCAGAAGCAGTGCCACAAACATCTTTCCTTTCAGCGCCGCTCCTTTCCTCGTAAGCACTCCTATGCACCTCCTCATTGTTTCCTCAAGAAACAACACACTGCTCATCCTCCATCTAAACAACGGATTTGCTACATCTATCACAAACCTAGCCATATTGCTCCCCAGTGTCACTGCAACAATCCTGCAGTTAAAGCTATTTTTACCTCCAACCCAGTAGTGTGGTGGGATATTGTAGATTCTGATGAAGATCTTTACCTACAGGATGACATCTATGAACCAATTCTAGATGATCTCCCCGAAGAAGACTCAATAGACTATGATGATGCAGATGCTCTCTAGTCGTTAGCCGATGACTTGGAACAATTGCTAACAACATGCAACGTCCATGGTATCGACCATGACACCATGATTTTTCACAGCTACATTATGAAGCACATGGAGTCTGGTCTAGACATCACCAAGAGGTGACACAGGAGCATCTTGGGAGTACTTAGATATGCTAGAAATATGGTTAAAGATTTCTTTCAAAAAAATTATTGTAATTCAAAAATCCAAATCATGGACACTTGTCAAGAGGAGAGGATAGGCTTATTTAAGTATTGTAAAGGTCAAATTTAGTTATTGACAATCGTGTTATCATGTAAAATTAGGAGAGTCAGCCATAAGTGGTGTAGGTTAGGTGTAGCTGAATAATTCTATGTTAAGAGCATATTGTTGAGCCTTTTTAGGAGTTGATTGAGTGGTGTTAGTAATAAATTAGGATTATTTCAATATTGTGGGCAGTAGTGTAGGAAGTAGTGTAGGAGGTTGTGTAGGAGAAAGTGTAGGAGCAAGTCCGAGAAAAGGATTGCATATGGACAGATTGTAAAAACATTTTTTTGAAGAAATAATGATTATGGTGTGTTTATATATTTTCTGGATCGAATAAATGTTGGGTCTGTATTACATGCCCATTTGTATAAATCAATGAATTAGTAAAATTGGATGTTAATGCTAGGCCGTCTTAATTCTCCTCCTGGGTTGCATATGACTGTTGGGTAATTTCAACATATTGATTTCAATTATGGTTATTTTAAAGTTATGCTGGACATTACGTTGTGTTGAAGGTAAGGATGTTTCAATGTATTGATGTAATCTTGGTTATTTCAAGGTATATTTATGTTGGTTTTGCAATGTGTCCGGCGAATGATTAGATGTCAGGTAAGATTTGAATATACAACCAAATCAACGTTTGGTTATTGTGGAAACTACAGTCTGGCAGATTTAAATGTTGGGCCATTTGGAAGTATTATTGCAAGCATGATCTGACTTGCTAATGCATTGTTTGAATGTAAGAGTCGAAGGCAAGCCGTGGAATGGCGATCCGATTGCATGTGGACAGGATCTAGTTGTAAGGAGGCTTGACATAGAGAAAGGTCACTGCAGGAGAAGGATCTCTGGTATGCAAACTTTAGATGATTGCCAACATCGAGGATCTTGTTGTGCAGATCCAAAACTAAAGCCAAATCTGGATCGATCAACCCAGATCTCAATTCAAGAACATATCAAAGTCTAAGGTGGCTCCCACAAAGGAACACAACCACGGTATATACATCAATACATATATGTGTCCTGCCTAAACGTAGAGATAAATGCATATGTTTAGTATGTTGGAAATGATTCTTGCTGAAGTGAAAGAGCTGGATTAAGAATTGAGGCAGATTACAAAAGAGAAGAATAAAGCTGTTCAAGAATAAGGCTGGCGAGCTATAGGATCATGAGATGGGACTGAAGGCATGCGAAGCTACTGAAACAAATCGACAATCACAGTGAAGGACAACAATCTGAGGTAAGTCAATCATTTATTTTCAAATGAGAAAAGCTAAAAGAGGGAAAACAAGAGAAGTTGAGAATACACTAGCCGAATTGGAAGTTAGGAAGGGAAAGAGCAGCCACAGAGGCAAAGGAAAATCTACGGACTCTGCAGGCATAAATCTATGGACTCTGCAGGCATAAATCTATAGACTCTGCAAGCATAAATCTATGGACTTTGTAGGTTTGATAAATTAAGTTCCCAGAGCCGTCTTAGCTCAGCTGGTAGAGCTGTTATAGTATTTTGGATCAGAATTTTGTTTTGTAGAGAAGGTGACAGAGCATTGAAAAGAAATATTTCAATCCATCATTTGGTAAATAGCAGTTTAGGGACTGTGTATTAGTCTAAGGAAATTGATGGTCATTGATTTTCATCATATTGGTATCAGAGCGCAAGGTTTGAGTTCTTGGAGAAGCAACTACATCAAAGAATTAGGTATTGATGTTTTGTGAAAATATTGTTTTGAAGAAATTATATGTTGGCAAATTGTGTTGGGAAGGTGAATTGAAGCTTGACAAGAAGAAGATCGTCCTAGACAAGATGGAGGTATAAACAGCCTTGAAAGGTAGATGGTTTGATTTATTGTACCTTATTTGCATTTGTAAAGTTGGAAAAGGTAGATATTTTTGAATTTTGATGAAGAACAGATATAGCAGTAAGGTTTGAAAGGTTTGAGAGAGAAGTGAAAACCCTTGAAGTGGAAAGAAAGGAGTGAGTAACAAGAGAGAGTCCAAAAGCCATAGAGGCTTGAAGAACAAAGAAAGAGAGCTAGTAAGCTCCTAGAAAAAGGAAAATGTTGTACTCTTCTAATCAATTTTTGCAGAGATAATGTATTTTGTGAAGTTGCAGGTTCAAGGCAGTCAAGCCATTGAGGCTTAAGAAGAGAAGAAGCCAAGTAAGGCTTAGTGGAAGAGCTAAGAGAATCTCTAGAAGAAGAGCAAAGGGAATTGCTCAAGAAGTAGAAGAAGATCCAAGAAGAAGCTTGGATAGTTTGCCAAAAGACTAAGGTGAAATAGACTTAGGTGAGGTAAAGGATGGAGTTGGAAGAGTTGAGAAGAGTGATAGAGGAACTACCTAGAAGAAACATGAGCCAGATAAAGAGAGAGAAACAAGAAAGAGAAAAAAAAAGAGACAAAGAGAGGAAGAGTACCAAAGAGAAGTGAATGAGATAAAGGCAAGGATAGCCATGATAAAAATCATGGTAGAAAATATGGAAAACCCATGGCAAGGATGGGTAATGAAGAAGAAAAGAGTAAGATGGCCAGTTAGATCATTGATGGAGAGAAGAAGAAGAAGAATGCTAAGAGTTGCCTTAAGGAGAGAGATGAAGAAGCATAAACAAAAGGATAAGCTCAAGAATGAAGAGCTTGAAGAAAAGTTTTAGTTTGAAGAGGAATTTCAGTATGAAGAGGATCAATACTTGATAGATGATATGGATCTCGTCATTGAAGAAATAGACCAACAGCAAGTAATCACTCAAAAGATCATGTGGCCAAATGTTTTTGTATCTGATATTTCATTTGATGTTTTGTTTACAGGAAAGCAAGTTGAGGAGGAAGGAGAAACATATGATCCAATGAAGATGCTCATGGATTAAGGAGGTGAAGCACTTCATGAGAGAGTGGTTAGACAAGAAGAACAGGCTTGTTGTAATGCCTCAAGTGATGAAGACATGAAGGAGGATCAGTTGGAACTCCAACATAAAGAATTGATCAAGCAGGAAGAAGAAGTCCTTACTCAAGAGGACAAAAGAAATGAAGCACTGGATGTTGATGAAGAACAAAGGTATAATGATCAAAATTCAGAATTGGAAAAGATTGAAGATGACAATTTTCAGTTGCATAATGTTGATAGAGTTGATTTTGATTCAAACGTACTAATCACTAAGGAGGAAGATCTCTTAAAAGAAATATGGCAGTTTGATCAAGAATTTGCAGATGAAGGAGAGTTGCTTGATAAGAAACAAGAATGGGTATTTGTATACCAAGGGGTAGAACAGCTCCAAGAAGAAGATGGAGAGAAGGTTAAGTGTTTAGACTTGACAATGGAAGAAGATATCCTGAAGGAGATAGAAAACTTTGATGGAGAGTTTCTAGTTGAGGAACCAAACAAGATTTTTGTATATCAAAGTAAAGAACATTTGTTGGAAGAGTTGGCAGCCTTAGAATATGCCATTAACCATGAAGAGAAGAACAAAACTTGTCCTATGACAATATTTGAGGAGGTAGAACATTGCTATGAAGAAGAAATGAAGACAAAGGACCAAGAAGTTATACTTGAGCAACAAGTATGGGTTCAAAAATTTGGAGAGACCCAAGGGTCTCAAATTTTTGCTTCTAGTTTTGCTTTGAATGGTGATTGTACATGTTTACTTGATAAGGAGGTCAAGTACTTGGAGAAGAGAGCTCTTCTAAGAGCTCAAGGAGAGAGAATGGAAGTTGATATCCTCATTCAAGAGGATGAATATGTAAAGAAGAAGGCTGCAGAGAAGATGAAGAGATAGCAAGATGTACTTTGGAAGGAAAGGACAAGAAGTAAAAAAAACACAAGTGTGGTAGTCAAGAACATGCACATAAGACATTTGTTTTGTAAAAGTTTTACTTTGTAAATGGGCAAACAAATGAAACTCATGAGTAGGAGCTCATGAAACTTTTTAAGCCCAGGAATCTGATGCAGGAGCAACTTGGGAGTACTTAGATATGCTAGAAATATGGTTAAAGATTTCTTTCAAAAAAATTATTGTAATTCAAAAATCCAAATCATGGACACTTGTCAAGAGGAGAGGATAGGCTTATTTGAGTATTGTAAAGGTCAAATTTAGTTATTGACAATAGTGTTATCATGTAAAATTAGGAGAGTCAGCCATAAGTGGCATAGGTTAGGTGTAGCTGAATAATTCTATGTTAAGAGCATATTGTTGAGCCTTTTTAGGAGTTGGTTGAGTGGTGTTAGTAATAAATTAGGATTATTTCAATATTGTGGGTAGTAGTGTAGGACGTAGTGTAGGAGGTTGTGTAGGAGGAAGTGTAGGAGCAAGTCCGGGAAAAGGACTGCATATGGACAGATTGTAAAAACATTTTTTTGAAGAAATAATGATTATGGTGTGTTTATATCTTTTCTGGATCGAATAAATGTTGGGTCTGTATTGCATGCCCATTTGTATGAATCAATGAATTTGTAAAATTGGATGTTAATGCTGGGCCGTCTCAATTCTCCTCTTGGGTTGCGTATGACTGTTGGGCAATTTCAACGTATTGATTTCAATTCTGGTTATTTTAAAGTTATGCTAGACGTTACGTTGTGTTGAAGGTAAGGACGTTTCAATGTATTAATGTAATCCTGGTTATTTTAAGGTATATTTATGCTGGCGTTGCAATGTGTCCGGTGAATGATTAGACGTTAGATAAGATTTGAATATACAACCAAATCAACGTTTGGTTATTGTGGAAACTATAGTCTAGCAGATTTAATGCTGGGCTGTTTGGAATTATTATTGCAAGCATGATCTGAGTTGCTAATGCATTGTTTGAATGTAAGAGTCGAAGGCAAGCCGTGGAATGGTGATTTGATTGCATGTGGACATGATCTAGTTGTAAGGATGCTTGACATAGAGAAAGGTCACTACAGGAGAAGGATCTCTGGTATGCAAACTTTAGATGATTGCCAACATCAAGGATCTTGTTGTGCAGATCCAAAACTAAAGCCAAATCTGGATCGATCAACCCAGATCTCAATTCAAGAACAGATCAATGTCTGAGGTGGCTCCCACAAAGGAACGCAACCACGGTATATACATCAATACATATATGTGTCATGCCTGAACGTGGAGATAAACATATATGTTTAGTATATTGGAAATGATTCCTACTGAAGCGAAAGAGTTGGATTAAGAATTGAGGCAAATTACAAAAGAGAAGAATAAAGCTATTCGAGAATAAGGTTGGCGAGCTACAGGATCATGAGATGGGAATGAAGGCATGTGAATCTACTGAAACAAATAGACAATCACAGTGAAGGACAACAATCTGAGGTAAGTCAATCATTTATTTTCAAATGAGAAAAGCTAAAAGAGAGAAAAAAAAGAGAAGTTGGGAATACACTAGCCGGATTGGAAGTTAGGAAGGGAAAGAGTAGCCATAAAGGCAAAGGAAAATCTACGGACTCTACAGGCATAAATCTACGGACTCTACAGGCATAAATCTACGAACTTTGCAGGTTTGATAAATTAAGTTCCCAAAGCTGTCTTAAGCTCAGCTAGTAGAGCTGTTACAGTATTTTGGATCAGAATTTTGGTTTTTAGAGAAGGTGACAGAGCATTGAAAAGAAAGATTTCAATCCATCATTTGGTATATAGCAGTTTAGGGACTGCGCATCAGGCTAAGCAAGATGACATTTCATCAAGAGGTCTCAGAAAGACTAGAGAAACCTAGAGGAAGAGGACATTCCAGAGGAGAAGGAACATCCAGAGGGAGACAACCCTCAATGCCAAGGATGCCACCAACATTGCAAATGTCCCAGCATCCTCCTTTGCAATATCAGAGCTCTTTCAAACCTAGTGACTCTTGGATCAAGAACAAATTCACCAGTAAAGAACCTCCAAGAGAAATACACACACCAGCGATAGAGCCACAGTGGGATATATTGCTGCCCATAAAAGAAGAAGAAAAGGATGAAGAAGTATGCAATATATTATTATAAAAATTGGAATAAATTTTGACATGCATACGACATAAATAATATGTATTGAAATTTTCAAAACTTTCTTTTATCCCACTATCAAACACAAAAGGAAATCAAATCTATATTTGTCAAAAAGGCAACAGCAGATTCAACGATCCCTTCGATTCATGACAAGAAAGACTAATTATCTCTACATTTTCAGTTATTAAAATGGCGGATATGTTTCTTTCAATTGTCTGGTCGATCACTTCTACACCATCAAATTATGTCTTGAAAAATGAGGTGACAATGCCGTTGTGTGATTTCATCATTGCAATCTGTAGGCACAATTTTTGGATGTTTTTTCATCATTGAATGCATGCACAAGGAGAAGATGCTACCAAGTCAACCTTTTTGCACACTTATCTTCACGCAGGTAAGTTCAGGTACACATCTTTTCTTTCTTTTATTCTAGTACTTCATTTCATTGCATCACTAGATTAAAAGGGAGACAAATGTATACACCTTTAATTGGTAAAAAAATCACACATATCATGTCTTTTCATAGTTCTTTCATAGGAGACTCTGACTAGAGAATATGAGTTTTGTTCACATTTTGCCATGTCTTTCATTTTATCCATTTGGGTCTTGTTCTAAGCTTGAGTCATCTTTTTACCCATTCCCAGTCACCCTGAGCCTTTCAAACATCAATTCCACCTCAAGCAGGTCAAGGTTCCCATGCTCATTCCATTCCCCCTTGTCCCTAGCCTATAAGACAAGAGCGCTAGGATTGGACTACAATGCTAAAACCTAGGGTGTCTAGTTTTCAGTGCTCTTGTCCAAAGCTAGTTTGAGCCTAAACGGTCATCGTCTTCCATTGGATGGGTCTTACCCCTTTTAATTGCTTCATTCCTAAGTTTTCCAATGTCGACCAAATGCAAATAAAGCTCCCAGATTAAAAATAATGAGTCTCCTATATAAAGGAATACACAAGGTATTTTATATCTAGCACTTACTACTTTGAAACATTATACATAATAATAATTAGTAAATAGTTTAGCTCAGCTTCTTTACATCACACATAGACTTGCATGCTTGATCAAGGAAGGGCCTAGGTGAAAGTCATTTGTGCATCTATCATGCATGTTGATTATGCACGTTCCCTAAGGGAGAATTACATTTTATCTGAGACCCTAGCTTGAGGGTTAATGTAAGCAGTAGTTATGACAACATGGGTTCTAGATCGTGTGATCATTCTTCCCCTAACCATGTTTTATCCTTTTGATTTTGATGTATTCATTATTTTCATGTGTGTAGATGGATACAGGTATTGAATACTAAATCAAACCTACAACGAGTTCTATTAACTTTCAGGGCTTAAAATTTTGTACACAAGCTCACACTAACCTGGTGAACAAAACCCAAAAAGCTCAAATCCTGAGGACAATAGTTCTAGGAAGGGACTATAGCATCAGACACCAGGGTGTCATATTCTAATGCTCCTATCTAATCAAAAAAAAAAAACCCAGGTTCAGTCCTGGTTTTCAATTACTAGCTCTGGAATAATTCATTTTAGCTTAATTTTAGATAAGTTTATTATTCATCCTCTTAAAAAATTACTTGTTTAAAATTTATATTTTTACCCATTAAACTATATTTCTCCTATTATTCTAGACACTTATATTTTAGATCTAAACACTAGATTCCCAAAAATAATAAAACACTATTCTTGATTTTATATGGGAAAGAATAAAAGAACCATGAATAATGAAAATAGATTTGAGAATTTGTACAAGTAGCATATGAAAAAGGTAAATAATTTATGATTAAGTTGGAGTAGGATTGGAGTAGAATTAAATGAAAAAGTAGGAGAATTATATTAAACATAGAGTCAATTTCCAAAATATTTGTCCATATCATTATGATTTGAGGAAATATAAAGCCATTTTTACAATTAGAGTCGTTGAAAGTAACATATTTTACTTATTTTAGTATAGATCCATGTTTTAAAATTTAAAATTAATGTTATTTATTTATAATATTAGATGGAAAGGTTTTTGAATTAAAAAAAGAATATGTAAATAATAGTGAAATTCATTTGATAAGAGGCATAGTTGTAACCCTAGTCATGCACCTAGAAAAGAGAAGAAGACATTTTACTTATTTTAGTATAGATCCATATTTTAAAATTTAAAATTAATGTTATTTATTTATAATATTAGATGGAAAGGTTTTTGAATTAAAAAAAGAATAGGCAAATAATAGTGAAGTTCGTTTGATAGGAGGCATAGTTGCAACCCTAGCCATGTACCTAGAAAAGAGAACGAGACACAACTCTCATTTTTTTGAATTACAATTGGTTATCCTTTGGCAGAAGGTGTAAGACTTGGGGAATAAATCAGATGTGAAGATTAGAGGCAAAAATTTTGTCATGTGGCCTCCAAGCATGATATTGTTCCTTGGATCCTCCTTGCACAAAATGAGTCATTTGCCAAGCTTTTGAGTACAATTTTTACTCAAAGGGGTCAGATAACTATTAAAGACTCCAGTAATATATCACATCCTTAAACTTAATATGATTTCTAAGGATATTATTAATAGTGTATTTCAATGCACATCGATAATAACAAGCAATTATCTAGGGGAATATGATTTTAGAAGATCATATATACCATTTGGGACTAATATGTTATGTTCAATATATGATGTAACTTTTATTATGCACTTTATATCCATCTTGAAGATGTTACATTTCATTACAGAAAGGATAGATAAAAATGAAATTGAGGAAATATAAAACAATTTTTACAATTAGAGATACATACATTTTAGAGAACACAAGCTATGGTGATATTATTAAATACTTGGTTAACATAACAAGAACCTGGAAAATCCATACTAGACTCCATAAACACTAAATAAAATAAAATAAGAGATATTCCTAATGAAATTAGTGTTAGATAATGGCTATGGGTTGGCTTAAAATAAGAACAATTAATCTAAAATGGATGTAGCGAGCTTGATAGTTTACGTAAAACACTCAATCTTTGGAAGTGGCAGGATCTCTATGAACTCCATGCAAGAGTAACAAACGATCCTATGTTTTTGAGTGATTGGGTAAAAAAGGAAATGAATTGGTATTTGAATGTAACAAGGGAAATTCCCATGCATTTGGGATTTTCATATTTAATGTTTCAATTATGGTATTTGGGCTAGGCCATGCGTTGGATGTCAATGTGACATCCGGGTGAGATGGAAAGTACTTTGTTGTAGTGGGCCTTAAAATTAATGAATGAAGACAGTACATACATATCTACAATGTTGATGGGATAATGAGGAGTTGGTCAATGTGTTCATTGAAAATTAGGTTGATGTTAGTAAATATTGAGTTTGTGTATGTTGGTTAAGCTCTCTTTGACTACTCTACAACACATGTGAGAATTAGGTCTAAAAAGAATTATTGACTACAATTTAGGATATGCCACTAACAATGTTCCATATGACAAATATCTTCACAAATTATTGAATATAATCTTAGAAGACAAAAATTGAATTGTAGTGTACAAATGTCTACAATCGTAAATTAATTTTTTTTAATGAGTCTCCATTTAACCCTATCCTCGTAGATTACATTTAACTTTAGAGTAATGCCATGCATATTTTTTTTTGTTATAGTGAAAAGCAAGATGTAAATTGCATGGCATGTGACAAGGCATGCCGCAGTATTTTAACATTATTTGCTTCTCCCAAATTCTATAAAAAATAATTTATATGTAAAAGGTAGCATATAACCTTATGATACTTGAGTTAAGCAGTGTATTTGCTTTTTTTATAATTAAAAACTTGTGTGTGAGAGAGAGAGCATTATATATATATATATATATATATATAATATCAAATATATAATATTATTTATTAATATTTATTCTTTTAATTTACGCACGTACGCGCGCGCGCGCACACACACACACATGCTATGTAGTTAATATATAATAATATTTTAATATTACTATATAATTTACAACTTTGCAATGAGTGTAGAGTATGTAAATCTAGCCACTACCCTAAATTTGAGTCCGGTGTGCGATTTAGGCCTTTTGGGGTATAATATCACTTGTAATACCTTGTCATTTCCTTCAACCATCATTGCTTAGCTCAACTTTAAATATTCAACTCCTTGCATGTTTTTTATGGCCTTGCCTTTTTCCACCACTTCACCATTGCTCAAACTCACCGTATTGCAAGTTCAATATTGTACTTCATATTTTTTGAATAGAAAATGTCACAAAGCAATAAATACATTAGGATTTGATGACAATAAACCTATGTTATGTCCAATGGCAGATTTTTACATTAAATAAAATGTGATACTCCAAAGAAACTATAAAATTTTATCTTTTAATTTACATTAATCACATTCAGACAAAACATATATGGGGTGTGATGTTCATTAATGAGAAGAGACAAACATCAAATTTAAGACTATTGTAGTACAGGTGACAATGTCTATATTCTATATTGTTTTTAAAATAGTTATGCTTAAATAGATTCCATGAAAATTAAAGTCACCTAAAATTATATATATATATATATATAATGTTACTCGTAGATACTTCACTTGTTCGTTCATTGTAGTAGACCACTTTATACACCTTTTCATTTAGAAATATTGTTTTCCAAAACATAAAGCCAGATCCCTCATAACATAATCATGTGTGATTTGAAAAAAAATGAGTTTGAAAGGAATTTATCAAACTCTTTGACCTAAGAAAACATTGTCAAACACACATTAGCCATGAAAATATATGGTTGATAATTATCAAAGATACATATGTGTTCATTGAGATGACACTTATTTCGATCATCACCCATCACCATCACCACCCATCTCACCTTGAAATCTTTCACTACTTTCATGTTCAATATTGCTTTGCCCTTCCCACCACTTCAAAATTTCTCAATTCACAACAAAATGAAATTTATCCTCCTAATATAGCTCATTATTATGTCGCATGAAGGAACACACCATCTCATTTACCCCCATCACCTCTACTAAAAAATATAAACTTAGTATTGCTCAATGTTGTGTGTACAAAAGGTGAAAAAGGCTAGTGGTCATGGGTTTCAAATGAGATACAACTTCCAATTTACAATATTTTACTTAATCCTTAGAGAATATTTTACAATCATTGTAGGTCTAATATCAATTGTGCCCAATAAGCACATTTATTTATTTTTTGTAGGCTAGAATAATGAAGTTATTGAATTTTCAACTAGGCTACGAGATCTCAATGGCCATTCAAGATGAGATGATGGATTTGGTAACGATTGTATTAAAGGAGGCAATTTAAATTGGCAACATAAGAGGTTGTGTGGAGAAGGGCACAATTAGGAGATGAATAGAGAAAGATATGGTCAAAGAGACTTGTGTTTCACACAAGTATGAAAAATTATTGTGAGACAGGGTCAATAGTCATGGGATTCAAGTGAAAGGTGACTGTTGATTTACACTCTTTATTTTTTTCAAATATTGTGTTATCAAAATATAAAATGAAATCTCTTTCGGTGTAACTTACACCTTTTGGCCAATTCTTAGTATTCATGTTGTATCAGACTAATAGATTAAAAAAAATACAAATGACTTCACAATATTGATTTTTAAAATAAATTATGAATTATTTTGGGTACCATTCCTATAGCAAAGGCCCCTTATATGGAAAAATTTACAACAAACCAACTAAGTGAGATCTAGTCTATCAAGACCTGCTAGATATAGACCTTGTAGATATTTTTGGATATCTTTTTAGGAGAGGTTAGATGGTATTCATCCTTCTAAAGTTTGTGTACTAAACAAACCATCAATAGATTGGCACTAGAAGGATGGCCTACATGGAATATTTTAACATATCATTTATTTTGGCCTTGTAAGCCTTCTTTACACTTCTCCCAACTTGTTGTGTGCTTGAATAACATATCAACATATTGGAGATAGAATGAGGAAATGTTCATAGTATTTTAGATTAATCATTAAACATTACAGACTAATCATCGATTTCAAACTTATCGCTCACCCTTCATGCTTTATCCAAACCCATTATGTGCTTGAAACACACATCAATATATTAGCACTATAAAGATGACATGTAAGGACTATTTTAAATTTCAATCATTTTGGTCTTTTGGACCTTCCTTTATAATCATCCCAACCCACTGTGTGATTGAAATAAACATCAACATATTGGCTTGGTAGAGGAAGGGCATGAACCAATAAACTTGAAACTAAATTTTTAATAGAAAAATTTAAACTTTAACATTTTAGAGGCTTTTCCCAAAATGCCATTCCAAGTGCTAAGACTAAAAATTTTTAAATTAAAAACCCACCAAAGGATAATCCTACTTGTCTTGGTGAATGTAGTTTCCCTATGAACATTCCAGGGCCTAATCATGATTTGCCTAAGAATCCTTACAAATTTTGCCCAAAAAACACATATGGTGGGACTCAACTATTGAAGAAAATATTCACAAATTTAAAGATTTCATTATCTCGACTCATATCCAATGTAAATATGTGGCTTGCCACCTATTTCCTCATATTTTGGGGGAAATTAATTACCATTAATACCTTGATTTACTAGATAGATGTATTACCTTGTGGGTTATCTTTGAAAACTTGTTTGTTAATAATTTTATTAAGCCCACTGATCCTACTACCTTATACTATCAATTTGGTATATCCTATAGGGTTTCCCATGAATATATTAGCACATTCAAGATTTAATTTTAATATTTTTTCAAGAGCTTGAAATACCCGTTCCTATAAATAAAAGTGGTTTCTATTGAAGTTTATCTCAAAATGTTAAATCCCCTAACTTTTATGTTTATCATGAGGACTCCATCTGCTTACACATCCTTGGCATTGACTTATTAAGAAGATTTCAAAATTTAAAAATAATAAATGCCACATGCATATGATGTTAATAAGTTTTATTCATTAGGAAAACCATGTATTTACACCTAAAATCCTTTGATTTGCTTGCCTACAAGTTAGCCCATGGACCAGTTTTCATTATTTAATTAAGCATAGTCACAAACTGGTAACCAACCATATCTCCCATTGAAAAAAAAGAACCCTACTTGTCCAATTGATGTTGGAATTTCTATCAATTTAACATTTAATTAATAGGTTGTTATTCCTTATCTTAGTGATCAAGCTTCTTTCGGTGCTTTTGCTAATGAAATGCCATTTTTTAGAAGAGATCTCCAATGAGAAATGCCTAAACAAGTGCATGATACTGTGTTTTCAAACACACAATTTGGGGCATATGGATGTGGAAATGATATGAATGTTGAATCAAATATGTTGACAGAGTGTGTATCATTCTATAATCACAAACTAACTCCTAAGAGTAACGATGAAGATGAGATGAATGGGAAGTTGTTCCAAGTGACCTAATGGCTAAAAATCATAATAGTAATAATTTTGCCACACAAGAAGAAGATTCAAATATCTCTTGTGATCAACCATAATATGAAGTAGAATAATTGGATAAGTTATATGAATAAGATGCATGTTATACATCTAAAACACTCTTATCATTTTTTTCCTACACGTAGTAAGTTGATTCAGAATGATAGACAACTTAGTTGTAACAGTTTAGCTTTTGTCATGTTTTTGAATATGAATGAATTAAAACAAACTATTTTTGAAATAGGTCTTCCAAAAAAATAAGGTGAGATAAAAAATGACAGACCTCCCACCTCGATATATCATTAAAATTTGATCCGATGGGCTTGAACCCAAATAATGTAGTCATGAAAGACCTCACCTCTGAAGAGAAACACTTAGACATTGCTTATGATAGGTGGAAAGAAGAAAAAATCAGGTTGTTATCCTCACATCTAAAGGTCTATATCCCTTAGAAAAACATGTGGAATTGGATTGCAACAATGGTGTGTTCCTTGAATCAATTAAGGCAATCAAAATATAAATGAGCAATCATGAGCATAAATGCCCTAGTGATGAAGAGATGAAGCAGGTGGAAGTCAGAGATGGAAATAACCTATGATAATGTATATTCCCACATAATTATGCCACTAATGACAAATCCTGAAGATTAATAACATGGGAAGAATGAATTTTGTACCTTCTACATGATGAATATGAAAAGAGTCATGTTGCCAAAGCATCCATATTAGTCAAGGAGTAGACTAAAATATACTCACCAATTGACTACCATGAAGAAGCTATCTCTATCAAGTTGGGTACACCGATCTCTCTGGTATGTGTTGATACCCATCTCTATCCCTTACCATAATTCAATTTATGGGCAAAGGTATTTCTCAAAAATTATCCCAAGTATTTTTTCAAATTAACTGTAAGTACATATCTAAATTGAACAATCTTTTTTTTCTTAAATTACATGAAAATAACATAGATAAAACTCTGTGGGATAGTGTTCATGAGCATAGAGATCAACACCATCATAAACTTGTGTTTCCCTTTTTTAGGATCTCTACTAATATTCTCAAAATATTGAATATGAATATGTTATGTATTAGGGATCTAACTAGTGAGGATGTCTTATTACCTCTTGATAGGCATTTCCACCAAATCTTACTTCCAAGCATGCATTTACCTAGAGTTTTTTTTTAAAATACTTTCTCTTTTCCTTTCCTTTTTTATTAATAGGTTTGTTTATTTTTTCTATTTTTCCTCATCATTTCAGCATCCTTGTTTGTTTGATGTTGGTTTGTGCCATCTATTTTTATTTTATAATTTTCCCCTATTAGTTAAATAATTAAGAATGAAATGGCATGTAGTATGTGACACAAATGACATTATGGTGAGTAAAAATGTTGAATAATTTATAACACTATATTAGATATAAGATTTAGTTTTGAAGGATTAAGTAATTGTGTGTGTTCTAACTTGGTTCTTGGTTGGATAAGTTTGGGTAAACTATATAGTCAATGAAGATATTATCTTGAAACTAAGCACAAAATAACATCCTAAATGGTTTATGGATTTGCTTAAATGAACATAATATGGTGAAAATATAGGGTGAAAAAATTATAGTTCTACTTTTCCCTTGTCACAATAGTCCCCAACATAAAATTTAGACAATAAAAATAAATAAAGAAAAGAGAATTTGAGAATCAATAGAAAGATTATATTAAAAAAAATTAATCATGTGTGATTTAGGTAAACTCTATTGGGATTATGGATTCCTAATTGACAATAGAGCAAATCCTAGAGTGAGATTAGAGACAAATTTGTTAGAGCTATATATCCCTAGATAATAACAAAGTAATGCCTAGATGAGCATTCTCAATATATGATTCACTACATTGTATTAGATATATATTATTTATTCCATGTAGGTTCTAAGGAGACAAAATTAACTCATTTGTGCATACTAGTTCAATGTAAACATATATTTTGATCTATTAGTTATTCTTGTCTTCTCTCTAGAATCTATTCATGTTCCATGCATAGTCTCTGCCAGAGTCAACATTATTTCTAGCAGAGTCACCAATTATAATTTCTTCCATAACATACCTTGATTATTTCCAAAATTAAAGAAGCACTTTTTGATTTTATATCCACCCCCATTTATGCTCATGGATTGTTGGTCTTGAGACTCTCAAGTTGCCTTGATATCTCACCTCAGTTTATGTGATTTTAAGAATGGAGAATAAGAATTCCAACCCAAGATTCTGAATTGATAACTCCAAGAACATCACACATGAAATTATAGACCATTGATTGAAAAACAAAGAGAATCAAGTTTTGTTTTGAAATATGATATGTTATTACAAAGAAAAACTTTTGCATAAAAAGCAAGGCACAATAACAAACTAGCCTAACTAGCCAATGTGGGATAAATTTTCACATAGGAAAAACTTACTAAAGGAAAAAATAGGTAGTTAATACACTATTAAATGTGATAAATGCATGAAATACATAATCTACCACCCCATCCCCCCCCCAAGTGAATCTAGGGGATAACAAAAGCCAAAAAAATAAATAGTGGCATATCCATAGTATGAGTCGTGAAAGTGAGGCATGATAAGGTAATCATGTACAATATGTATCCATAAAATGAAGATGGAATATATATTCACAAACACCCCCTAAGGAAAAATTTTGAAACCTCAAGCATGCCACACAACTCAAGAAAATGAGGTGATGCAAAAGGCTTCTTGAAGATGTCTATAACTTGATCCTGAATCAAGATGTACTCCAAGCTAAGAACTCCATTCTGAATGTACTAAGGAATTAAGTGCATATATACCTCAATGTGCCATGTCTATTGAAACTCAACTAGGTTGTAATATATATAAATTTCACTGTATTTGTCACACCAAAGTATAGTGGGTGAATACTGCATGAGGTTAAACTCTGTTAATACCTGATGAAGCCAAAGAACTTACTAACTCACTATAATTGTTGCCCTGTACTCAGCCTCTGTAGATGGAAGTGAAATAAACTATTGTTTCTTTCATAACCAATCAAAAGGTGAAGAACCATGGAAAAATATGTAGCCATAAGTGGAAAGCCTATCATCAAGAGAACTTATCCTGCCCCATCTGAATCATTATATCCAACCAACTGAGTAGAATCCACGGTGTAGTATAATCCAAAATTAGTAGTGCCTCCTAAATATCATAAAATCTTATTGGAATCCTTCCAACGAATATCATGAGGGTCATGTGAAAACCTAGAGACAAGCCCAATTACAAATGAAATGCTAGGGTAACTATGAGTCAAATACATAAGACACTCAACCATCTACCTATACAATGTAGGATCACAAAGTGGAGTAGTACAAGAGGCAGTGAGAGTCACTCCAGACGGAAAAGAAAGACTTAGATTAAAATAAACCATACCAAAATTTTGAAAAAAATCAAGGGTATACTTCTACTAACTCAAATAAATCTCTATATCTAACTGTGAAATTTGTAAACTAAAGAAGAAATGCAGAAGACCAAGATATGTCATGTCAAACTATGCTAAATGTGCCTACTAAATAGTCTTAATCTAAGATGTGGATCTACCTATGAGAATAATATCATCAACATACAATACCAAAATAATAATCTCTACCCAAATATGTTGAATATACATTGTGGGATTAGAGTGGTAGTGAATAAAGCTAGTGGATAGAATAAATGAATATGTCTTCTCATACCAAGTCTGATGGGACTATTTGAGATCATAAAGAGTCCTAACTAGATAAAAAAGAAAATAATCATTAACAAACCCAGACTCCATGTATATTTCCTTATGTAAGTCTTCATGAAATAAATCACTCTTAATGTCTACCTGATATATTAGCCAATCTTATGATGTAACAAGAGAAAGTACAAGGCAAACAAAATCCATCTTGGCAATGGCTATAAAAGTCTCAAATTATTCAATGCTTTCGACATGTGATAACCCCTTTGAAAAAAGATGTGCCTTATACTTATCAATGGACCCATACACTACATATTTGGCATGGTAAATCTAGTTGCACCTAACCAAATTTCTTCCCTTAGGAAGAGTGACCAAATACCAAGTGTGATTCTTCATCAATGAAGAATATTCATTGCATCATCCCATCATTACACTCATGTATCCCATGATCTTGTAAAAATATTGTGGATACCCAGAGAATGCAGACATAAAAATCTAATACACATAGAATGTGCATGATGATGTCGAGTAGGTGGAAGATCCTATATGAAAGGTGTTTCCTTGGAAACTATAATATGATCCCACCTATGCATAGTGGTAATATTAGTGTGAATATAATCATCATCATGTATAACCTCCTCAAGAATCTTCTGAATTGGTTGCTCAAAGAATGAATCCTTGAGAGGAGGTGAATCATCGAAAGAAGAATAAGAAGACATGGAAGAAAATGAAGAGTCATGAGATGTGAAATTTTTATCAAACTGTAGATGTGCTCAAAAATAAACATCATGAGTATCATGACCTACAAGATGATAAGCTCTCATGTCCTCCCAATACCCTATATAAAATCAAAGGTTTGTTCTTCTTATCCAATGCTTTCCTTTTCTTCTTTGGTACAAATTCCCAAGGAATGCTCCCAAAGACTTAGAAAATTGAGACATCAGTCTTGGTTCTATAACAAGCCTCCTCTAGTGTCATATGCTCAAGTGTTTGATATGGTGTGTGGTTCTAAATGTATTTCACTCAATCAATTGCCTCTGCTACTAAAAATTTGACTAAAGTACTCCCCCCAATTTTTTTTATGAACCTTCTTGATGAAACTAAAATGCTTTTGGTCCATCAAAGCCTTAAACACTTTGGAGTGAGGAAAGACATCACTCTTGTACTTGAGGAAATAAACCCAAGTATGCCTTGATAAATTATCAATGAAGGTAAGTGCATACTTAGCTCCGTGGAAAAGAGAAGGAAATACCATCAAATTGCTGTGCACAAGCTCAAATGGTGAAGAAACTCTCATAGACATGCCTTTAGGAAACATATCCTAGTGTTGTTTCCCCAATGCACAACTGAAAAAAATGCCATCAAGACATGAAATTATAGGAAGATCATCTACCATACTATGAGTGCTCAACTCCTTCAAATATATTTAGTTTAGGTGTCCAAATCTCTCATGCCAAAGCCTACTCTTAGAATCTTCATGAGAAACTAAACATGTCCCTAAAGGAGTATCATCAAAACCATAAAAATTATAGATTCAAAAACTATGATCAAAAACACCTTATTCAATAAGTGTGTGTGGCTCTAACAAAGCTCGAACTTCAGCACCTTGTGGTGTGAAAGTCATTATCTTGCCCCGATCAAAATGTCAAATATGATAAACTAAAAATATATTAGTGGTGATGTCTAGAACATATAATGCATCAGAGATGCAGCCAACATCTAACTCTATGTCACGCTTCCCCTTAACATAAATAAAGGAAGAATCTCCAACCTCAATGTTAGAAGTAGACCTCAAACCAATAAATACAAATGACTCTTTTGAAGAAGTCATATGGTGTGAAGCACCAAAATCTAGAACCCAACTATCTAAAATAGGTAACTATGATCTCTCAACAATGTTAAGTGCTTTCCCATTATCATGAGATGGATAATGAGTGGATATAGATATATTATGTTTCCTAATGACATCCTCTATGGGTTGCATTATCTTGAAACACCTAGACTCTGCATGACTAATCTCTCCACAATAGAAGCTAGATAGGTTAGACTTATTCTTGGATTTGGAAGATGATTAGGGTTTAGATGTGTTAGCATTGGGCTTAAGTGAATTTTTAGATGGAGGAGTGTTCCTATTCTTACTCTTTGTTTTTACCTTAGTAGTAGGATGTGATGCAACTAATGTTTTTTGAGAGGTGGAAGACTCAAGGTGAGACAATTTGGATTCCTCCCTAGTAAATTTATCACAAAATAACTCGAGATCTAGCATTTTGAATGTGGCACCCAATACATCCATACTATATAAAAAGGTAAAAGTAAATACATCAAATTCAGTTGAATTTTATTTGATAGGCTAATTTTAGTATTTATGTTATTTTGATAAATTTTTATAGATGTGCGCATTTGGATGCAAAATTTACTATAACTAGCAACTGCTAAAAATTGATGTTTTTTTAGATTTTAGTTTTTTAAATTTTTACATGACAACTCTAAATTCTGAGTTGAGGCTTATTTAAGTATGGTTTGGGTTTGTAATTATTTCAAGTCATTCAATAGGAATCAATACAAGTTATTATTTTCAGAAGCTTTGCCTATTGATAATTTATTATCTTAATAGTTTTTAGGGTTCATTATGGTTATTTATATCTATCCATCATAGTACAAATCCTTCTAGATACTTAACGTAAAGAGTCAAACAATTAAGACTAAGATCATGTCCTTTATAATTTTGATGGTGTAGACACCCCTCACTTGTCATTCCTTAACCCAAAAAAACTCATTGATTTGGATGTATGCTTCCTCAATATTGTAAATATGTTATAAGTTTATTTCCAAAATATAAATAAAGATACTAACATTCTATATAATTCAATGAATCAATATAATACTTTCAAATATACAATTTAAAAAAAAATTATAAAAAAAATTATCAATAAAAATAATTATAAATTTTAATATACTAAAATAATTCGAATTTGCATTATTTTTTAAAACCGTTTCAATTGAAAAGATTGTTAATATCATGAGGTCATTTTCTACGTACTTTGTTAAGTACTCTAAATTAAATTAGTCCTAACTATATTACAATTCAAATCTAAAAAAAACTAATAAAAAAATAATAAATTACTATTATTTAAATTATTGTATTTAAAAATACAATTGTTATTATATTTAATTATTTTTCTACACTTTTATCAATTATTTTGTAAATATATAACTCCATACCTAAATATCAAATATGAATATTTGATATGGCATTTAAATTTTTTGATATTATTGTAACTTCTTTATAAAAAGAGAGATTTTTAATTTGATTGACATAAATTATTTCATTTGTCTATTTATGAGATTGTAATTATACTTTAATTTTTTGAATTTGTAAAAAAAAATAAAAGAAGCTTTATCACCATGTAATATTATTCTTTTTTTATTTAATTCATTGTTAAATTAATTCACTTTTATTTAATAAAATAATATAGATGGTAGTGGTGAAGATGATTATATTTATTTAATATTTTTTTAAACTTATATAGTTATATTTAGAATAAAATTTATCAGTTATATTTTATGAATTTGATTTAAGATTTTATGAATTAAATTATGATTGTAAATTTTTGAAGGAATATGTATAATATCATTATTATTCATTTTTTAAAATTAATTGTTAAAGTAATTCACTTTTATTTAATAAAATAATAGAGATAGCAATGGTGAAGATGATTATATTTATTTAATATTTTTATAAATTTAAATAGTTATATTTAGAATAAAATTTATCAGTTATATTTTATGAATTTGATTTAAGATTTTATGAATTAAATTATGATTGTAAATTTTTGAAGGAATATGTATAATATCATTATATAAAGGACTACAAATACTTATACATGGTTTACATGGATTTATTAGTTTTAAAATCAAATAATTTTCAGATGTATTTATAGATATTAACTATTTATCTAAATTAAAAATTAATGACATGTTTGTCAAATTTAGATGATCCATGTCTCTCTTTTTATCACCCTTCATCAATCATTCTTTCTCTCCTATGTTCTCCCTAGTTTTGAGATATGTATTATGAGCTTGAATGATGCTCATGGATCTATCAAAGACACTTATGTTATAAGCCCTATGTGGCCCATTTTCATTATTGCAATTTTCAGGTATAATTTCTGGATGTGTTTTCATCGTTGAATGCATGCTCAAGGAGAAGATGCCCCATGTCAACCTTAATTGATAAAGTTTTGATGCATATAATGACTTATAATTGAACTTTAATATAATAAATTTAAATTTTTTAATTTATAAATAAATTTAATAATATAAAATGATTAAAATTATAGTATATTAAAATAATTTAAAGTTTTGTTTTTTAATTAAAAAGATTGTAAACAGCATGAAAATTAAAATCAACAAAGATATCAATAAATCACAATGTATTAGAATAATTTACAGTTAAATTACTTTTTTAAAATCTACTTTATTAAATTTTATAAACTAATTTAATATTAAAATTTAAATAAATAATAATAATATTTATATTTTTATATTTCATTTTAAAATGTAATTGTTGATTTATATATTTTTTTTCAAAATTTAAAATTAATTAATTTGTAAATGTAAGTCTACATCGAACATGAGTGTTTGATTGATCACTTACAAATTTTAATTTTGTTGTTGTCTCTTTCAAATAAATGCGTGTAAATTGTTTGATATAAAACATGTTATTTTTTAATTTATAAAATTGTAATCTTTTTATTTTTTGAATTTATGAAAATAAATAGAAGATACTTTGCTATATATATATATATATATATATAGCAAAGTATCTTCTATTTATTTTCATAAATTCAAAAAATAAAAAGATTACAATTTTATAAATTAAAAAATATATATATATATATATATATATATATATATATATATATATATATATAAAATATGTTGTCTAAATATCATGTTATATTTTATAATTAATTTTAATATAAAAATATGTTAAATAAGTATAATTATTATCATTTTTACTAAACAAATTTAAATTAGAGTAAATATATATATATATATATATATATATATATATATATATATATATATATATATATATTTACTCTAATTTAAATTTGTTTAGTAAAAATGATAATAATAATACTTATTTAACATATTTTTATATTAAAATTAATTATAAAATATAACATGATATTTAGACAACATATTTCACTTAAATTATTTTTAAAATGTGATTTAAAAAATGTCTTATTAATGGTAATCTTCACTATTCTAAATTAACATGTAAGAAAGATAAGAAACATCTTCAAAATAATATAAATTAAATAAAATTATATCAAACAAAATATAATTGTTAAATTTTTTTTAATATCCATTTTTATTGGTTTAGAATGTTGAATATATGACTCTTTAAAAAAATTTAAGTTATATATTATAAATTTGATATGAGATTTTATGAAATAAGTTGTGATTGTAAATGTTCGTACAAACATGTCTAATATCATTATATAAAGTAATTTAAATAATTAAATATAATTTATAAAAATTTATTAATTGTGAAATTAAATAATTTTGATATATTTATATATTTGTCAATTATTGATTCTATTTAGATATTATTTGAATCTTTGTCAACTTCGAATAACTCATATCTCTCTTCTCAATGCCCTCCATTATTCTAAGGCTTTGTGTGGCCCAATTTTTTAATCTGTATGCATCTCTTTTGACTATTTGAATTTTTTATTATGTAATTTATATATTAATTATTAATTATTGTTTCAATCTCACTAATTAAATGATACCTAAAAACCAAACTTATCCATAATTTAAAAAAACTCAAAATTATTATCCATATTATAAATGACTATTTGAATTTTTTATTATGTAATTTACTATTTTCATTATTAATTATTTTTTCAAGCTCTTTAATTATATATATATATATATATATATATATATATATATATATATATATATATATATATAATTATAATTTTAATAATAATATTCTTTTTTCTATATAGGACCTCAAATTTGTTCTTTATTTTTTTGAAATTAATGTATGAAAATTTAGAGAATTAATTTTTTAATTTTTTATATGAATAAATAATGAAGTTGAAAACTATCAAGACAATAAAATTACTATAATTGATTCATATTGAATGATTTGAAATAAGCCTCAACTCAATATTAGAGTTGACATGTAAAAATTCAAGAAAAACTAAAATCTAAAAAAAAAAAAAAAATCTATTTTTAGCAGTTACTATTTTTAATAAGTTTCACATTCAGGCGTGTGTAGCTCTAAAAACATTTAAAAATAATCTAAACACTAAAATTAGACTATGGAATGAAATTAAACTAATTTTGACATCTAGTTCAAAAAATATACAATTTTTAAAAATAAAAAATTATCAAAAAATCATTAAATGGTAATTTTAGACCCTCAGATGATCATGTATGGCTTCCAAAAATTATTTAGAATAACTATATGTAGATAGAGTGGCTTATGACAGCATCAAAATTTTTGAGATGGTCATTTTGGTGTATGAAAGAGCTCAAATAGAGATACAGGTCAAAAGTTATGGCCTCCAAAAGTTTGGTTGATTTTTTCTAAATCATTTTCCTCTGGTTGAAAACAACTCAGCTCTTGCAAGTTGTCCTGATTATAATACTATCATTTTATTTGTCGATCTTCTTTAGTTTCCATTCTGTAATCCAAATGCTATCTTCTTATTGCAATCCTTCTCACTGTACCAAATACCTATTATAATTTTTTTGCCTTGTGCTCACTGTCTTCATATCTAAAACTTGCACTAAAATTTTCTTCTTCTTCTTTGGACCCTATTTCTACCAGTTTACTTCTTCACCTTTGTCACCTTCACCATATTATTCATGGAATTCATATAAATTTGAAACATTAAATACTGAATAGATATCAAAATTTTGTGGTAAACTTACCTCATAAGCATTGTCACTGAGTTTTTTCACAATTTTGCATGGTCTAGTTTTATTGTACTTCAACTTGTTGTACATATCTTTTGAAAATCTTTCTTTCCTCAAGTAAACCATTACTAACTCTCCTTCAAATACTTTAGATCTTCTTCTAACATCTATTGATGATTTATATTTTTCATTACTCTCATAAAAATTTCTTCTTACTCCTTGCAACTATTACATATGCTTTGAAAATGCTTTTGCATCATCACTAATTCGATCTGAAATTGGTAATTATACTGAATCTAAAATACCCATAGGATTTCTCCCATAAACAATTTGAAATAGTGATTTTCTTATTGATCTATTTACTGAACCTTTATGTGTAAACTCAGTTTGTAGTAAATCCAAGTCCCATTGCTTGAGTTTCTATCCCACTATGCATCTTAACAAAAAATTTAAGTTCCTATTCACAACTTCTATCTATCTATTTGTTTGTGGGTTATATGCACTATTGAATTATAACTTAATACCCATTTTCTTTCACAAAGTCCTCCAAAACTGACTTAAAAATTTTGTGTCCCTATCTAAAGTCAATAGTTTTTGAAACACCATGCAATCCCACAATATCCTTAAAAAATAATTATGCAAATCTAGTGGCATCATTAGTTTTCTTACATGTAATAAAAAGAACCATTTTAAAAAATATATCTACAACAAAAAATATTAAATCTTTACCTCTCTATGTGTTTTGCCATCATACCAGAGAGTAAAAAATAATTTTCAAATGATTAGAACAAGTAATCCAAGTTTAGAAAGTGGCGCTTAATTCATAAATTTAATATTCAATCCAATGAAGGGTGCCACATATGAGCTCTCTACTTACACATCTCGAGAAGTGGGTACAAGTTATCTAGCACTATAAAAAGGTAAGTAGATAATATATTATGAACCCAATGACATGGTCAGTAATAAAAATATCTCTACTTCTTCCAACAAAAAATTATATGAATTAAAAATAATATTTCATTAATAAATGTAGATCAATGGTGAACCAATACACTTCATCATTTCCAATGGAAGTCAGAAGAATTTAATTTATCTTAAAGGATATTTTAAAAAATTGAACTTGAAATCTATAAATCATTCATAACAATAAACTAGTGTATGGTCTAGTGTAGACCTTGAGAAATGGATCACCTAGTAGTGTCACTTGGTCTACAAAATAATTTTTATAAAGATGTAATCCTTTGTGACATCTCACCTTTATAGGTGTGTGATGTTTTACATGTGGTCAACTATATATTTACCATTGACATGTAGTCTATAAAGCAAATCCTTGAAATTTTGTGATAGATTGTCATGACATTAAATACCATATATTGTAGTTAGTTCATAAGCTTTCACTCATCAGTGCTAGGAAGTGCAAGAATCTTTCCATTTATAGTAATAATTATACTCTTGATGGTAAGAAGTAAATATAATAACATCCTTATGTCACCACATCATAGTGTGGTTTATCCAAAAATAACAAAGATAAAATAAATGAACCATAAACTACATGGATATATTTCAGTCACCTAAATAAGTTCCTATATACTGTACACTAAACAATACTACTGATTTGATCCCTTAACTATCTAATGCAAAAAAAATAGGCCAACCTTCCAGAGGGCATAAATTTTGACCCGTAGCTCTGTTTGAGCTCTTCTATGCACCAAAACAACCGCATCAAAAATTTTGTTGCTGATCTAAGCCTCCCTATCTTTTTAGAGTTGATTTTGATAATTTTTGGAGGATATAAATGATCATCTGAGGGTCTGAAATTACCATTTAATGATTTTTTAAGGAATTTCTTAGTTTTAGAAATTATATATTTTTAGGTTCAGATGTCAACTTCAATTGAATTTCATATGATAAGTTAATTTTATAATTTAAGATATTTTAGGATATTTTTAGAGCTTCCTATGCTTGCATGTGAAACTTACTATAAATAGTTGCTGCTAAAAATACAATTTTTTTTTTAGATTTTACTTTTTTTCAAATTTTTACATGTCAACTCTAATTCTGAGTTGAGGATTATTAAATCATTGTTTGGGTTTTAATTATTTTAAGTCATTCAATAATAATCAATACAAGTTATTATTTTTAGAAGCTTTGTCTATTAATAATTTATTGTCTTGATAGGTTTTAGTTTCATTATCTGGTATCAGAGCAAGTTTGAATATTAGAGGAGTAAGACATGGCAAGAGAATGAGGAAGTATTGCACAAATGAACTGGGATATATAAGAGCTATATAGGCAATTGGAACAATTAATTAAGGTTATCACCAACTAGAGAAAATGATAAGGTGGTGATGAAGAGGACATAGATCATGATAAAAAATTTCAACAAGAAGAATAACAAAAAAAAATAGTCACCATCGATGGAAGAGAGGATGGTTTGGGCTTTAAAAGGAAAAATGAAGGAATCAAAGTTGATGTTCCAAATTAAGGGAGAAGTTTAAAAATAAAAGAGTTTATATATTAGATGAATAGCATGAAAAAATTCTTCGACTAGAAGACTATGAGAGAAGAAAAGAAGGTAAATTTTGCATACACAACGTAGAAAGGTCACGCAATGATTTGGTGGGATCACCTATAGAATGAGAGATGGAGAAAAGGTAAAGAGAATATTAAATCATGGAAAAAGATGGAGAAGAAGTTGAGGGATAATTTCTCTCCATCCATCTCTAAGTCCACCTTCACCTAATCCCTTGTTGGTTCTCCCTTATGTTCTCTAATTCAAACACCACCTATTTAGAGTGTGGTCACTAGTTGTACTACTTCTACATACATTTCCTTGTTTGCTTCCTCGTGTTCTCCATGCCCTTACCTTAATGCATAAAATTTGTTCAGGTTCATTACTTCAAGAACATCCCTTTCTTCCTTTAATGCCTCTATGTGTTGCATTTAGACTCTCTTTTTTGTCCCTCTCCAACTACTCCCCTCAGTCTCCTTATCACTTTTTTCCTTTTAAACCCTCTACCCATTTTGACCATGCTACAACCTCTAAGGTCTTCCACTCAATTTTGTTTTAATGCAAGATATATACTAATTTTATGGCTCTATAACACAATTGGCTAGGATCGTGGGCTCATACAACCAACTAGCAAGCTTGAGCATTGTTAAGCCATCGAGATGAAAATTCTTTTCCCACCTCTTCTAGTCTTGCCTATTTTCAACCCCTTTTACTATGACCTTTTAATATGTTAGAATCAAAACTAAAACCACCTTCAAATGGAATATTTGGGATACCCTCATGGGGATGCTAGCTACACCCTCTAATGCAACCTATCTTCCAATAATTCTCCTTGATTCTCCTTTTTCGGACTACATATTCTTACACTTTGAAATAACCCTTGCTTTAATGCATGAAATCCACAACCTGGTCCCTTATTTAATTAATATTACTATTCACCTTGCTCCATATTCAAAAACCCCTTAGAGTCTTTCTCTAAATTCCCTCAAAACTCAATGCTTACTTATTTTAGGACCCTACTGGCTCAAGGATAAATGGTTTGAATCTATATCACTTCTCATTTACCAACTCTACTACTTTAATTCCTTGAATCATTGCATAATATCCTTTCATAGCCTATTAACGACATTATTGTGACATGTGCACAATGTCAACTTACTTGGATGGTGATGAAAGAACCCATCAGATCACTATAGAAATTTAATTAATTATATATTTTTAAAATCCTGATAAAGCATGTCTCTCCATTTTCTTTTCTTTAAAAAGGTGGAAGAAATTTCATGCTTCAACCTGCTTATCCATGCCTATAGATTCTTTTTGCATAGTTGATCTAATCATCTAATTGCATCCAAGGTAATCTCATCCACCATTTCTATCACACCCATCAAAAAATCTTTGATATCCATCTTTTCCACCCTTTTGCGCTTCCCTTTCTTCAACATCCTTCAACTGGACCTAACTATATGATATCAAAATGAGGCAACCAAGTTAACCAACACTCTTCACCTCAAAATAACTACATTTAGATTGATGTTTTTTTTAGATTCCTATCCATGGAACTATGTAGGCAACATCCACTTTCCTCATACATCTAGAGTCAGCTCGACCATCTCCTTCCAACCCATACCCAATTCACACATGCTTTCACCACATCCACCTTGACATCGGTTATTTTTGACCCAGAACATTGGTGTGTTTTGTAATAACTTTTGATCACAACGACCAACCTTACCATGTTGAAATTTTAAACATTTTCATCACCTAATGAAAAACTAGTCTATTTGTGTTTTCTCAGGAGCACTTCTTACCCTAGATACCTAAGTCAACACTGACCCTATCTAGGAGCCTTGATAAGACTAACTAGATTAGCCATGACCAATGCTAGGGACCGGTTACCTTGTCATTTATCATAGAACCTGACCTTTTTGTTACCAACATTGGTAGATTTAGTCTCTGAGTAATCTTAACTATTATGCTTATTCATATTTTGTGAACCCATTGGCATTTCACATACCTAGCTACCTTGTGGCACCACCTAGTGCCTCCCCATGAACTGCTTATCAAACCTACACCTGATTTAACCTTTCCTCATCGACTCTTGATTTGAGGGGGAATACCTCCTCCCATATTTGGAGCACTTTGATCATTGACCAAGTGATTCATTTTTTTCATCTTGTTAATTCAAATTTACATAACAAAAAGGGGTAAAATGTAGACATTAGAAAACTACACAGTTGTTGTTTTCAATGACTAAATACCTTGAGACCCCCTAAAGACCCCCCTAAACATTTTTAACTCTTCCATATTAATCTAACCAAATCACTATTTAAAATTACTATTCAAAAGCACTATTCAATGTGGGACCCACTATCACTATTCATGATGACATGGAATATGACATGGTAAGTGACATGGAAGGTGATATGACAAGTGACATAGCTCATAATTTAGGTGGCTTGATGTGGGATATCATACCCTACTTGGGACCCTTTTCCAAAATGCTTAATGACCTCATTTAAGCATCACAAGGGCCCCCCTTGAAATATAGAAATTTTCCTTTATAAGGCCATCATTTAGCATGAATTTTTACTTCACACATGAAATTAGAATTCAAAATATGATACCTATCTCTTTAGTTCTTTGAGAAAGATAAAGAGCACCTATTTTTCACTTCTTAACCTAAATGTGAATCCCCACCAACCCCATCTTTGACTATTCATGCATCACACAGAAAATGGTTCCATATTTGGTGTGCCACCTATATAAGTGCTTGAATTAAAACAAGAAATAGTGGTAAAAATTCTTTAAGCCTCATTCAAACCCATGTCCATGGTTCGCTTTCAAAGATGGACTCTTGTGCAAAGTGGAAGACTCACCAACCCAAATAGGAATCCCCACCAACCTCATCTTTGACTATTTATGTACCACATAGAAAATGATGTCATATTTGGTGTGATACCTCTTTAAGTTCTTGGATGAAGATAAGAAATGGTGGTGAAAATTCTTTAAGCCTCATTCAAACCCATGTGCATGATTCCCATTCAAAATTAGACCCATTTGCAAGGTGGGAGACTTACCAACCTAAATGGGAGTCCCACCAATCTCATCCTTGATTTATTTATGAGTTAAAATTGCAAAAATTCACCACATTTCACTATTCTCCTCTTTTGGAATTTTTCTTAATCTCAAATGCTATAAATACCCCCCCTCCTTCACCCAAGTTTAAGTTTTAAGTTAGTCTTTGGTCATTAACATCTTGTTGCAAGTTTTTGAAGGAAGTTATCATTTTAGAGCTCATCATCATTTCATAGGTCATCATCATCTTTGATGAAAAATAATTTGAAGTAATGAAGCTCTACCGAAATTTCTATAGGATTTTATCTTCATCAACCATCATCAACATCAACACTCTTCTTCAAGCTTGGAAGGTAATCTTTCCTTTTGTATATTTTATTTATTTTAATTTAATTATTTTCTTCCCTTTGGCCTCTTCTTTCTTTACCTCTAAACCTCATCATTTAACCCCTTTTCTCTTTTCCCTTTATCCCTTTTATCCCCTTACCTTATTTGTTAGCTTCATCCCATTTACCCTTTTTTTAACCTCTTTCCACCTTCACCCCATTTACCATCTTCCTTATTTGTAATTTTTTCCCCATTTACCCATTTATCTCTTTATTTATGTTCAGACATAACCCTTTACCAAGCCTAACTAATTTATCCTTTTTACCCTTGCCAATTTACCAAATCAAAAACCACCATTTTGACTATACCAATTTTTAGTATTAGCATCATCCCAACTAGTTGCTTCATTTTGGTCATCTTAACAAAACATTTAATTTATTTTTTATATTTATTTTTATTTTTCATCATTTCATAAAAAATATATCATTTTTATTCATCAAAATTAAGTGTTTAAAGTAGGTGGATTGACAGCCTCCTAGAAAACTTTTGCTTCTAGGATCTAGCTCATGCTAGGCAATCCATCCATCTACTTATCTAACAAACAAGTTTATTTTAGTTTTTTTATTATTTGTAGGTCATCCTACCAAACCAAAGAGGAGCTCTCTGCAATCACTTGGATCCAATGCATGCACTTTAATAGATATTCTTCCACACCCTTCATCACAAGTTTCTTCTTTTTACACTTAAGAAAAAGTAAAAATTAGATAGAAACATTGCTAAGAGAGATAATAGAAAAAATATTGGAAATATTTGTATCCATTTCTATTTGTGTATGGCATATTTCATCCATATATATTTGTATATGGCAATTTTAACTCATATTGAATTTTACATCACTTTCATGTATTGTATAGTCTTGCCTTTGTCTACTACTTCTTTATTGCTCAAGCTTCATCCATGTTCAATTCATTGTCTTACCATATGAAATAACACACTCCCTCCTTTTCCACTTTCACTTCCATTATAAATATCAAATTATTATTATTATTTATCACTTTGTTTAAAAAATTGAAATGATTATGATAGTCATTTATTTTGTTTGGTGTACATTACTCCTACTGATTTACACTCTTTCACTTAAAAGGTCCTATGTATATCATTTCAAACATTACCTTACACCCTTGTGTGTGTGTGTGTGTGTGTGTGTAAAGGAGAATACGATGACATAAAATCTATCAATACTATATCACAACTTAAATTTTAATTTATTAATTTGTATTAAAAAAAATGACTTCATAATTCTTTAAAAGAATTGGGTATTATTCCTACATCAACTCCATATTCTTATTGGAGACTGAATGAAATACTACATCATATGATCTACTCAATTCTAGTAAAATAAATAGAAAATTATAATTTATAGAGAAAGTTAAACATATAGAAATTAATTCATTTCTGACACCATGTTCTCTCCCACTATGCATCTCAACAAATTTTCCAAAATCCTATTCACAACTTATGTCTATCCATCTGTTTAAGGGTGATATGCACTACTGAATTGTAGCTTAGTACCTATCTTCTTACACAAAGTCCTTCTAAAATGATTTAGAAATTTTTTGTCCCTATCTGAAGTAATAGTTTTTGGAATACCATGCAATCTGACAATATCCTTTAAAAATAATTTTGAAACTCTAGTGGCATCATTAGTTTTCTTACATACAATGAAATGAACCATTTTAGAAAATCTATCCACAACAACAAAAATTGAATCGTTACCTCTCTATGTGTTTAGCATTTTCAACACAAAGTCCATACTCAAATCTATCCATGGTCCTCTTAGTATCGGTAATGGCATGTATAGTCTAGTATTTTGTGCATGTATTTTAGCCACCTAACATATTATGTAACTTGAAATATATTGTGTCATATCTCTCTTCATCTTTGACCAAAAATACTTTTCCTCCATCAAATCTATTGTCTTCATCTTACTAAAATGTCCAGTCAAACCACCACTGTGTAATTCTCTTATTATATTGTCTCGTAGAGACCCAACTAGAATGCATAATTGTTTCCCTTTAAAGAGATAACCTTCTTGCATAAGATACTCATCATGAATAACATCTCTCCCACCTATTAATGGATTCCTGCACTTCTCAACTACCTTTATAAAATATAGATTACTATCATATAATTCTTTGATAGCTTTAAATGTAACTACTTCACTCATCATAGTAGTTAATAATGTTACCCTCCTACTCAATGCATCAGCTACCTACTTTTGTTGTCCTAATTTATGTTTCAACACAAAAGTATACCCCTGAAAGAAAGAAATCCACTTTGTATGTCTTCTATTCAACTTCTTTTGTGTATTCACATACTTTAAAACTTCATGATCTGTAAATAGTATAAACTCCTAAAGCAATAGATAATGCCTCCAATGTCTTAATGCCTACACAATTGCATAAATTTTAACATCATAAGTAGAATACTTTGTTCTTATCTCATTCAATTTCTCACTGAAATATGTTATTGGCTTTCCTTTTTGATTCAGCACAACACCAATTTTCATAAATGAAACATCACAATCAACCTCAAACACTTTGTTAGAATTTGGTAATGCTAAAATTGGTCATTCTGTAATTTTATTCTTCCAAAATTCAAAGCTTTTTGTGGTCACTTTAGTCCATGCAAATTCCTTCCCTTTCATGCAATCTATTATTGGTGCCACAATACTACTAAAATTTTTAATAAGTATTTTTTAATTTTTTTTAAAAACATGAAAACTTCTTACCTCTGTAATGAATTTTGGAATAGGCCACTCAACAATTGTCTTTATTTTTTCTTCATCCATTTTCACATAATCTACTAAAACTACAAATCTTAAAAAACCAAAGTATTTTGCATAACTTGTACCTCTTCAAATTTGCATACAACTTCTCCTTTATTAACAAATCCATTACCATTCTCAAATGTTGTAAGTGTTCTTATTTAGCCTTATTGAATATCAAAATATCATCAAAATAAACAACTATAAACTTACCAATATATTCTCATAGCAATGCATTCATCACTCTCATAAATGTGCTAGATGTATTAGATAATTTGAATGACATTGTCATCCACTCATATAGGTCATCCCTAGTCTTGAATGTAGTTTTCTACTAATCTCTTTCATGAATTCGAATATGATAATAACCACTTCTTAGATCAATATTGGTAAAATATTTTTTTCCTGTAAGCACATCTATCGTATTATCTAAATGAGTTATAGAAAACTTATATTTTATTGTAATTTTATTAATTGTTCTACTATCCACACACATTCTCCATCCTCTAACTTTTTTTGGAGTTAACAAATCTTCTGTTGCACAAGGACTCATACTTTCCCTTATCACCTTCTTTCTTAGCAATTCATTAATATATTTATTTAATTTTGTATGTTATGTTGGACTCATCCTATAAGTTGTTTGATTGGGTAGAGCTATTCCTAAAATCAAATCAATGTGATGTTGTATATTTCTCTTCGGCTGTAAATCATCTAACAACTCATTAGGCATAACATCTGCATATTTTTTTAACACTATTGTTACTTCTTTTGGTATTGATATCATTTATATTTCTTCATTATTTGTTACTAATGCATAACAACAATCTGCTACTTTCATATCTTAGATAAATTCTTTAGTAGAGACCCTGATTTTTGTCTTCTCTTCCTCTTTAAGAGATAACAAAACTACCTTTGTACCATCCTTCCAAAAAGTGTACATGTTCTTTGCTCTATCATGAATTACTTTCTTATCAAATTACCACAATCTTCTCAATGACACATGACATGCATCCATTGAAATAATATCACATCATATTTCATCATTATAACTCTTTCCTATAGAAAACTTGATTAAGCACATTTTATCTATTGTTACTTCATTCCCTTTTTTAAACAATAAAATCTGATAAGGATTAGAATGTTTTTCACGTTGTAGATTTAGTTTCTCAATCATTTTCTTAGAAACCATATTTTTACAACTACCACCCGAAGTACATCTTATTCAAAAAATATTTGATCGCATCCATTCATCACTAATTTTTTAATTCTAAACTTGATCTTTCCTTGGAGTGATCATAGTTCTTCTCATTATGATATTCTATCCAACATTTACTAGTGCAACTTTAGTATTCTTCTCTTCTATTTCAGCCTCAACTAGATTCACTCTTGGGCGATCTTACCATCTTTCTTGATCTTGATAGTGTGGATGCTCAAACACTTTGTGCCATTCTTCTCCACATCTATAATAGACATAAATTCTATGTTCATTCAGAAACCATCCTCTAACACCACTATAACCTTGTCCTCTCTGAAATCCTCTTCTTTGTTGGTATTGAAATCCTTGCCTATTATCATCTTGCCTTTCTGCAGCATGTGACAATTCACTTTTATGGCATTAAAGCCACCTTTGGTGGTATTAAACCCACCTCATCTCCTTATTGGAGGAGATTTGCCTCTTTTTGAACAAGTAGATGTCTTTCTAAAATTATGTCTATTTTATTTTTCTTCTGCCTTCAAAGCTAATTGATAAGCCTCTTCCATATTAAGTATTCTATACATGCTTAATCCATCTTGAATATAAAATTTTAAACTATTTATATACCTTGCAACCATTTGCTCTTTTGTTTCATCGTGTTCCACTTGTATAAAAAGCTTAAAAAAATTATCTATATACTCTTGTATACTATGATATTTTTGCCTCAAAATATGTAATCTTCTATATAGGGTTTGTGCGTAATCCATAGGAATAAATTTCTTCTTCGGTGTCTTCTCCATTTTTTTTCATGAATTAATCTTCTCTTTACCTTTTCTTTGTCTCTTTTTCTGCAGGTGATCCCACCAAATCATTGCATGACATTTTAATTTCGTGCATAAAAACTTTATATTCTTGTCTTCTCTCATATTCTTCCACTTGAAGAACTTCTCCATGCTATTCATCCAATCTATCAACTCCTCTAGTTTTAAATTGCCTCCATAATCTAAGACATCGACCTTGATTCTTTCATTTCTTATTTTTAAACCCTAAATCATCCTCTCTTCCATCGATGGTGGTTGCTCTTGCTATTCTTCTTATTGAATTTCTTCATCACAATTTGTCTTCCTCATCACCACCTTGTCTTCTTTGTTGATTGGTGATGACCTCTTTTAATTATTGAACTTCTCTGTGCAACTCATGTATAGTCTGGTTCATCTACATAACACCTCCTCGTCCTCTCATCATTCTTTACTCCTCCAAAATTTAAACTTGCTCTGATACCAAATAATGAAATCGAAAACTATTAAGACAATAAAAGTACCAATAGACCAAGATCTGAAACAATATCTTAGAATTGATTCGTATTGAATGACTTGAAATAATTACAAACTCAAACCATACTTAAATAAGCCTAAACTCAAAATTAGAGTTTTCATGCAAAATTTGAAAAAAAAAACTAAAACCTAAAAAAATGACGATTTTTAGGAGCTGCTATTTATAGAAAGTTCGCATGCAAGCATGCGTAGCTCTAAAAATATCTCGAAAAATCTTAAACACTATAATTAGACTATGAGATGAAATTCAACTAAAGTTAACGTTTGGTCCTAAAAATATATAATTTCTAAAAATAGAAAAAACTAGAAAAAATAATTAAATCGCAATTATAGACTCTCAGATGATCACGTATAGCCTTCGAAAAAAATCAGAGACATTGCTAGGCAGGGAGGACTACCTAAGGCAACAACAAACTTTTCAATACAATGATTTTGACATATGAAAAAACTCAAACGAAACTACAGATCAAAAGTTATGGTCTCCAAAAAATTGACCTATTTTTTTGGTATCAAAAAAGAGAATAAAACGACACCAAATCTATCCACACTATCTCACAACTTAAATTTTAATTTGTTAACATGTAGAAAAACAAATGACTTCACAATTCTGAAAAAAAGTCGGTACCATTCATACATCAACTCCATATTCTTACTGGAGACCCAATGAAATACTACATATGATCTTCATCAACTTGACACCGTTGATGTAGAGAAAGTTGAACGTACAGACATTCGTTTCTGACACGTGTCTTTCACATTTACAGTCGCGTATTGTCAAAATTAATTGCTCGTCCTTTTGAAAAAATAAGTGACAAGATTATGTGAACGCATTAACAGTGTTTGTTCTTTCATGTAATATCCCACTGCCAAACAGAAAAGGAAATCAAATCGAGATTTGTCGGAAAGGCAGCAGCAGATTCAGCGGTCCCTTCAATTCCACAGAAGAAAAGACTAATTATCTCTACATTTTCTGTTAATAAAATGGCGGATAAGTTTCCTTCAAATGTCCGTTGGTTAAACATTCCCAAGTGTCGTGTGGGATCTGAAATGAGAAAATAAACTCCGTCCAACTGTAGTTGTTATATTGGCTTAGTCAAATTTGCTTCATGATTCAACTAGCTATACACTGTTTACTTTTGTATTCTTAACTGGAAATTTTCAAAAGCATTAACATCACGAGACAGATTTGTGTATATTTTCCCAGGTGGATTTGCAGCGTGTGATTTGCCCTATTGTATATAAACACGTTGATGTCAAATGCTCTATGCACACGACGCGTTTCTTTTCTTCTTTCTTTTTAAAAAGATATTAATGTCCACAAGAGGCCAGGGATAACATATTGCTTGAATTTAATATATCAAGGGAGATAAAATAATGAGATATAATAATTTTATTATTTTATCAAAAAAATTAATATTTTATTTTATTTTTTTGGATAAAATATTAATATTTCAATTTTTAAGTGAATTTTTTTTTAAATTTTAAATTAAAAAATTAATTTAGAAAAAAAATAATAATATAATCTTTTTAAATTTATGAAATTATCAAACTATTTTAATGTCTCAATTTTTAAGTGAGTTTTCTTAAAAAGTAAAAAAATTAATTTAGACCACCTAACTATATCAACAAATACAACATACACATCTAAAACCTAAAAAAAATTATATAATTGTTAAACCTTTCAAGACTTATTAAATGCATTTGGAGTAATGAAATATAAATATTTAAGCATGTGTAAACATACATTTGAGATAAGCAAGAGTCCATAAATATCATCTTTCTCTAATTAAAGTGATTATAGTTCTTAATAAATGCACTTATAAGATACATTTAAAAGGGAAGTAACTTATTTTTTTGGGGTGTTTAATGTAAAATTTATTTTTATAAAAAATGCTTGCATCTTGTTTGCTTACCTTTTAGTATGGAAGTTATTTGCATTTGATTTGCACTTTGTTTGGACTATAATATTTCTTTTAATGTAAATAGTGTTAAAATATGTTTTATCTTTATAAAGTTATGTTTTGCACATTTTGTTAAATATTTTTAACAAAGCTTTGCACATTTTGTTAAATATTTTTAATTAAAAAAAAAATAATTATTTTATAAATATATTGTAAAATAAGATTGCATTTTTTTATTTATTGTCGGTATAAATAATTAATCTATTTTGACATTAACATATACTTTTTTCTTTGAGAATTTTTTATTTCATTGAACTATAATAATTTATATTTTATTTATTTATTTTTCTTCAAATTAAGTTTTGTATACAAGCCTACATAGCTTTAAAAATCTTTCGAAATACTCTAAAAACTAAAATTAACCTATAAAATGAAATTCAAATAACTATTACCTAATTATTACTAGGTGGAGTTTTAATAACCTAGGTGATTAAAACTTCACCCAGTAATAATTAAGTAAATAAAAAATTATATCAAACAAGGTGGAGTATTAAATAAATGTTACTAGACCTTAGATGATCACGTATGGCCTTTGAAAAATATCAAAAATAACTAAGATGATTTTTAACATTGAACTTTAACTTTTTCAGACTGTCATTTTTACGCATGAAAAAACTCAGACAAAACTTAAAGTCAAAAGTTAATGTATAAAAATTTAGAGAATTGTTTTTTATTTTTTATATGAATAAATATTTCAATAATTATTATTATTATTATTATTATTATTATTATTATTATTATTATTATTATTATTATTATTATTATTATTTTTTTTTTAAGATTATTTTTTTTTTTAATTATAAATAATAACCTTAAATTTAATATATTGTTTAATTTATTATTATTATTTTTTTTAAATTAAAAATGTTTTAGGTCAACTTATCAAAGATACAAATTATTTACTAGTTAGTTTAGCAAAAGGAACTCACGTAACAATTATTTAATTTATGATATAAAAATATTTAAAGTCTTTTTTTTTTGTTTTTTAATTTTTTAATGTAATTTATCTTTTTAATAATATTATTTTAAATAAATAGTTATTTATTTAATGCCATGTTTTATATATATAATTATGAAATAAGGTGGAGTTTTAAAAACTTACGATCTTAAATAATATTAGCATTTTAGAAAAGGAAGATATTTATATATCAAATTAAGAACTTTCATAATATTATATTTTAGTCTTTTCTAAAGAAAGAAGAAAAAGTTTTATTATTTAATAAAGTATATAATAATTTTAATATTAAATTGAAAGTTTTTACTAGTAATTTTAATTAAATGTTAATTTTAATGAATTTTTTATTTAGATAAATAATTATTTATAAAGATTATGTGAATAAATTATAAAAATATACACTACTAAAAATTTCACTAAAATTAATATTTAATATACATAATAATTATTTACTAATTATAATTATAAAATATTTTAGTAAATCAAAAATTGAAACAAATTTAATTGTCATTAAACAAAAAAATTAATATAAAATAAGTAATTTGATTATTTTATATATCATTATAAAATTTGGCCTGAATTTTGAGATGCATTTCATTATAAGTGATATATGTTAAATTTTAAGGCTATTTTAGATTTAAAAATATCATCAATTAAATTGTTGAAATTCTAACCTTTGTATTATATGTAAAAAAAAATATGTATTTATTAATTAATTTGTTTAAATAATTATAACATGAAAATTTGCCAAAATTAAAGAAACAACGGCGGTCACTTTTACAAGTAAATAAAAATATTATAACAAATCCAATTATGTGAGGAACATTTAGTAGAGGAAAATGATAAAGAGGGGAGTGTCTTTAACATAGGCAAGAGTGGATTTGGTAGAGGAGAGAGTTGATTTTTAAGAGAAGCAGGAACTCATCTTACAGTGTTTATCATTTACATCATTTAAAAAAACTTATCAATATTTTCAAGGGGGAACAATTGTTAAAGAAGATTGACAGAGGAGGGAGTAAATTTTAAGATGCATCAACGAATGTTAACAGAGGAAAGATTTATCATTCATGCCATTTTAACAAATGAAAGAAGAAATTAACATGTTAAATGAGGAGTATTTGGCAAAGAAAATTAACAAAGAAAGATATATATATATTTGTATTATTTTTTCTTTTTTATCATAATTTTATATTGTAAAATATTTAATAGATGTGTTTTGATTGATAAAAAATCATTTTTAAGATATATGTATAATTAATAATAGTTTTCATGTTTTTAATAGTTATATTTTATAAATATTATAAATGTTGTATTAGTTTTTTAAATAATTCATACCCTTCTTTTATATCATCAAAATTTATAAACAAATTTTGTGATATATTATCATTACATTAAAATAAATTATAATTATTTTATTAATTTATCAAATTTTTTGTTAAGACACATTTTACATATCACAAATTAAACTTAATGTACTAATTTTTAAAGTTTTATTTGCACGTGTTCTGTAAAGAATTTATGGTGAGAAATTGCCTAACTAGCAACTTCATTTAATTTTCTAAGGATATAAAAGAGCTTGTTCTAATTTGTTAAAAATAAAAGCTATATTTAAAAGATTACATATTTGATATGAAGTTTAAACCATTGAAAGCGCTGGAGGGCAAAGCTACGGGTATCAATGGATAATTTAAAAGGCTCGTATATTAAAGGGCGAGATGTTATCTTTTAAAAGAAGATTATCTACAGCCCACAGAATATTTTCCTTTCAAATTTTTTTTATAATCAAAGAAAAGAAAAATTCTAAGAGGAAGCATTCACATTAAGAGGAAGCATTCATATGAAATATAGGTAAGCATTAATTATATGAAGTGATTGCATCACTAAATAGATAAATAAAGGATAAATTAAATGATTTTATATTGAATATTTTCTTTTTTTTTTTAATGGTATTGATTTATATTTTGAATGGTGTGATTATAATATTTAATTTACAGTTTAATATATATTTTAAAGTAGGATATTATGTAGACAGTTAAAAATAATTTAATTTTATCAATGTTGTCATATTTATTTATAAATAGTTTTTTTTTTTTTAGAAAACACTTCAAAGAGATGTTATATTCGGGTAAGACCTAAGGAAGTAGGAGTATCTATTCCACTAAAAATGCTCAGGCCTCACAGCTGCCCTGCCCTCCTTGGCCTGCTAGAAAAGTAAGCCTAACCAATAGATAAACAGTGATTAGACTGTGCATGTAGCAGCCGAAAAACCAACAAGATTGAATACTAAAAGCTCATGCAAGAGAAACTAAAGGCAAAGAGAATCCAACAAGCTTCCATCAAGTCCCATGATTGAAGCCAACCAAGAAACACCGAGAAGCCAACACAACAACATTAGTAGTTATCCTTATTGAACAAAGATAATAACTCCTCTCTGAGTTTAGTAGATCACCACAGAGGAGGAAGGCCAAAGCTTTCCTTGTCTGGATTATCCAGAGCCCAATTTATTAATTGATGTAAAAAAAATAGGCCAACCTTTCGGAGGCCATAACTTTTCACCCGTAACTCCATTTGAGCTCTTCCACATGCCAAAATGATTGTCTTGAAAAGTTCAATTTTTCTCTAAGTCACTCTATCTGCTTAAATTTTATTTAGATATTTTTTGGAGGCCAAATGTGATCATCTAAGGGTCTAAAATTAATATTTAATGATTTTTTCAAGAATGTTCTATTTTTAAAAATTGTATATTTTTAGAACTAAAAGTCAACTTCAGTTGAATTTCATCTCACAGGATAATTATAGTATTTAGGTTATTCTGTAAAAATTTTAGAGCCACGTGCGCTTGCATGCAAAACTTACTATAAATAGTGGCTGCTAAAAATAGATTTTTTTTTAGATTTTAGTTTTTTTTTTAAAATTTTGCATATAGACTCTAATTTCTGAGTTCAATCTTATTTAATCATGGTTTGGGTTTGTAATTATTTCAAGCAATCAATATGAATCAATTCTGAGTATTGTTTCAAGATCTTGGGATATTGGTAATTTTCTTATTCTTGATAGTTTTCAAGTTCATTATTTGATATCAAAGCAAGTTCAAATCTTAGAAGAGTAAAGAATGGCAAGAGGATGAGGGAGTGTTGTGCAGATGAACCAGAATATACAAGAGCTATAAAGGCAAATTCAATAATTAACAAAGGTTATCACCAATCAATAAAGAAGACAAGGTGGTGATGAGGAAGACACAGATCATGATGAAAAAATTTAGCAAGAAGAAGAACAATAAGAGTAGCCACCATCGATGGAAGAGAGGATAGTTCAAACTTTAGAAAGAAGAAATGAAGGAATCAAGGTTGATGTTCTAGATTATGAAGGTAGTTTAAAACCAAAGGAGTGAATAGATTGGATGAATAGCATGGAGAAGTTCTTCGAGTGGAAGACTATGAGAGAAGACAAGAAGGTAAAGTTTGCATACATGAAATTGAAAGGTCATGCAATGATTTGGTGGGATCACCTACAGAAAGAGAGATAGAGAAAAGGTAAAGAGAATATTAATTCATGGAAAAATATGGAGAAAAAGCTGATGGAGAAATTTATCATTGTGGATTATGCACAAACCCTATATAGAAGATCTCAAAATTTAAGCCAAAAAGATCACAGTATACAAGAGTATACAAATAAATTTTACAAGCTTTCCATATGAGTGAAGCATGATAAAATAGAAGAGCAAATGGCTGCAAGGTACGTAAATGCTTTTAAATTTTCTATTCAAGATAAATTAAGCATGCATATAATACTTAACAGGGAGGAGGCGTATCAATTAGCTTTGAAAGTAGAATAAAAACAAAATAGATAGAATTTTAGAAGGTCATCTACTAGTCCAAGAAGAGGCATATCTCCTTTAATAAGGGGATGAGGTGGGTTTAATATCACCAAAGGTGGCTTTAATGCTAATAAAGGTCAATCATCACGTGGTGCAGAAAGGAAAGATGATAATAGCAAGGGTTTCAATACCAACAAAGAAGAAGAGGATTTCAGAGAGGATGAGGTTACGGTTGTGATAGAGGATGGTTTATGAATCAACATAGATCTTATGTCTATTATAAATGTGGAGAAGAAGGGCATAGAGAATTTGAGTGTCTAAACTGTCAAGATCAAAAAAGGAGGCAAGACTATTTCCCAAGAGTAAATCTAGTTGAGGTTGAAATAAAAGAGTAGAAAATTGAATTTGTACCAGCAGATATTAGAGAGAATCTCATGATGAGAAGAACCATGATCTCTCCAAGGAAGGAACAAGTGCATAATAAAGAAGGTGGTGATGCATGGCTATGATCAAATATTTTTTAAACGAGATGTACTTCAGATGGAAAGGTATGCAAAGTAACTATAGATGGTGGTAGTTGTAAAAATATAGTTTCTAAAGAAATGATTGAGAAACTAAATCTACAATGTGAATAACATCCTGACCCTTATCAGATTTCATGGTTTAAAAAATGGAATGAGGTTACAATAAATAAAAGGTGCTTAATCAAGTTTTCTATAGGAAAAACTTATAATGATAAAATATGGTGTGATGTTATTATGATGAATGCATGTCATGTGTTATTGAAGACACTATGGCAATTTGATATTAAAGTAGTTCATGATGGAGCAAAGAACACATACGCTTTTTGGAAAGGTGGTACAAAAGTAGTTTGTTACCTCTTAAAGAGGAAGAGAAGATAAAAATCATGCTCTTTACTAAAAAAATTATCCAGGATATGAAGGTAGCAGGTTGTTATGCACTAGTAGCAAAGAATGAAGAAACAAAAATGATATTGATACTAACAAAATCAGTAAGAGTGTTGAAAGAATATGTATATGGTATGTCTGATGAGTTACCAGATGGTTTACCATCGAATAGAGATATTCAGCATCACATTGATTTGATTCCAAGTCATCTCTACCCAATCAAGCAACTTATAATATGAGTCCAATAGAACATGTAGAATTAAATAAATATGTTACTGAATTGCTAAGGAAGAAAGTGATAAGGGAGACTGAGTCCATGTGCAACAAAAGCATTGCTAACTCCAAATAAATATGGAGGATGGAGAACGTGTGTGGATAGTAGTGTAATTAATAAAATTACAATAAAGTATAAATTTTCTATACTTAATTTAAATGATATGATAGATGTGCTTGCAGGAGAAAAATATTTTACCAAGATTGATCTAAGCAATGGTTATTATCATATTTGAATTCATGAAGGAGATGAGTGGAAAACTGCATTCAATACTAGGGATGGCTTATATGAGTGGATGGTGATGCCATTCATATTATCTAATTCACCATGCACATTTATGAAGATGATGAATATAGTTCTATGAGAATATTTTGGTAAGTTCATGGTTATTTATTTACAAGATATTTTGATATTCAGTAAGAATAAATAAGAACACTTACAACATTTGAGAATGGTAATGGATTTGTTAAGAAAAGAGAAGTTCTATGCAAATTTAAAGAAGTGCAAGTTTATGCATAATAGTTTGATATTTTTAGGATTTGTAGTTTCATCAAATGGTGTGAAAATGGATGAAGAGAAGATAAAGGCAATTGTTGAGATGACTATTCCAAAAAGCATTACAGAGATAAGAAGTTTCCATGGTTTAGCAACTTTTTACAAAAAAAAATATTAAAAAATTTAGTATTATTATGGCACCAATAATAGATTGCATGAGAGGGAAGGAATTTGCATGGACTAGAGTAGCCACAAAAAGTTTTGAAATTTTGAAAAAGAAGATTATAGAAAGACCAATTCTAACATTATCATATTTTAACAAAGTGTTTGAGGTTGAATGTGATGCTTCATTTGTGGAAATTGGTGTTGTGTTGAGTCAAGAAGGAAATTCAATATCATATTTTAGTGATAAATTGAATGATGTAAGGATAAATTATTCTACTTATGATGTTGAACTTTATGTAATTGTACAAGCATTAAGATATTGGAGGCATTCCCTAGTGCCTAATGAGTTTATCCTATTTATAGATCATAAGGCTTTGAAGTATGTGAATACACAAAAGAAGTTGAAAACTAGGCATGCAAATTGGGTTTCTTTCTTGCAAGGGTATACTTTTGTGTTAAAACATAAATCAAGAAAACAAAATCAGGTAGTTGTTGCATTGAGTAGGAGGGTATCATTATTAACTACTATGGTGAGTGAAGCAGTTGGATTTGAAGCTATTAAAAAATTATATGATATTGATCCATATTTTAGCAAGATAGTTGAATAGTGTAGGAATCCATTAATAGGTGGGATAGATGCTATTCATGATGAGTATCTTATAAAAGAAGATTATCTCTTCAAAGGAAAATAATTATGCATTCTAGTTAGGTCTCTACGAGAAAATATAATAAGAAAATTACATAGTGGCAGTTTGGCTGGAGATTTTGGTAAGATGAAGACAATACCATTGGTGGAGGAAAAGTATTTTTCGCTAAAGATAAAGAGAGATGTGAAAAATTATGTTTTAAGGTGCAGAATATGTCAGGTGGCTAAGGAACATGCACAAAATACTAGACTTTACAAGCCATTACCAGTTCCAAGAGGGCCATGGATATATTTGAGTATGGATTTTGTGTTGGGATTGCCAAACACACAAAGAGGTAATGATTCAATTTTTATTATTGTAGTTTTTTTTTTTTAAATGGTTCATTTCATTGCATGTAAGAAAACCAATGATGCCACTAGAGTTGTAAAATTATTTTTTATGGATGTTGTGAGATTGCATGGTGTTCCAAAAACTATTATTTCAGATAGGGACAAAAATTTTCTAAGTCATTTTTGGAGGAATTTTTGAAAGGAGATGGGTACTAAGCTACAATTTAGTAGTTCATATCACCCACAAATAAATGAACAGACAGAAGTTGTGAATAGGATCTTAGAAAATTTATTGAGATGCATAGTGGGAGAGAAGCCAAAGCAATGGGACTTGGCTTTACTACAAGCTGAGTTTGCCTATAATAGTTTAGTGAATAGATCAACATGAAAGGCACATTTTCAAATTTTTTATGGGAGAAATATTATGGGTATTTTATATTTACTATAATTACCAATTGCAGATCAAATTAGTGATGATGCAAAAGCATTTGCAGAGCATATGCAGTAGTTGCAAAGAGTAAGAAAAAAGTTACATGAAAGTAATGAAAAATATAAACCAACAATAGATGTTAGAAGAAGATCCAAGGTATTTGAAGAATGAGATTTAGTAATGATCTAATAGAGGGAAGAAATATTTTTAAAAGGCACATAAAATAAGTTGAAGTACAAGAAAATTGGACCATGCAGGATTGTGAAGAAAATTAATGATAATGCATATGAGGTGAGTTCACCATAGAATTTTGATATATCCCCAATATTTAATGTTTCAAATATATATGAATTCCATGGAGAAGAGGGTGAATATGACAAAGATAAAGAAGTAAATTGAGAGTAACAAGTTTCAAAGAAGAAGAAAAAAAATATTATAGGTTTTGAATATGAAGACAATGAGCACAAGGCAAGGGAATTATAGCAAGTATTTGGTGCAGTGGAAAGGATTGTAGCAAGAAAACAAAACTTGGATTAAAGAATAGGAGATAAATAAGATTGACAAGGGAAAATGGTATAAGTACAATCAGGGCAACTTGTATGAGCTGAGTTGTTTTTAACTAGAGGAGAATGATACAAAAAAAATAGGCCAACATTCTAAAGACCATAACTTTTGACCCGTAATTTTGTTTGAGCTTCTCCATGTGCCAAAACAATTGTCTCAAAAATTTTGATCTAACCTAAGCCACTCTATCTACTTATATTTGATTTAGATATGTTTTAGAGGCTAAACGTGATCATCTGAGGGTTCAAAATTAATGTTTAATGATTTTTTTAAAGAATTTTCTATTTTTAAAAATTGTATATTTTTAGAATCAAAAGTCAACTTCAGTTGAATTTCATCCCATAGGCTAATTTTAGAATTTAGGTTATTTTAGAAAAAATTTAGAGCCATGTGCACTTGCATGCCAAATGTACTATAAATAGCAGTTGCTAAAAATAGATGTTTTTATTTGGATTTTAGTTCTTTTCAAATTTTACTTGTAGACTCTAATTTTTTAGTTTAATATTATTTAAGCATGGTTTGGGTTTGTAATTATTTTAATAAAAATCAATACAAATCAATTCTGAGTATTGTTTCAAGATCTTAGCCTATTGGTAATTTTCTTGTTCTTGATAGTTTTCAAGTTCATTACTAAATCATTTGTAATTTTATTTTACTTCCTTAGAATATGCACAAAGTCAACTTTTTCAAAATTGGATTGAAGATCTTATGAAGAATTCTAGTGATTTTCCAATCGTTGGAAGTGTAGACATCAGGCTTAGAAAGCAATTGGATCCAAAATAGGGAATCAACCACATTATGAATTTTTTGCTAGCCCACTTTCCAAGCTAATAGTAGACCTTCAGTGATGGAAAGACCTTCAGTGCAATTATATATGGTGGTGCCCAAAAATTTAGAAAATAAGAAGGCTATGGAGTTATCAAGTGCCTTCCCATAGCTACCAATATTGGACCATCTAGGATTCACCCTCGATGTCCCATCACAATGGATAACATTGGAGCCCAAGTTAAAATAGGGGGCACACATTTTGAGAAGCTTGACTCAAATGACTAGGAGGATGATGACCAACAAGAAGCATCTAAAAAAATTGCATCCATCTTTGGGAGGGAAAATAGGGGTGTTTAATCAAATGCAATATGGATTCTTTGGTATTGGTGAAGGTTCGATGCCAAACCCTATCAAAATTAATGATACAATGTCTAAAGATCTAAGTGTTTCCCTCTTTCTAGGTGTTCTAAATCAAGAGGGAGGCCCTACTCGATAAAACCTAATAGGAGGGAGCATCCAATTGGAAAAGGTGAGTCCAATTAAAAAGAGGCTCATCAAGCAAGGAAAATGTAGACCAAAGAATCTCCAAAAGAGTAGTTAGTTGCTGCCACAACTAAGAAACAAAGGGGAAGTGAATAAAGAGATGAGAGAGAGAGAGAGATTGCTCATCATTCTAACATAACTCACATCTAAAAGGGACAAAGAAAGCTATTTTCCTTAATTTATCTCCCTTCAAGACTCTGCCATGAAGAAAAACCCAAATAAGAAACCTGACTTTGGGCCAGAGGTTTTGATGCCATAGCTGAATAGAAATACTTCTAAGGGGGTGGGAAATGGAAGGAGCTAGGGATCGGTAGCCTTAAGCAACCATATACTTTTTCTTACTGTGACTACCCCAAGAAAGGAGATCTTCTTTGTTGAAGCAAGAGAGGCTTCTTTCTTTAAGAATATATCTAATCTAGTTTTTAATATGTTGATATAGGTTAACCAGCCAATCATCCAGAGGGATCCATTATCTTTCAATTTACGACTCATCAGCGGGGCATCTAGAATAATTGGAAATAGTAACCCACTTATTCTGATGCAACTGATTCATGATATCATGTAGATGAGGAAATTGGTCAATTATGGGTGGGTAACCATCCCCTAAATCATTCAATAAATGGGCACTTTCACCATTTTTAGTGATCTAAAATAACTTGTTTTTAATCAGAGTCTCACCCATTCTCAGAATAGCTAAAATAAGAGAGACATGAGAGGGAAGGGAGAGGCAAACCGAGTCAAGTGGAGCAAGATTTTTAGCATACTTAGCTCTTACCACTTTAGCCCATAGCTATTTTGGCACCTAGAAAAGTCTCCAGTAAACTTTGGCAGCAAGATCTTGACCCATAAGGATCATAGAGTAAAATCCCATACCTCCATCATGCTTAGGGAGGCACAAGGTAGACCACCTCAAAAGAGAACACTTCTTATCTAGCTTGGGGCCCCTCCACAAAATCTTCTAGCAAGTTTGATCAAGAGCTTTGAAAATGGCTTTATGAATGTGCAAGATTGAAGATAAGTAAATTGGGATAGCTTGAAACACACTTTTGATAAGAATAATTATGCCCCCCATCAACAGGCATTTATGAGTCCAACTAGAAAATTTAAATATAACTATATCCAAGAGCCACCCCCAATCCAAAATTATGTGTACCTCAAGCAGAAGACTAAGGTAGAGAATAGGGAAAGTTGATCTTTTGAAATACAACCTATCGAAGATTAAAGCCTCTTGCCTTGGAGACATATGAAAGAATAAAATCTTGGATTTCTCCTCATTGATCACTTGCCTAGTGGAAGAATTGAATAGTTGTAACTTCTTTTTGAAGTTTGAAGCCTCAAGAGTTGAAGCTTTTCCCATAAATGTAGTGTCATCAATAAACTTCAAGTGAGTCAAAGGTCTAACCACATGAGCAACAGTGATACCTTCAACAATTCTATCATCTCTACCTTTAGAGATAATTTTACCCAAGCATTTAGCAAGGATGATAAATAAATATGGAGATAATGGATCTCCTTTCCTGATGCCATGAGATGCAGAGAAGAATTTAGTAGGAGACACATTCACAAGAATAGAGAAGGATACCAAAGAAATGCATCCTTTAATCCATATATCCCAATCCTTAGAAAATCCAAATTGATTTAGTAAAGTGAAGAGAAAGGCCCAATCAACCTTGTTATATTCTTTGGAAAGGTCCAATCTGATGAACATAGTGGGGTTGTTTTAAAGTTGTATGGAGTGGAGGGCTTCTTGAGCTAAAATAATCTCATCAAGAATATGCCTACTAGCTACATAGTCACCCTACTTCAGGGATATAATTTTGTGGAGAAGAGGTTTCAATTTATTAGCCATGATCTTTGAAATAATCTTATATAAGACATTACACAATGAAATTAGTTGAAACCCCAAAATGTGTGAAACCTCATGTGCTTTAGGAATCAAGGCAATGTAGGTTTTCTTGATCTACTCAAGAACCACTTTAGCAGCCCTAGCTTCTTTCACCACCTTTAGAAGGTCATGTTGAAGAAAATCCCAAAATTCCTAATAGAATTCAATCAGGAACCCATCAGGGCCAAGGGTTTTCCCTCTACGCATGTGAAAGACAACCTTTTTAAATTCATCCATAGATATCTTATCCATTAGAGAGAGATTATCCTCCATTGAAATGATGGAGGGAATGTTTTGAAGAATTTTATTTTGGGACTCCCAGTCTAAAGGGGTAGTAGAGAAAGGATGAGAATAGAAACCAAGCACAATATTAAAAACCCCTTGAGAGGAGAAAACCGGAAAACCATCTTCCCTATCTAAAGAAGACATATGATTGAAAGACCTCCATTTAAGAAGGGTCTTGTGAAAGAAAGATAATTTTTTATCCCCCTCTTGAAGCTAGGAGATCCTAGATTTTTGTTTCTTCATGATTTCCTCTCTTAATATCCATTCCTCCATCTAACTACTTAAGACCAGCTCTTCTTTTTTAAGATCCTCAGTCAAGCCACTTAATCGAATACTTTCATTCACTCTTTCTAGATTATCCATAATTTACTACTTTTTAACTCTAATGTGCCAAAAATCATTCTAATTCCATTTTTTTAATTGGGCTTTGAGAAAGTCGAGCCTCTTGGCAAAAGTATGCATCTTCATTCTAGTTCACTGAAGACCTGATTTCCACCATTTTTTATTTTTATTCTTTAAAAATTCATGTTGTAACCACATGAGATAAAAACAAAGAGGAGTTTTATGAGAGTTAGACTCCCATATTTACAAAATAATGGGCTAGTGGTCCGAACTAGCATTGTTTAAAATTTTAGATTTGGTAATTTGCTCATGAACAAATAATTCCTCTGACAAAAGAAATTTGTCCAATCTTTTAGATATGCTAGCTTTGTGCATTTTCCTATTGATCTAGGTGATCAGTCCATTCTCAGGGTTAATATGAATGAGGTTGAAAGAGGACATATAATCCAAAAGTGGATGGGAACTAGCTTCAAGTTTCCTATCACCCACTGACTTTTCCTCCAAGGAGGTAATAGCATTAAAATCACCCCAATCAGATTTTGAGTAGAGGGAAAGAGGGGAAAGAGGTAGACCAATGTCTTCCACTATTTTTATTTTTCCTCCAAATTCAATGAGAAGTAGACATTGATAAACAAAATTGGTCCATTTGAGTGTCTATCCTAGGCCATGATGGCTAAAATGCCTTTTGTAGAAAAGGAGTTAGTAACCATAATAGCCTTGGGATCCCATAAGCAAGTAATCCCTCCTGAAGCTCCTTGAGCATCATTAGCAACGAAGGAGGCCACATGCCAGATTTTCTTAGCAGTGTGAAACATGTTATCACTAGTAATCTCTGTTTCTTGGAAAAAGAGCATTTGAGGGTGATTAATTTTAACCATTCTATTAATTTTATTGTGCTTATAAGGAGAGCCTTTGATCCCCCTAATATTCCATGAGATGCACTTCATATAGGACCAATTTTATACATTTGGGAAATCTCTTTCACCTTCTCGAGAGAGACCAATTTCTCACCTTTCTTCTAAATTTGAGTAGCAGTATTTTTCATTCCAACCTTCTAATTAGTGTTCATCTTCAATTTCTTGTTGGTAACTTGACTAATTCCCCTAGGCTCTGACAAAGAGTGATTTTTTAGAGATTTTGAGTAGGGAACTAAAACTTGCATGTGAGAGTTATCCCCCTGAATTTATAAATTTGAGATGAGAGGATCAATTCTTTCCAATTTGTGTTTTTTGATCGGATGAGCGATTTCCAGCAAGCTAAGGGTCTTATCTTTGGCCATGTTTTAGAGTTGGTATTTGTTGATCGACTTTCAACTTCAGGTTGGGCGACTAGAGAGGTTTTATAATATTGAGGAATTTATGTATCCATCATGAGATTCCCATCATCTGGAGTCTCCTCATCAGCCAAAGCTACAAATTTGTTATCAGAGGGAGAAGGCATGGATCCAACCTTCTTAGACTTGACTTAGTGTTTTCTTTTGGGCTCTTAGAAGGATTCAATATTTGGATCTTCCTTAGAGTTAGCAAGAGAGGCTAGTTTATAATATTTTACCAGGTGGCCATATTCATGGCACAATCTATAGTGGAAAGGAATATTTTCATAGTCCACTTCTTAATCCCAAGCCCCCTCTCTGAACTATAGAGTGACTTTTTTAGGCAAAGAATTATCAAAATTCACTAAAACACAAATTTTGGCATAAATTATGTGCTCAAACCTAGTTTTGTTATCGATAGTAATCATGTATGTCCCCAATGTATTACTAATATCCGTCAAGATAGTTAGGTTCTAGAACTTAGTGAGCAAACTGAAGAGCCTAACCTAGATAGGTGCTAAAGATGGAAGTTCTTCTTCTTGAAATAGAGGATGCCATGGCTTCATAAATAACGTTGCTCTTCCCAAGAACCACAACCCACCCTGGAAAATTCTCTCCCTATCTCTTCATTTGTAAAAAGCACCATAAAATACCCATTAGGGGTAAATCAAAATGTAAAGCTCCTGATCAATGATCCACTACCTAGATGCCTAGGATTTGAATTTTTGTAGTGAAGGGTGAAAGCCCATAAATTGAGAAATCAGAGCCCTTCTATCCATGTTGTCAATGTTGCTTTGCACCTCTAAATGCCTCAGATTGACCATCGGTGATCCATCATCCACTTTCAGACATCCCACGTCCATTTTTCATGGATTAGGTTTTGGCATACATAGAGATTGGCATTGGAACCCTTTTCCTTCATTTGAACTATTGAGATTATGATTCAGAACAACCTTCCTAAAGTTAAGCTTATTGGGGAAGCATTCCACTGAGCCCAAACAAAGCTAGAAAGAATCAATCACCTAGTTCGTTCGAATCTTTAAGATTTTCTTCAAAACCCTCAAGGATATCATTTACCCATAAATATTTAATTTAAGTTTAAATATAATAATATTAATTCTCATATCATTTTTTAATAGTTACATATATCCCTTCAACCATTGCACCTCCTCCTACATCATTTCATATGATCAGATGCCCTATTAAGACTATCTATATAGTTCTAAAAACTTTCCAAAAATAGATATATAGTATTGTATCTTTTATTTTCCCTCTCTTTTTAGTTTATTAAGTCTAATTACTCCAATTTCCTTACTATATTTTTAGTTTTTATAATACGTAATATTTATATTGAATTATTGAATTATATAGAATGTTGATAACTTAGTTTATATTTCAAAAATAAATATATCATATTATAATGATGAGTTAGTATACATTTAAATTAGTGAGCTTCTTCAGTTAATAAATTACGAGTAAGGGGCATCCACACTATCAAATCATTCAAGCCATGATCTCGACCATAATCACATAACTCTTCAAGTCAATTTTTAAAAGGGATTTGTACCCTGGTGGATGGATATAAACAACCATCATCCTCACTAATCAAATTACAACCCTTTTGATGATGATATATTATTTTATTTTAGGAAGGTGTATGTTGAAAATTAACATGAAAACTAAAGTTAAACATAATATTTGTACCACCTAATTGTCAATTTAAAAATAATAATAATTTATTATTGTAAGAGATGGAATAGAAATAAAATAGTATTTTAAAACATGTATAAAAAAGAGGATTTAATATTTGTAATAAGATAAGACATGTTCTTAAAATTATTTATTTTAGAATAAAATAGGATAAATAAATATTCAACTCTTATTTAATAATAAATGTGAAACCACTTTTATTCAAAGTGGGCATTATTAGATTAGACCACCCAAATATTTTATTTAATTAATTATTGTTAATATTAAAATTAAATATATATTAAACATAATGTTTATTTTTAGATACAAATAAATAAAATACATTTAATTAAATATTTTTAAATAATAATATTTAATTATCCAAAAGAACAAAATATATTGAAAATACAAAGTAATAAAAATGACTCATCTTGTGTAGAATAGTATAGGAGATTTATTCATGAAATATGAACTTGGAAATACATATTCCATTTAAATACGATGAAAGGTTTCTAAGAGCTGAAAATTACTTTGGGTAGGTGTCGGGTGAATAAATAGTTCTAGGTAAAACATTAATGGAGAAATATGGCTTTATAGGTTTGTTCTCTTAGTTTTACTCTTCGATTTTATATAATTTATTAAAAATTTATCCCTTAAAAAAAGTTAATGAATAAAATTTAAAAAATTATATATAATTATTTAAGTTGAAAGCTTTTTCAAAGAATTTTAATTACATATTTTTTTGGTAGGATATTTATTCATTTAAATTTAATTTTTAAGGTTAAAATATATAATTATTTAAGTTGAAAGATTTTTCAAAAAAATTTAATTACATATTTTTTTGGTAGGATATTTATTCATTTAAATTTAATTTTTAAAGTTAAAATATCAATGAGATGTAAATGAATTGGATAAATTTTAATTGTTTAGGTGGAAAGTAAAATTCAATTGTGAACATTTAATCAGAAATAGTTTACATAACATAATATTTATTAATAGATTTGATGTTTTTACAGTGCATGAAATAATTATATCAAACTTTAAGCAAAAATTCTATATATATTTTTTTAAATCTCAAAGTTTCAAATCATAATCCTTCATCAAGAAAACTAAAATAATAATGAGAATACAAACCCAATCTTCTTTAAATACGTAAACTATAATAATCACCACTGGAGGTAATTAATGTAAAAGTAGTCATTAGTTAAGAAATGTGTGCCCGCTTCTTTTATTGCTATTGAGAGCTCGAACCTTCAAGTGATAAAGAGATCACCAATATGATAAAATTGTTCCAAGACTAACATTTAAAATAACTAATGAATATTATTATTAATATTTAATTTTTTATCAAGGTAAAATAATTAGTGAAATATATTATATTACAATTCTGCTTAATTTATATATTATATATTATATTACAATTTAATTTTAGCTTAATTTTAATTTAATGGTCAATTTCAACTCCTATACACAATGACAAGAGGATGAAGAAGGATCTAAAGTGTGCTAATAATAAATCTCCACGCAGGATCGATTCCTAAGAATGTGTCTCTATTCAGATTATAGGGGTGATTACCAAATTAAATGGCTCTTCTTTACTTATGCATTTGCTTGAATGGTTTTCTGATTTAATAACTTTGGTTTTATCTATGCATATTGCATGTTTGGTTGTATGAGTGTTTAACTAGAGTCAATTTCTCATACCTCCCTAGTTAGATATTAGTGGTATGTTCCTTAAATTCAGTGTAGATGGACCTCCTCATTTCACTAAAATAAGGGACACCACATGAGCATTCCACCAAGTAGACCCCAACTTACATTTTGATGATGGATTAGATTGGCATGGACTTAGTAGATTGCTAATAGATAGATTTTCATGGAGGGTTGAGTTTGTTTAAATAGAATGTGGAGTGAAGGATCAATGTTGAGATTCAATCTTGGGCCATTATGATTCATAATTGAGGATTATTTAAGTAATTTAAACGTCCTTGGAAGCTTCTAGATTTAGATGTTTCTAGAGAGGGAGGGTAAGAATAGAGAGGATTCTAGAATTCTTTAATTCTAGAATCATCTTAGGGATTAATTAGGTTTAGATAGGGGATTAGATATGGATTAGGTGGGTGATTAGAGACTAGGCGTATAGGAGAGCCTAAGAGTAGGCTAATAGGTGGGCCATGGGAATTTAAAATTCTCAAATAATAGATAAAAACAGATTAGGGTAAGATAAGAGATGATTAGGGGAATTAATGAACAAGTGGGATAAGACTAATGTTAGTGAATGAAGAATAATGAAGGAGGATATTAGATAAATGATTAGGAAAGGGATAAATTAGCGAGATTAAAGGGGATAAATAGATAAGAAGAATTAGTGTTGACTAATAGTAGTATTAGTGGCGTTAAATGAAGTGAGCAAATTTAGATGCATATATTTGGCCCCTCTTTTAAAAGGCATTATTAAGTGGAAGGAGTGATGGTCTTTTAAAAAAAAACCATTTCATGGATGAATATTAGAGGATATGATGTTAGTGGGTATGATGCCCCTCAAGGGGACATGTGGAGAAGAATGAGACAGATGCCCACTCAAAATAAGAAATGATGGGTGGAATGCAATGGATAGACAAAGGGATAGGATACTAGATGTGAGATAGATGATGAAAAAGATAAATTTGACTTGAGCAATGAGCTACAGATTGATGATGCCCCTAGTAAAGACATATGCATAGGGAGTAGAGACGATTGTGTCATGATTGTCAATACATCCCAAGGGATAATAAATGGTAACATGATGATGCTAAGATTAAAAAGACATAAAATTTAGTCATATCCCAAATAAGGATGCATGCAAGGCAGAGATGTTGACCAAAGATAAGAGAATAATTTAATAAGATTAATGATGGGTATAGCTCAAATCTAAATGCAATTGATATGTTGAAGGTGATGCTAGAGAAGAAATGATATGATCAAGTGACCAAAATACAAAGAAGAATAATTAGACTTCATTGCATTAAATCAATTAGCCACAATATGATTAGTAGTGATGATGTCCCTAGCAAGGACACATGCAACAGAGAGATAAATTATAATTTGACCAATCAGTGGTGATGGATGACTGATAGAGGAAAAGATGGATGTTGTGATATGTCGGGCCCAATCAAAAAGTGTGGGTGATTGACAAAAATATTGGATAGGTGATTGTGGGAATGGTGATTGATTAATGATTGATATTATAGCTCAAATATTTGACTGATGTAGGAATTGAGGATGATGAAATATAAGATATATATGATGATAAATTATGGAGAAAGAGGAGATAGTGTGGCTGAGCTATCCTTGGGCACCAGAAAGTGGCCAAGTGATGCCTACATAGTCTTAGGAGACCTTAGGTTGATGTAGTTTTGATTAGAAGATAAATGATAATTGATTGGAGAATAAGTTGATGGTGATAATGATGACTAGTGATTAGAGGATGATGTTAGTGATTATAGGATGTGACTCAGATGATGAGATGAGATGATTATATGATTAGATAAATAATGAGGGTGTAGGTGATCAATCCATCATAGATTTCATAAGGCTCATCATAGTCTAAGCAATTTGATAAATATATCACTTGGCAGTATGCCCCATGATATGAGTATGACCAAGGGGACATTGTGTCAAAGTACATGGGAAAATAGCAAACTCTACATCATTGAGGGCAAAAAAAATCATTATTATAGCTTTGGTGACCTCTAGAATCCTTGTTCATTGCCCAATAGATAAAAAGAGACATGAGGGGATGCTAGTTTAATCTAGAAATCAATCCAAATAGTGGTCAAAGGAGGATGATGAAGATGACCAAGGGTTACCAAAAGAAAAAACCTTTTAAGAGTCTAATATATCAAGAAGATTAGGAGATGATGGGATCAAATATCTTTCATACTAGAAAAATAGTGATTGGATGGGTGATAGGGATGAAGAGGCAATGATAGAGAAGTGATGGGTGCTAGACTAAATTCTTTGACAAGCTTATGTGTGTTGATAATACCTAGTCAAAAGGGATGATGATGAATATAAGGATGGATGACCAATAGGATTTAGTGCCAATATGAAATAGATCATCCAAGGATGATGAATGGGAAAATAGGATATGACTATTAGACATTTGTTGGGGACGGTAATATGAACAATGGGAAATATGGGTATTAAATGTGGTTTTAGGGTGGTAAGGTGAATGTTATAATGTGATGGAGATGGATGTAACTAGGGGTTTAGGTATAAGACAAGACATCATGGACTCTTTTTGAATTTTTAGATTTTTATGATTTTCTAGGGTTTTTGACATATTTCAATTTTTAGATCTTTTTGGAATATGTATGTATACTATACAAAAGGGGGCTACTAGCAAAGGGAATACCAAATCTAGCAACCAAGACAAGGATGGATGGAATGATGGATGGGATGACAAAAGGATGAGGGTGATGTGGAAAAAGGGATGAGGACCAAGGAAGAATGGATTAGGGATTACTAATGACCCCATCATGAAGGAACCAAATGTTTAATTTCCTGAGTGTCCATTGAAGGATATGTCGAGATAATTCCAAAACATTTCTCAAAACACCTTACATTCCTTTACGAAGGTCAAGATGGGAAGGAAGACGAGACATAATAGGATGTATGATATGGATGGAGGGATATGATACAAATTTAATTGACAAGGGATGGATTTGATGGACAAAAGAATGGAACTTGACCCCAAGTGTTGAGGTACAATGTGAATAATTAATTATTCTACCATGATGCCATAAACTAGTTTCATCATGGTAATTACCCAAGGTGCCAAAATACTTGTTTTCACCATTGGATGAGTGATTTTTATTTTACTTTTTTTCTTTTTTTTGACATTTTTTTAATTTTTAGACTTTTGGGCATCTCAATTTATTGGAAAAGAGTGAGATGCAGGATTGTCAATACTATTTGGATCTTTAAACAACACCTGTTCTGGAGATACATGATGCTAGGATCATGTCACTGCTATTAGATGTATTAAAGTCTTGGTGATCTTTGTTGAATCTTGATTGTGATCCCATCCAAATATCTAGACCAGTTATCTTCGTCACCCCTAAGAGAGACAATGTTACCCAAATAGGTGATGTGAGGCATGGATGCGATTAGATTTTGATGGGGATATATGAGACTTGAATGGATGATAGGACTTGGTTGGTTTATGGGTTCATGATAGGATGGTGTGATGGGTGATGGAGGATTAGGATTAGCATTCATATACATCATTATAGATGTTAGATGTTCTATATTTGATTGGTGCCAGTTGATAAAAGACTACAGGAGATCCATTACACTTTGATTTTGTGATTTATCTTTGATTTGATCATTTAAAGGATGAACAACCATCATGATACTATTTTCAACATTACTCTAATATTTTGATTGGATTTGACTTTGACTATCCCCTGCTGCTTGATTTTGGGCTTCACTAGGGGAGATTGATTTTTTATTTTGATAATACCCTAGCACCTGACATCAGGGTTCATTAGGGAAAGATATTTTTGATTAGGCTAATGATTTGTATTTTCTTGACTTTGGCTTATGGGATCAAAGATGATTTGATCATGATGTATGACTTTTAGAATATGGTCTTGGGACTTTGTATTTATGGCACTTGTTATGTTTCTCAAGGAAGGGTCCAACGATGTATGTTATTTTTTGTACTTATGGAGGGAGGTGATTAAATGATCATTGATAAGAAGAAAGGGGTCCATGATGGATGAGGGTGGGGGAGATGAAATATTGAGGTCAATGAGTAGTGATGGGAAAACATGGTCTTCATAGGTGTTCTTAGGAGACCCAATTTTTACATTAGATAAAATATCCTCAAGATCAACAAAAGGATCACTAAGACTAAATATATTACATGCATCCAAAGTAGGATCAGATTCACTTTAACAATATTCAATAGATAAATCTTGCAAGAACTCTGTTATGAATTCATCATCCTAATTAGGATCTAAATGTATGCCTGATGATGTATTGGAGGTATCTGGATTAGAGGTATCCTAATAAACATATGCATTATCAACATCTACTTTAATATCAATGAGGGATGATCTTTCTAATGAGGGATCTGATTTGGATATTGGTGTTGAACATGATCTTGATGCAAATAAGACTTGTGTTAACTCCAATGCTGACTTTGGTGTACATGATGTTATATTGCTAGTAGAATATTCATTTTCCATGATTGACCTCTCAACATGGGGTTTTAGATATCCAAACAATTTTATTCACATATATTTCAATCATGAGACTGATAGTCCCTCCTTAGAATCCACTTAGGCTTGACCAAAGCATTCAACTCATCCACCTTGTCATCCTTCTTCTTCTCTTTGACTACCTCATCAATACATGTAGATAAAAAATAATTTTTACATTCGTTAAATTTTGATCTTTACTCTATATTATCAAATAATCCATCTTGAATCTTGGGCTCAATATGATCAGTCTTGACTTTATTTGGTATCCATATCAATGTTTGACCCTTTTTATGAACTCTAAGAGCTCCATATACCTTGTTAAGTGTTGAGGGCCTTCTGACTTTGTTAGGACAATCTTGAAATGTGTCCCATATTATGATAACTTTAGCAAAAAACATTATTGTACTTACCTATTAACTGATTACTACTTCTCCCATAGTCCCATGATAAATCATCCCTTGAGACCATTCTACAATCTCTTGCTCTATGACAAAAGTTATGACAAGAAAAACAATAACCATTGAAATAATTAGAATACCTCATTGTATTGGGTTGCCTGATTGGTCTCCTTATATTGAATTTCATGTTGGTATTCTTAACTTGATGATGATCACTTTATGTCTCAAATTTGAGATTTTCTACATAGCTCTTTGAGGTATGACTCTCCTTGTTCTCTCTTTGGTATTCCTTGAACCCAAAACCTATTTTTTCATATGGAGGCCTTTGACTACTAAAAATATCACCAAAAACTTTACTACTCTTTTCAAATATCTAATGTGTATTCAACTCAACTATTACTTGATCCAATTCTACCTTCAAAGAATCCATTTCTATTCCAAACTTGATGCATTCTTCCTCCTTGATTTTAAGACTTGTAGTGACAATCTCAATATGAGTTTCCAACTATTTGATGATCCCCTCATATTCATTGGTGTTGTTGCTTAGTATTTCTTCAAAGAGATTGATGTGATCCTCATAACTCTTAACCAATGATCTTAGTTTCTGATTCTTCCTTCTTTAGAACTTCAACTCCTCTAGAGAACTCACCATTTTTGCCTCAAGGTTCACTTCAACCTTTTCTTCATCTGATTATTCATCATACATAAGGCCTTTCCATTTTGAGAAAACCTTATTATCTATTTATATATATCCATGAATGAGGTTTCATTTTTATCATGATCATTACTATCATCATATCTATCAGATGAACTAGTGTCACTTACATTAGATGATCTACTATCTTCTTTGGCATAGAAACTTATCTCATTCATGAATGACCACTTCTTTTTTTCATACTTCGTGAAACCCTTCTTGCTCTTTTTAAGATTGTATATCTTATTATCATCACCATGATGTTCATCATGTTCTTCATCATGCTTAGTCTTATCCTTGTTAGGACATTTAGATGCAAAATCACTAATATTACCACAGTTAAAGAATTTGAATAACAACTTTACCTAATACTTACCTGAACCTTCCTTAGTTTTCTAACAAACATTGATTCTATCTTGTCATCATAAATGTTTCTATCAACATCATCCTTGGCCTTCTTACTTTGTGACTTTTTCTCACCTTTGAATGCAACTTCCTTCTTGGAAGGTCTTTCATCACTTGTTCTCATTTCATAGATAGTCAAGATGCCATGAAAATCATCCATCTATAGTATGTTAATGCCTCTAATTTCCTCCACTTCAAACACCTTTGAATAAAACTTAGATGTTATATATCTCAATACCTCTTTTACTAATGTTGATTCTTCCAACTTCTTTCCTAGGCCTCTGATGACATTTATCACTTCATCTACTCTCAACATATAAAATTCAATTTTTTCATCTTCCTTCATTCCCAAGATTTCAAATTGTATTCGGTGAGTCTACAACTTTACCAACTTAACTTTAGTTTATCCTTCATAGATGGCCTACAACATTTACCAAAACCCCTTGGTTGTATAACAATCCATGATCTTAACAAACTCTACTTCTAAAAGACCACACATGATGGCATTCATTGCCTTACAGTTGTTTCACTTGCCTTGTTTCCTAATGCATTAGTTTGTGGTGTAGAGGGTGGAGTGAATCCATAAAAAAGATATTTCCATATGTCATAACCCAAGGACATTAGATATGTGTTCATTTTGATGCTCTAAAATACATAGTCCCATTAAAGAGATGATCCTTATTGGTTGAGAAACTTCCTTGTACTTGTTGACTAGACATGCTTGTGCTTCAAGGATCTCTTTCAAGATATTTAGCCTTCTTTAAAGGACCAAGATTTGATACCAATTATTAGAAAACCAATGACTAAGAGTAGGGGAGTGGGGGTAAATAAGTCTTCAAAAATATTCAATCAATTACATCCACTCATATATGAACTATGAAAGCAACATAGTGATCTAGTAATGTAGTAAGAGCCAATCACATGAGCATGAAACAATATAACACATCACATATGTGAGAAACCCTAATGGGTAATAGAAACACTAAAACAAATATTGGACAAACTATCCTATAAGATAATGTATCAAATTTAGTTGAGCACCAACTCAACATGGATCACCAACCTGAGATTTATCAAGCACCTACTTGACTTTAGCAAACACCCACTTGCTAAGAAGCTACAACCCCTTATGACTAAGGACCAACTCAGTCAGAGGACACTTCATCAATCACCAAATTGTAAGGCAGATCCAAATCCCTCTTGACTATGCATAAACTCATCCAAGACCAATTTTTTACGGACCAACCTGCAAGGAAGCTTCAACTCACTCTTTGAACAAACACTAACTTAGGCAATCAACCTTCTTTCTTTTAATCTTTGACTCAACTCTCTATCTACTATATTGGAACTTCATACACTATCATAAATTAGGAACACATATTTAATGAAACTCTAATAGAATCTCAACATATGACGATCACTCCTTTAACTCTATTCCACTTGATCTCTCACAAAACTGCCTCTAGGCTTCTTCGCTCAACTAGCCCTCTTTAAGACTAAATAGGTCATATGACCATGATATTCACCTATAGAACACTTGTATGATATTCATGATATGATTATATTATCTCTCATGAGGGTTTAAAACAAGTATTTAAACCTCCTTAGGTTCATTTATTTATCAATCCATTTGCTTACTCCAAGCATACACAAATAGGCCTAAAATGCTTTGTATTTATACTCATCTCTTATTCATATACCACTTAGTCAGTCACACACCTTAAAAATCTTATTTTGTCCATATAATAGGTCTTATAACACTCTATTAACATGGTTCAAATGAAATTTGGACCCCTTTTGGTCTGTAACACTTAATTAGGCATCATCTTTCTTTTAGGTCTCATGGAGACCTAATTGCATAAGGTCTACTTCCTAGCATCAAATCTTGATCCTCTGTGTCTCAGGTAGATTTATCCAACAATTGAAAACCATTAAATCACTTATAATAATACCTTTAATATCCTCCTTCATGATTTATTGGACCTATGCCTATCGTTCATACCATGAAACCTCTTTTAGGAGAAATTGTCCTATTAGGCCTGTGTGCCTCAAAAAGTCTGTCTTGCAAAAGTGATGCTTAAACACCCCTAATATATTGAAAAATGATAAAAATGTAAATATATAGAATCTACATGACCTTAGGTTAATTACCAAATTCATTAGACACTTTCACTCATAGCTTAAGGCTTCAAGAACACCTCTGCAACTCACTCACTCAAAACTATCAATTTACTTCAATGATCAGTAATGATGACTCAGACCTCCAACACCTGTGTAAAAGAAGATTTACATGAATTATGATGCATGTAAATTATTATATGATATCTCTAAACCATTATCAGATAGAAATATCATATGATTAAATGGTAAATATTGACCTTGTAAACCAATTTATTAACCTTATATCGCACTGTCTTATCTGACCTAGATAGGTCAACTTGTGAGGAATTTTTTCACCATTTATAATGACCTCTAAAATTTTTTCCAAGCATGAACATGAATTAAAATTCATAAAAACATCTCCATTTATTTTGTTTCATCATTCTGCCATGGAAACACACTCAAATTCATCTTCTCACTTCTGCCTGGGTTTTACGTTGTTTACACCATTAGGTCTGTCTGTGATTGACTAAATTGAAAGATTTATTTATCATATTTGAAGGGTGGAACCTATATATAAACCTTTATAGGCATGTATTATGAGTCTCTATCTCCTTTTCCCATTCATTTGATTTTCTTGACTAATGAAACTTTTTGAGGGATACAACTTCTTAACAAATAAGACTGTATCTATGCATTTTCTCTCTCATTTGACTAACTACCACCACTTAGAGATATCTGGGAGAGTTGACTACATGATTCAATATCTTTTATAGTAATTTGAGTCCATTATGAGTTGATTTGAATAAGATCATTCACATTACGTCCTTATTAGGGTTATAGGCAGGTTTGACACAAGTTTTGGTGTTAATGATTGTGCATAAAGGACTGTCCCTTAAATCCAAAACCAACACCTATGAATATTATATAATAACCTTACCCATCTCTCCTTAATATATTATGTTCCCATATATAGGTTACACATGCCAACAAACACCTAAACTTTCATATCGGGTTTGCATACCTTCATTTTATGCACTTGAGAGACCTCAAAACCACTTTCCATGCCTTTTCCTATAAATTATGACCCCATAATTCATTATTACTCCTAAAACAACTTAACTCACATATATCCATGGTCTAATTCACCCATTCACCCTAAAATATATTTCTCATGCCTCATTAGGCTAGGTGCAAAATAAGACTGAAGGACCTACCTTTAAAGACTTACTTTGAAACACTTATGAGTGCATCAACACATTATTATCATGCTCACATAACCTTCACAACCTATCACATGCGTGATTTCACCCACCTCATCATGCCATTAGCTCATATCTTTACCATGTCATGACTAGGCTCAAGCTTCCATTGCACTTGACACTTTGGCCTATTCCTTCAATGCCATGACCTAAAAATAACATCAAAAAAGAAGATATAAGACACAAAAATACACTCATATCACTGCACCATTCTCTTTTTGATGAAAACAATTTTCCATAGCCTCATATACACCTAAAACCACATGACCAAGCTCCATATGACTTGACATCTCTCTTAATGCTCATTGTCACATCACATACCTTTGTTCATTCATTTAACTATGCTTCCTTTGTATACATTAGTTGTCTTCAAACATCTTCCATGACCTATAACTTCCATGCTCACAACACTCATGAAAATTCTCATCCATGAAACACTCTCTCTTTCATGAATGACCTTGCTCATGACAACTCCCATGACCACACTCTTCTCTTATTATGATAACACTCTTCTCTCTCATGACAACACTCATTTCTCTCATGTCCCTACTCTTTCATGTAATTTCACTTATCATATATTGTTCTTAGTTATTTTTGGCATCAACCATCACAAGATGCTTCTTGATATCACACACAATCAATATTGACATGATACACCTTTGACATCAACCTTGAAATCAATGACCTATACTTTCATGCAACCATAATACATTATTTGCCTTCAAATTATCTCTTTCCTTCAAATTCTCTCTTGCTAACAACCTTCAATGACAACACTCTTTTTATCCCACCACTATGCTTAAGCACTTGAAAAAAATAGACCTTTGACATTAATGACCACTATGTTTTTACATGATACACCATTTTGAAATCAATGACAACAACATGTTAATAATGGTGCCCCAAGAATTATAATTTTATTGCATCTTGTAGTAAGTACACAGTCAACTATGGCTCAGTTGATATTCAATATGGCGGATGGTGATGGAGTGGGATTTTGGGGGCCATGGAATTTTATGGTATTAACATAATGGTATGGGATGGCATGATATTTTGTATGATTGGAGATGGATGCTTGACCCTAGTCTCTAGGTGTTTTTCCTTGCCTCTGATCATGTTTGGGTAAAGGATCTTGATAAATACCAAGCTGCTGATTTTTAGATTGATTAGGAGTGCTCTCCCCTTCAAATTCAATGTCTCCCTTTTCAATAAGATGTTGAATATAATGTTTTAACTGCATGCACCTCTCAGTATCATGTCCCTTGACTCAATTATATAGACATAATTCGTCATCATGATACAAATTTGGTCATGGCTTTCTATCATCTAATGGTCATATTTTAGGGAGAGTAATCATATTAATGATAACTAATTATTGTAGGCCTATTCCCACAGGTACACCAAGACCATTTAGGAGCCTCTTTCCCATTTCATGTTTTGGTTTTCCCCGTGGTACCCTTATAGTGAAGAAATTTTACTGCTTATTAGTAGGGGAAGATTTCTACACTCCTTGAACATGTTTTTTTCAATTTGTAACTCTATCTCACATGACATTTTTATTTTTATTGTAGATTTTTTATTTAACCAAAAAGGATTTGTATTTATTATGACTTTGTTTATTTTAGGTATATAATTTGATTTCTCCCTTTTAAATGAGGTCTTTCTCAATTTGGAGCCCTTTTTCAATAATCTCATCAAACGATTTGGCACATTATAGCTTTAACTGATATTTTAATTCTACATTGAGGTTATTGATACATATTTTGACCAATTCTTTTTGTAGAACTATGCAATGAAACTAGCTTGTTAAACTTCTCCAGCATCATCAAAAGGAGGCCAAAATTTCCCCATTCCTTTGCTTAGTATTGTAGATATTTATGATGGAAACATCATGTTTTATATTGAATGAGAAATGTCTCACAAATTGTTTAGTCAATTCTCTGAAACTAGATACAACCTCTTTGGCAAATGCATAAATCATTCTAATGCTAGTTCTATGACAGTCTTAGGGAAAAGCCTTAGGAGATAAGTGTTGTCATATGCAACCTCATGGCATGATTAATAAAACTCTTGAACATGATCACATGAATCTCCTTTCCTTCTTTTTTTGTTTTTTTTGTTTTTTTGTTTTTTTTGTTACTCAAATTGAGTTGGGAAAGGGATTTGTAGGATGCTCATATCTAAAGGAGGGGAGCAAAAATATTTATATTTGTATTTCATCACTTACTTTGTAGAGTTTCTTTCATCATTTTTCATTCTTGTGCAAATTATGGATCCACTAGGGGATGAGAAGTTTGGGCATGACTTGTGTGTGGTTTATTAAAGTTATAGACATTTTTTATTGGAAAAGATGGTCTTTGATTTTGTGTGCAAAATTGGGAAGCTAAGGAATTGATTTGTTGTGTGATTTGGTCCAATTGATCCTCTAAAGTGATTTATCTCCTATTAGCCTCAATGTGGTTAATTTGGAGAGGCTCTTAGTGTTCTTGTTCTTCAAGTTCTTGTTCATGATTTGCAAGGCTGTCTTCTTGATGCTCTTGGTGGTATTAGGTTGATGATGTGGATTGTTGGGCCTAGTAGGTGGGTGGATTAAATATTTCAAGATGTTTAAATCAAAATTAGGGAGTAACGTGTTCCCTATTCCAATGACTTGGGCTAGAATTTGGTCACGATTTTCATAGATAAATTGGTTAAATTAGGCCCTAACCTCATCACTATGGAAGAATTCATTTATGAATCGATCTTCCTCTTTAGTGGTATACCTATTACTATGCATGTCATCATTATCCCGATCTTATTCACCTAGACTCCCAAGAGTGTCATTTTTTTATTAGATCCTTGTTTTGTTCTTAAGACTTGGGCACGAGTTCTAAGAGGCATGGGGGATGATGGGGGTGATGCAAGAAGAGAGGTTATTTGTGTTTTTAATGTGGAATGATGAATTTGGATACTAGTTTCATTTTAACACCAAAACTAAAAGTGGTCAAGAGGAATGGTTTAGATATGTGTTAGTCTTAGATGATGTGGAGACTACAATAACCAAATATTACTAAAAGTCAAAACCTTTAATCTATAAAAGAGACCAAGGAGATGAAGTGTTTAAAATATTCTTCATACTATCAAAGTGGTGATTAGATGGGTGCTAGGTATGAAGAGGTAGTGATGATGAAGTGATGGGTCCTAGACTAAAAACTCGATAAGTTTTTATATGTTGATAATGTTTAGTCAAAGGGTGATGGTGAATATAGAAAGTGATGGGTGACCAAGGTTTGGTTTAAAGACTAATGTTATATCAAAATAGGTGAATAGTAATATGGAATGGATATTTTATGTGATTCTAGAGTGGGATTTATCTTAAGGGTGTATAGGTGTTTTGTGATAAAAATGGGAATGGCCGACTCAACTCAAAAATACCACATGTTTAAGCACATGCAAACAACACACTTAGCCACAAGCCCTAATTCAGTCAACTGAATGGGTGTATAACCTGATGTCTGTACCATATAATGGATTTATAGGTAAGGTTATAGGAAACTTGTTACATAATTTAATGAACCCTCTCAACCCCATCTGCACTTAACAATCACTTGGGATCCGATCTTGACTTTGGTAGTAGAGTGTTTGTTACGACTGATAGGTCTTATGCTAGGTTTATATATGCTCACTGGGGGAGTCATTGATATGCACTAAGTATGGTGGGACTTAAATTCATGTAGGATGTTGTCTAACTTCTTGGTGTACTGGAGCCAAAATGCCTCTCACTCCATGAAACCCTTTATGTAGAGTTCTTCTCTAGTGCCTAACGAAAACTGTCTTGATATTTATACTCCATCAGAACATGGAGTGAGGTCTAATGCTTGATGATGAAATATACGTCATTTACTCCTAGAAATAAAAATGGAAAAGGTTTATTGGTGGTTTTTGATCCTCCAAGAATCACCACAAAGATGTAAGGAGGAGAGCATACACCACTGTAGCCTTTGTATGACACTCGGGGAACAAAAAATTTCTTTAACCCAATTAATTTAGTGTGTTTTCTATTTTAATCCAATCAAGAACCAATCAAGTTATAAAAAAATTATGTTTTTACCAATTTCGAAGGCTCGTAGGCCTGTAAAATAGAAGATCAATAGTTTTTTGGGGTTAGTCGGTCTTCAATCATTTGTCTTGTAGGTAAATCAATGATTTAGACAATTGATCTTGCACAAATGGCATTAGTAGTTTTAAAAAAAATTCCTTGGACTAATAAGACCTACAGACACATGTCAATTCAATGTATTTAAGCAAAATTAGAGGAATGATTAAAAATGATGTTTTTATCCGATTCTAAAACCAGTTACCCTGAAAAAAATAATTAGTAGTTTGATAAATTTTATCCTTTGACCAATCATTCCATAAAGCCTACAAAGCACCCTGTAAGGAAAACATGTTAGTAGTTTGAACAAATTTGATTCTTTAACCTCTGTAAATACTTAGAAATGATAAGATAATAATTACAATAATATGTAATTAATTATATTAAATCTCTAAAATGACAACAAAATTTACAATTATTAATTTAAAAAGTTATGAAAATGTAACATACGACTATTAATTTACCACAATACAGAACTGATGTATTCTAAACTTTAATAAAAGTGTTAATACCATTATCTATAATATTAAAAATAATATTAAAACTATGTCTAAACTTGAGAAAAATGACAGATGACTCGATGATACAGCTATTGGAGGACACTCTAATTAAAACCTTGGACTATATTTAGAAGGAACATTCTATATGACCATTTAATCAAACCAACATTAAAAGAAAAAACAATTTATTCAAAAAATGGCCAAAATGGACAGTCCAAAATTCTGAAAATCTTATGATTGTTGTCAATAGTATTGACACATCTTAAAGGCACATTTTGAAAAATGGAAATTTCTCCAGACCGCACGATTGTTCGGTAGAGCCCTTGGCAGACAGGTAGGACATACACGACCTGTGTTTAATAGAAATGTCGCTAAGGTATGCGGGCGGTCGATCAAACAAGTCTTAACCTCGCCAATGCAAACAAGGATGATGATTAAAGGACCGATTCAAGTGCCAATGGGATTTTCTAGAATCAAATGTCTTCAATGTAATCAAGATATACCCATATCGTGGTAAACATAATTTAATGCAAAAGACAAGTGTTTGATTCGGTGGGTCAAAAGCTATGAGATGCGTGGACTGTCAGAGAGAAGGGCCAGATGGGGCAAATTTTAAACAAGAAAATCTCTACAACAGCCAATGCATAAAAGTCGTTAGGCGCTTAGATTATAGGAACATCAATGAACTCTATAGGTCGATGGGTTATTTCAAAATAAATCCAATGGGTCTAGAACCCAACAACATTGATACCAGCAGGTTTTGGCCAACAAGGACTGAACAAAAACCTTAACTTCAAATGACAGCGAGTAAAAATATTTTATTGGTCAGCTCAGAAAAATCCGTGGCTGCTTCAAATGTTTCTTCCTTTTTCTATGCGTTCCCACCTTGCCAAGAGTTTTACTTTGTGAACTTTGCCTTTGCCTCGGTACAAGGCACGCGGACTATTTGACATAATGAGTCTAAGGCACGCGGGCACTATCACTGTCCTTAAAGATAGCAGAACCAAAAAAACATGTCATGAATCACGAAAGGGGTGGTATGTTTGGCTGATTCAACTGCTATTGGTACATCTAGTCAGTTAAAATTAGACGCCAACACAGAATGACAACACAAGAGTACTGATGTATTTAATGTTGGTCCACTGGACAAGACTGAAGAACAAAAGGCTTGGCCTTTGCTTAGGCCCAGACAAATAAGGCGCTCTATGTCAGGTGCTGGGGAAAGTGCAACAGAAATAGGTTAAGAATTAGATGGTCTAGCATCTAGCCCAGGGTCACAGAGTATTGCCAGTGCATCTCAGCATAATGGCAAACCCTTCCATGAGTGTGTAAAAATGGGGGCTTCAAAACAAAGTACGGACACACATCAAAAGTGCAATATAAAGCAGATTTTTGTCAAATTCTATAGTTAGAAGCATCTACAAGGCATGTAAAACAAATATAGAAGCTCGCATAGGATCAAGAGTTTGCTTGACAAAACATTGCCAGAAAAATATGGCCTTGTGGATTAGAACACACAAAATGGTATTTTTAACAAGACTCGAACCGTAGTTTGAATTATACAGGATACACTTTGAAGAGAAGGCCTGGATATTGTGAGTGGCTTAATAAAAGTATTTCAAAGCCTATACACATTCTGCAACTTTTCATTCATCTAACATGATAAGGCAAAATAGATCACCAAAACAACATATTAACGAATAGTTGCACAGAACAGATTAACAGAACACACACATATATATAAACTGCTAATTGCTTGGTGAGATTTACCAATGAACTATATCCAAATACCCAGTATAATAAAATAACAAAACCAAAAGTGTCTGAAATGATGCATGAACAAAGCTTGTCAAAAGTCAAGATTAAAAATTATTACCCAATTGTAATTTCATAAATTATGAGACCAAAGAAGATTGTTGAAGATTGTGAACAAAAAATATAAAACTCAGAGTCATCAATTTTTTTCTTTAATCTGTCCTGCGATCTCAAGCAAACATATTCAAGGTAAAAGATGTCAGTGCTAAAGAAGGCTATCCCATCGTGGTTGCCAAAACGAATCCCTGTAAAATTTGAGCAAAATAGATTTCAATATGCAAACTACTATTAAATATAACTCAAACCCTTACAAAGATCACCAATAAGAAAGAATATAAGAAACATTCATAAATAATAATGAGCTCTTACCATCATCTTGCTACTCTTTGGCTTCCCTCCAAGATTTTTCAAATTGGATTTCTTGATAATGGTTTCAAGATAGATGGCTCAATATATTGCTATGATGGATGCAAGAGGGCTAGTGCAATGAAAGTAGCATAGACTTGGATTTCTTCCTTCTCGTTGTGTTGTTCTCATGCTTGAGCATGCTCCTATTTAAAGAGCGGATTAGAGGGGATATTTCCCTCTCAAATTTCAAATTTAAGGAGGCAGAACAGAAGGTTCTAGAGGCGGGACACCTCTAAACCTTCTTTTTAGAGGAAACATATGATTAGAAAAGTAATTGAATAAAGAATTATAAAATTAGAAATTATATGGAAAATGGGTTAAATTAGGATTTTGAATATTAGAAAAATGTGAATATGTGGAAAGTGGGATTTTTCATGTAGTTAGGATTAATTAATTGACTTAAGGACATGAAGGGGTGATGTTAATACAAGATTAAATGTAGATATTACATGGGATTAGGCATAATTTAATGAATTACTTTGACGAGTAAAATTAAATGCATACAAATAAAATAAGTGTCGATATTGAATAGGATTAAGCATAATTTAACAAGTTACTTTAGCGAATAAAATTAAGTCCATACAAATAAAATATATGCCTTGTTATTTTACATATTAAATAATTATTATGTATCTTATTAAATAATAAGAATTTTTTTTTTCTTTTTTTCCAAATAGAATATGATATCTAAAATTTATTAGATTGATATGTAAACATCTTATTTCTCTAAAATACTATTGATATTATTTAAAAGTTTAAATTTTTATAAATTCACTTTATTTTATCAAAATTTCTTGGATTGATATGTAAACATCCTCTTTCTCTAAACTACTATTAATATTATTTAAAATTATATGTTTTTACGAGTTCATTTTATTTTATAAATACTATTATTATATGAAAATAATAACATTAAAGAAATAATTATTCTTAAAATTTTGTTATTAAAGAGATGAATTACATGCAAAGGATTGAAACCCACCCCCACCCCTCCCCCTTTAAAAAAATAATTGAAATATTTTTATGTTATAAATTAAAAAAATGTTATTTAAGTTCCTTCTAAACCAACTACAAAACAAAGGCAAATTAAAAAATATATTAGATTTTAAGTTATTGTTTATTTTTAAAAGTTGAATAATTTTTTTTTTTAAATTTTAAAAAATATCAAATTTAAAATCATTATTTATCGAGAAAAAAATTTTAAAAAATAATAAGTTAAAAAACAACAACAATTTTTTAGTTTTTCAAAAACATAAGAAGTATAAAAAATTTGAAGTCCTCTATAAAGAAAAGGATATTTAAATTAAGGAATATTTTTTAATTTAGTAAGATAGGGATAAAAATTCCATAGATAATAATTTTGGGTTATGTGTTGTGGGTTGGTTTGGTTTTTAAATGTTATTTAATTATCAGAATTTAAAATAATAAATTATATAATAAAAAAATATTATAATAATATTTAAAAACTTAAAACAAGTGTTAAAATTATTTTTAAAAAATATTAATTTCAACAATTATAAATACTTTAATGATTAGTTGATTTTTTTAGAATACTTTTGTGATAGATATATATTGTGTGTATAATTAAAATTAAATTAACTATAATTCATGTGTATTTATATATAAATTGAATTTAAACTGAGATCTTATTAATACCATATTGAACATCAAACAATCAAAATCTTAAAAAGGCATGGTAAAAGGGATGTATATCCGTTATAAAAAATGGTCCACATAAAATCCTAGAGCATGAATGCTATTCTTGATAGATCCATGAGCATAAATCAATCTCTTAAACAAATAAATCAAAGTTATAAAAACATAGGAGAGAGAAAGTGATTGAAGGAGGATGTTGATAAAAGAGACATGAACTATCATAATTGAAAAGTACACAAGCATCCTAAAATTATTCTATTTTATAGCATAATAAATCCCTATAGATGATATTTAAGTATTTACATTACTTTTTATAATTATATTAAACATGTTCTTACACATATTTACAATAACAACCACAACCTGATTTAATAAATCTTAAATCATGTTCATAATATATAACTTATAAATTTTTTTTTGAATATAAATAGTCATATAATCAATTTTATAAACAAATGAAAATGAATTTAAAAGATTAATTCCCAAAATTTATTTTATTCTATATAATTTTATTTAATTTATATTATCGTAATTTATTTTTAAGATGTAACACTTTAAAGGAGTGAAAATTGTCATTAATAAAGACAACTTCAAAATCATATTTATAAAGAGAATTTATATGGATTGCATTGTTTAAGAAAGTGAGTGAAAATTGTCTTTAATAAAGACAACTTCAAAATCATATTTATAAAGAGAATTTATATGAATTGCATTGTTTAAACATCTTATTAGATCTTATAACTAATTTAATCGATAAAGATATTAAATAAGTATAATCATTACCACCATCATTTCCACTTGAAATTAAAGTGAATTATTCTAACATTTAATTAGAATAAAAATGAACTATATTACATGATGGTAAAGTGTCCTTTATTTGTTTTCATAATTAAAAAAAAAAAAAATTACAATCATAATCTTACAATTGACATGTTTTATACTAAACAAGGTAAAAGCCTCTTTTTGAAATAAGCTACGATAAAACCATAACATGTAATTATCTATAAGGAAAAATAAATAAATTAGCAATTGCACTTTTAAATACAAGCATAAATATGTAAATAATAGTAATTAATTATTATTTATTATTATTATTTTTTATATTTGGATTTTAATATGGTTTGGAGCAACTTAGTATACAAAACTGAGCAAAGTGTATAGAAAATGTAATTTAATTTTGAATTATTTTAGTATATTATGATTTATAATTTTCTTATTGATGACCTTTACAATATTTAAAATAATTTTATTTAAATTGGTTTACAAAATGTAATTTAAATTTGAAATATTTTAGTATATTATAATGTATAATAAATTTTATGGATGCACAATATTTATAATCATATCAATTGAAGTGGCATAGAAACTATGGAATTTCATCCTTGAAATGTTGAAGAATAAAAATAATGAATTAAAAATATGTTAAAATAAAATAAAATTAAGGGAAATAATTTATGTAAAATTATTATTGTCCAAATTTAAAAAATATAGGCAATGAAAAACTATATTTATTTACTATAAATTATAAGAATAAATTTAAACATGATTTGTCTTATATAAGTATATATTGGCATGTTAGGAGAAAATGAATTTTAAGAATGTCTTATATCATTATATGTTAATATTGTCCACATCTCTATGCTAACATCACTTAAGGCATTACTCACTCTAAAAGTCTTTCCAATAAGAAAAGGGATTTGCAAAATGAATAAGGTGATACCCCTTGACACCATATGGATAACTTATGAAGAATTAAGGTTTACTCGAAGGTTGCAGAGCCTTATAATTTTTCTTAGATATACATGTCATAGATACATATCCAAAGACTTTAAAATGCCTAATTGAAGGTTTATTATTGTACCAAGCTTCAAAGGTAGTTATGCATTTTAAAGATTTATGGGGAACCCTATTTTGAATATAACAAGCAAAATTGATTAATCCAGCCCAATATTATGGTTCAAGTGAATTAGACTGAATCATACAGATAGCCATCACTTTCAAGGAGTTTTTCTTGTATTCTAAAATTATATTCTATTGAGGATTGTAAGAAACTATTCACTACAAATCAATCCCCTATGTTGTGTAGATTTAATCAATCCTATTGTTGACATACTCGCCCCCATTATCAATTTGAAGAACCTTGATGCATTTCTTAGATTATTTATCTACAAGAACTTTGAAGTCTCTAAAATTGTCAAAAACTTCAAATTTTTGCTTAAGGAAGTGGACACATGTGTACCTTGTTAAATCATTAATAAAGATGAGAACATACTTAGGTCTTGTGAAAAATAGATTGGGAAAAGGCCCAAGTACATTACTACGTACTATTCAATGCCTTTGAACCCTTCCAAGTTTTTTCCTTTGTCAAATTTCTCTTTAGAATGTTTCACAAGGGTGAAAACCTCATAAAGACCCTTAGAAAAATGGGCATGAAGTAAGCCTATCACCATATCATTTTTACTGAGTTATTCTAAGTGATGGTAGTTGAGGTGACATCTAAAGAGGGCATTTTCCATGTAGTGCCTAGATCACTTTTAGTGGCATGGAAAGTAGAGACAAAGATTGAGTAATCAGGGTATATCTTAGAGAGTAAATAAATAATAAGGTGATCATCTTTCATATTTTTTCCACATTCTTTCAACTACAATCTCAAAGACTTGAACTTGGTGAAGAAATCTTGAAGGATGTCAAATTTTTTAGGACTTAGGCTGATACGTTCATGACTTCTCATCACATCTATCTTCTCAAAAAGATTTTCTAAGATGGTGCACACTCCATTGGGTGATTTAATAGATTCTAAGTGAAAGAGAATATTAGGAGATATAGAAAGACATAGCAACCCTAGGCTTCATCACAAGAGTTTCATCACTTAACTTATCCTTCTTCTATATTAGGTTCAATTTCATTGCCCACTATAATCTGATGTAAATCCTTTCTCCTTAATATAATTTAAATTTTAGTTTTTTTATTCATAATAATTAAATGGAATTAATGGATTAATTGAACTTGTATCCATTATGTAGAAATAAAGTGTAGTGGTTGTAGTTGATGTTGTAGTTTGTTGCAGAAATAAAATGCAAAACATAATGGAAAGTGACCCAAAAACATAGTAAACGCCCTTAAACTAAAAAATGGTAACCTACTCCATCCTCTCTACACCCCCTCACCCTTGAATAATACTCTTAAAGGGATAAAAACACTATACAATAATCCTTCAGAAAGGAATAAACCCACAATGCCATTTCAAGGGGACAACCCTCAATAACTTTCTCACAATAGAAGACTCAACACTTACTTTATATCTTTTACAATGATATTCATCTCCTTTATATAACTAATAATGGATGGGTACCCTCCCAATCCCGATGTAGGTCAACTCATTACCTAATGTATTAATTCCACAAGTTACTCATTTATCCCAATATATTTGACCCACACAATTAACTAAGCGAGATTTGTGCCATAAGTCAGAATCTCCATCCATCTATATACATTAACATATTGTATCCTTAGGTACATATAATTTTGCATGTACCACATTTATTAATGACTTCATTAAAATCTCCAATTTCACATTGACTATTAACAATGGAATTTATTTAGATACACTAATGTGTTGCGCTCAAAAAATTATTTATAATAAAAAAAGAGCTTCAAACTCCACTGTATAGCCAAGATATTATGATTTTTGATTGAATTCTCTAAGTAAAAAGGAAAAAATTTCTAAATAATGGTCAAATAGATGTCAAATATAAGGTTGAAATTGACATGTGAAAGTCAATTGGATGTCAACTTTAAGGTCAAATATAAAAATCAACAACTCACTCCATTACAATCCACCCAATGTTACCATTGTAGAATGCATATCAACATAATAATATCAACATAATAACTTAGGTCAATTTAGATTCTTTAAACATAGAATAGAATGATCATATTTCACTCAAAACCATATCAAACATTCTATTGAGAAAAACATTAAATATGTTCCTCAACAACAATATAAAGTTTAATATCTATTTTCATCCTCACAATCCTTCTTTTATTTCCTTCCAAAATCACGTATGTCCCAACCACTATAGGGACTTGGTGCATGACACCTTTGTTAGTTATATAATTGTATTATTATAGGGCACTTATATGTTTGTCATTTGTTAGTTCATATTAGGTTCTTATTGGCACCCTTTTTTTGTGATTTTACGTTTTCCCCATCTTTTTAATCTACATTTCTCTCTCTTTCTCCTTTCCTCTTTCTCTCCTCCCCTCCATGCTTGCTTTGTTTCTAGACTTTTTCCCATAACCATAATATATATAGTTTTGGGGTGAGGCCTTGTGATCCTAATTTGGATCTTTCATACCTTGTTTCCTTTATTTTTCAATCTTTCTTGTTCATTGTGTGTTGACTTACATGCTAATAAGGTCCTAATTTGAACTTGAGATCTCTAAAAAAATATAGGGGTATTATTAAATAGTGTGCATACGGTATATGAAATGGTAGAACAAGACACAAATCCATTTTATCTCTTGAGATCAATTGTGAAAACACAAACATAATTATTTCAAGCATTTATAGTAGAACAAAAAAATTGAAACATTATTTCTTTGCCATGCATCCATTCAATTATCAAAACTCATATAGGATTAGACCTTGCATTCATTGGATTGCTTGTTGAAAATGCATTATACTTGGTGTGTTGCTTTTTGAATTTATCAGATCTCTTAGGGACTTGAAAATAATTGACGGATAACATATGCTTTTGAATAATTCCCCTATTTTTAGTGGTCACTAACATTTTGATAGGGTTTGGGACAAGGAAAACCCTAGGTATTTACGTAAAAATATGAAAAAATAATTGAGGTTTTTAGAGCCTTGACGTTGATAAACATTGTTATCAAATTATTTTGTGTGCCCCTGTAGTTCACCAAAAATAACTCTACTCTTTCGAAAAGAACTATATAGTTATGTGGAGATTCTTTTTCTGCACCTTTTCTTTTGTGCGTTTGGGGGGTTTATTTTCTCCTCATGATCTATTCTTATGTTGTGTTGACTATTTATGATGACTATCTCCAAATCTTGATAGATATTCTTGTTGAACCCTTAATCATTTATTGTTATATCAAAAATATTAATTTATGATTTATTTAAACTAATTTAAATATTTTATAACTTATGTAATGCATGTTGATGTAAAAACATGCTCCCATAAAAAAACAAATTGTTAAAAAAATTGTTTCAAAAATAATAATAATAAATTATTCTTTTTTACATCAGATAAAAAGCTCTGTAATCCCTTATTCATACGCCACACACGACTTAAAAAGAGCCCAGCTTGGTATGCGCCCAGCCTCACGTCAGCGGGCTATTTTACTGTGGAGTCCGCACATGGACTGAATTAAAAGTGCGTGCTCAGCTGTTGATGCCAGGATTTTAAACCCATGGTATTAAAGATGATATGACAGTATTTTATCTTTACCTTTATGGCATCAGCAGCAGATACCAGAGAAAATTTGACGGGATTATATTAAAATATGATTTAATTGAAATGCCAAATATGACATGACAAGGATTAACTGTCCTTTAACTTAGAAAACCATGTAGGGCACAGGAAGGCTCTACGGACAAGCCCAGGGCGCTTTCGAAGGCCCGGTTTAATGTAGCATGTGCACGACCTTTCAGTGAACTTTTGTAAGGTTCGCTCAACAACCCACCTCACTTGCAACCTAGGCTCAACGCATAGTCCCTAACAAGTTATAGATTAATTTAAAATTTAATGTCATGCTAATACTTTGTCAAATAAGTTAAGCACTCGCGTACGCCCAGTTAAAAAACGCATCTGCGGGTTGTCAATCATTTCAACAACGAAAACAAACCTGACATTATGATTTCAGACTGAGAACGAAGTGACGGGTCGTGACGAAGTGACGGACATGGTATTGTCTGTGTAATTATTGCATGTTTTATTTTCCTTCCGCGATATACCCATCCAACGGTGGGTGTTTTCCCCAACATGTTACGCCGTTGACACCGTCGGATGTGAATTGACACACATTATTAGAATGCATGCGGAGGGAGACAAAGATCTCCCAATCCCATGCACGTCTAGGGGGCTCATTGACTCCATGTGACTCTGCACGACTCCACGTAGATAATATTTTAATGAATCAATACAATACTGTAAATTGGACATTATTGATGCTCCGCTCCACCTCTCCTTTCTCAGCTGAGCGCGCTCCGTGATGAGAGGAGGGCACCCACTAACCCCATTACCGCACATGGGAATAAAAATTGAAAGTGCTTCTCTTCTTAAAAAAAAGAAGTGGTATATTATTTATATTATTTTTTCTGAATTGTCCCTTAGCATGTTGAGTCGATGAAAGAAGGATGTAATAATATTTATGTGGCAGATAAAAGTGAACTGATAGATATTTGATAGATATTCATAGAACAGTCTCGAGCATCGTAAGGACTTAGGCAGTAACGAGACTTGCTTTGGAGCTCAGTATGATTCGACCCAAGGCGTCCCTGAGCACGCTCTTGGACATTTTTGCTCGTCATGTGTGCAACACTTCAATGCCTTAGGATAGCTTTCATTTGACCTTTTCTACATTTTGCACTGGGACCTTGTAAGTATCATCATTATAGTTTATAATATATTATTATATTGTGGGACTACAACATAACTTTGTTTCCATATGAGCGAATAGGGAAAAAAGGTGAAGTGATGTCAACTCACCAAACTCACTAAGGGAGTCACAATATTGTCCATGTGCACAAGGCCTTAGTTGCTTTCTTCCTCTCTTTTCTCTTTTCTATATATATTTTTTTGTTTCAAATCATTAGAAGTTGGCACATGCACCGATATCAATAAAATTGATTTCAAAATCACATATAAATTGATAAATGCTATACTTCATTTGATAATATATATGATATTGAGCATATTTTTATTATTTTACTACATAAGGGTTCGTTGTTAAAGGGTTACTTAATGGACACTAACCACCAAAACCCAAATGCATGACTTTGATACTGTAGGTCAAAATTATTTCGTATGATGTAAGAACATATAAACCACAAAAGTAAATTGAGGACAATGAAGCAAAGAGTAAAACTAGGAGAATGATTCCATAAAGTCACATTTTAATTTGTTAAGATTCTATCAAGGGTGATTTTTCCTCCCCTAATACCTAAAATGATTTTTAGTGCTTGGAAACCTTCTATGATCATATTTAAATTTTAGGGTGGCATTGTTGATAGCAGTAAGTATGTACTTCCAAGTTCATATTTCATCTAAAAATCTTCTATACCATTCTACACAAGATAAGCCATTTATATCCCTATCTATTTCCTATATATTGGTTCACATAGATAATTAATTATTATTGTTGTTTTAAAATACATAATTAAATGTAACTCACTTATTTGCATTCCAAAATAATTCATAGGTATTGATATTGCTCTAAAAATTATTCACATCAACATTGTAGGAGAAATTTTGCAGAATTATGTGATTGCACTATGTCGGGCCAAGTCTCCATCATGACCATATCTCAAGAAGAGTGGAAGGATCTTAAGAGATTTAAAAACAAAAAAACCATTTTTATCCTTAAGGCAGACAAACGGAACACCATGTTATCATGAATAAGAAAGTATAATATACCAAAATGGAGGACCACCTAAATAAAAATGGTAGCTAAAGGAAGCTTGATTGTAACCCTCTTTCTCATGTGTTAAAGAATATAATTAAGACTATCAAATCTTCTTATCTAAAAGAGGGGGTTAAATAAATGGTAATACACAATAAATAGGTCACCCTTAGTGTCTACAATGCTCCAAAGATCCAAAAATAAGGTAACCCTTTAAATCCTATAGTTGACACCACATAATCCCACAAAAAGATTGAAATCATTACTAGGTAGCACCTCTTCATGTATATGAGACTCAAGGGATTTGGTGGAGTTTGTTAAAAATAAAAAGGTAGAGGATAATAAGTTATTATTTAGCTTTGATGTGGTCTCCCTCTTTATGAAGGTTCTTATTGGTGATGTTGTGGAGGTAATTGAGTCAATCACAGATGAGGAAACAACTAGGTTAGTTTCCATATGCCTGAATTCCACATTTTTCTCTTTTAAAGGAATTGTCTATGATCAATGTGAAGGTATGGCCAAGGGCTCACCCTTCTCCCAAGTATTAGCCAACATATTTATGGAAAAGTTTGAATGTAGGGCTCTCCACTCCTTTCCTCTCTAACCGAAATGGTGGAAAAGGTATGCCTATGATACCAAATGTTGGCCACATGGGAGGGAGAGTTTGGAAGCATTTCACTCTCATCTCAAAGTTTAATGCCTAACATCCAATTCACTAAGTAAGTTGAGATGGAAGGTAATATTCCTTTCTTAGATATCCTCCTACCAAATAAAATGGATGGATCCCTTTCTAAGAAGGTTTATAGAAAAGGAACCCACAATGATCTCTACCTAGATCACGTATTCATATTTGATATTAATACCTTAAAGTAACAAGAAGGGATTTTTTAGTGGTGACTCTTCGTTAGTTCACGAATATTCCATTTTTTAAAGTCAACATCTGGTGATTTTGTGGGGTAGTTGATAGTGCAAAATCACCTAAAATTTAGGGTAGTATTTAAATTTAAAGGTTAGCTCACCTAATTTTAAAAATAAGTTTCCTCTTATAAATGTATGACATCGATACCATGAAATACAATTCTAGGCATTTGACACTATATGTAATATATTCAAATTTCTACCCTTATGGTATTTTCTCCTCGAGTACATCAAACTATCTCAAATGTTAGTATCTCGTATCAAGCTTCTACAACCAATAGTTGAGTGACTACACCTAAGTGGTAGATGATAATAATTAGGTTTCAAATTATATAAACCTGGTGTTGGGTGACATCAACCTTGAGTGTTAGATGATAGTGACCAAGTGTTAGATGACAACAACCAGGTGTTGGACAATAGAGAGAAGGTGTCAAATAACAACAACCAAAGTAGAAATTGGAAAATGATGTGTGTGGATGCCTTATATAGGTGATTAAAGGGTGATAGCTAAAGTAGGTGGATGTCTAAAAAATGTAGTCATTTAATTTCATCATATAGTCATCTAACTACATCATGTAGTCATCTGACTGTATCATACAATCATCTAACTATAAGACATAGTCACCTAACTATAGCATGTAGTTATCTGATGGAAACATGCAATCTCCTAACTGCATCATCCAGTCATTTGTATACATGATACAAATAATTGCTTACTTCAGCTAACCACCTCTATTTGCTTATGTAAGCCATTCACACACCACATTTGTCAATCATTTACTTCTATTCCTATCTTCTGACACCTTTTTGCTATCGTCTAATACCTTCTTGCATTCACCACATGCCACCTCATAATTCATCTACACTATTATACATCTTCCAACCTAATTTGCCACTATTGCAAAACTGATTTGCCTATAAACCTCTAAGTTTTTTCAATATAGGCCACTAAAATTTTCCTTAGTAACAAGTAACTTATCCCAAATAATGGCAAAATAATTAATAACTATGATTATTTTGGGTATATTCATAATCTATTTTAAAGATAATACGTATTCATACTACATAATACTAGAAAGTATATTGATCACTATTTACTATAATGAGTATAATGAATCATACTGAAAATGTATATATTTTGATAGAGTGTCAATTAATTACTCAGTGCGCTATCTATCTTAACCAAAGCATTACCATCTAAATAACAAGCAAACTATTAGTCTATCTTCTACTAATTATGATTAATATATTAATTATAATTTACTTTAGTGAGAAAATGATACTAATAAGCTTATATTAATACCATAAATAATTATAACATTACATTAACTATTTGTAATATAGTATTTAGGGTAATATAATGATTTCAACCCATTTAATATAATATTTAGAATATACATTAATTATTCACCTATTTATTATCACCAATAATTGATCCATATTACCTTAGAAATCACCACCATATATAATAGCATAAAATCCTAAAGCACTATTGGTAGACGAATTCATAATAATCAATGTAGAAATATGTAAACTAATTATATAAGGAATAACTAAAAATTTATATATTTAATTACGCTGAATTAATATAAGACATAACCAAATAAATATAAGTAACATAACCAAATAGATATGAGCAAATTATCCATAGATTATATATACTTTATTTACTAAATATTTGTTAATAATTATGATCAATTCATGATGATATTATAAATTAGTAACAATACTATCATTTTATAAACTATTATAAGATAATTTCATGATAGTCTTAAATAATAGTTAATATTTAGATAATGAAATTAACTAATAAAGAATCACTCATGTATGTAATTCGACCTAATAATTATTAATATCTTATATTGCGCCATAATTATAATAAACTAACTAATAAAACAAAAGATAAAAATTATATTCTTAATTTTAATTACTATTAGGTTTCTACTATTATAAATAGTTATATGATAGATTAGAATGCTAATGAACTTAAAAATTAATAAGAACAATAAAATTATCAATAAGTTAAGATTTTGAAACAATATTCAAAATTGATTTGTATTGATTGTTTTAAATAATTAAAAATTTAAATCATTTTTAAATAAGTCTCAACTTAAAAAATTAAAAGTTACATGCAAAATTAAAAAAAAAATTAAAATCTAAAAAAAATGCCTATTTTTAAAAACTTCTGAAATAACCCAAAAATCTCTTGAAATATCTTAAACACTATAATTAGACTATGGGATGAAATTGAATTGAAGTTGACTTCCAGTTTTAAAAATATACAATTTCTAAAAATATAAAAAAACTCAAAAAAACTATTAAATCATAATTTTGAACTCTCATATGATCACATACGACCTCCAAAAAATATTGAAAACATTGCTAGGCTGATTGAACATCCCAGAACAAGAACAACCTTTTTGACGCAATCATTTTGACACGTAGAAGAGCTCAAACAAAATTACAAATCAAAAGTTATAGTCTCCATAAAATTGGCCTATTTTTTCTACATCAAATACACCTTAGACAAACTAATACAATCTACTATTACAAATAATTATGTGATAAATTAGAATGCACATTAGACAAACTAATACAATAAACATATATTATCATAATAATTAGATTGTATTACTAATTAATACCACGTTAACAAGGATAAATTCTCACATATAGTAGTCATTAATAACAACCTAGCACTTATATTAGTCACTAAAAATATACTATTATTATAATATTTTACCATTAGTGGATATGAGTAAAATAGGTATGTACTATTTATGTTAACACTTATAACTACTTAGTATACTAATTTATAGTAGTATAAGTTACATCATTAAATTTAACATATAGTACTCTATTATAATTTTACTTATAATCAATATATCATTATAAATTGTAAAGTACTATATCTTATACCATAACTAATTAATAATATTAAATATAAATTAGCAAATAAAAATTAAAATCACTAAATAATCTAATTATTAAGAGTTTTATAATTTATTATAATTATTTAATAACATTTAAATAATTAATATTATTCTTATTATATTATCTCATCCTAATAGTTTATACTTAGTCAATAATGTACCTACAATATGATAGTTAAATTATTATATTGTAAGTTAATTTAATAAATTATTTCATTAATTAATGATAAGTTAATATTTTTATTTAATTATATGAAGATTATTCAAGTTTCATGTATTTAGTTACATTGCCTATTGATATTAATTTATAATAAGTATTTATATAATAATATAATTGTGGCTAAAATACAAGTAACGCTTAATAATTAATCTATGTCTAATAAGCAATAAATTAATTATAATATAGTTCTAATTGATTAATTGTAAGATACTATATTGTAATGTGCTAACATAAAAGGTAATGATGTCTAAGTTAATGAGTATCAATAACTAGTTTATTTGATATTCTTATTGCATTTAATATTCTTATTATAGACTAGTTACTATTTTATTAAGTGAAATTACATAATTAGGTAATTAAGTGAACAACTAAATAATATAATAATTTATAGCCATTTGATATGTGTTATTCTAATAATTAATTATTAGTTAACATATTTCATAACTAATTATTTTATCAAATAATTTATAACTAATTTATTAATTATCTTATAACCATTATAGATTATCGTATAACCATTATAGTGGAACTTATACCTTCTTAAATTATACTAAGCATAATACCAATATATTAAAATTTATGTTTAGTGTGAACATATATTAAGAATTATATTCTCTTTTTCTCTTATTTATAAATGATGTAAGATACTTAGAATGCCATGATATATCATATTAATGGATAATATTTTCTTAAAGTAATAAGGTATCCCAACTTATTGAAATATATACTAGTTTATTAGTATTATAAAATATTTTTAATATAATATATCCATAGGTAATAATGCTCTTAATAAATATTATCTTAATTGAATTATTACTTGCATAGAGAAAATTATTGACGTTATTTTATTGTTATCATCAAATTTAAACTTTTATTTATCAACATATATCGCATTTAATAGGATTATTTGTCTTGGACTATTATATTTTAAGGTTAATACTAAGGTTTATGATATGGTTATCAAGAGATGGATAATCATAATTTAATATTATTTATGATGGATAATCATAATTTAATTATTTGTCTTAGACTATTATATTTTAAGGTTAATACTAAGGTTTATGATATGGTTATCAAGAGATGGATAATCATAATTTAATATTATTTATGATGGATAATCATAATTTAATATTATTTGTGGTAAAAGTATAATGGTAAAATAATGGTAGACACAAAAATATAATAAATATAATACTATTATTAATATTAAGATAAGTTAAATTAGTAAAATTATATACTAAGTACTACGTTTAATTAAAAAATATAGATGATAAAATTATGATATACTAAAATGAATAGTCCCTTATAACACTCAGTAATTTTATGTTATATCCTTATTAAGATTATTCCAATAGGAAATAATGGAAACTAAGTATGAACTAATGATGTGCAAGTTATAATATTATTTTAGAATATGGATGATATTAAGTATTATAGTGGAATAACTCCTACTTAATTTACCTTAACTAATATGCACAATGGCTATAAATATATACGAGTCTATGAGCCATTAGTTATCAATAAGGGATAACTAGTTAAAGGGGAATGATATATTGTATGATGCAAACCATTAAAATTCAAATTTATCTCCATCCTTAAATGATGTCTTTCACATAATATGGATAATGCGATAGGAAATTAGATTATGGATTGTAAGGTTAAACTATAATATTATGAGGTACTCATTTAACTATGGTCCCTAATAATTTAAAATCAATGAGATTTGGGTATCCATGATGTTATTATGAATATTCAAAGCATGCAAGAGCCAACAAATGCTTGAACCATGTGGATAAAATAGTTATTCTAATTTTCAATGCCCATGGATTTGAGAGTAGCCTAATCTCCCTAAAAGAAATGACTTTAAATGTAAAATTGATGAGAAATTAATGTCCAAGAGGAAGTTGAATTAGGGTGAGGGAAAACTAAAAGGGATGTCGAGGAAATGAGGATAAAGCTAGAGGGAGTGGAAGCATGATTGGATTCAAAAATGGTTTGAACTAGACCAAAAAATGAAGAAGTATTTTAATAAATATAAATGGGAAAATGATCAAGAAAGATAATTGGACCATCTATAGGTTTTGAAAGAATTGTCTCGAGTGTTACATAAAATAGAAAAAACACATTTGGAGATGGTTGATAAAGCTCTTTCTAAAAATATGGAGCAATCTCCTATGGGATATTGTGTGCATGTGATGTTGATGATGGGAGAAGATGTATATAAGTTCCAACTGATAATTAATCTCAAGTGCTAAGATTCTTGAATATAGTAGTAAACATACCTAAAAATGTGAGCATTATTAGAGAATGGAGGCTTGCAATAAACATAAACTATTAGATTCAACTCCACCATCTTAACATTTTATAGATGCATGTTTTCACTTCCTTCACAGTTCATTTTTGCCTTATGGTGATAAAAACAATCCTAGATTTGGGAATGATATACCCTTAACCTGTAGTGCATCTAAGGATATGTGTGGATGACTTGTGGCTTACACACCTTCATATTAGCTTCTTCCATTTCTTGATGTTCTTAGTATGGTTAGCTTATTGAATAACCACGACTTAGTAGAGTATATATAGAGGTAGTGGTTAGTCTTTTATCATCATATCATGAATTCTATTCTTATTACATTGTTGTGAAGGTTACCCTATCGAAGTGTCTCAGTACTAATATTCAAATATTTTGCTCTTTCACTAATTGTTGTTGTGGATCTACTTATTCTGCTCTTAATTCTATCATATATAATTCTATTACTACAAATCATTTAATTAATTTCCTTACAAGTAGTATCAAAGCTTCAATTTGGGAAAGTTTTTGTAGTGCAATTTTCCTTGTTTGGATCTATCATCATGAGCACTAAAAGGTCAAAAAAAAACATAAATTGTGATTTGGGAGGAATTGATTTTTTTGTCACCGTAATTTTTTCATGAGGTTTTTTCACAAAGTAATATTTTTATGGGTAAAAAAGTCTAGAATTTTTACTTTGTGCAAATTAGTAGTCTTGGATTCATCTCTATGAGATGATATATTCTACTGGTACACTTTTTTTGGTAAATTTTTTTCACCCTTATGGACATTAGTAGTAGTTAGATTCATCTTAACAATATGATCGCAATGGTTTATTCTACTAATACATTTTTGGGGGGATTGAAACCCTCCTAGGGTTTGTGTATGGGTGGTTAAAAAACTCATGAATATGGGAAAGAAAAAGAAACTCCAAAAATCCTCACAAGGATGACATGAAATTTGAAACTTTTGATCCATCTATATTAGAGGTAGTTCAATAACATAAGTCAAAGTTACAGGGCATGGTGAAAAAAATGATTTTGATACAGTTCAAGGAAACATTACAGTTTTGAGAGGGGACATGGATAGCATGAAGGATAAATTACAACAAATATCTAAGAAATTGGCCAACTTGTCAGCTCAACCACTACAAAATATTCCTCCACCACTTCTATTTGGTCTTCCTACTCCAAACAATACTAACACCATTTCTAGCCCCAACTCGATGTTGCCAAATGTGGACATGCATAATTTTGATGGTAATGATGCACTAACTTAGGTCACTCAAATTGAAATTTATTTGATCTACATCAGATTCCATGTTCACAAAAAGTGGTTATGGCCTCTCTCTATCTAAAACCAAAGCTATTCATTTGGTATTGTTGGTTGTGTGCTCAAAATAAAAAGAAGGGTGCCCCAATTTCATGGTCGATATTTTTTGAGGAGTTGCAACTCCACTATCACAATAATGATTCTAAAAACTATTGCAGTCAACAAGTCAAGTTGTGTCAAGCTAGAACTATCAAAGACTACATTCATCAATTTTAGAATCTCTCCTTACATGTGGAAGACATCACTGAGGAAAATATAATTGACTTATTTTTGGGTGGCCTCAAAGATAGCATGCAATTAAAGGTTTAAATGTTCACTAGATGCAAGCAAGATAAAGCAAGAAATATTGTTGTCAATTGTGTTCAAAAAGATTCCTAGATGCCTAAATTCATCAAAATACAAAAGATATACCTACAATAAAATCCAACATGTTTCAATTTTAAAATTTGTGCCATATGCCCCTATTTCTCGATTTCTTGTTCCCATTCAAGCTAAATTCACTAAAAATAGACAATAGTATCCATTGAAAAAGTTCATCAAAATTGCAAACTATGTGGAAAAGTTCTATAAAAGTAACATATGACAGAATGAGAAAACCTAAAAAAATGCTAGTATAAACAAAAATGAAGTTTTTTTTTTTTTTTTAAAAATAAAAAATACATGTAACATACAAAATAATAAAATATGACATGGAGAATAAATGTAATAACAACAAAAAGTCATAAGTATGTAGGGGAGAGAATAGGCTTTTATATGTTTATCAAAGTACAAGGTCTTGGAAAACATGGATGACCTAATTCAAAATGAATAAAATTAAAACACAGATTAACCCTAACCACTTTCTTGTTAAATGCCTAATTTTAACAACCCCAACATAATATATTAGAAAATGGCAAAGAAAATGTGACCCCACAATTTGGGGTTTCTAGGAAATAGATGTGGAAAGTGTAGGGAAAAAGGGTAATGGAAATACATGTAAGAAGTTTTTGTTAAACCCCAATTTTTAGGGAAATGGATACTCACCATAAAATTCATTACAGAGACAAATAACTAGCAAAGCTCTTCAAAATGCTAAAAGGGAAATAAGAAACAGGACACCCAAAATAATTGCAATTTCTAATAAACAAATTTAGTGCCATAAACTTGCAGGGAGAGCTACCATTTGCCACTGCCTAACATGCAACAACTATCTACCTCCTTTGCAAATAACAACCTCCTCTTTGCACTTGTCAAAACAATGACATGAAAATAATAGGAAACAAAACTATCCCATTAGCCCCATCCATAAGCATTATTCACCCTTTAATGTTAAAAAGTAAATATTAAAATATAATCCCAACATCTCTGAACATAGGAAAATCTTGCAAATGCTTAGACAACTATACTACCTAATTGGTTATTAATGGCAAGCAACTCACATAAATAACCTACTATCATAAAATCAATACCAATTACCTAATTGGTTATTAATGGCAAGCAACTCACATAAATAACCTACTATCATAAAATCAATACCAATTAACCTACTATCATAAAATCAATACCAATTAGGTATTAATATAACCATTTGACTTATGGCAGTTATTTGTATTTTGTTTGGACTTCAATATTTAAAAAATCATCTTCAGTTTAGATTTTTATTAGATCTACCTCTCCTTTCTACATAGTTGTTATAACCTTTTCTATTAGAAAAATAACTTGCTTTGAAAATAGTGTCAAAGACATGTTTTAGTATTACACTTCTTTGAGAAAATGTTTTTAATAAAGTAATGATTAACTCTTTTATAATTATGTTATTAAATTAATATTGATTTTTTTATTATTATTAATATATTTAATTAATTTACATGTTTATATATTTTTTTGGTTTGAAATTTCTTTATTTTATTATATTAATAAATTTCATATTTTTTCGTTATACTTTAAAATGTTAAAAGACATTTGCATACAATGATATTCCACATCAATTTTAATTCATTACTAATGCTAAATAATTTTTTTATGAGTAATTATATCATTTAAATCACTATCTAAAACCAATTATATATTAAAAAGCCAATTATGTATTCATACTCACATATTTTTAATAGATATAATGTTTAAAATGTTTTTAATTTTAACTAGTATGCATGATTTTTATTTTCATATTATTCTTATACTATGTGAAATGCAAAGGAATGAACAAATGTTAAAGCTTAATGTCTTTCAATGACTTTATTTCTTAATTTATTATTTTTTATATTATTCTTATACTATGTGAAATGCAAAGGAATGAACAAATGTTAAAGCTTAATGTCTTTCAATGACTTTATTTCTTAATTTATTATTTCTAAATCCTTCGACTAAAATTTTAGTGAGGGATTTTTAAAACCACAATAACTAATTGTTTGTTATAATAGATATAATAACATTTGTTTCTACAATGAAATGATTTTTACATTATATTTTTTAATTAGTTTTCATTCCATTTTGTTGGTAGATTGAATTTATTTTACTGTTCTCTTGTTAAACAACTTTTTATGTCTGTGAATTTATAACATTTGTTTTCTACTCTCTTCTGATAAAAGGAATTGGGATGGTTATGATTGATTGATTTATTTATTTTAACTATTTTTATTCTTGAATTAATCCTCAAATCCCACAATAATAATGCAACACACACACACACACACACACACACACACACACACACACACACACACACACACACACACATATATATATGATTGAAATATATTTGGATTTTTAATATTATGTATTTAGGGATATGATATATTAATTCTTATAGGTTAATAGAGATGTCAACATATGGCACATGTCCCTCTTAATTAATTGCATGAGTAAGATATATAAGATATATTAAAATAAACAAGTAATTTATAGTATTAGTATATTGAGTAATGAGTCGGTCTACATTGAAATTACAAGGTTATCAATCTGTTATTAATTATTTATATCCATTTAAAAGTGATGAATATCATTGTCAAAGATATCAAGTGTTGAATCTTGTTCTTGTGAGAATGATATTAGAGGTTGTCCCTTTAAAATGTTATTATGGAGTTATTCGTTCCTATAAGAGTATTTTATGTTACTACCCTACTATAAAGGTATTATTATATTTATAAGGAGTACAACTACTTGAGCACCACTTGTTATTATCCATACTTATAATAATTAAAAATATGTAGAATATAAAATAGATCAACACAACACAAAATATATTGGCATGTCAAGATGCTCAAATAAATAATATATTCAAAAATAAAATAATACTCTTAAGGTAAAGAAACACCATACAATACTCCTTTAGCAAGGAATGATTTCATAATGCCACTTCGAGGGGATAGACCCAAATATCCTTCTCACAAGTAGGAGATTCAACACTTCATATCTTTTAAAATGATTTTCATTTCATTTATATAGACCTCTATAACTAATATTAGATGGGTAACCTTTCGATCCCAATGTATGCCAACTCATTACCCAATGTACTCATTCTAAAATTCACTCATTTATCCCAATAGATTTAACCCACACAACTAATAAAGGGAATGTGTACCACAAGTTGGCATCTCTACCAATCCATAGACATCAACAATATGTATCCCTAGGTACATAGCATTTCACATACCACATTTATTAATGACTTCATTAACTTCTCCTCCAATTTCACATTGATTGATAACAATGGCATCTATCTAGATACACATATATGATGGGTTTGAAAAATTCTTTCCAAGATTTTTTTTTAAACAAAAGTTCAAACTCCATGATATGACCAAGATATTATGATTTTTAATACTCAAATGAACATTAACTTTAAAGTTTAGATTAACATGTGATAGTCAAATAGACATCAATTTTAAGATCAAATATGAAAATGAACAACTCACTCCATTACAATCCACTCCACTATTAACATTATAGAATCCCAATCAACATAATTACTTAGTTCAATTCACAATCTTTTAACATTGAATGCAATTTCCAAATTTCACTGAAACCCCATCACACATTCTAATTATTGCAGAACCTATAAAATAAAACACTATCTTTCAAGTTTTTTAATTTGAAAATTATAGCATCCACTAGTAGTTTGTAAAATAAAATAAAAAATGATGTAAGCAGAACCTATAAAATAGCCCGCTGACCTCATATTTTTAAATCCAGAGATACGCCCCGTTAAAAAATGCATCTGTGGACGGATCGTTCGAAAGACAGGTATGGTATTGTCGGTGTAATTATTGCAGGATTTCCGCATGTCATATTTTCCGCGATATGCCCATCCAACGGTGGGTGTTTTCCCAACATTTTAAGCTGCTGACACCGTCAGATGTGCATTGATACACATTATGAGAATGCATGCGCAGGAAGACCAAGAATCCCATGCACGTCTCGGGGGCTGATTGGCTCGATGTGAGTATGTACAATTCCACGTACATAACATTTTTATGAATCTAAGTACTAAGATGCTATACAATTATACCGTAAATTGGGCATTATTGATGCTATGTGCCACCTTTCCTTTCTTATTGCCTCCGGATAGCTTTCATTTGACCTTTTATGCGTTTTGCACTAGGACTTTGTCAGTATCATCTTTATCGTCTATAATATATTATTAGATTGTGGGATTACAACACAACTTTGTTTTCACATGTGTGAATAGAGAAAAACGGTCGGGGGATTGTTAAAGGATTAGTTAGTGGACTCAAATCATCCAAATGCAAATGTATGTTTTTATAGTGTAGGTCAAAATTATTTCGTGTAGTGTAAGAACATATAGGTTGAAACACATAAATTGAGGATAGTGTAGGTCAAAATTATCCTCTTCATTTATAAAAGACTCGGGGGATTTTGTGGAGTTTGTTAAAAATAAAAATGTAGAGGATAATGAGTTATTAGTTAGTTTTGATGTGGTCTCCATATTTACAAAAGTTCCTATCAGTGATGTTGTGGATCTAATTGGGTCCATCATAGATGAGGAAACTACTAGGTTAGTTTTTATATTCTTGAATTCCACAATTTTCTATTTTAAAGCAAATATCTATGAACAATGTCAAGCTATGGCCATGGGCTAACCCCTCTCCCTGGTAGTAGCCAACGTCTTTATGGAAAAGATTGATGATAGGGCTCTTCATTCCTTTCCTCTCCAACCAGAATGGTGGAAAAGGTATGTAAATGATACCAAATGTTGGCCACATGGTAGGGAGAGTTTGGAAGCGTTTCATGCTCATTTCAATAGTTTAATGCCTATCTCAATAATTTAATGCCTAGCATCTAGTTCACTAAGGATGTTGAGATGGAGGGTAATCTTCCTTTATCAAATGTCCTCCTATCATGTTAAGGGGATGGATCTATTTCTAAGAAGGTATATAGAAAAGGAATCCACATCAATCTCTACTTGCTTGCTTCCTCACACCATCATCGAACCTAGAAGCAGGGTTGCTAAAAAAATATTACGACTAGTGTTTTTAGGATTTGTGATGAAAATAGCGTAGAACAAAAAATTGAACATTTAAAAATAGTCTTTAGAATATATGGTTACAAGGGTAAACATAGAACGAAGGATATCAAATAGGGTAAGGATAATCGTGATAGGTACAAAGGGTCATTAAAAAAAAACCCACTAGCATTTTTGCCTCATGTTGAAGGATTCTCAAATAAAATTTCTAGAATCTTAATGTGCCATATTATAGGAACTACCTTCTTGCCTATCAATAAGTTAAGAATGTATTTAAGGTCCATAAAAGACCCTACAAACCCCACCTTTCATAGTGGGGTCTACCTAGTGGAATGCTCATGTGGTGTCCTTTATGTTAGTGAAATAAGGAGGTTTATCTGCACTGGATTTAAGGAACATACCACTAATATCCGAATAAGGAGGTATGAGAAATTGACTCTAGTTGAACATTCGTACAACCAAACATGCAATATGCATAAATAAAACCAAAGTTATTAAAGCAAAAAAACCATTCAAGCAAATGCATAAATTAAGAGGAGCCATTGAAATTGGTAAGCACCCTTACAATCTAAATAAAGACACATGCTTAGGAATCGATCTTATGTGGAGGATTATTATTAACACACTTTAGATCCTTCCTATTAATCCTCTACTCTTTGTGCATAAAAGTTGAAATTAATCATTAAATTGTAATTAAGCTAAAATTAAATGTAAGTTTTTACCAAAATTCATCAAGATTCACATTTAAAATTTAATAAAAATTGTAATATAATATATTTAACTAATTATTTTAGCTTAATAAAAAATTAAATATTAATAATATTATTCATTAGTTATTTTAAATGTTAGCCTTGGAACAATTTTCTCATATTGATGATCTCTTTATCATTTGAAGGTTCGAGCTAAAAAAAAGTGGGCACACATTTATTAACTAATGATTACTCTTACATTAATTACCTTTTAATTTTTTTTTTTTTTTTTAATTTTATTATTATTATTATTATTATTATTATTATTATTATTATTATTATTATTATTATTATTATAGAGCTAAAAAAACTGGGCACACATTTAATAACTAATGATTACTCTTATTATTATTATTATTATTATTATTATTATTATTATTATTATTATTATTATTATTATTATTATTATTATTAATAAACTTGGGTTTGTTTTTTCATTATTATTTTAATTTCCTTAATGAAAGATCATAGTTAGTGATTTGAAACTTCAAAATTTAATAAAAAAAGTTACATAATTTTTCTTTAAATCTTGACCGAATTATTGCATGCACTGTAAGAGCATCAAATCTATTAATAAACATTATGTTATCTAAAATGTTTCTAATTAAATCTTCAGAATTGAATTTTTCTTGGCACCTAAATGATTAAAACTCATCCAACTCATTTGCATTAACATTTTAACTTTAAAAATTAAATTTAAATAAATATCTCACAAAAATAGTATAATTAAAATTACTTGGAAATGCTTTCAACTTAAAAAATTATATATAGTTTTTAAATATTTTTCATTAATTTTTTTTAAAGGATAAATTTTTAATAAATTATATGAAATCCAAGAGTAAAACTAAGAGAACAAACCTATAAAGTCATATTTTCCATTAATGTTTTACCTGGAACTATTTATTCACCCGACACCTACCCAAAGTAATTTTCAGCTCTTAGAAACCTTTCATCGTATTTAAATTTAATATGTATTTCCAAGTTCATATTTCATGAATAAATACCCTATTCTACACAAAATAAGTCATTTTTATATATATATATATATATATATATATATATATATATATATATATATATATATATATAATTAAATATTATTATTTAAAAATATTTAATTAAATATAATTCATTTATTTGTATCTAAAAATAAACATTATGATTTATAAATATTTAAAAATAATATTAATAATTATTAATTAAATGAAGGATTTGGGTGGTCTCAGATCTAGATCTAATAGTGTTAATTTGAATAAAAGTTGTTTCACATTTATTATTAAATAAGAGTTGAATATTTATTTATCCTATTTTAGAGTTGAATATTTATTTATCCTATTTTATTTTAAAATAAATAATTTTAAGAACATGTTTTATCTTATTACAAATATTTAATCCTCTTTTTTATACATGTTCTAAAATATTATTTTATTTTCACTCCATTTTTTATAATAATAAATTATTATTATTTTTAAATTGACTATTAGGTGGTTCAAATATTATGTTAAATCTTAGTTTTCATGTTAAATTTTAACGTACACCCTCTTAAAATAAAATAGTATATCATCATCAAAAAAGGTTGTAATTCGATTAGTGAAGATGATGATTGTTTGTATCCATCCACCAGAATATAAATCTTTTTTAAAACTTGACATGAAGAATCATGTGGTTAAAGTTAGAATCATGGCTTGAGTGATTGACGATATAGATACCCCTTACTAGTAATTACTTAACCGAAAAAGCTCACTAATTTAGATATATACTAACTCATCATTATAATATATTATATATTTATTTTTAAAATATAAAAATCAAATACCAACATTATATATAATTTAATAATTTTATATAATTATTACCTATTATATAACACATATATATTTCTAAAACAAAATAATGTATGAATAAGATTGGATAAAAATGTTACTTTTATAAATATAATAATTATTTTATTTGTTCTTAAAAAATGAAAATATATTTTTTTAAAGCAAACTTATTAATTATAGTCTAACAAATGAAAAGTTTATATTATTTGAGTATTCAAAATACTTGAAAATAAAATAAATATCCAACTAATTGATATCAAAGAAATATAAATATAGATCAAATATTATGAAGAAATTGAAGGTTTGTATGGTATTTTAATAGATTTTTAATAAATATCTATTTGTAGTGTAGACATGAAAATGTAAAATGAGGGAAAAGGAAAAGAACCTAACAAATATGAGTTTTCTTTTTTTAAATATTGGAATCGTATGGATGTACTTGACAAGCCTATTAAGATTTTAAAAATGCTCTTTTATTATTTGTTAGAAAATATATTTTTGGGATTACTTTTTATATTTGGTCTTTCTCCAAGATAGATCTACCAAATTTATAAGTGAGGAGGCCAGTCTCAGTTTTCAAAACCCTTGTTTCAACTATCGTTAAGGGTGATAATATTCATTTTAAAACTTGAAGGGCAGAACCATTGGTTGTGGTATCAACGGAAGACAAATCTCAACCCTTTGATTCTTTTAAAATCCTAATTCCTTTAACCATAGATTTTGTTGAAGACAAGGGAGAGTGGACTAAAGTGCAGAGGAAAAAATATGGCAAAAGAAGACAAATCTCAACCCTCTGATTCTTTTAAAATCCTAATTCCTTTAGCCATAGATTATGTTGAAGACAAAGGAGAGTGGACTAAAGCACAGAAGAAAAAATATGGCAAAAGATATGAGTCCAACATGACCCTCCATTTAGGGGGGATCCACTCTAAGACAGATAAAAAGTGACCTAGATTATGCTGGGGTTTTGTGGTTGTGTAAAAGCTCAGTGGAATCTGAATTTTGGTAGAAGATTCTTTATTTTCTAGTAACAGAGTTTTTCTATCTATTTTTTTAAGGTTTAGTGGAAGATGGTGGTAGGTTGTTATCGACACTGTCCTAATTTTATTGTTCCACCTCATCGATATTTGGTGCCTCATGGCTCTCATGGGAGGGCTATTGTTTTTATTTTATTTTGTAGTCATCTTGTAAAAGTAGAGGATTGAGGGAATTTTCTCTATTTCCTATTGGTTGCTATGATATTTTGAGATTTATTATTTTATATTTTGAACTCTTTTGTATTGGGTAGATGACTCTTAACCCGTCTTTAACCTATCTAATAAAAATATTTGGTCCTTCGTATATTTTCCCTAATATATATGCCATGACTCTCATCTTCCTAAAATGAGTTTGTCTAAGAAAAAAAAATTTAATAGTTTGTATTAGATTTTGGGTGGATAATGTGAATTAGCTATCTCTTTAAAAATCACACCCTTTAAGATTTAAAAAATTAGATTGACCTTAAAAATTTAATTATAAAAATAACATAGAATCATATATCAAAAGTGCTCTACAATGAAATATTATTTATAATGTGTCCTTCCTCTTTTAAATGATTTTCTTAAAGAAAAAAATATAAACTTGCACCAAAAAAGTAATCTAAAATAGAATAATGTTTACTCTAATGATTTATTGATTTATTGATAATGAATTCTTATTAATGGATTTTCACTACTTGCATTCCTTAGAAATGAAGTTCTAATCTTATATATTTATAGGGGCTTTAAATTCAAATTCTATTATGTTTGCATGAATGCCGATCTTTAAACAACTAGAGAAAAGTTGAGGACATGGGGGTGAGTGCACCTAATAGGCTAGAAATAAAGGTAAAATGAAAGATCTTTTACGATATGTACAATCTTGTCATGTTAATGCCATACAAATAGTTGTGATAGGGGATATGGATCATGTGAAACGATGTAAAGGGGAGCGAGGTATGAACCCAAATTAGCTATACATGAATTAATACAACAAAACTGGCATAATAACAGTAAATAAGGTTGACATACTACTTTTAGATGTCTAAAAGTTGCTCCAATTTGAAATACATGTTGAGCCATAAAGTCGATGCTACAAGCACACATCAAATTATATTTAGACATGTAAGGTTACTACACATTTGTAGCTCTAAGAACTTAATCTCGAATCCTACAAAACCACTCATCTTTCCTACACTAACATGAATAAGAATAAAATAATACATTAGTTTTATTAAATAAAATAATATCAAAATACCTCCTTTGGATCCATTATGCAATAGAAGGCCCATGGCTCTGTTATATGAATGGAGGATATGCAAAGATGGAATAGAGTTAAAACATTGTACATCATTTAGTGACAATCCACCAAATATGAAATAGACTTGAATCACTAGATAAGGTTGAAATTAAAGTTATAACCTTAGAGTCATATGGGGACGAACCTCCAATTTACTTGTATTATGTATGTTTTTGATACTCTTAAATATGGAAACACTAAAATAATGATAAAAATAAATTTAGAGTATAAATGAAAATATTAAAATAATGATAACCATAAATTTAGAGTATAAATGAAAATATTATAATATACCTTACTGTAATGATTGAGTCAACTTTAATGTAATGAATGAGTTGAACCTAATACAATATTAGCAAGTTGAAAAAACTGCATAGTGATTATCTTTATTTAGAATATAAATGAAAATATTAAAATAATGATAATAATAAATTTAGAGTATAAATGAAAATATTATAATATACCATACTGTAATGATTGAGTCAACTTTAATGTAATGAACGAATTGACCCTAATACAATATTAGTAAGTTGAAAAACCTACATAGTGATTACAAGATATATAATATGTTAATGATATGATTTGTTCGCTCAATACACCCATACAACAATGACAACACGTGATCTCTATTTATTGTCTCAACCTCTATAGACTATTATGTTTCTTATCATAATACTAATGTAGTTAAATTATAACTATTCTATTATAGGAAAGAAAACTTTATAGATAAAAAGAAAGGAAATTATTAAAAATAAGGGATTAGTGATGTACTAAAATAGAAATGAGTGAACTCCCTATAATATAAAAATAAAACTATAATCACTAAGAAAGGTGAACACAATTTGAATCAATAAAATTCAAGTTGTGCGAGTGAAGAAGAATGGAAGTAGAAGGATGATCACCCATACAACAATGACAACACGTGATCTCTATTTATTGTCTCAGCCTCTATAGACTATTATGTTTGTTATCATAATACTAATGTAGTTAAATTATAGCTATTCTATTATAGGAAAGAAAACTTTATAGATAAAAAGAAAGGAAATTATTAAAAATAAGGGATTAGTGATGTACTAAAATATAAATGAGTGAACTCCCTATAATATAAAAATAAAACTATAATCACTAAGAAAGGTGAACACAATTTGAATCAATAAAATTCAAGTTGTGCGAGTGAAGAAGAATGGAAGTAGAAGGATGATCACTGCTAGTTCCAATTTTTTTAGAAAGTAAGAGAGTATACATAAATAAAATTATTTTACATAAAATAAATTGAAGTAAATCTTATATATATTTTGGATCCAAAAAATCAACAAAACTGTCATTAAATAAGAAAAAATATATTTATATTTAAAAAAATCTAAAACTAAAACTGAATCAAATACAACTATAAAGGTACACAAATATCCCATAAAAAAATAAAAATAAAAATAATTAAATAAATAAATAAATAAATTTGAATGCAAAAGCACTCAATTTATCCACTACTTTATCTATTTAATAACTCAAGAAATCTTTACTTCATATTTTCCATGCTTATACATACTTTACTTTGTACTTGATATGAAGCTGCTTATTTTTTCTTTTGCTTATCAATATAACAATATTTTGTGAGCTCCCATCGATGCTCTTCCTTTTTAAAAATAGAAATGCTTCAAATCTTTTAATATATGAGCCTTTTAAATCATCCGTAGCTTTTCCCTCCATCCCTTTTTATACTTTAAATTTCATTTTAAATATATAAGCTTTTAAATATAGCCTTTGTTTTGTAGAGAATTAGATCAAACTCTTTTACAATTGTAGAGAATTGAATGATTTTTTTAGTTGGATAAATGTTTGACGGTAAATTAAGCCAAGGATAAATAAAGGTTGGTGTGTAAAATTCTTAATATAACGATTATGTAACATGTAAAACATGTCATAACAAGTGCCGTGGGGCGGCATGAGTACCTGATGGCTGGAGGGTTATTGGTTGGAGGGTTATTGCAGGGCACTTAGCTTTTATTTTCCATTATACAATAATAAAAATGCATTGCAAGACAACCATTTACTTTCTCTTCTTAGATATTAGATTTGTGGTAGACGCCACTGCCTCTCAATGCATTTGAAATTCAAGTGTTGATTCTGCTTTGGCATCATAAAGCATGCGCTGCATGCTGAACTTTTAGATGGAAACTGAAACATGTGCAGTGGCAAAATATGCAAGTATCTACATGTACAGACAATGGAATATCGTTCACAAGGGTGGGAGGCTGCCATAGAAAACATTGTTGCTGCTAAACATCCATGCTCTTCCAAATCACACACAAACAGAACCATTTAAGTGAGTATTATGACTCAAACTTATTCAAGTCACTGAATATTATATTCCTATGCCAATCAAGTTCTAAACATTTTCTTTAGTCCAAATAGGAGAATGACAAACAGATGAAGCGAGTGGACACCAAAATTAGGTCGCACCCTACAACTGGAATTGACAACAGATGGTATAATGTTGTACAAGTATAATTAAATGTAAGGCACTGGAATACATACTTGGCAAGGGCCTTATTGTAGACTCATTAAATTTTTTTTTATCAAACCTTACATCTGAACATAAAAAACCAAACTTGAGAGCTTTTGTGAGTAAAAGACTATTTTTTAATGCAAGGCATCTCACGTTAAGTGACACACATGCCCCAACTGTCAACGGATTATTTGTTGTTACATTTCTATCTCAAAAAATATAGAGATATTGTTGTGTCTACAAAGTTTTAAGCACAACCAATCACTCATGTAATCATTTTATTACAAAGCTTTTATATCATATATGACTAGCAACATATTGCAAAAAGAATGGGAAGAGGACAAAGATCCGGAAAAGGTTAATTTCAAATTTCTTGGCAATAGAACTAGCATCCCACATATAATACATGATTGGAAACATATTGAAAAATACATGACAGGTAGAGATAGACTGAAGTCATATTGGCAACATCCAAATCATCAACTCAATGTATTGGTATGGTAAAATCAATAAATAAGCTCAGAATTAGATAAATATGTTTTTTCTCATGTTTTAAAAATCCTATAGACTATCAACAAGACAGGCTGTCTTATATTCTATTCATTGGATGGGAAGTAAGAATGGCTTGCAAATAATAATTTATTGTGAACACTACATGGCAGCTAACTCAAATAAAACTAGTAATCTGGTGCAAACACTCATGACAGCCAACTCCATAAAGTCACTGCTTGTGACATTCTTCCTTCTGATAAAACCCAATCCCATGTTCTTGTAGCTCAACACTCTATTCATATCATGAATCTCAAAGCTGACTAATCTAAAGCATGAACTCAGTAATAAAAAACATCCCAAAAAGGGGGACGTTTCAAGTTTTGTTTACAAAACACAATTTAAACTTACATGCCCAAATTAGATATTTTAAATATATTCTGTTTGAACCTCTGATTTCTGAAGTTTTCAAAACAAATTCTGAAGATAATAATTCATGTCCCTGATGACTAATTCAAATATTTGTTGATGCAACTCCTAGGTTTTTGTAAATGTCGATGGTCTCAGCTATTTATTCAGAAATTTAAGCTCGGAATGGTATCTGTGATCTGAAAAGTCTCATTAAGTAGTATTTCGAACCCTATCACCTGATGGAATTGTAAATTCTTTATTGTAGTAGACTGTGGTTTGCATAATTTTGTCCATAGTTTTGTCTATGCCCGAGGGAAGCTCCTTCACAATATTGTGTTGATGTCTATTGCACCAGTGTAATAAGCCCAATGAAGATCAACATAAATAAAATTGCTAGCTGTTATGAAATTCTGAAAATTAGTATGAGATTAAAAATATTTTCAGTCGTGCTAGAGCATCCCTATCTCTACTTTTTTTGTATTTTTTATTGCTGTCTACTTGACAGTTGAAGGTGGCTGAATAATACATTTGAATTTTTTAGCTCATGTGTTTCGAGGCCTTAAAAAATGTAATAAACTGTTCGATAATACATTCATTTTGGGTCACGCAACTCTAGGCTTTAATATATTTAACATTTGAAACTGTTAAATCATACATGTGGCAAAGTTTTTTTTTACCTTGATGCATTGCATGTAAGGCAGATAGACGCGGATCTCAACAGATATGCGAAATGTGTCTTCGCAGAGCAGTAGAACACCTTTTTAGTAAAAACAAGTTTTTAGTTGGCGTTCGACTTGCTTTCCTTCTACCGAGCTAGGAATGCATCTACATTTTGTTCAACTTAACTATACGAAGATTCCCTATAAGCTAAACTTTTGTTCTTCACCCTCAAATGTTATACGCCTCAGATATTGTAGTCTTCTTTCTAGCCTGAAAGTTTGAATCATTATTATAATTTTATTTTGTAGGAACGGTGTTGAAGCGGGAGGCAAATGCCATTGTAGTTCGTCCAAAAATGACTACCGATGGTTTAGTGTTGGCCATATGGAATGCAGTCAAGTTCAGTTGTGACTCAGGGAAGTAGAAAGATGTGGCATGGGGTCCTCACTGGCACATAAGCAACAGTGTTGGTAAAAAGTGTTCAATTTGTGTATTTTATGGTTTACTCTAATAGTATATTGCTTGACTCTATTACAGATAACCGCATGAATTTTCCTGACAACATCTTAGTTTGGTTAATGAATGGGTTCAAGTTATGCTAGTTGTGTTTGGAAGATTTAAAATCCCGTCTAGTATTTCAGTGCATGGGGTATCAGTGTAGACACATTTATCAATAACATAGTAAGGGAGTGCTCTGTGCATCTGGTTCTGGTTATTTGAGAGTATAAAATCTCTTGAATATATATATCTAGATACCTCGTGCTCCAGATATTAACTATTTGATCAATATCCAATGAGGAAGGAGGATCGGCTTACCTGGATAACTATTCGGTGAAGCTACATATCTGGCAAGCTGTATAGTGGCTAGGGTTCGAGCCTACACTGCAGCTGCAGAGACAACATGGTTTGTTAGTGCCTTTTTGCTCTCAAATTTTTGTTGCTATATTGAAATTTCTAATGGTAATAAAAAGAATATCCAAAGTTCGATACCAATACCTTCAATAACTCCCGGTATCAACGACTGTGTTTGCAAATAGCAGGTTGAAAGCGCTTGACAGCTTTGTCAATGGTTTGTCCATGGCAAAATTCATAGCACGAGTGAAGGCGGTGGAAGAAATGGAAAATTAATGAATGTTGGTGAAGAGAACAGGCCGAGGCAATGTCGGTCACTTGGCATCAAGGCCAATGCTAATATCCTCAGCAAAAACACTTGCATACTATTTCTTTTACCATGGCGCTGTCTAGAAGCGCACAGGTGGCATCTGCTGGCTTCCTTTGCGCTGGAACAAAGTGTAATCGTGGCAAATAGCTCGCCAAAATGCATCTCCACCTACCTTCCTAAATATCTTTCGTGTCTCTGCGATTGTCCAAGGAAATAGATGAAACACATAGCAAACACACCCAGTTCATTCTCTGCATGATAAAGCCACTATCATCTTTTTAACGTTAACTAGGAAATATTAAAAAAATGATCATTCATCTGCAAACATACGGATATAATTTCCGTCATTCCAGAACAACCTCACGTTATTGGCTGATGATGTCGATCAGCTTAAAATAATAGCCTTCCATGAAACATATAGTACCGTCAGGTACTAATAAATATTTTAAAAAGTAATGTAAAATGTGTTATAGCGAATATTTTAAAAATTAATATAATGATTGTATGATATTCAATTTTTTTTCCAATAATTTATATCTAAATGAAGTTTAAAAAAATTAATATAATAATTATAAACTATGCAAAAAATAAATAAATTTGGAGGATAAAACATGCCTAACAAAACTTTAAAAACATAATATAATAATTATATGATATAAAAAAAGTTAATATATTTTCCAAAATATAATGGTACTAACATTATCATATGTATATTAATATACATTATAGATGAGAAATTGAAATGCATGTGCAGGGTTCATCGACTAGATGTGATTATGCACAATTCCATGTACATGATATTTTTATCAATCAAAGTAGTAGGATGCTATAAAAAATCGATACAATAAAAAGTAATTTGGGAAATATCGATACTTTGGTTCACCTTTGAAGCGTCAAACTCTTTTGTTGGTATTTTAGTATAGCTTTCATTTTATTTTATTTTCCCCCTAACATTGACAACATGTAAGTATCATCTTTATGATCATGCTTTCTTCTCTTCTTTTTACTTGGATGGGCTTATTTGACCTTTTATTCCCTTTCTTGTTTCAATTCATTTGAAGTTGGCACATATATCAATATAATTAAAAAGAATTAAAAAAATATTTATAAATAAATAAATGGTATATTTCATTTAATAATTGATTTCACATTTAATATTATACATATTCTATAATTTTATTATTTTAATACATTAAATATGATACTAACCATCTAAATCTTAATATATATTTTTGATTTGTTTTTTTGATAGTCTATCAAAAAAATTCAATGTAATATAAGAGCATAGAAGCCAAAATATATAAATTGAGGATAGTGAAGTGAAGAGTAAAAATAGGAAAACAAATACTTAAAATCATATTTTAATTTGTTGACATTTTATCATAAGTCATTTTTGCACTACTAATACTTAACCAAAGCAATTTTTCACTCTTGAAAACCTTTTCTAATCATATTTAAATTTTAAGGAAATATTGTTGATAGTAGTAGGTATGCATTTCTAAGTTCATATTTTATAGATAAATATATTATACCATTTTACATTTTTTTAATTGAATAAAAGTAACTAAAAATAAAAAATAGTGGATTACAAATGTTTTGCTAAAGATTACAGAACACTCAAAAAAGAGGGAAAAACTATTGTTTATAACCATGCACAACATCACAATAAAAACAACAACAAATAGTTTTGCTATCATGGAGATATCTACCAAATCACCAACAGTAAATCTCATAATAGTTAAATGTAAGTGGAAGTGTATTAGAGCAGCTGCACTTCTATCAACTTGTGTTAAACCTATAATGACTATCATCGATTTTGGACTCCCTCAATACTCTGAAGCTATGAAATAAGGTTGCTGATGATGTCCAATTACTCGCCATTAGTTCTCCACTGATCTTGAAGACATGAAGACAAGTTAGATATGTGGGGATATAAACAGGGTAGACCATCTGCATTTCAATTTTTATAGGATATAAAGTGCTGGAAAAAATAGCTAAACAACGAAATCTCCAAATGAATTTGAGAATCACATGTTTTCAAGTGTGGGTGATAACATTGTGAACATTAGAGGTCCCCAAGAGAGTTGATTTCCATGTCCAAGGCTTAAGGAAGATGGTAGGGAGTGCAGAGAAGAGGGAAAGCCAGAGGTGGAAAGCATAGAGACAAGACCAAAATGCATTTTTAATAGACTCACACTTGGCGTAGAAAGGACAAGTTGGGGGGGCGGTGAATTAATTTGAGGCGAGTTCCAATAGGGAGTTTGACATGAAGGATTTGCCTATCCATAATTTGGGATTGAGCATCAGACTTAGATTTCCAAATCTGGAGACTGAGTTTATTCCACCTTGAACTATTAAACTTGCAGTAACATTTAGCATTGAGATGGGGGGTAAGGGTAATTGCCAGTAGAAGTTTCCTATAGATCCTTTTGTGTGGAAAGAACCAAAATCTATGTGTAGTAGACCATCTGCAATCTTTGAAGAAATTAGTATGACAGTGTAAGGATAAGAAGGTAAAGAGTTCAGGAGGCACCCATTGCTAAATATTAAAAATTGGTTGTTTATCAGAGAGAGCTATGTTGTACTGAGCTTGAAGATGGCTATGTAATACCTGCATATTTTCTCTCCTAAATGATTAAGTATTATTATTTTGAAATGTCTAATTACATGTAATTCATTTATTTTCATTCTTTAAAACTAGTTAAACATGGGATTTGGGTGGTCCCACATCTAATAATGGTCAATCTGAAACAATAACTACTTTTCCCAGCCAAATGCTCACAAGCAACTTTCACCTAAAATTTAATTGATTCAAACCAACTGCAAGTAAAATAATTATAATAAAAAAATACCTTATGATATTTAATTCTATATAAAATTAAATTCATCCAATCTGTTTATTAATTCATTTACATTTCATTGACATTTTAACATTGAAAATGTTGAAAAATTATATATATATATATACATAAATTTTATTTATTAATTTGTTTGAATAAATTATAATAAATAATATGTAATACGTGAAGAAAAATTAGGTAATTACATTTAAAAACCAATTAATTATGAAATTTGAATTTAAAAAAATGAACCAACCACATATCAATTGATTTGAAATGGCAACAAACTCTAACCAAAATAGAGGCTTTTTGGTGTGAGGATTGTTTTGTTTCGTGGCTTGAGGATTGTTCCTAAGAATTGCTTTGTTTGCAAGCTCTTGAGGGAAAGGAACAAACAAGCTTTATAGGATATGTGTTGGAAGACTTTTTTTATGTAGCAAATAAGCTTTATAAGTAGATTTTTTATGTAGTAAACAAGCTTTATGTTATATATATATGTGGGTTTCAGGGAAAGGATCTAAAAACTATGCATTTTAAGTTTAAGATTCGGTAAGTATATTATATGATTAAATATAATATATATATATATATAAATATATATATATATAAGATTATATTGTCATTATTTTATTATTTTTAATTAATTTGTTTTATTAATGAGAAATATAAATGTGAATTTATTTATTATAAAATAAATTTGTCAAATATAAATAATTAGTTAATTTATAAATATTTTTATTGATTGATATATAAAATTCTTAAACATGATAAGTCTTTAATTGTTGACTATTGAAATCAATATAAATATAATAAAAATATATAATTTTGTAAATAAATTGGTGCTAATAAATAATGTTCATATACAAAATTAATGTGACAGTTATGATTGTTTTTTATACATTACTATTAAATATAAATTAAATAATTGTTAATTTTAATATATTTTAAAATATATATTTTTATAAACATCTCATCATATATATTAGACTTATTATAAATATTAAATTCTCTCCCATATATTAATTTTATCTTACTTCTAACATAATACTCTCCTAATACAAACTAATATATATAATGAGTTTGGATACAACAATACGTTCCTTCATAATATCTAATCTATTTCATATAGTACAATATTTTTAGAATTTTATTAATTATTGAAAGTGAAAATATATCATACCGAACATATTGATCCGGTTTAATAAATGCATAGTTAGTATTAATTTTATTCCAAAATACAATAAACTAAATAAATACCTAATTAAATAGAAAATAGACATAAATAAATATCAAACATGTAAGGAATCGAGGCTTCTATTTGTTTTTATAGATTTGTATTTGCAATATAGACATGTAAACACGGGTTAAGATATAGTTATTGAATGCATATGAAGATTGTTTGTTATTATTGTCAGAATTGTATGAACATACCTGATAATAAGATTAGCAGGACCGTACAAATGTTTTTAGTAATTGATTCTTTATTAAAAAATAGTTTTTAAGTTCACTTTCTTAAATATATTTTATCTTTTTTTTAATATGTATATTATAACTTTTATACAAATGTTTTTAGTAATTGATTCTTTATTAAAAAATAGTTTTTAGGTTCACTTTCTTAAATATATTTTATCTTCTTTTCTTAATATATATTATAACTCTTATATTAAACAATGAAATTAATCATAATTAAAAACTAGATGTGTAGTGTGCCTATCTCCCCTATCAATTATATCATTTAGGATTGAAACAATGAAATTAATTTTGAAAACTGCATAACAAAAATAATATATAATTATATGAAAAAAAAAATTTATAATAAAATACTAAATGTGTAGTGTGTCATCTTCCCTTCAAATGATTTTTATAATGGAAAAAATAAAAATTTATGCAATAAAAATCATACAAAATAGAAAAATGTTTACTCTAATAATTTTTTGATCGTTTAAAAATGATCACTTTAATTAATTTTCAATACTTAATCTTTTATAAATATATGAAGGTACTTATTTATTTATAAAAGACTTTAAATTCAAATTATATAATTTTAACATATATGCCAAATTTTAAACAACTAAAAATATGTTAAGGAAATTGGAGAGAGAAAATAAAAGATACAATACCATATATCTGTTTTTGGCAAGTTGTTAAGACTATATGGAGAGTCTCAATAGGGGATCGGATCATATGAAATGATGTAGAAGGAGGTGCAATGGTTGAAGGGATATATTTTACGATTAAAAATTGATATGAAAATTAATATTATTACATTTAAATATAAATTAACTATATATAGATAAATATGATAATATTGGTAAAATAAAGTTATTTTTAACTATCTACATAATATCTTATTTTAAAACATATATTAAATTATAAATTAAATATTATAATCACACAATTCAAAATATAAATCAATAATATTACCCCAAAAAATAAAAAATATTCAATATAAAATCATTTAATTTATTCTTTATTTTATCTATTTAATAATGCAATGACTTCATATAATTCATGCTTACCTATATTTCATATGAATGCTTCCTCTTGAATTTTCTTTCCTTTGAATATAAAAATATTTTGTGGGCTGTGGATAATCTTCTTCTTCTTTTAAAAGATAGCATCTCACCCTTTAATATACGAGCCTTTTAAATTATCCATTGATACCCGTAGATTTTCCCTCCAGAGTTTTCAATAGTTTAAACTCCATTTTAAATATGCAATCTTTTAAATATAGCTTTATTTTTTACAAATTAGAATACGCTCTTTTATATCCTTAAAAAATTAAATGAAGCTTCTAGTTAGGCAATTTCTCATTTGAAATTCTTTACAGAACATGTGCTATCAAAACTTTAAAAATTAGTATATTAATTTGTAAAATGTGCCTCAACAAAAATGTGATAAATTAATCAAATAATTATAATTTATTTTAATGTAATGATAATATATTTCAAGTTTGTTTACAAATTTTGATGATAGAAAAGAAAGGTATGAATTATTTAAACAACTAATACAATAATTATAATATTTATAAAGTATAATTATTAAAAACATGAAAACTATTATTAATTATACATATGTCTTAAAAACGATTCTTTTCCAATCAAAACACACTTATTATATATTCTACAATATAAAATTATGATAAAAAAGAAAAAAACAATACACACACTCCCTATGTTATTTTAGTTTACCAAATGCTCCTCCTTTAAGATGTTAATTTCTTCTTTAATTTTGTTAAAATGGCATGAATGATAAATCTTTCATATGAATTCCTCCTCTTCCGAATTTGATGCTTCCTTTTAAAATTGACTCCCTCCTCTATCATTTTTTTTAACAATTGTTCCTCTTTGAAAACGTTGATAAATTTTTTTAAATAGTGTAAATGATAAACACTCTAAGATGAGTCCCTGCTTCTTTTACAAATCAACTCTCTCTTCTACCAAATCCACTCCTACCTTTGTTAGAGCCACTCCCCCCTCAATCATTTTCCTCTACTAAATGTTCTTCCTCACATATTTTGATTTCTTATAATGTTTTTATTTACTCCTAAAAGTTAGGGTCCTTGTTTTTTTAATTTTGTTAACTTATATATGTCAAATTTTGATGTCATAATTATTTAATCAAATTAATTAAGAAATACATGATTTTTCTTTATATATAATACAAAAGTTAGAATTTCAACAATTTAATTGATGAATTTTTAAATCTAAAATAGCCTTAAATTTTAACATATATCACTTATAATGAAATACATCTCAAAATATAAGCCAAATTTTATAATGATATATAAAATAATCAAATTAATTATTTTATACTAATTTTTTTGAGTAATGATAATTAAATATGTTTCAATTATAACTAGTAAATAATTATTATGTATATTGGATATTAATTTTAGTGAAATTTTTAATAGTGTATTTTTTTACCATTTATTAAAATAACCTTTACAAATAATTATTCATCTAAATGAAAAAATAAAATAAAAAATAAAAATCCCATTAAAATTAATATTTAATTAAAATTACTATAAAAACTTTCAATTTAATATTAAAAATATTATATACAACCATTTTTTTTTAAACTAAAATATAATTATTTAAAATCGTAAGTTTTTAAAGCTCCACCTTATTTCATAATTATTACAAATATATATAAAGACATGGCACCATTCATTTAAAAAAAATACATTATTAAAAAGATAAATTACCCAAAAAAAATTAAAAACACCACCACAAATTTAAATATTTTTATATCATAAATTAAATAATTGTTACGTGAGTTCATTTTGCTAGAGTTACTAGTAAATAAGTTGTATCTTTGGTAAGTTGAACTAAAACAAAATTAGGATTTTTAAAAAAAATTAAACAATATATTAAGTTTAAGGTTATTATTTGTAATAAAAAAATTAAATAATTTTTAAAAATTTGAAAATATATTAAATTTAAAATTAATGTTTATTTATTTTTTAAATAATAATAATAATAATAATATATTATTATTATTATTAAGTTGTTAACAAGTGCTTATCAAATTTGAAATATTTATCTATATAAAAAATAAAAATATTTTTAAAAAAAAATTTATACATTAACTTTTGATTTATAGTTTTATTTGAACTTTTCTACGCACAAAAATGATCATCTCAAAAATTTTGATGCAGCTATAAGTTGCTTTATATATTTATAGTTATTTTTTATATTTTTTGAAAGCCATACGTGATCATCCGAGGGTCCAAAATTACCATTTAATAAATTTTTTGAGAATTTTTTATTTTTTGAAATTGTATATTTTTAGGATCGGACGTCAACATCATTTGAATTTCATCCCATAAGATAATTTTAGTATTTAGAGTATTTCCAGAGATTTTTAGAGCTGTGCATGCTTGCATGCAAAACTTACTAAAAATAATTGTTGTTAAAAATAAAAGTTAGTTTTTTTGTTTTTTTTAATTTAATTTTTGCATGTCAACTCTAATTCTGAGTTGATGTTTATTTAAGCATGATTTGGGTTTGTAATTATTTCAAATCATTCAATATTGTCACGACCTCTCTTCTCCCATTATGGGCTTGTGCTCATACTTTAAGTGGTTTTGGACTTCATTTAATATTTTATGTCAAGATGAATTAATTAGCTAACTTAACCCTTGTGTTGATCTTAAAGAAATATCAAGAAATCAATGGAAAAATGTGAAAGCAAGGTACGTTTTAATTTTATTTTTTTTCAAATTAATCGCTAAAATATTATAGTTATTTTCCTTACATAGAAATATGCGATGTGGTTACAAATGACAATTGTGAATGAAAGAAAATTTAATAAAATGAATATTTAATCTTATATTTAATATTTATAAGAAATGAATTTAAATATTTAAAAATCACCAAAAGCAATTAATAGAGCTTTTTTTTATTTTGTTAATTTAAAAATTTACAAATAAATTATATTTCTCATGAATAGTTATTAATTTTATTTTTATAAATAAATATTAATTAATTTTATATCATCATAAATAATTTTTAAGATTATTAAGTAATTATATTTTTTTCCGAAAAATAATTTTTAAAAATATTAATTAATTATATTATTATAAATAATTTAAAACTATTAATTAACTACATTAAGTTTAGCCTAACTTAAACTGCGTACCACCCTAAGCCTACCCACCATGAATGCCAAAATGAAAGAGAAAAAAAAAACTTCAAGTTAAAATTAAATCACTAAACTCATGCAAAAACTTGAAGACCTACCACGTAGTAATAACTAAAACCCTTAATTAAGGAATAAATTGCATGGAAAGATTATTAAAAGGGAAGATCGATGCCAAAAAAAGAAGAAAAAATTTACATGAATAAAGAGGAGATCAACGCAAAAGGAGAAGGGAGGAGAGGAGTTCGACGCAGGGGAGAGGATCGATTTTGACTCTGATGAGGCATCTGAAATTTAGTAAGTTTACTTCCATCCATTTTGCACATCTATTTCCATTTCTGGATGGTTTTAAAGCTGAAATGAAAATAATTTAAATTGTAAGATAAATATAATATTTTATTAAATTATAAGGCAAATATAATATTTTATTTAAATTATAAGATAAAAGTTTTATTTTATTATTTAAATTGTAAGGTAGATATTTTATTTAAAATTGTAAAATAAATATTTTATTTTATTTAAATTGAAAGAGATATAGTTTATTTTATTTAAATTGTAAGATAATTATATTGTTTTTTTAAAATTGTTAGATAATTATTTATTTTGTTTAAATTATAAGGTAAACATTTTTATTTTTATCATATTTATGTGGACCACTTTTTGATCATTATAGAATATATAAAGAATAGTTTTTTTAATAAATATATTTGCAATAATATTAATTTTAATATGGTTAAAACTTTATGTTAATATTAATAAAATTCTATGTATTTACCCTGAATAAAATAGATTATATCTAATAAATTAAATGTAATCAACATATATGCTACATTGTTAATCACTGCTTAAGTTGATATTGGCATTTTAAATTTAAGGGTCTAATTCACTCTTCAAGTATTTGCATCCTTGATTGCTAGTCTATAAAGGAAGATTACTTTTGTGATCAATCTATGATTGGATTTTAAATTAGTCTCAATTATTAATTCATTTGCATCTAATTATTTTGTCATGAGTAAGACGGCTTATTAGGAAAAGTATATCTTATCAAATATAATATCTTAACCATATCGACAAATAGTAATATAATCCTCGTAAAAGATTTATTTAACATTAAGTTGATAGCATTCTTTGTGTATAAGTTATTTTCTATAAAAGTTTACTTAAGTAGATTAAAGATGTAATTGTTGACAATAAACAAGGTTAAAAATTGATGTGATGATTAAACTAGGAGATTATGTTTTCTACTTTTCTATTACAGATTTTGTTTTTGAAATACAATGCATTAATTTATTCCAAGTATTCTTTAATTTTTAAATCTCAAACGTAGATCAATAATTTAAGGTTAAACAAAATTATGCAGCATTCGATACATGCGATTCTTTTAGCTCACGTTATGGATAATGTCATCATGCTTGAGCTACTGCATTCATACCCTAATACAACTATAGAAATAATGTCTTAACATCATACTTATAAACCATTGAGTAAAAAAAGGATCATGTCATGTCTTTAAGACCAAGGGGTGGGGTAATCCCTCTTGGTCAAAAACACTAATCAAGATTAAAAAAAGTGACTTTGATTACGTTAGACAATTCTAACTTGTGAACTTATGAAATAAAATGGAGAAAGTACATTTCTTACTTAAAACTCAGTACCACCAAAAATGAGCAATGAAAACTAGAATTGAGAATGTTAAACCAATAATTATTAAGAAACCACCAACCATATGACTTTCAAATAACGAAACTTTGGCAATAAAATTTTTAAGGATTAAGTTGATTAAAGCAAGGATCAAAAACATTGTTGATGTAAATATAAAGTAGAAAGAAAAATGTAGCTTATAAATATTTATTTTTATTTCTTGTTAAGATTTAGGGTTAGTCTAGCTAAACAAGTATTCAGTCATTTTAACTGATATTTTTCTCTCCCATTTGGATAAAAATAAAAAATGGACTATTTAGAGAGTTGGGCCCTAACAAGCACTGCATACCCATATTCATAGTTCACATGAAAATTAGAATAAAAAATAAAACTACATGCATAGTACACTTTGATCCTATTCAGAAGCAGGTATGTAGACAGTCTGAGAAGTGAAGGATGTTCCAAGTATGTAGGTGAATATGATGGGGTTGTGCACTAAATAGGATCAAAGTTAAATTAAAAGGTAATACTATTATAATAATACCCTAGTTTAGAAAAACAAAGTAAAGATAAAAAATATGTGATATACTTGGAAAGATCTCGATTGGATCGTCATAGTTCTCAAGGCTTTAGGTCAAATTATGAGGTGGAATGTGACCTTTTATTATATGTTTTTCTATACATGATATTGTTACAATGACCTCAATGCTTATTTAAGTAGAGATGAGTGATAAACGGTGAGAAACTTAGGATCTGAGTGATCCTGATGTGTCAAGTGTTTAGTCAGAGCATAACCTACTCATGTGTAGATGTCTAACTTATTTGATTAGATGCTTTTCCATTTGATAAAAGAATGCCTAACCTATATGGTTAGATACTTTCTCATTTGACAAAAGAATTCTTAACCCGTTTGGTTATATGCTTATCCATTTGACAAAGGATATCTGATAAGATAAAGTATATCTAAGTTATATTCATAGACAAAAATTAATTAAATCAAAAAAATTATGTGTTTTATGATAGGATCTAGGAAGTGTGATCTCTACATTATAGTATCAAGATCTGTGGTCTTTACAAATATGAATCAATTTTGAGTATTGTTTTAGACCTTGGTCTATTGGTAATTTTATTATATTGATAGTTTTTAGCTTCATTGTCTATTATCAGAGCTCATAAATTATTGAGCCATGTAACAATTCAGATGACAATTTAGGAGACGGGTCCACTCTAATTGATAATAAAACTTCTGGGAGCCATAATTTTTGCACCGTATCTCCAATTGACTCACCGTTTGAACCATTGGAAAGCTAAGAATGAGTAGAACGTGGTGAGATGGCATGGATATTTGTTTGATGAAGTTTGACCCTTGAAAATTTAATGGAAGTGACCCAAATTTCAATTTTAGTAGTGTAGGCTAAGAATAGTAAGTTTCTAAAAATTGTAATTCCTCAAATCCTATATTGTTATAAATCGTAGAAGTTAAACCAGTTCATCTCCCTCGAGATTGGTGACCTTACACATCCTCTCCACACCTTAAAAATATGTATAAATGAAGATGTAACATGAAATAGAAATCAGACATCTCTTCTCAGAGATAAGCCTATGTTTGGGTCTGCAAATTTGATCAATAAAATATCTCTTCTCAGAGATAGCATTATTTGAATTGTTTTGTTATTATTTCTTGAATTATATTTCAACCAAAGCTTTCAAGTTTTGGATAAGTGGTATCATAGTATTTTGTCTTTAGAGTGTATGATTTCAAGGATGAGATCAGATTATAGGAAGCTTGGGTGGAAAATAGAACCATCAAACTATCCACCTATTTGCTCCAAATGACTTTAAATGGTGGACAACACTAAGACATTTGATTCTTTCAAGAAAATGGTGAATGAAGCCCTCCAATAGTAGTAATCATATATTATACAAAAATTAGTTTAAATTCTCTAACAAATCTTGATGGAAAATTCTAGCTCCTCATCTACACCCCCACATCCTTTCAGTGCCCCAACACCCTTCAAGGTTTAGGTGAATTTTGATATCTCTATATTTGAAGGCAAAATCAATGTTGATGTAGTAGAAAATTAGTTGGATCAATTATATTCTTATTTTTCCATAAATAAATTCATCGACAAAGAGAAGATCACTTTTGCTCTTTTAAAATCATCATTACCTATCAAAAATTGGTGAGAAGTGTACAAAAAGAGATTCAGTGTAGATGATATTGAACTTGAAATAGAACCTACTTGGGATGATTTAATAGAAGATGTGAAGGAAGAATACAACCCAATTGGAGCATATGACGATCTGTATATAGAGTGGCAACAACTTTTTCAAGGTAAGGAACAATCTATTCAAGATTACGCTGATATTTTTTATTCTCTATCTATGAGATTGGGAATCCAATAAAGTGAGAAACATAAGGTTCTCAAATATCGTGGCAGACTAAAATGGTACATATAGGGAGAAATGGAACTCTTCAATTTGGAAACACTTGGTGAGGCATACAAATTTACAGTGAAGATTGAGCAGAAGCATGGAAGAATGAATATGATGAGTCAACCTTTAAAATGGATAAGTGAAAAAGAAGGTCAAACACGAGGCTAAAATTGGAAGTAAAAGAAAGGAAAGGATAGGAAGTGGTGTGATTATCACAAATTTGAAACTCACTCCAAAGAAGAATGTCGAGCCATCAAGTCCCTACTTTTTGAGTCACAATCCCCATCATCTACTGCTCTGCCTCATACAGACCCTACAATTAAAGAGGTTAAAGAAGAGATTATAGATGCTGAGCCTGAAGCCATTGTTGTTTCATCACAGACCCATGAGGAGAGGCTAGATGACAAGGAAATGTTGTTTCACTCTAAGTTATAGGTGAAATATAAGCCTTTGCATTTTATTCTTGATAGTGGAAGTCAAAAGAATTTAATCTCTACTAATGTTGTGAAAAGCCTAAATCTATCCATGAAGCCTCACCCAAAGCCATACAGTATTGGATGGTTGAGTCTAGGGAGAAACCTCCGTGTCACCCACCAATGTCTTCTCTCATATGCAATAAAACCCTTCCAAGATAAGGTCTTATGTGATGTGGTCAATCTAGATGTTTGTGAGGTACTCTTTAGTCAACCATTCATGTATGATCAACATCACATCTATGAATCCAGAACTCAAAAGATTAATCTCACTCTTGGAACATGGCACTACAGGGTACCAAAAGTACCACCTTCTACATTTATTTCTCTTATTAGTGCCAAGAAATTTGTTCTCATGGTGGTCAAGCCAAAAGAATCTAAAAGGGATGATGTTGTAATCTTAACTACACAAATAACGTAACAATAGAATCAAATAGATACCAAGCTGAAGAAGTTCACGACCTTCCATCCACAGATTGATGGTTAAACAGAAATGGTGAACAATCTAGCCCTGCACAGTTTCATAAATTAGAGTCCATTCCAAGTATGCATCAGGAATCAAATCAAAGTACAACTGCCACACTTGATGACAATCTTGATGCAATGGGGACCATTTATTTTCAATGAGGGAGGAATGATGTGGGTAAAAATTCAGGGGACAATTCAGGTTATGGGTCCACTCCAATTGATGATGAAACTTTTCGGACCCATAATTTTTGCACTGTGGCTCCAATTGACTCATCGTCTGAACCATTGAAAAGATAAGAATGAGGAGAATGTGGTGATATGGCATGGAGCTCTACTAAATAAAGTTTGACTCTTAAAAATCTAATGAAAGTTCCCCAAATTTTAATTTTAGTAGTGCAGTCTAAAAATAGTAAGTTTTAAAAAATAGTAATTCCTCAAATTTTGTATTGTTGTAAATCATGGAAGTCAAACCAATTCATCTCCCTCGATATTAGTGACCTTCCACATCCTCCCCACACCTTCAAAACATGTATAAATGAAGATGTAACATGAAATGGAAATTAGACATCTCTTCTCAGAGATAAGCATATGTTTCGGTCTACAAATTTGATCAATAAAACATCTCTTCTCAAAGATAGCATTATTTGAATTGTTTTGTTATTATTTCTTGAATTATATTTCAACCAAAGCTTTTGCATTTTGGATCAATTATGGAGGTCATAACTTTTGACATGTAGCTCTATTTGAGATCTTCCATGTGCCAAAATGATCATTTTAAAAAGTTTGATGCTACCATAAAACACTCTATATATTTATAATTATTTTTGATATTTTTAGAGGCCATACATGATCATGTGAGGATCTAAAATTACCATTTAATGATTTTTTTAAGAATTTTATATTTTTGAAAATTGTATATTTTTGGATCAGATGCCATTTCAGTTCAATTTCATCCCATAATCTAATTTTAGTGATATATTACTTTGAAATATTTTTAGAGTTATATGTAATTGCATGCAAAAATTACTAAAAATAACTGCTACTAAAAATAGATATATTTTTAGATTTTATTTTTCTTTTTTAATTTTTGCATGTCAACTTTAATTCTAATTTGAGATTTTATTTAAGCATGGTCTGAGTTGTAATTATTTTAATTTATTAAATATGAAACAGTTGTGAGTAATGTTTTAGATCTTGACTTATTAATAATTTTATTATCTTGATAGTTTTCAGCTTCATTATCTGCTATCAGAGCATGTTCAAATCTTTGAGGAGTAAGAGATGGTATGAAGAGGAGGTATTACATAGATGAATCAAACTATATAAGATATGTAGAGGTAAGTGGAATAATTAATCGAAGTTATCACCAATCAGAGAAGAAGACAAGGTGGTGATGAGGACAAGGATCGTGATGAGGTTCAGCAAGAAGAAGAATAAAAAGAGCAAACACTATCAATAGAAAAGAGGATGGTTCAGGTTTTATAAAGAATAAATAAAGGAATCAAAGTTGATGTCTTAGATTATGGAGGCATTTAAAACTATGGGAGTTGATAGATTGGATGAATACCATGGTAAAGTTCTTCAAGTGAAAGACTATAAAAGAAGATAAAAATATAAAATTTGCATGCACACAATTGAAAGATCATGTAATTACTTGGTGGGATCACCTATAGAAAAAGAGGCAGAGGAAAGGTAAAAAGAAGATTAATTTATGGTAAAATATGGAGAAGAAGTCGAGGGAAAAATTTATTCCTGTGGATTATACACAAACCTTATACAGAAGATTTTAAAATTTGAGGCAAAAAGATCACAATATACAAGAGTATATCGATGAGTTTTATAAGCTTTATATACGAATGGAGCATGATGAAACTAAAGAGTAGATGGTTGCAATGTATATAAATCATTTGAAATTTACTATTCAAAATGAATTAAGCATACATATAATACTTTGCTTGGAGGAAGTTTATCAATTAGTTTTGAAGATAGAAGAAAAATAAAGTAGACATAATTTTAAAAGAACATCTTGTGGTCTGAGAAGAGATAGATCCCATCCATTATGGGGATGATGTGGGTTTAATACCACCAGAGACAAGTTTAATACCAATGAAAGTGAATCATCACGTGGTATAGAAAGGCAAGATGAGAATAGGCAAGGGTTTCAATACCAATAAAGAGGAAGAGGGTTTCAGAGAGGATGAGGTTATAATGGTGCTAGAAGATGGTTCCCAAATCAATGTAGATCTTATGTTTGTTATAGACATGGAGAATAAGGGAAAAAATAATTTGAGTGTCCACACTATTAAGATTAAGAAATGAGGCAAGAGGATCGCCCAAGAGTCAATCTAGTTGAGGTTGAGATAGAAGTGCAAAATACTAAAGTTGCACCAGCAGATGTTGTAGAGAATCTCATGATGAGAAGAACAATGATCACTCCAAGGAAGGAACAAGTGTAGAATAAAAAAGGTGGTGATGCATGGATGCAATCAAACATTTTTTGAATAAGATGTACTTTAGGTGGAAAGGTATGCAAATTAATTATAGATGCTGGTAGTTGTGAAAATATGCTTTCTAAAAAAATGATAGAGAAACTAAATTTTTAATGTGAAAAGCATCCTAATCTTTATCATTTTTCATGGTTTAAGAAAGGGAATGAGGTTACAATAGATAAAAGGTACTTAATCAAGTTTTTTTTATAAGAAGAATTTATAATGATGAAATATGGTGTGATGTTATTCCAATAAATGCATGCCATTTATTATTGAAAAGACTAAAATTTGAGAAGAAAGTAATTCTTGATGGAAAAAATAACATGTACACTTTTTAGAAAGGTGATACAAAGGTAATTTTTTTACCTCTTAAAGAGGAATAGAAGATAGAAAGCATTCTTTCTACTAAAAAAATTATCCAAAATATGAAGGTGGAAAATTATTTTTCTGTATTAGTAGCAAACAATGAAAACATACAAATGGTGAAAATACCAACAAAAATATTAAAAGTGTTGAAAGAATACTCAGATGTTATGCCTAATGAGTTACCAGATGGTTTACCACCAAAGAAAGATATTCAACGTCACATTGATTTGATTCCAAGATCAACTCTACCTAATCAAACAACTTATAGGATGAGTCCAACATAACATGTAAAATTAAACAAACAAGGTACTAAATTGTTAAGAAAGAAACTAATAAGAGAGAGTATGATTCCATGTGCAACACCAGCGTTGCTAACTCCAAAGAAAGATGGAGGATAGAGAATGTGTGTGGATAGTAGAGTAATTAATAAAATTACAATCAAGTATAGATCTTTTATACCTCATTTAGAGATGTGATGGATGTAATTGTTGGATCAAAATATTTTACCGATTGATCTAAGGAGTGGTTATTATCAAATTCAAATTTATGAAGGAGATGAGTGGAAAAATGCATTCAAGACTAGAGATGGATTATATGAGTGGATGGTGATGCCATTCAGATTATCTAATGCACCTAACACATTTATGAAGGTGATTAATACAATGTTATGAAAATATATTGATAAGTTTATGGTTGTTTATTTTGATATTCAATAAGACAAAATAACAACACTTACAACATTTAAGAATGGTACTGGATTTGTTTAAAAAGGAAAAGTTATATGTAAATTTGAAGAAGTGTAGGTTTATGCAGAATAGTTTTTTATTTTTGGGATTTGTAATTTTAGCAGATGGTGTGAGAATAGATGAAGAAAAGATAAAGACAATTATTGAGTGGCCTATTTCAAAAAATATTACAGAGGTAAGGAGTTTCCATGATCTATCAACTTTTTACAAAGAAATTATTAAAAAATTTAGTAGTATTGTCGCACCAATAATAGATTGTATGAGAGGGAAGGAATTTGCATGGACTAGAGCAGTCACAAAAATCTTTGAGTTTTTGAAGGAGATTACAAAAAGACCAATTTTAGCATCACTCCATTTTAACAAAGTGTTTGAGGTTGATTGTGATGCTTCATTTGTGAGAATTGTTATTGTGCTGAGTCAAGAAGGAAAGGGAAAAACATATTTTAATGAGAAATTGAATGAGGTAAGAACAAAGTATTCACCCTATAATGTTGAAATTTATGAAATTGTACAGGCATTAAGATATTAGAGGTATTACCTGGTGGCTAAGGAGTTTATATTATTTACAGATCATGAAACTTTGAAGTATGTGAATACACAACACAAGTTGAATAATAGGCATGCAAATTGGGTTTTTTTCTTCTAGGGGTATACATTTGTGTCAAAATATAAATCAAGAAAATAGAATTAGGTAGTTGATGCATTGAACATGAGAGTAGTATTATTAACTACTATGGTGAGTGAAGTAGTTGGATTAGAAGCTATCAAATAATTATATGATATTGATTCATATTTTGACAAGATATTTAAACAATGTAGGAATCCATTAACAGGTGGGATAGATAGTATTCATAATGAGTATCTTATACAAGAAGGTTATCTCTTCAAAGAAAAACAATTATGCATTCTAGTTAGGTCTCTACGAGATAAAATAGTAAGAGAATTACATAGTGCCAGTTTGGCTAGACATTTTTGGTAAGACAAAGACAATAGCTTTAGAGGAGAAAAAGTGTTTTTGGCCAAAGATAAAGAGGTATGTGACAATACATGTTTCTAGGTGCAGGATATGTCAGGTGGTTAAAGGACATGTACAAAATACTGGACTATACATATCATTATTGATTTCAAGAGGACTATTGACAAATTTGAGTATGGATTTTGTGTTGGGATTACCAAACATAAAGAGAGGTAATGATTCAATTTTTGTTGTATGTAGATTTTCTAAAATGGTTCATTTCATTGCATGTAAAAAAACCAATGATGCCACTAGAGTTGTAGAATTATTTTTTAAGGTATTGTGAGATTGCATGGTGTTCCAAAAACTATTACTTTAGATAGAAACACAAAATTTTAAAGTAATTTTTAGAGAACTTTGTAGAATAAAATGGGTATTAAGCTATAATTCAGTAGTGCATATCACCTACAAATAGATGGACAAATAGAAGTTATGAATAAGAGCTTAAATTTTTTATTGAGATGCATAGTGAGAGAGAAGCCCAAGCAATGGGACTTGGCTTTACCATAAGTTGAGTTTACATATAATAATTTAGTGAATAGATCAATAGAAAAATCACCATTTCAAATTATTTATGAGAGAAATCTTATGTGTATTTTAGATTTGATTTAATTACTAATTGTAGATCGAATTAGTGATTATACAAAAGTATCTGCAAAGCATATGCAACAGTTACAAGGAGTAAGAAGAAAGTTGCAAGAAAGTAATGAGAAATATAAAGCATCAATAGATGTTAGAAGAAGATCAAAGGTATTTAAATAATAAGAGTTGATAATGGTTTACTTGAGGAAAGAAAGATTTCTAAAAGGCACATACAATAAGTTAAAGTATAAGAAAATTGGACCATGCAAGATTGTGAAGAGAATCAATGACAATGCTTATGAGGTGAGTTTACCATAGAATTTTGATATTTCTCAATATTTAATGTTTCAAATTTATATAAATTTCGTGGAGAATATGGTGAAAGTGACGAAGATGAAGAAGTAAATTAGCAATTGTAGATTCCAAAGAAGAAGGAAAAATTAATGCAAGTTTTGTATATGTAGATAGTAAGCACAAGGTAAGAGAATTATAACATGTATTTGATCTCTTCCATGTACTAAAATGACCATCTCAAAAAGTTTGATGTCTCCATAACCTGCTTTATCTACTCATAGTTAGTTTCAATATTTTTTGGAGGCCATATGTGATCATATGAGGGTTTGAAATTACCATTTAATTATTTTTTTTAAAATTTTCTATTTTTATAAAAATATATATGTTTAGGAATGGACGTCAACTCCAATGAATTTCATCCCATAGGCTAATTTTAGTGTTTAGAGTACTTCAGAAGATTTCTAGAGCTGTGCATGTTTGAATGCAAAACTTACCAAAAATGGTCACTTCTAAAAATAGAAGTATTTTGTAGATTTAGTTTTTAAAAAATTTTGCATGTCAACTCTAATTCTGAGTTGAGGCTTATTTAAGCATGGTTTGAGTTGTAATTATTTCAAGTCATTCAGTATAAATCAATTCTAAGTATTGTTTCAAATCTTGACCTGTTACTAATTTTATTGTCTTGATAATTTTTGGCTTTTTTATTTATTCATATAAAAAATAAAAAACAATTCTATAAATTTGAATACATTAATCTCAAAAAACATAAGGAGCAACAAATTTGAGGTCTTCCTCTATAGAAAGAAAGGATATTATTATTATTATTATTATTATTATTATTATTATTATATATATATATATATATATATATATATATATATATATATATATACAATTAAAGAACCTAAAATAATAATTAATAATTAAAATAGTAAATTACATAATAAAATATTCAAATAGTCATTTATAATAATGATAATAATTTTGAGTTTTTTAAAATTGTGGATAAGTTTGGTTTTTAGGTATCATTTAATTAGAGAGCTTGAAACAATAATTAATAATGAAAATGTAGGTTACATAATTAAAAAATCAAATAGTCGAAAGAGATGAATACACATTAAAAAATTGGGCCATGCAAAGCCTTAGAATAATGGAGGGCATTGAGAAGAGAGATATGAGTTATTACAAGCATCTATTTGAAAGAGATAATAGTAAAATTAAAATTTGTAAGTGTGTCAATCAAACATTCAATGTGAACTTACATTTACAAATTAATTAATTCAAAATTTTAAAGAAATAAATCAACAATTACATTTTTAAATGAAATATAAAGATATAAATATTATTATTATTTAAGTTTTAATATTATTAATATTAAATTAATTTATAAAATTTAATAAAGTATATAAAATAATTTAATTTAAATTTAAATTATTCTAATGCATTGTGATTTATTAGTGTCTTTGTTGATGGTTTTTATTAGAATAACAGGAAAAAGGGTCCTAGACCTTATACAAACCAACCCCCAAGGTAAAAAGGCAACAAATGAGCCAGGGATAGTGCATTAATAGCATATGAACAACAAATGGATAGTGAATCCCAAGCAAAGTTACAAGGAGTAATTGACTAAACAATAACAGAACCAGATCTGATAGGACAGACACCCTTGACTTGACTGCAAGTCTGAGAAATGAGCTTAGGAAGACCATGCTTCCTCATTTGGACAACAATCCAATAAACATCATTATCTCTATTCATAGAATTAGTTGATGAAGGAGGTGAAAAACTAACCAAATCCTCAGAAAGGGGTGAACCTTGGGGAGAGGACACAATAGTATCAACCTTAGCAACAAATTGTGCACCACTAGCAGCGGTTCGAGTGTCAGTGGCTACAATAAGAGAGATCCCTATGGTATTCCTAAAATCAACAACGATAGCAAGGGAAGTCCCTGTAACTATTCCAACAACAAAATCATGCAAATTTGATGGCACTGCAACCATCTCATCAACATCAACAACATGGGAGGTTCTGTCATCCATCTCAAGAGCAACATTAACAAAAAGGGAAGTCCTTGTAGTAGAAGAGTCAAGTTGTGGAGGAAGGGAATCCTTCCCATCATTCATAGTAGTCGCTGTCATCATCCCCTCAAGAACAACCCTAGTAGGGAGCTCTACCTCCTCAGAGGATTCCTCCTCTTGGGAAGCATTGATAGTCAAGTGTTCTAGGAAAGCATCTTTCCACCAAGTTGCATCTCCCCTACAATGCGAGAGAGGACAACCAGAGGCCAAATGACTGGTAGCAAACATCTTTTACATTTGAATGGGATACCCTCATAATCTAATAGTTGTTTCCAACATCCTTCCCCTACCATCAAAACCACATCTCCATGAAGAGGTTTGGATATGTCAATATCCACTAGGACGCAAGCTACCATTGAATGTCCCATCAAAGAGGTAGTAGAATCAACCTTTAGGAAGCGGCTGATAGCATTGTTGATGCCCTCGTAGCAAGAGTCCTCCCAAAATTGGAGAGGTAGATTTGGGAGACAAACCCAAATAGGTCTGATGTTAAGCGGCTCAGTGAGGGGATTAAAAGATAGAGTCTAGGGCTTGATGGAAAGGAAATGCTCTCCCCACATCCAAACGCTGCCATTGAGCACTAGGTCTCACAGCTCTGAAGAAGCAAAAGTCACAATAAAAAATCCTCTTGCACATGGAAATCTTACCTTCAACGAGTGGCTTTCATGACTCCATAACCCAATTGTGGAGATTGGGCAGAGAGGGTCAAAACCCATTAAATCTGCAAATCACTCCTTTGTTGTGATAGTATTCCTCATTTTCTATGACCACCAAGCCACACACAACAACTGGAGACTCCCAGGCACAAGGGATAGGCAGAGAATCATGCTGGGGTGAGCGGGATAGAGTGCCAGTCACAGCAGTACAGAAGGAATTTCGAGGGCCCCCAGGAGCTCGAAGCCTTACAACAGTAGTGTCGGCGTTCACAGTCTTTTTTGCCATGACATCTGCAGACCCGTTCATCGTTGCATTCACAGCTACATTCCCGCTCGCTGCCAAATCTTCTACGCCATCTGGATCCTTGGCATGGCCGAATCTGGAGGTAGGATTGAGAACAGGGAACAAATCCGTTGATTGTAATTTTAAATTTGCCAAGGGTGGGAGGAGGAGTGGAGAAGAACGGTAAGAAGCCATTTCATATTTATCAGTATCACTTCCACAAGCTTTGCCAACAGAGAATGTAGAATTTGGCCTCCCTGTGCATCCATTCAACCATGAAAACATATCCAGAAATTATGCCTGCAAATTGCAATGATGAAAACACACGACGGCATTGTCACCTCGTTTTTCAAGACATAATTTGATGGTGTTGAAGTGATCGAGCAGAAAATTGAAAGAAACATATCCGCCATTTTAATAACTGAAAATGTAGAGACAATTAGTCTTTCTTCTCATGAATCGAAGGGACTGCTGAATCTGCTGCTGCCTTTCCGACAAATCTCGATTTGATTTCCTTTTTGTGTTTGGCAGTGGGATAAAAGAAAGTTCTGAAAATTTCAATATATATTATTTATGTCGTAATGCATGTCAAAATTTATTCCAATTTTTATAATAATATATAGATAATCAAATTGATTACTTTACATTTATTTATTTATAATGAAAATTAAATTTATTTCAATTTTTACTTCATTAAAAACATATAAAATATATAATTTTTATTATATATATAAAATAATTATTAATTTTTAATGAAATTTTTATTTGTATATATTTCATCATTTATTCAAATAACTTTTATACATAATCATTTACTTAAATAATATTTTTACCTAAATTAATATCTAATAAAATTATTCATAAAAACCTTCAATTTAATATTAATTATTATTTATATTATTAAATAATTAAAAAATTTTGAATTAAAAAAAAAGGGGTAATATAAGTTCTTTAAACATTATCCAAAATTGAAATATTTTTATATCCTAAACTTGTTACCTATGTGAGTTCGTTGCACTACATCAATTAGTAAATAAGTAGTATTTTTGGTAGATTGATTGTAGACCAAAAGATTATTTTTTAAAAATAATTAATATATTAAATTTAAAATTATTTTTTATAAAGAAAAAAATTAATAATTTTTTTGAAAATTTAAATATATATAAAATTTAAAATTATTTTTTATAAAAAAATTTAAAGTAATATTTAAAAAAAGTGCGTAGCAAATTTGGAATCCTTATTTTTATAGAAAAAAGAAAAAAAAAAAAAAAAATTCCTATTTTTTTCATACATTAATTGTTAAAAACATAAGATGTAGCAAATTTGAAGCCCTTGTTTATAGAGAAAATAGAAATTAAAATTAAGCTATAGCAGCAGCAGTAATAATAATAATAATAATAATAATAATAATAATAATAATAATAATAATAATAATAATAATAATAATAATAATAATAATAATAATAATAATAATAATAATAATAATAATGGATTTTATATTGTAGGTTAGTTTTATTTTTAAATGTCATTTAATTATGAAGCCTAAAACAATAAATAATAAATTATACAATTAAAAATTATTTTAATAACATAAAAAATTTAGGTTGATTTTACGACTTCTTTCATGGGACATTTCATGGTTTTTCAAACCTTGGTGGATATTGATATGTCCAAACCTCTTCATGGAGATGTGGTTTTGTTGGTAAGAGAAAGGTTTTGGAAACAACTATTAGATTATGAGGGTATTCCATTTACATGCAGAAGTTGTTTTGCTACCGATCATTTGGCTTTTGGTTGTCTTCTCTCGTGTTGCAAGGGAGCTGCAACTTGGTGGAAAGATGCTCTCTTGGAACACTTGACTATCAGTGCTTCTTAGGAGGACTGTCCATCTCAGGAAGATGAGTTCTCTGAGGAGGTTGAGCTCCCTATTGGGGCAACCTCCTTTGTTATTATTACTGTTAAAGATGTTGGGACTATTGCTAGGATTTCAACCGCTATTGTTGAAGCGTTAGCAGATTTGCATGTTGCCATTGGAGTTGTAACAAGGACTTGCCATGTTTCCTCCCTTGTTGTTGCTACTAGGATGACCATAGGGATCCTACGTGTTGTTGTTGCTGAGACCAGGTTCACTGTTGTGGCATTTCCCTAGGCTCTGCCCCTTTTTGAAGATTTGGTGAGTTTTTCACCCCCTTCATCTCCTAATTCTATGATTGGAGATAATAATGAGTAATGGACTATTGTCCAAAGGAGGAAGCGAGGTCTTCCTAAGCAAGTTTCTTAGACCCGCATTCGAGCCAAGGGTGTTTGACCTATTAAGTCAAGTTTTGTTATTGTATAAGCTGGTCAGTTTTTTTTGTGTTGTTAGAGTGTTGTTTCTGACACGTCTATGGACTTTTTGCCTTAGAGGCTGATTTGTATAGGGATAAAGACCCTTTTTTCCTACTGATCTAATCAAAAACATAAAAAATTTAGGTGAAATATCAAAAGTGTTCTACATAAAATATTAATAACAACAATAATAAATACTTTAATAATTGGTTGATATCTCTACAATACCTCTAAGTGTTTAATAGATTCATATGAATAACAAATACATGTTATGTGTATTTTTAGTATTAAATGAACTCTTATATATATCATTCAAATTATCAACTTAAAAAAGATAAGACAAAAGGGATGCAAGTACATTAAAAAAAATGGGCTACACGGGGCACAGAACATAAGTGTCGTTCTTGATAGATCCATGAGCATCACTCATGCTCATAATACATATCTCAAAACTAGGGGAAACATAGGAGAGAAAGAATGATTGATGGAGGGCGATCAAAAGAAAGACATGGATCGTCTAATTTTGACAAACATGCCATTAATTCTTAATTTGGATAAATAATTAATAGGTACAAATGCATCTTAAAATCATTTGATTTTGAAACTAATAAATCCTTGTAGGTCATGTATAAGTATTTGCAGTCCTTTATATACTGATATTATGCATAATCCTTCAAAAATTTATAGTTCATAAAATATAACTGATAAATTTTATTTTGAATATAACTATTTAAATTTTGAAGAATATAAAATAAATATAATTATCTTCACCACCATCATCTCTATTAAATAATAGTGAATTACTTTAATAATTAATTAGATAAAAAATGACCAATATTGCATGGTGATAAAAAAAATTATTTGCTTCTGCAAATTCAAAAAAATAAATTATAATTACAATCTCATAAATAGACAAATGAAATGATATATATCAATCAAACTTAAAATCTCATTTTATAAAAAGTTACAATAATATTAAAATTTGTAAATACCTTACCAAATATTCATATTTGATATTTAGGTATGGAGTTATATATACAAGTTAATTGATAAAAGTGCCTTGAAAAATAATTAAATATAATAACAATTACACTTTTAAATACAAGAATTTAAATAATAGAAATTTATTACTTTTTATATTAGTTTTTTAAGATTTGAATTGTAATATAGTTAGGATCAACTTAATTTACAATACTTAACAAAGTACGTAGAAAATGACATCACAATATTTACAATCATTTCAATTGAAATAGTTTTAAAAAGGTAATGTAAATTCGAATTATTTTAATACATTAAAATTTATAATTATTTTTATTGATACAAATTTTTGCAAGATTTTTTTTTTTTAAAATTGTATATTTGAAGGTATTATATGAAATCATTAAATTATATAAACATGTTTGTATTTTTTTATATTTTGGAAATAAACATATAATAGATTTATAATGTTGAGGAAGCATATATCTAAATCAATAAGTTTTTTTGGCTAAACAATGACAAGGGGTATCTACACTATCGAAATTATATAAGACATAATCCTAACCTTAACTGTTTGACTCTATGTTAAGTATCTAGAAAGAATTGTACCATGATGAATAGATATAAATAACTATCATTCTTATAAATTAAACGACAATCTTTTCCATTCTTTTACAAGATTTAAAATCTTCTCAATTAAAATACCTTATTAAAATTTAGAAGAACTCCTATTTAAAACATTAAAGAAAGATAATAATAAATTAAAAATATATTAAAATTAAAAATAATTTTTTTTAATATAAAATTAAAGAAAATAATTTTTTTAAAAAACAACCACCACCATAAAATCTTAAGAACCATAAAAAATTAAATTATAAATATTTACATAAATTTAAATTATAAACACAAATATCAACTTAAATATGTCATATCATTACCTAGGAGTTTTGCTAATAGAAAATGGATTTCATCTTAAATAAACATGTCCTAATTATATCATTACCTATAAGATGTATTAATAGATAGAAAGTGAATTGCATCTTAAATAAGCATGTCTTAAACCTATTTTGAGAGGTCTGGAGAGTCTATAATACTTGAGTAGTTCGATAAGCCAGATTAGATTTAGTAAGTCAAGGTAGGAAGGTTATGTTTAATGAGTTCTTGGCATTAATCTGAATAAAGTTTATTATTTTGTGCCTCTCAAGACTACTAATAATTGGTTTCAGTTTAAGATTTTGTTTTTTAAAATAAAAAAATAAAAAAATTTAGAGTCAAAATAAATTTATAGAGAAATATAAGTTAAAAAAATAATAAAATATAAAAAAATATCTCATTTAAAAAAGATAAGATTATATTTATATTTTTATGTTAATATTTATGGGTTGATAAATTTAAATTTAATAAATCATTATATATACTAATTGAAATTGACATGGTATCATTTTTTCATCAATATTAACACAAATCAGTTCTAACATCATTTAAGGGGTTACATACTCCAAAAACTTCACCATGAAGAGGGTGAGAAGCCCAAAGAGAATGTAAAGTAGTTGAGCAGACGTGCAAGGCAGTGGGGGACAATCTGGTCTTCCTGCGCATGCACTCAACGATTGAAACACAAAACAGCATTGTCACCTCGTTTTTCAAGACATAATTTGATGGTGTTGAAGTGATAGACCAGACAATTGAAGGAAACATATCCGCCAGTTTAATAACTGCAAACGTAGAGATAATTAGTCTTTTCTTCTCTGGAATGGAAGGGACTGCTGAATCTGCCACTGCCTTTCCGACAAATCTCTATTTGATTTCCTTTTGTGTTTGGAAGTGGGATAAAAATAGCTCTCATGGGATATTACAAACATTGTTAATGCATTCACATCATAATGTCAGTTATTTTTGACTTGCACTAAAGTTTGACAATACACGACTGGAAATATGAAAGACGTGGTCAGAAAGGAATGTTTGTACGGGCAACTTTATCTTAACCACAATGCTACAGTACATGCAAATTTTAATTTTATATTTCTTTTACTAGTATCGAGTTGATTATATGTTGTAGTATTTTAAGAATATGGAGTGGATGGAAAAGCATAACCTATATTAAGATATAGATAACCCAACCAATATGATTGTCTGTTATTGATGTCAGAATCGATTGGAGGCAAGCCTATACAGTCCGTACAAACACTTGTGACCAATGATTGTCTATTAAAATATAATTTATAGGGTTCACTTTCCTAAATCTGCTCCTCCATCTCCTTTTCTGAATATACACACCGCCACACTCATTTTTTTACAATGATCTTCTTTGGGAAAATATAGTTCGGTGGCTTGTATTTGAATTTGAGTGGTTAGTTTGAATTAATTAGCTGTTTATCAGTCATATTATTTAGGATTGAAATAATGAAATTGATTTTAGAGATTATATAGTAAAAATAATATAGATTTGTATGTTAAAAATATTTTACAATGAAATATTAAATGTATAGTGTATATCATTCCTCTTTCAAATGATTTTTTTAAAGAAAAAAATACAAATTTGTGCAATAAAAATAATAAATAATAGAAAAATATTTGTTCTAATGAATTTTTGATTGATTGAAAACGAACACTTTTTAATTGATTTTTACTACTCAAATTTTATACAAATGAATTATAACACTAATCTATTTATAAAGAACTTTGAATTCAAATTATATAATCTTGATGCATACATCAATCTATAAACAACTAAAGATGCGTTAAGGAAATGGGGTGAGTAGGCTTAATATATTAGAAAGAGAGGGAAAATGAAAGATCTAATATAATATGTATGTCCATGACAAGGTATTAGGACTATATAATGTCTTCGTAGGGAATACAAATCATTTGAAATAATGTAGAAGGAGACCCAATGAATTGAGGGAGATGGACTTGGTTATTGAAAATTGACATGAGGATTAATATCACTACATTTGAATCTAGATTAAATATATATGAATAAATATGACGATATTAATAAAATAATATTAAATAAAATTGATAAATCATTTTTAGTATACATAATACTTTTTAAAAATATATTGAGATGTAAAATAAATGTTATAAACATATTTCAAAATATAAATCAATTACTATTAAAAAGTAAAATAAAGTCAATATCAAATCATTTAATTTATTTTTTGTATTCTATTTAATTGATGTTGAAAAAATAGGTTAACCTTCCAGAAGTCATAACTTTTTACTCATAACTTCGTTTGAGCTCTTTCATGCATTAAAATGATTGTATCAAAAAGTTTGATTCTGTCCTAAGCCACTCTATCCACTTACAATGAATTTTGATATTTTTTGCAAGCCAAACGTGATCATTTGAGGGTCCGAAATTAACATTTAATATTTTTTTGGAGAATTTTCTATTTTTAAAAATTTCATATTTTTAGAACCAAAGGTCAACTTCAATTGATTTTCATCCCATAGACTAATTTTAGTATTTAAGTTATTTAAAAAAAATTAGAGCCATGTGCACTTGCATGCGAAACGTATTATAAATAACGACTACTAAAAATATATATATATTTTTAAATTTTAGATTTTAGATTTTTTGAATTTTGCATGTCAACTCTAAATTCTGAGTTGAGGCTTATTTAAGCATGGTTTGAGTTTGTAATTATTTCAAGTCATTCAATATGAATCAATTATAGGTTATTGTTTTAGATCTTGGTCTATTGGTAATTGTATTGTCTTGATAGTGTTCAGATTCATTATTTGGTATCTGAGCAGTTCGAATCTTAGAGGGGAGAATATTGGTGAGAGGACTAGGATGTATGGCACAAATGAACCAGACTATACAAGAGCTGCATAGGTAAGTTCAATAATTAACATAGGTAATATGTAGTAAAAAAGTGTTTGGTGATGTTGAACATGTCACATAATGATTTGACATCCTTGTTCTTAAATAATCTATCATTGTTAGATAAAATGTCAGATGGGATACCATAGTGGTAAATGAGATGGTTGAAGATGAATTTGAAAATATGTTTTCCAATCACGTATGTGAGGGGTATAAATTCAACCCACTTAGTTAAATACTCAGTGGTTGCAAGGATATGCTTATGACCATTTAAGGAAGTAGGGTTAATATTCTTAATGAGATAGAGTCCCCATATTGATAATGACAATGGTGTAAGCATTAGTTTGAGTCTTCTAGATAGATCATGAATCAAATTTGCATACCTCTAAAATTTGTTGCATAATGGTTATTCAATAGTAACAGTACACAAAAGATTTTTGGCAAGGAGATCCTACTAGTATGGGATATATAAATTTCTTCATGAACTTCCCTCAACGCTAATATAAATTCTGCCAAATTTAATCAAAAAAGAAAAAAATTATCAAAGCTTCTGCAGTAAAGGGTTGGCATGAGTAGGGTATATCAAGAGGCTTAATGTGTAAATATTTTTAGTTTTTTTGTGAAAGTTATGGTGGAAGAAATTGGTCAGGCAGGTAAGTATATAAGTCTGAATACCAAATAGAACTAGGATCAATAATATCATAGATCATTTCAACAGTTGTAGGCTCATGAGTAGGCACTAAAAGGTGTTCAACGAGGAATTGATAGTTTTTTTCCTTGTTTGTGCTATGGATTAAAGAATCAATGATATCCATAGAATTTATTATCTTATTATTGGCTTGAAGTATGTGTTCAAACTAAATGTGGACAATATGCTACTTGAGAATGTCCATCGTGTCTTTATAGGGTACCAACTTATCATCTTTGGTCTAGAAATGGGATATAACCTAATTGATGATTAACTAAGAATCACCATGAACCATGAGATGCTAATTGTTTCATTATACTATTTGACAAATACCTAGAATGAGTGATTTGTATCCATCCATGTTATTAGTACAAGGAAAGATGATACAAAATGATTTGGGAATAATATCTCCCTATGGTGTAATAAATAGTAGGCTTGCCCTTGATCCATGAGATGTGAAGGACACATCAAAATATAACTTCCAGTGTTATTCCTCAAAAGGGGTTTTTATGATGGTTATGATGGATTTGTTTGGGAATGTAAAAATGAGTGGTTCAATATCTAAAAAGGGAGTTTCAACAAAATGATCTATAAGTCCCTATCCCTTTATGGCTTTTTGATTGATATACTCAATCTCAAACTTGCTTAGAATCATGATATATTTAACCATGCAAACTTGTAAAGTTTTCTTTGATAGTAGATACTTGAGTGGATCTACTTTGGAAATGACTATGATCTTGTTGTAAATCATGTAATGACATAGATTTTAGGCTATAAAGACCATAGATAAATAATATTTTTATATTGGCATATTAATATGTTTATATGCTACCAATGTATGGATAAAATAGTACATGGTGTGATCTTTTCCATTTTTATCATGCTAAGCTAAAAGTGCCCCCAGGGCTCTATCAATGGCAGATAGGTACAATAAAAATGGATTTCTTAGCATTAGTGGTAATAGAATAGGTGGATTGGCAAGATATTTCTTTAGCCACTTGAAGGCTTGCTTAGATTCTTCATACCAAAGAAATGGAACACATTTCTTTAATAAATTAGTGAAGGGATGGCATTTATTGGCCAAATGTGAAATGAAGCATCTAATAGATTGAATTTTGCCCTACAAACTATGGAGCTACTATAAAGTGGAAGGTGGCAACATCTCAATAATGGATTGTACCTTGGAAAGATCAATTTCAATGCCTCAATGAGAGATAATAAAGCCAAATAACTTGCTTGAAGTGACAAAAAAATGCACTTCTTAGGATTGAGTCAAACCTTGTGCTCACAAATATTTTAAAATATTCTTCATAGTATGGTTGGATGATCTATAGGGATCATAGATTTACCTAATATGTCATCAGCATAGTCTTTGACAATATCATGCATCATGTCATGAAATATAATGATCATAAATCTCTAGTATGTTACACCAACATTTTCAAGGCTGAACGACATGACCTGATAATAAAAAGTTCCTCAAGGAATGGTGAACATTGTTTTGTGTTGGTCATCTAGCATAATCCTAATCTAATTATATCTTGAAAATCCTTCCAAAATGGAAAGCATTTCATATCTAGCTGTGGAGTCTATTATCATGTTGATATTTTGTAGAGAAAAGTCATCCTTAGGGCATGCCTTGTTGGTGTCTCTTAAATTAGTGTAGATTCTGATCCCTTATGGCTTTTTAATGATAGGTATAATGTTTGAGATCCACTTTGAATAATAATTTTGTCTGATGTATCTCACTTCAAATAGATTTTTATAAATCTTTCTTAACCAACACAATAATACGAGGATGCATCCTACATAGGTTCTACTTGACAGGTTTGGCATCATGATGTACAACTAAATGGTATCCAACCAAGGTGGGATCCAAACTGGGCATCTATGAATAGCCCCATGTCAAAATGTCAACAAATTCCATCAAAAGCATTGCAAAATCTTCACATTCTTCTTGAGTGAGGGAGGCACCTAATTTAATCCACTTTGGGTCATCTGGTATCTCGATGTTGAATTTCATGGTATCTTCTACTAGGAGAGTTGAGCCATCTTCCAAAATAATTGGTAAAGAGGTGAATTATCCTATAATAGCTAATTCCTCTGGTCGAACTGGTACTTCAATCTCTCCCAAGCAGGATGAATTTGAATCTCTTAGTGGTGTCAAGGGCCATTTAACAAATGTTGTAGGACATTCTCAGATGGTTTGATCAAAGGAATACTATTCCTCTGTATTGAGCTCAGACCCAAAAGCAAGTTTTCTATTGGTGGTTTCTTGAGCTTCACTCAAATAAGGGTGAACATCTCCATCTAGTGGTGCCTGAAATAGGTTTTCACCAAAAGACTAGCCTTTTTCTTTACTTTTACCTTGGTCTAAACACTCAAATAGGTTTTCACTTTGGAACCTCAATGGTTTATTCTTTTGTTTTTGGATAAGGGTGTTCACTCATTCTGTAAAATATGCTACATGATCCAATTTGATAAAGAACCCTTGTTTATGGTCTCCTAATAGAACATTGTCTCTTAGGCCTAGAAAATCACAAAAGGCCTCATCATTCTCAAACTCGTCTAAAGCTACTATGGATTCTTGTTGGCCCTAGTCTAAGAGTTGAGGATGATAAAATGGAAGCATGGAATGTCAGGTCATTGGTGTAATGTTTTAAATGGTATATGGGTCAAATAAATTGGTACTAGAAAGGTTTTCATATATGTTATGATTTAAATCTGCTTCACTACAAACATCCTCATTAATAGTCATTAGTGTTGGATGATGAATAGGATACATGGGGTTTAGCCCGCATGATTTAAATATGAAACCATAAGTTCCTTTGTATTTGGTCATAAAAAAGGGCTCAAGAGTACTCTACTGATTTGGCTTGAGGCATTTGCCTTTATATGCTTGGTTATCCCTGATCATGTTATAGATGGTATACTTTGTACTACGATAGAAATCAACTAATTGGTTATTGTATAACTAAGAATCATCATTGACAAGTGGGTCCTATTCTTGGTTAGTGGTAGGTGTGCAAATAATAAGTGATAGGCTATGAAGCTTTTTTCCCCTTTTGTCACCATTCCATACAAGGCAAATTAGCTTTTGGCCTTCCATAGGTCTTTAGATTCTTTGGAAGCTTGGCTATATGGAATGTATCATGGGTAAAATACTCTTTTAGACCATTGTCCAAAATGGTAAAATGATTAGACGTTTTAATAAGAAGCATATGTGAATATGAGGCAAGGATATTAGGGTATATGCAATTGGATTTTGGGAATTTGATAAGCATATCTATCTTTGTCCTTATTGGGTACTGGGTCTCGACCAAAATGGTAATTATAATTTTCATATTCAGCCTCTAAATGCTTGCAGTGTTTATATGGTTGTAAATCTCCATGGATAGTTACTTCCATCCTTGAGTGAGGAAAATTGATACACTGGTGTAATGTTGAAGGGATGGCATGAATTTCATGCATATATGGTCTACCCAAAAGAAAATTTAATGTAAAATCTAGGTCTAACACATGGTAAAGTGTATTGTGAGTCAAAGACCCAATGATCATTACCAAAGTAATGGTTTTTTGTGATTTCTACTCTTCATTGTCATAGGCCTTGATAGTAAAAGTCTCTAGTTGAAGGTCAGTTGTTGTATATCCCAAATGCTTAATTATATTTAGAGACACAATATTTAGGCCTGATCCATTATCTATTAGGACAAGTTTAACTGTGTGCCACATAATGACAACTTCAATGTATAATGGGTTTTTATGGAGAGGGCCAAGGGATGAAATATCACTTTGGTCAAAGGTCAACTATTGACCTGACACTAGGTGTCCAACCAAAGCCTAAAATTTATCATGTGTGCTACCATTTGGAACTTGGGATTGGCCTAGGAGTTCTGTAATGATATTGTATGAGATGGTAGATGCACATAACAAATCTAAAATGGAAATTGGTGTAGGTTCCTTTTGGAGTTGTTCCACAATGCGATACATCTTTTCCTTAATTATGGTAATTGGCTTGTTCCTAGATGGCATACTAGGTTTGATTGGCTCATTGGTAGGGGGTTGTGGTTCTAAGATGGTGATTTTAGGCTACTGAGTTGTAATTGCATAATTTATAATGGATACAAGACTTTCATAACTATAAAATGATAGAGATGGTCCAAAGAGGATAATTCTCCATTACCAGTGTGTTTGGTTATGGTCACAGGGTAATGAAGATTCATCGACATAGGGTCTTCAAATTGTACTCCTTGGTTGTTATTTCATTTAGCTATAGTGACAGGTTAAGGAAGGGTTACTAGCATTGGGGTGTTGATTAGCATTGCTAAGAAATGATCCTAGTATATTAACATTTGGTCTAGGATTGATGGTTATGGTAGATACTTGACCTCCTGCAATATGACCTACAACTTTATTGTAATCATGTGCAACTGCATGATAAGTTTATTGGTTATTGGGGTTATTTTGGCCTTAGTTCCTTTCATTTTGTGGTTAATGTTTTTGTTGTTGTTGATGATACTATTGTTGTTGTTGTTTTATTATTTTGGATGAGGTCTTTGTTGTTGTTGATGCTAATTGGCATTGGTATGATGTGGGAAAGGATTTTGGTAGATACCTAGATCTTTATTGGAAGTAGATTCTCTATTATCTAATTGGATCTCTCCATTTTCTAACATATTTTGAATGATGTGCTTTAGTTTCACACAATGGCATATAAAATTTCCATAAACATGATGGTAATCACAAAATGCATGCTCTTTGTACCAATCTAGATACGGTATACCTTTAGGAAAGTGTTTGGAGATCGACCAAGTTATCATATTGGTTGTTGCTAGTTTGAAAAACACTACTTCAATATGCTCACCAAGGTTGCTAAAGAAACTAAGAGTCAATATTCTTCTAGAAGGAGGGGTTTTCAAAGGTGGTGTTTGTAGTATTTGAGGAGATAGTCTTGGTTGAGGCATAGGTTTCACTTGCTAGATACGATGCATTTAGAGAATAAGTTGCATTTCTAGCATAGGCTAAGCAGATGGTGTTTTCACTATCTAAACAAGATGCAACTTAGTTACTCCACTAACTACAACATTCTTATAAAATTTGTATGGCTTGGGTTTTTCATAATTATTAGTTTGAGTAGGTGAATATGATTGTGCTTGGATTGGGATACAATTTTGATTTGGGCATGAGTTTTGGTTTTGGCTTTTGATTCTAGTTCAAGGAAGATAACTTGATAATCTTTTTATTAATAAAGTCTTTTTTGATATGTATGCATTTTTCAATGATCTCTTTGAATGTGTGTGCACACTGAAGTTACAAGTGGTAATATATTTCATTGTGCAAATTTTTGATAAACATAGCTACCAATTATTTATTCAATAAGTTACGTGTGATTAGAAATCACTCTCCATCTCTCTAAGTAGCTTGAAAACATCTCACCAATTTTCTATTTTACTTGACCTAAATCTACTACTAAAATTTCATGCTTGAGATTGTAGGAGAAATGTTGTACAAATTTATCCAATAGATCTTCAAATTTATATACTGAGTTCTTTGGAAACTTAAGAATCCACTCCAAATCCTATCCTTCTAGACTTCAATGGAAAAGTATAAGTAGGTAGATGTCACTTTAGGCCGTTGGTTGGAAAGCAACAAAAAATATCTTTTAGACAATCTCTAGGGTCTCCATTACACTTATATTTTTCAAATTTTAATGGCTCATAGCTTAGAGGAAATGGTATCTAAAGATACTGTATGTTAAATGGGTATGAACACACATCATCCAGTTTGAACTTCTTGGTTTGCTTTCTTATTTGAACAGTTGCAATCACAAATTTCATTTATTGCATTTCGTGGGACAAGAAACTTGATGGGATATTTTTTATGGTTATGGCTAGGTGGTCAAAGGTGGATTAACTTGATTGAAGTACAATGGAGGTATGGAATGTTGTGGAATGTTGGTTTGATGGACCAATCGACCAGGAATATGCATTCACACATTGGGATTAGGTTGTTGATATTACATGCATTATTGGTAAGTATTCTAGTTTGGATTAGAAATATGGCATTGGGTCTGAGGGAATTGTGATTGTGATAGAAGTATGTGGACTTTTGGAAGGTATTTTTCCTATTGAGTTTAAGTAAGAATTATTTTTTTGATGGAAGTATGTGGCTTTGTGGAAGTTTTGTGCCGACTAGTTGAACCCAGTTGTATAAATGGTACTTGATGTTGACCAAGGCCTTAGATTTGGATATGTGGCATATGATGGTAAAAGTTAATGGTTTCCTAATAGGTATTTGCTATACATTAGCACATCTTTGTTTAAAAATCACCTATCATAAACTAGATGTTTTTTGGGTGTTTGGCATTTTTCTTTGACCAATAGTAATTCATTGTTGATTAGATAATGTATATGATTATTGAGATACATTGGTCTGTGATTGCTGAGGTAAATTTGTTACTAATATTTGAGGTAGAACATTTTTTCCCCTATTGAGGTGGTATAATGTTCTACCTCTATTGAGGGGGTACATTGGTTTGTACTTGTGGCCCCATAATATTTCATCACTTATTGAGGTGGGATAAAATTTATCACTTGTTGAAGTAAAACATTAGCTAGTGTCTAATTACTTATCCCCTATTATTGGGTGCTTGAAGAACTAGATGGTTGAATATTAGGAGTAACTTGATGTTATTTCGAACTTGGCATTCCCTCTCCCTATTGTTGAGAACTACTCATAATATTGGTAAGAGGCACTTGTTATTGTGGATTATTCAGTGATGTATTTAACTCACCTTAGCTTGAATTTGAAGACACTTGTGTGTTATCAACTATATTTGGCACATGATCCTGAGTAGAAGAAATGGTTACTTCCTCAATGAATGGGACATTAAACATGTCATCTACTAAAGTACTTTGGGAAAATGGGCTCACACTTGGATTAGCTTGACCTAACTAATCAGCTAACACTCATGTTGAAGGAGTTAGTTTTGTAGGTGAAGCATTTCATATGGCCATGCCATTGAAATTTCAAGCAAGATTAAGATATGTATGATACGCTTGTTGTATTTTCATGAATTGGTCCTCCATGGGGCCCTTTCCCTTTGTAATCACATTTATATCTTGGTGTGACATAGGCATGAAAACTTGAGGGTAACTAGTAGAGGCTTGCTCGATAGTTTGGGTATAAGGTACGTTTCTAGGCACTATAACTAGATTAGGTAGGTTTTCATGGGGAAAGTCTTCTAGAAACTTGGACCCACATCTATGGATCTAACTAAAATTACGTCCTTATTTTCAAGCAAGTGACAATCGAATAAGTGTGGGTCATAGTTCGATGACACGGTAACATAGTAAGGCCACTATTGGACTTGTTTGATAATAGATAACATACTAACAAGGTATTGAGCTATTTGTTCTTGGTCCTAATTTGGATAAGGAGGTATATTAACTAAATAGTCTACTAATGGATCTTGGCCTTGTTCCACATATAGAGTAGTGTAAGGAGGATAGGGATCCATCTCAAAAACTACATCATTGTAATATGGGTCTTGAACATAGGCATCATTCATGGCTATGTTTTCCTAATCCAGATTGTCCATGGTTCCACTACATGTGTAGTGAGGCATATTCAAATCCATGACTAATGTCTTACTAAAAGAAAGGTCTAGATTTATCAAAACTCTTGAAATGTGGTCTAAAATAATTGGTCAATGTTTGGTACATCTAGAAACTTAGTCTAAATGCAAAACTCTATCTATTTTTTTAAATAGCCTAAACTTGTCTAAAAATGGATCTCTTCTCCAAAATCATCAATGATAATCTTGGTCTCAAATATTTTCAAGGTTAAATGTCTTACACACAAATGGTGAAATAAAAGGTAAGTTTGAATCCTAGTTTTGGCAAAAGTGTTTGGAATAAATCTAATTTAGGTCTAAAAACAAAAAATGGTGACATGTATTTGGAAACAAAGCAAAAATATAGACTCAAAGGGTACAAATAAAATTTAAAACTAAGGAAAATGCTAGGTATTTGTAAATAATGCACAAAGCTAGACTTAAAAGGTATGAACAAAATATAAAAACTAAGGCAAATGCTAGGTATTTGGTAAGAAGGCACAAAGGTAAAATTTAAAACAAAGTTGGTCATAGTAAATAATTGCAAGGTAATTCATCTAACTCTACAATAATTCAAAACACTTGGACTCAATCTAGGCTCACGGATTTTTTTTAAAAAAAACCTTGACTTTGGTATTATACATTCACCCTAGGCCCACACCTATACTAATTGGGAAAATGAATCTCAATTAAACAAACATAAGAGTGATGAGTAGAGAGTTAAAGCCCAAGTGATAATCAAGGCTCCAATGTAAACTAACTTCAGTTAAAGTTGTACTTAAAAGGAGAGTTTTGACCTTAGTTCAAGGCAATAAATAGATGTGGGGCACACAAAAAGTAGATCACTTCTCAGAGATAGGAAAAAAGGAATATTTAAAAAAAGAAAGGAATTAGTCAAAGTTACACAATTCAAACATTTGAGGTAAATACCCAAGCGAAAATTAAGCAAGGCATAGGTATAAACCACTCAATTTTAAATCTGAACTTCAAAAGACAAATTTTGAACTTGGTTTAAAAGACTTGGATGCTTTAAATACATGACATTATAGACCTAAATGGATGACATAATGACACCAATTGTAGACTAAAGGCATACATGGTTTCAAACTTAGTCTGAAACAAGACAATGTTTTGAAATAATAGGAGCAACGTAATGCCACTAATTTGATCAAAAGGTATTATAATGGATTTTGTTTCAAAACTCCAAGGAAAATACTTGGGATGAAATGGGTAGTGTAACAATGCCTGATTTAAACAAGTGAAATACACACACACAAATGTTTGGACAAATTTTAAGGCAAAGTGTGGTATCAAATGGATAGAATAACACCTCTTAGGTTAAAGTGGTGTACAAACATGTGATGGTTTTATGAATCATTTTAACACAATAATACAAATAGTTTTAGTCTAAAAACACACACGTAAATCAAATAAAAATAGAAGTATCATAGATGGCTCATCGTATTGCCTATAATTGACATGGGTGTGCATAGCTTAAACAAAATTTTCTACCAATATACTAATGCTCATGATGAATTAAGTGTTAATATAAAAATGAAAGTATATGTGTAGGTAGAGTTTTTATGCCCCCTCTGTCTCTCAAGCATTGGTATGTGGCACCAACTTAGAGTGAGGAGCACTCAACATTTGACATGAAATTTTGTGGTATATGGGGTTTTGTCTAAAATCTATAAGTTTTTCATATAGTATATGGTCTTAAGTGTGGTTAACATAAGCATTCAAACACATCAATTGAATCCAAACTACCTAGCTTACTATGTAAGGGTCTATTCATTTGAATAGAGAGTCCATCCATGTAATGTTTAGTGGAGTTTAATGTCTAGCTGCCACATGGCCCAAGTACTCATTAGAATGGTCAAGCTAATCGCTCATCACTATCCCATCTAATGGTTTGTTAATATATAACCCATCATAGAGCAAGGCTAGTATGATGCTAGGAGATGAAACCCCAAGTCAATGCATTGCTAAAGAACTCATGGGGAGGTGATGAACTCCCACCCACAAGCCAAGTGCATAAAAATAAATAAATTAAAATGGAAAGAATTTAGAGGTTGATTTTGAATCACCCAAGTCTCTCAAAGATTGTGGAGAGCATACACAACTTTATTTATGACACACTTTTCAAATAAGGGCAATAAACTAAGCACTTTTTCTTACCCTAAACTCCTTAAAGGGGACAAGGGGAGATCATACATGCTAAATTTTATTTTTTTATAAAATCAAAGAATCTACTCCAAGAAATTTGAAACTAGTCTAAGGAATAAATAAAATTTGAAAAAGATCTTAAGAGTTCTAACTAAAGATGTTGATTCTTTTAACTAACACCAAATTGAAATATGCTTGAAATTTTTGGCCCCTTAGATATGTTTTCACTTGTAAAATCTTTTAAAATGCTAAAAATAATTTGTTTAAGTGAATTTTAAAAGACCTTAACAAAATATGAATGTACTTTCAACCTTTATAAAACTTGGATAGTACAAAATTGAAAAATTGTTTTAAAAAAAGCATTCAAATTTCTTCTTCTTTGGCCTAATTCCCTGAAAACAAGTTAGTGGATTAATTTATGCCTTAAGCCAATTTTAAATTTCATAATTTAGCCCAACAATACACACAAGTTAGTTCTCTAAAACAATATTGTAGTTATGCAGTAAATCATGAACTTTGAAATAATTTAGGCATAAAAAACATAGAAAAACCCGAATGCTAAAAACATACAATGGATAATTTTGTGGTTATAGAATGAGTTTGCTACTTGTTTTGAAATTTCACAACTTTGATGAAGGATTTTGTAATTCAGGGAGATGATTTCATAGTTCTAACAACAATTTCACAACTCTAGAAAAACCTGTAGGGAAAAACATAGAACATAGACAAGAATGATTTTATAATTTTATGGTCATTTCATTGTTAGAAAATGATTCTATACTTTGGTATCATGATTTTTCAACTCATAAATATGATTTTGCAACCTAAAAATGTGATTTCGCTACTAGAAATGAGAATTTCACAACTAAAACAAATGAATTTGTAAATGTAAAAAAAATTCATGATTACCTTAAAAGGCAAAGGAAAAGACTTATTTTCTTGTAGGATGAAATCATGGTTTTTCGAACTATTTCTCTATTTATGGGCCCAGTTTCTTAGTTACATAGATCGAGTCTAAACCCGAGTAATTTTATGATTTTTTGAGATAATTTTTTAGATTTGGTCGATGATTTTGTAGTTTACCTTACCAAATTTGTAGTTATGTAGTCACAAATTTAAAAATATACAGTCACAATCCAAACAAAAAAACATTAGCAAAAAATCAATAAATTAAGATCTAAAATGAAATTGTCTTGGCTCCAAAAACTCCCAAGATACTCCATTTATGTTTGTGGGGTGCATGGTCCCATCAATCATGCCATTATATAATCAATAGTTATCCAAAAGGGGTTATTAGTATCATGTTAGTATGAATAAAACCAAATAAAAACACTCTAATAAAACTAACACCACTAGCCTAAACACACAAAGAACAAGAGAACACTAAAAGTAACTATCAATAGAAGAAAAAACAACCATTTATTATGTTCTTTGAGTGCAAGAGTTATATTTTAGACATGAATGGATGTGTTTGGTTGTGTGATCAAATAATTTTTGGTAATGGTACTTCTTGCATCATCTCTCCTCGTTACCTTGGCAATGTCAGGATTATCTTTGGCTTGTCTTGGCTATCTCAAGAAATGAGCATCATAACATTATGCCAAAAGATCATAATGAAGGTATTTTAGCATAATAACCTTACATAAATAAATATTTTTAAATAATGGTTGAAGCCTTGTATTGATGACCTTCTAAACTAACTCTAATCCAAGTGAAATTATGTTAGAGTTAACTGTGATTGAGTTTAGACTAACCCTAGTTGAGTTAAGTAGGGGACAAACATTTAATATTTAAGATAGAGATCTCATTTATTAAGTATGACACCCCATTTATGAATTTAAGGCTTTAGGAAAAATATTCTAAATTCCTTAACTTTGAGGATGATGACATCATCATGGCCTCATTTTTATTAGAATTTCCTTATTAAAACATTCATTTTCACTAATTGCACATGGAAAATACACTTAAGCATTTAATTTGATTTGCTTAGTTAATTCATTTTGCTTAGCATTTTTATACTTTAGGAATTGTTTAAGTACCTTGTGTATTGGATGCAAAGGCCAATCTATCAATTTACTAGGTTGCAAGTTGATTGGAGATGAATATGTGAGATGTTACTATTGTATATAGGATAATACCCCAAATAGGGATGCTTCAACATGATTCTGAGCACTAATGATTCATGTGCAAATAAAATTAGGATGTTCAGTGATTCCTAGGCTTAATTTCCACTATTTTATAGAAATTAATGGAAGGCAAAGTGATTACAACATACCAAGTTACTAGAGAAGGCACCCCATTTTGGTGATTACAACATACTAGGTTACTAGAGAAGGAAAATATGATGGTTCCATAGACATATGACAGGGAGGCTGTAATCTAATGAACATCTTTGCCTCTCTTCTCTAGCAGATTTGAGCATCGACAATATGGACAAAGCCACTTTAATTTCCTTCCAATAGTACTAGACATAAGAGCATAGATGAACAGGGGCACATTCACATTCCAAAGGCGATCTCAACATGTTTCTTTTTTTGTCTCAATGCATTTAATCTCACAGAATTTATAATGCTTTTTAGAAAAAATGTATAAAGTTTCTAATGGAAGTTCAATATGCAATCTATTAAAAGATGTCAGATTAGGAGATAACTATCTATCAATAGTTTTAACGCTAATTTTGGCATCTTGAAGCCATGAATATAATATTTTATGAACAATATTAGTGGGCATGAAAATTAATGTGAATTATATAAAATCCATGTTACACAAAAGAGCAATATAAAAATTTAAAAAATGATCTAATTTCCCAATTTAAAATAGTAGTTATCATGCAATAAACACAAAATTGGAGGAAGGATTTTGTCCTCAAAATTTTTATTCATGGAAATTTGGATATAAAAAATTAGGGTAGTAAGGAATGATTTTTGAATACAATTATACCATGGAAATGGTAGTGAAGACATCAATGCTAAGGGGGTAAAGGAGATACTACTACATAGAGCCCCTCACCTCATTCCTATCCATCATCCTCTAACTCTTTATTTTGTTAAGTATGTTTACGTATAGGAATTGAAATTCCATTCAATATTAGTTGGGTAAAATAAATATCTTTATATGTAACAGGGTAAGATCTCTAAACAAAGTGAAAGTTTTTTATGAGTTTGAAAAATTAAACATTATTTGAAGTTGTTTAGATAGTTATTAGAGTAGAAGAGTAGGGACTCTGACATTAAAGGCCATGGAGAGTAGGAGTAGGAGTAATTTATTTTCTCAAATGAATTTGTAATGGAGTAGAATTGTAAAAACATGATTTTCTAGGGCGTTTGTGTGTCTTGAGATGAGACACATGTTTAAGTCTAGGTTGATTGTTAGCAAGGGTAAAGGGATTTATTATTAAAGAGAAAATAAATGATATAAGTGTTAAGAAGAAGTCAAAGAGGCATGTAAGAGGAAAGGTCAAATAATAAGTTGAAAATTTTATAAGAACAATGTATGAAGGAGAAGAAGGCAAGCCATTTGTGTGAATAAAAAATATCATTTATGCTCTCATTTGGTTTATAGATTATGTTATTATTTTTTTGTTCTATATTTTTGGTTTATAGCATGCAAATATGTTGTTCTTATTCTTGCTATTAAACTACAATCCACAATTGTAATGATATTTTGATTGATGTGTAATTATGCAAGGAAGACTATATGTTGTAATGTTCTTTATATAACTATTGTAATGTACCTATAGGAGTTGATGGTATATAAAGAACATTCCAACATATAGTTTTCCTACCATTATCATCATGGTTTTTCCACTCACTTCATGGTATTTGGCTTTATAGAGGGGTAATGACATTTAGGGTTTAGATTACTATTTATATTTGTTTAGTTATTTTTAGATTTAAAGTTTTAGCTATCACTTGGTGTAAGGTATTAGTTTATTAGGGGGATTATGTGGTCTTAGGTATCCATGTATTAGGTTGGGTAGTCAAGAAGCTTTTAATATTTAATGTTTGGTTTTCTCCTTATGAAATTCTTCTATTAATTCATACTATGTTATATTTATCCCATTTTCTTGTGTGCCTTTTTAGTTTTATTATCATCTCATAGTGTGTAGGATACATTTATAGTAATGTCCTAGGAATATCTTAGTCTTTTATGTTCTTTTAGTTTTTGGTCATGTGTTAAGTCATTGTTCATAATAATTGTCATCTAGTTGTGTGTCAAAATAAATAAATTAATTAAAAAAATTAAAAAATTAAAAATAAAAAAATAAAAAAAATTGGTCATATTGTAAGGACACATTTTTTATTGAAACTAACATCCAATCTTCTAATTCTCATGGGGTTTCACATTCTAGCACGAAATCATCTCATTGGTGCATTGACTCATCTTCAACAAACTGACACAGTATGGGAATATCAAACTAAGTTTGAGACATTAACCAATGGCACCTATACTGCATTCTTCATTCATTACTTCATCAATAGACTTCAAGATGTGATTCAAGCAGAGGTTCATATATGGCACCCTCGAATAATGATAGAAGTGGTGGGCTTAGTCAAGCTCGTAGAAGACTGGATCAACTGGTAACGCCTCCAAACAATGCTCCCTTAGACCACAAAAGTAGCAGAGTAAGCACTTGAAGTGTCTGAGTACTCATCCAATGAATCCATTCAGGAAATCACCATGGTCGAGTAGACCCTAGATGAGCCCAAGCCGAAAATCATAGATCCCAAGTAGATAATCAAGGCTTCACCCCCTTATGAAATAATGCTAAAGGGGATGACATGTACCCTTAGTTGGTTCACAAGGACAACTATTTTATTCACCCCTATTCTAGATTTGAGGTGATCATCATCGATATTTAACTTTCATTGCTCGACTCTCACTACCAGATTCTAGTTATGGTTAGTCCACTCATTCATCCTTATACATGTCCACCTCCTATTTCAGTGCTTATGTTCACCTTATTATTATTCATGCTTTTATCACAGCATAGACAGAAGAAGTGGAAGCAGAAACACATGCATAACAGAGCTTCTATATGGTCTTCAATTTATTTTTAGTTGATCTTTCATTTGGTCCTCATCTTATTTATTATTATGTTTCGAGGGTGAAACATATCTAAGGGGGATGGAATGTAATGTACCTATAAGGGTATAATAGAATAGGGAATAATCCCACATGCTTTAGCATATGGAGAGAGATAGGTATGAAATAGTATAATTATAGGGGTATATGGTGTTATAGGGCATTGAAGAAGAATTGTAATAGAGCCTTTATCTAAAGGAGGTAGTCCCCTCGAAGTGGCATGTGATATAGAATTGGTGTTTTTAATCTGCATTTTGGTCAATATATGAATCATTTGCTATTATTTAGTCTATGCGAGCAAAAGGTTTCTAACATTGGTATCAGAGCACTTTCCCTGGAAATGTTTTTTTCTATTGCAGTAAAATTTGGGTTCATTATTCAGTCTCATGAGGTTATAGTAATTTACAGTACTGAGAGTTTGTCAGTTTGAGATTGTGAGATCTCTTTAGTATTGTACTTTAATTTTTGAGAGTTGTAGGATAACATACTGTCTATTAGATCTGATCATTCTGTTTAGATCACTACCTTCGATAACCCATTGCACGCACCTCTTATGCTAGCTCATTGCCCATACAATATTAATTACTTAACGGATGTGGCTCAACACAACATTGGATCTATTTTTCACTCACTCAACACTCCCCAACGTCCTCCATCTTCAATTCACTCGGTAGTTTTTTCACAGGTTCTATGGCTAGCATCTTTGATTGGTTTGCACACCTCCATGATCTCCTTGGCCATTTTTACAATCTCTTCATGCATCGATCGGCTCAACCTCTACATCACAACACTGCATTATTTCCATATTGCTCCATTCAAACTCTTTTTCGCTTGGCTTCAATGTTAACCAGCTGTCTCAGCTCCTTGCTCGCTGTCATCAAGCTCTTCACACCCTACAGGTTGTGATTTTTCTGTAAACTACAGCAACACTCCTCTTTGAGCAGTAAACACTCTTGGATGCAATTTTTAGGCCCCTCACTTTGATCCTTCATGAACTACCTCGCCTAAACCTATAGCTTTCTTCTGTCATCCTCAGTTCTTTACCCTACCATCCTACCTCACCACTCACCTCTGGGTTCTCCTTCACCCAAACTATCTCACAATATTTTGCCCACTCAGCTGTATTTCCATGACTACCAAATCTTTTCACCAAAGAATCTTTTCATTGGCGTCGACGGAACCCTACGTCCTTACTATGAGCTTCTTTGGATCTCACCTTTACAAACCACCGACGGTTTTTGAAACCTGCTCCCATGATCGTCGCATTTTTCTGCTCACTTCATGGTATTTGGCTCTAGAGAGGGGTAATGGCTTTTAGGGTTTAGATTATTATTTATCTTTGTTTAGTTGTTTTTAGATTTAAAGTTTTAGCTATCACTTGGTGTAAGCTATTAGTTTATTAGGGGGATTACGTGGTCTTAGGTATCTATGTATTAGGTTGGGTTCTCAAGAAGCTTTTAAGATTTAATGTTTGGTTTTCTCCTTATGAAAGTCTACCATTAATTCACACTATGTTATTTTTATCCCATTCTCTAGTGTGTCCTTTTAGTTTTATTATCATCTCATAGTGTGTACGATACATTTATAGTAATGTCCTAGGAATATCTTAGTCTTTTATGTTCTTTTAGTTTTTGATCATGTGTCAAGTTAATGTTTATAATAATTGTCATTTAGTTGTGTGTCAAAAATTAAAAATCAAAAAAAAAATTGGTCGTATTGTAAGGATGCATTTTTTATTGAAACTAACATCCAATCTTCTAGTTTTTATGGGGTTTCTCATTCTCTCAGGAAATGATCTCATTAATGCATTGACTCAGCTTTGACAAGTTGACACTATATAGGAATATCAAATTAGGTTTAAGACATTAACCAATGGCACCTCTACTGTATTCTTCGTTCATTTCTTCAACGGACTTCAAAATGTGATTCGAGTAGAGGTTCACATATGACACCCTCAGATAATGATGGAAGTAGTGGGCTTATCCAAGCTTGTGAAAGACTACATCAACTGACAATGCCTCTAAATAACTCTCCCTCAGACTGCAAAAGTACTAGATTAAGCACCCAAAGTCCCTGAGCACTCCTCCAACAAATCCATTCAGGCAACCACCATGGTTGAGCAGACCCATAGGAGCCCAAGCCAACAATCACATATCCTAAGCATGGAATCAAGGCTCCACCTCTCTCAGGAAATAATGGTAAGGGGGATGGTATGTACCCTCAATTGGTTCATGAGGACAACTATTTTGTGCACCCTTATTATATATTTGAGGTGATCATCATCGAGATTCAACTTTCATTACTTGACTCTCACTACTAGATTCTAATTGTAGTTAGTCCACTCATTCATCTTTATGCACATCCATCTCCTATTTTAGTGCTCATGTTCACCTTATTATTATACATGCTTCTATCACAGCATAGACAAAAGAAGTGGAAGCAAAAACACATGCATGGTAGAACTTCCATCTGGTCTTCAACTTATTTTTAGTCTAACTTTCATTTGGTATTCTTCCTACTTCTTATCATGTTTCGAGGGTGAAAAATATTTAAGGGGGATGGAATGTAATGTACCTATAGGGGTATAATACGATAGGGAATAATCCCACATGCTTCAGCATATGGAGAGAGATAGGTAAGAAATAGTATAAGTATAGGGGTATATGGTGTTATAGGGCATCAAAGAAGAATTTTAATAGATCCTTGCTCTAAAGGAGGTAGCCCCCTCGAAGTGGCCCATGATATGGAACTGGTGTTTGTAATCTACATTTTTGTCAATTTATGAATCATTTACTATTATTTAATCTATGCGACCAAGAGATTTCTAACAACAATAATGGGATATGAGATCCCTCAAACTATCCACAAACTTTCAACCTTGGCAAGGCAAATTATAGAATCAAATGAAAAGCTCAAGAAACTTCAATAATTCCTTGACTAGTATAAAACTTGAGGTTCTATTTTTATGGTCCTTAAAGACATATCCAACTTTTATTTTGATATGGAAAACCAATCCACTTACTAGTTTTATCTATTTGATCTCAAAAGGCACAAAGCCCCTCTATGACCTTAAAAGGCCTAAATGCTTATAAAGGACCAAAACAATAAACACATGTATTTAGGATTATAAATTAATTTTAAAGATTTTATCACAATGATTATTAGGTGATTTAACTCTTAAAACACTCAAGAAGGTCTAGTACTAGATAATTTGACAAATAACCTCATATAAGCCTACTAGTCCTAATGTTGCTCTAGTAGGTCAAAACTCAATCAATATTAAATTAGTGATTCTAAACACCTCAAGAATATGTATTTCGGTTCTTCATGGATGATTCAATTCCTAGATAAGGTTTTAGTCTTTCACTCAAAGGAATATACACAAAACCTCAAAACTCTATTTTTGGTCTATTATGCCTAATTACCCTCAAATAGGTCATAACACAATATATAATTTAAAAAATGCAAATGACACATCTATTAGGTCTGTATATAAATTAAAAATGTGACTCAATCTTTAATTCAACTTATTTATCCCAAAATTGAGGATTTTAGTCAAATTTCTCCTCTCATTGCCAAGGAAACATAAAAAATAGGGTTTGGAGTGCACACATTTGATCATAAATGAAGTTGTATGACCTGTCCAAGTTTAAAACCATATTAATCACCTTATAAACTCTCTAGCCTAAATTTATACCAATTTTGGCAAATTTTTAAGGGTTAAAACTTGAGTTATTAATCTTTTTGTGAGGAAACACCTATAACTAGGGTTTAGCAGAGTTTCTTAGACCTGAGAGCTAACTAAGAAAAATTCATGGTGTATAGAGACTATTTATTAAAAATGATTCTTAGATAAGTATATTATATACTCTCTCCAAATTTTCCAACACATAGTTTGAGACCATGCACATGTTTCATCGATGAACAAAGGATTGAGAACATGATTTTTACACAAAATAGGGTTTATGTAGTAGAGAAGAGGTTTGTTTGACCTTAAATTCACTTTATTTACTTGAATGAGATATAATAATATTTAATAAGGATATATATCATCTAATACACATTTTTAATTCATAAAACACTCATTCTTCAAAAAATATACAAATACAAACTTATATACAGTCACAAACTATCATACAAGACCCTGATTCCTACTATGTGACCTCTAATTGCTCAAAAGATGTATTTTTATGCTTAATCTTGCTCTTTTACACCTCCTTATTAGTGGGTTTGAGGCTTATCAAAATTATTAAGATCTTATGCAAGTTTAGGAAGTCCAAATTTAGTGAGATCTCTTCAAAAATTGACTGCCTTTCTTTAGAAAATGACTCATAATTAGTTTTTAGAATACTAAACTTGATTCTATTGATAAATATGACTCCCACAGACCTTTGGACCCTCTATCTATGTAAAATAAACTATTATAAACTCTTAAAACTCCTAAGTTACTTTCAAACTATTACAATTACCCATATGTGCTTACCATTACATTTGAAAATTCAAATTGAATTTTTGGAGGAAAAACACTCAAAGACCTCTAAATGACTTTTAAAAAGTTACAAATACTTGATAAAGGCTTATTTAGACTATACATGCCTCCTAAAACTATTGACACTACTTAAAATGACCTATATATATATATATATATATATATATATATATTTAGGATGCCCCTACATCAATCCACCAAGGTACAAAAGGAAGTCTTCATGTAGCCTTGTTTATGAATGTTCTTGTACCTGCAATGCCTTTGATTTTCTTTCTCTTTCCATTCAATGATTTTCTTTTTCAGTAATTGGGACCTTCCAAGATCCCACGGTGTACTATCTTCTTTTTGGTTGGTGTTCCTTTGTCTATTCACCTTCAAGTTTACCATGTTTGGTTGTTCTTTAATCTCCTTCATCCAACCTACACAAACAAAAAACAAGTTAAGAAAAACAAGTTATTCTTTTGGATTGTGTAGTCCCTTCTCTTCAGCTACAAACATTGACTTCTCCTTGAAGGTATTATCCCCTTGTTGCTTCTTTTTTGATCTTATGCTTACTTCTTTCTTGATGAAATCACTTTATTTCACCAATATCTTGTTGCCTCTAATATCCTTATCATCATTAGTTTTGAAATATTCTATGTTGTCCTTTGAGACAACCTCATTTCTTCCTTATATCTACTACTCATCTGAGAGTTTGATGTATTTATTTCCTTCCATGGAATTTTTTTCAAGAAATTGACATTCTCAATGAATCCCTTAAGGTATTCCATGCTTCTTATAGAAGACAAACTATTAGCCAATTCATAAAATAGCTTATCCATGCATTCATTTGAAAAAATCTCTATTTTTGGAAATAAATTAGATTCTTCATGTGTGGAAATGGTTAACTTGGTTTTATTGGCTAGTACATCGCTTACCTCCTTCTCATCCTACTTGAAAACTCCTTAGGACCTATAATCAACACCTTGGAATGATCTTTATTAGTTGCATGCTCATCTTTCAATGGTAAGATTGTATGGCTTACCCCATTGGGTTCAAAATTATAATTATTCTTCTCTCCATCATGCATTGCCTTATTGTTATACCACCATGGTCTACCTAGGAGTAAATGAAAAATGACCATAATCATTATATCACAAACCACTTAATCTTTGTAATTCCCTACCTAAAACTTCACATTCTTCCTTCATCAAAATGTGATGACCTATTTACAACCATGAGACCTTGTAAGGATTAGGATCTGCAATGTTTTTCAATTCTAGTTTATCAACCATCTGAAAATAAATAAAGTTATCACTACTTCCACTATTAATGATAACTTTACAAACTTTACCTTCAGCTTTGCAAGTTATTCTTAATAATGCTTTCCTTTGAGTAGGTTTTAAAAGCTCTTTTTTGGTTTGATTAGAATCCTTTTCATGAGTAAAGATTCCCTTTCTTTTGGTGTATCTTGATAAACATTTGATGATACATACTCCTCTTTATCTTCTCCTTGAATAACATGAACACTCCCTTGACTTGTAGATGTATGTTGTAGACATTCATAGAATCTATGTCCAAATTTTTCACACTTAAAACATCTACCACTAAAACTAGTACCTGTACCTCTATCAAAAGGCCTCTTAGTTCTATAATTGTATCTTTGATTTGACTCTCCCCTTGTTGAGTTGCTCTCACCTTCCTCATGAATCTACAATAGTCTTCTAATTTTATGTTCTCCTCTTCCTCTAAGAGGTCGATTTCTCCCTCTTGCTTGCTAAGAATATCTCCTTGCTATCTTGCCTTCTTCTTTCAAGGCATATTGGTATGCCTCCTCAATTATTTTAGGAGTAATCAAATTAATTTCATCTTAAATAACAAATTTTAAACCATTCACATACTTGGCAACCTTATCCATGTCACCCTCAATACGACCAACTCTAATGTTCAATCTGTAAAACTCCATAGTGTACTCTTTCACTAATTTATCTTTTTATTTTAGATTCTACAATTTCTTGAAAATAATAGTTTGATAATATTTATGAATGAACTTACCTTTAAACTTTGAAACCATTCTATCCCAACGAGTTATTTTTCCCTTTCTTTCTCTCATCTATTTACACACCAGCCCACTATAGGGAGGCATGACCTTTCAATTTTGTCACTGCAAATTTAAATTTATTTTCTTCTTTGACATTTTAATATTCCAAGTATTTATCTAAAGCACTAATCCAATCAATTAAATCCTCAACATTTAAATTTCCATCTTACATAGATATATCTACCTTTAGTTTGGAGGTTGCTCCCAATATTGCCTTCACAAACCTCTCTTCAGGTCTATATAGTTCTACTACCGATGGTTATTATTCATATTCTCTATCACTTATATCTCCAAGAGCCACTCCTCTCCTTTGTGTTATTTCCATAACTTCCATCCTTCTAGTGAGATTTTTTGATCACTTCTATGAGAGTTGTATTTGTATCCTATCTTCTTGCACCTCCTCTTGATCTAGGTTCCATTTTTAAAATTAATTATTTATATACCTTGAAAAAACTTATGAACCTTTGATTATGTACAATATCTTTTCTCTGATACCAAAGATGATATCTGTACTTAGACTATCAACAAACTTACAACCTTGGCAAGGCAAATTGTAAACTGAAGTGAAAAGACTCAAGAAACATCAAAAATTACTTGACTAGTATAAAAATTTAGGTTATACTTTTTGGTCCTTAAATACATATCCAACCTCTATTTAAATATGGAAAACCTATCCACTTATTGCTTTTATCTGTTTGATCTCAAAAGACTCAAATCCCTTTATGACCTTAGAAGGCCTAAATGCATACAAATGACCGAAATAAGAAAAACTTGTATTTAAGAATATATATTAATTTAAAATAATTTATCATAATTATTAATATTTTATTAAACTCTTAAAACACTCAAGAATGTCTAGTACCAAATAGTTTGATCAATAGCCTCGTATAAGCCTACTAGTCCTAATATTGCGCTAGTAGGTCAAAACACAATAAATATTAAATTCGGGATTATAAAAACCTCATATATATGTATTTATGTTTTTAATGTATGATTCAATACCCATATAAGGTTTTGGTCTTTTACTCAAATGAATATACATAAAACCTCAAAACTCTTTTTTTGGTCTACTAGGCCTAATTGCCCTCAAATAGGTCATAACACAATATATAAATTTAAAAATGAAAATTACAACTATATTAGGTATAAATAGAAATTAAAAATGTGTTTAAACCTTTAATTTAACTTATTTAACCCAAAATTGAGGACTTTAGACAAATTTCTCTTCTCACAACTGCCAAGGAAACAAAGAAAACAAGGATTGGAGTGCACACAATCAATCATAAATGTAGTTGGATGAATTTTATAGGTTTAAAAAATCCTTAATAAAATTATATACTCTCTTTCCTAAATATATACCAAGTTTGGAAAAAATTTAAGGGTTAAAACTTGAGTTATTAGCCTTTTGTGAGGAAACCCCTATAACTAGGGTTTAGTAGAGTTTCTCAGACCTGGGAGTTAACTAAGGATAAATCATGGAATATAGAGACTATTTATTCAAAATAATGATTGGATAAGTCTATTATCTACCCTATATATTTTTTTTAAAACATAATTTGATACCATGCACAAGTTTCATCGACAAACAATGGACTGAGAGCATGATTTTTACATGAAATAGGGTATGTGTAACAAAGAAGAGGTTTATTTGACCTTACAATAATTTCATTGAATGATCTCTAATACAATTTAATAATTATATATATCATCTAATACAAACTTTTTATTCATAAAATACTCCCTTCTTCACAAAATATGTAAATATAGACTTATATATAGTCACAGACTATCATATAAGACCCTGATTCTCACTATGTAACCTCCAAATGCTCAAAATTTGTATTTTTATGCTTAAAAATGATTTTGTATGCCTTATTATTATATTAAAGGGTTATAAAAATTATTAATATCTTATTCAAGCTTAGGAAGTTCAAATTTAGTGAGATCTCTTCAAAATTTGACTGCATTTCTTTTAAAAATGACTCAGAATTAGGTTTTAGAATACTAAACTTGATTCTACTAATAAAGATGACTCCTAAAGACCTGTTAACCCTATATCTATATAGCATAACCTATTATAAACTCTTAAAACTCGTAATTTACTTACAAAATATTAAAATTACCCATATGTGCTTACAATTACATATGAAAATTCAAATTGAACTTTTGGAGGGAAAACACTCCAAGACCTCTAAATGACTCAAAAAAGTTAAAAATTCCTGGTAAAGGCTTATTTATACTAGAAATGCCTCCTAAAACTCTTGACGCTACTTAAAATGACCTATTAATATGTTTTTTAGGATGCTCCTACATCATGATACATCCAAATTATACAATGATGACTATATATTTCAATGATTTTTTTATAATTTTTCAATTAAAAATCTAGAGTATACTAATAATTATCAATTATTTGATATGTATATGTTGTTTATACTTAGTTAAACATAATCAGTGTTTAAAATTATTTTACATGTTAATATTTCATTCATATTCATAGATTGCAATATTTGATCATTCACAATGTTTACCATGTATTGGTCAAATGAAACATTTTTATAGTACGATGGAACATATTATGAAAAGTTGAGATCAAATTATGTAGCTTCCACTACATATGCCAAGTGAGGGTCTATTTGATTGCAATAATGTTAGGTGGTAAAAGTTTCTTGACATTAATGAGGAAGACATGTGGGTTGCTTGGGTAGATGGTGATAGCGTTGATGACTTTGTGAAATGAGAATAGAAAAGGAAGTCATTACCTATAAATTTTTATGTGTCACATCATATGAAAAAAACTATCACCTGTTCCTAATAAGAAAACAAGGGTCAAGACTTCCTTGTACTTGACCTCCCATGTTAGATAGCAAGTGTGTGTGTATTTGTATGTTGATATGTTATGATCATATGTCATTTATGTATATTATTTTTCAATTTAAATACAAGTGATATGTTTAATATATTTGTATAGATATTGGTGTTCATATGGTCTTGAATATTTTTTAGAAATTGATTCCATACCAAAAGACAAGTCCATAGTGCTGAAGACAAGAAAAGATAGTCAATCGGGCTTAAAACATATAAGGTGTGGTTGCCAATATCATTTTAGCACACGTTAAATGGTAATTAGACCTTGTCATGTGTTGCTCATATATAATCAAGTAGAACACACATACAATCAAAATAATCATTAGTATGGATAACAATATGAATAGTTCAAGGGGAAGAAATCTTTTTTTGCTCCTTACATCTTCCCCTAGTTGAATGAATGGGTTCATAGGATACTATTTTTGGGAATGTCTACTGATGGTATTCATATAAATGTTCAATGATGAAACACAATAGGATGATTTACTTATCAAGGATGACATATATAATAGAAAATGCCAAATCAACGACGTGAAATATTTTAATAGTTCTAATGATGTATGGAGTGTTTGGGAGTGGGAATTGGTAAATAAAAACAAGTGGTTTATCTATCAGGGATATGATAGGGAATGGATTTATGAGGATGGTGAAATCCCCTTCGTACTGAGCATCTAACTCCCACAATAATTGGAATTATTATTGAGATTTGGGAAGGGCATCTTATTGGTAATCAATTCAACATTTGGAACAAATGAAATGAAGGTATGCTTTCAATGATTATAGTAGTATTAAATGAAGGTATTATTTCAAGGTATTCAATTTTAAATTAAAAGTTCACATGGATTTTGTATTTATATATAGTTTTAATTATACACATTATTGGTGCTTGATTCCAAACACCAAGGACTACCAAATTCATGGGTGATTATGTCACAGTCATGTACTAATGACATCAGCCAATGGATGCAAAAACTTCTATAGAGAGTACATTTAAACTACATTGAGTGGAGAATCAATGCCTTCATGGGCTATGGTGCCAATGTAGAAATAAAAGATATTAGGTGCATATTTATTATTTTTATATGCATAAAAAATTTCATATGATGAAGTCCATATATAAAAATTTCATATTATACCCTAAATTCTTGAAATGCTATTGTGTTATGCATAGAAATACTTAATTGTGAATCTTATTTATGCAATTGGAATGTGTGTCATGAGCAATTGAAGAATTTGATAGCAAAGGTGAAATAAGATGATTTACGATGCATGATTTTTAGTGAATCAGGGTATATAATGCATAGGTTCATTGATGAAGACATGAAAAATAGGGAGTCCAAAAATTTATATAGACAAGTGCCATTCCAAACATGCCATTTTTGTTGAATATGGGTAGTATCAAATGCTATATAGGGTTGGAATGTGGTCATGATGTTGTCATACCCTTCAACATGTTGATAAATAAATAAATACAACCATAGAATCTTACCATTCACACTTACAAATCTATTTCTTAAGCACCAAGCAGTCTTTTGCACATCGCAAGTTGGATTGGTTAGTTCACCAACTAACCATAGTTTTTACATATACTATTGGTGGCTGAAAATATATAAGGATAGTGGATTCTACAGGAACTTCAAATTAGAGAGACTTAAAAATATTTTATGTGTTAAGGCTTTGCAGATTCTAGAATACCATCTCACCTTCCATAGTATCAACACTCATACAACTTCAAGGACTATTTTAGATAATTTGGACTTATATCCCTAAATTGGATGGGAGATAATCTTTTAAAATGAAAAGGTTTTGGGTTATGCGCAAGTTGGACATGGAGAGTATGGTAATAATTTAGATATATTCCCCATTTATTACATTGGAAAAAATTTAAAATTATAAAATTTTGAATAGTTTAGGCGTATTATTGATATTTATTTTTAAGATGGACTATAGATAAGTTCAAATTATCTAAAATAGTCGTTATTTGGTGTAGAGTTTAATAGATGAGATATTACATTATCAAATATATATTGCACGACCATTCATATCAATATGCCATTATCCATTTTCTCTCTAAGGTTACACTTGTAAACATGTGATTAAGGTGGATATGATGAGATAGAGAGAAGAAAAGAGGTAGTTGTTCAGGACATGGGGAATAGTGTGATCGAGTGCATCAATAATAATGATATAGACTACAATGTAAATTTTCTTTTTGTGTATATTTTATTTGTTTACATGTTTCTTAGGAGTCTTAATTGGCTAATATGTTTAGAATACATAGTGTATAGACAGTGGAGCAAGAAATGCAAATGAAGGTGAAGAAGGTATGGATGTCAGAGGATCCAACCCTCTAGATGAAGTTGAATCAAGTATGCATATCAAAGGATCAAAATTTGCAGATGAAGGTGAAACAACATATTTTGCAGATAATAATGAAAACTAGTCTAGGGAGGGTAATAATGTAAGACATTTATCTACTTGTACTTATCTGGTTTTCTATCTTTAAGGTGCATTTATAGTAGGATATTTTTCATTGTATGAATAAATCCCTTTTAGTTATAATGTTAATGACATCAAAGCCATGAGATGCAAAACTCAAGAGTGTTTTAAGAAATGTGTCACTACAGTAAACAACTCTGAAAAAATATCATTCTTTTGAAAGTGTATGGTAGATGTTTACAACAAGGAGTGGAGTAGGGTAATATAGATTAAAAAATACCTAATGGCTCATCTATTCCAACAACTGAATGTTGGTAATGAAAACACCCTTCACAGAGAGAGATTTCATAGAAATGATGAATAGAAGAAGACATCATAACATGTGTCAGGAGATAATGCTCTTACCAAACCTTCCATATAAGAATAAAAATTGAGAAATTTAGAATGAGGATATAAACAAGGCATCAAAGTGAGATAAAGATGGACATGATGGAGATAATGTTTCTTGACCGTGTCCCTATGTTGGTTATAGTGAGAAGTCATTGTAAGGTTGCACATTTTATATGTGATGTGACTAAAAGATATACCTAAGACTGTAAAATGTTTTAATGATGTAAATAGGTGTTTCACATTTTGTGAATATGTTTATGATTGATACATCATTATATATTTATATATATATATATATATATATATATATATATATATATATATATATATATATATTCAAATGAATCTATGATTTTGCCATATACAAGTTAGCTTTTGAATGCCATCCTAATATTGCATTGTATTTTTTAGAATGCTTACACTTTTAATAATTAATTATTGATATAATTATTGATTCTTTTCTTCATGCTAACAAGTGCTTATGAATTTCAGGTCATGAAATTTTGTTGTTGTCATTCATGTATCTGATGGGCATTGTTTTGGTTGTCTTAACAAGTCTTATATAAGCTAGGTCTAGGGTCATTAGACATGATCATGTTCCTGGGATCTATTACTTACTAGATTGTAAAAATCCTTGGATCTACCATATATCATGGGATAAGAGTGTTCAAAATCATGGTTTTAATTAATATTTATCTTCATGTTTACTTTGAAATCTATGAGCAAGTGAAGCATTTCATGTAAAAATGAAATTATCATAAATGGATATAAAAGTTCTTCTTTTAGACATGTCTGGTTTTCTATCATTCATGTGACAACTACATTTGCATTCCTTATTTCTAATTGTATACCATATTTTGTTATTATAATGGACTGAGGCACCAATGTAGGTAGATTGTATCAAAATTTAATCATAATCATTTCCTTTTAAGTTCTAAAATTTTTGCATATTAAGTCATGAATCCCTTGTCTTGCATATTTTATAGCAAGGGAGAAAGATCTAGGATATAATATCAATATGGTCACAGTATGAGAAATCAAAGAAGAATTTCATGAGCACATATGGCATAACTTCTTTATTATACAAACGCTAATGAGTGAACAAAACATGATGAATTCCAAGTCATATGAGCAATCATATGCCATTAATGCTAGAATATTTGGATTTACTTCTTACTATATGGACCCTGCAGGTAAGGTATCAGGAATATTTTTTTTGTATTATAATAAAGCGTATCATGAAGATCAAATGCCATATGCTAGTATCGAGTTTCTCACATTACTAGAAAGGCATAATTTTGAGTTTATCATCATATGGATTTAGGAATGCCCTGAGCTTAATGTAATCCAGTATGATTTATAGAATAATCCTAATGCTCTTCCACCTTACATCAAACCATTTCTAAAAAAAATAATGCCTACAAAGGCATCTGATAATCTTGCTATCAATATATACCTTAATCAAACAAAAAATATTTTCATTGGAATCTACATTAGTAATGTTTATTTTTCTCAATTGTTTCTATAATTCTAAATATAAACATTTTATGTAGATAAAAATAATATCTTTTGTCAATGTAATCACTATTATGATGTGTTAGGCAAGGGGTTGTTATTTGAGAGCACCATACTTTTACTATTTCAATTACTTTTTAGTTAAACAATAATGTGAATGGATTTGGTTTTAATTTCTTTCAGTGATGCACTGTGGGGAAAGGGGTTGCTACTTGAGAGCACCACACTTTTACTATTTCAATTACTTTTTAATTTAGTTAAGCAATAATGTGAATGGATTTGGGTTTAATTTTTTCAGTAGTTTTTATATTTACGTTAGGACCTATGGAAATGAAAGTTGGAGTTTGATTCCTACACAAGTGACAATGTATAAAAATATATCATTATATTTTATAAAAAAATTGGTGTTATTAATTTTTTTTTGAGTTGGTTGTTATATAGTTGCGGTATCTTTTACACCCAAACACCTTTAGGTCGACTCTGTTAGATTTAAAATTTTGACTTTGTATGCAATCTTATTCAGTTTATATTCAAACTTCAAGTACTGATACACTGCAATGATAAGAGCCATGTTTTGATCCATAACCCTACAATATTCAGAAACAAAATGAAAAGTGAAAATCATGAGATATGATTCCACCATACCTATGCAATAATAAACGATAAAAAAAGTAACGTGGAACCTGATCAACAAATAATGTACAAGCTTGACAAAAACAATTTAATGCACACCTCAAATGAGAGGGCATCTTCTCATCAGTAGTAACATCATTGATAATTTTATTTTTAATGTGTTAATATCCTCCACTGTCCACATCGGTACCATCATCACTTCCAAAAGCTTTGCCAACAGAGAATGTACTATTTGGTCTCCCTACGCATGCATTAAATGATGAAAAAACATTCAGAAATTATGCCTACAAATCCTACAAATTGCAATGATGAAACCACAAAAAAGCATTGTCACTTCGCATTTCGAAACATAATTTGATGGTGTTTTAAGTGATAGAACATATATTTGTAGGAAACTTATCCGCCATCTTATTAACAGAAAATGTAGAGACAATTAGTCTTTTCTTCTCTGGAATTGAAGGGACTGCTGAATCTGCTGCTGCCTTTCCGACAAATCTCGATTTGATTTCCTTTTGTGGTTGGCAGTGGGATAAAAGCAAGCTCTGGTGGGATATCAGATGAAGGAACAAACATCGTTAATGTGTTCAAAGGACGAGCAATAAAGTTTGACAATACACGATTGGTTATTTTTTTATTTTTATTTTTTTAACAAACGACGAACAATAAAATTTGACAATCCAAATCCACTTCCACCTTTTTTCTAAATCCACTCCTTCCTCTTGCCATTTTATTCTCTTAAATGTTCCTCCTTACACATGTCCAATTATTATATTGTTTTTATTTGCTCATAAAAGTGATTTCCTTCCTCTTTTTTTAATTATATATGTCAAAAAATTTACCCATAAATAAGTTAAGTATTTATTTCTTCCTTTCATCTCATAGACTGAAAATTTCAATACCTATCATTTATGTCAAATATATGTTAAATTTTATGATAATATATAAATAATTAAATTAATTATTTTATATTTATTTATTTTTCAAATTAAATTTATTTTATTTTTTGATTCATTAAAAAAAATTAAATAATTATTATATAGATATTAATATTTAGTAGTAGTTTTATTTGTGTATATTTTAATTAATTATTTTAATAATTTCTAAACTAATTATTTGTTTGAATGATATTTTTTATTCAAATAAATATGTAATGATATTATTTTTGAAAACTTTTAACTTAACATTAATTATTATATATTTTATTAAATAATATATAATATTTAGATTAAAAAAATGATATAAAAACATTCTTTGAACTTTTTTGGGGGGTTAAAATATTAATATTATTTAAAATTTTAGGTTATCTCATAATTATTAAAATATAACATTAAAAAATAAGTACTCTTAAACAGTTATTGTTAAAGAAATGAAAAAAAAAAAAATTGTAAATTGTTCTTACTGTAAGCTAACTTTGACATGTGAAAAGGGATTGATAAATAGTCATGTTTATAATTATTATTTTTTTAGTTTGAAGTAAATGATATTATCACAATAAATTATAATTCGCTCATATTTTTACAATTTCATTTTTATATCAACGTAACAATAAATACAATTTATCACTTCAAAATAAAATTACCACAACAAATTTATAATTCACCCACTTTTTTACAATTTCATTATTATATCAACCTAACAATAAATATAATTCACCCACTATTTCAGTATGATAAATATATAATTAAATTTTTTTATTTTGAAATAAACAAAATTACCACAAAAAAATTATAATTCACCCATGTTTTTACAATTTATTTATTGTAAATATGTATTGTTTGATTATTAATAAATATAATGCACGATAATAAATATGTGGTAATTTTATTAATTATGATATTTTAATATATAGAAAAAATAATGAGAAAAGAAGTATTTTTGTAAACTATCATGTTTGTTATTTTATTTTAAGCTGAATAAATAAATAAACAATTTTATTTTAAGGTAAAAAAAATCAACTTAATAATAAATATAATTCACTTATCAGTATGATAAATATATAATTAATTTTTTTTAATGAAGTAAACAAAATTACTACAACAAATTTATAATTCACCTATTACATAAAATAAATATAAATAATATAAATACAATATTAAAATAGAAAATAATTTTAACATGAGTGGAACTTCAAACAACCAAGTTACTTAACCCACATCTCATTATGATTATTTATAATTATGATGTGGTAAAATTTCTATACTATCTATAAATTAATTATGATTATCTCCATATTATGTATTTAATTTTTTACTATAACCATAACATAATCTCATAATTTAACACTAAGGAAAAATAATAAGAAAAGAAGGTTTGTATTTTATCTGCACAATATAGAATGATAGTTTAATTTAGCTTATTTTTTTTAGTTTTCTTCAGGTTTTATTTCTTTCATTTTAATCTTGTTTCAATTTATTTATATTCATATATTTTTTATTTCTTTAATCCGTCATGCTTGTTATTTTATTTTGAGGTAAATAAATAAAATCACCACAACAATAAATATAATTCACCTTTCAATTGGTAAATATATAATTAATTTTTTTATTTTGAAATAAATAAAATTACCATAATAAAATTATAATTCACCCATCATATTAATCTAAGTCAAATATTAAAATTGTTTTATAAAAAATATTAACATCAACTATGATAAATACTCTTATATATATTTATTTATTTGTAAATAAATTAAATTCAAATAATCAAAATTAAGGTAAGACAAAGGAATGCATGTAAATTATAAAATATGGGAAATATAGGATTAAAAGAGAGACATTAATCATCTTTACCATCATCATTTCTCCTAAATGAAAGTGAATTATCTTAACAATTAATTACAAGTGAATTGCCTTAACAATATATTATATAAAAAATGAATTATATTACATGATAATAAAGTTTCTTTTATTTATTTTCATAAATTAAGAAAATTAAATTACAATTACAGTCTCATAAATGGACTATATCAAACAAATTTAAAATCCCTCTTTCGAAAGAGGTTACAATAACATTAAAAATTGTAAGCGCCTTACTGCACTTTTAAATGCAAAGAGAAGAATTTAAATTATAGTAATCCTTTTAGATTTAAATTTTAATGTAATTTATATTAATTTTATTTATGAAATTTAATAAAGTAATTAGAAAATGTAATTTCATTTTAAATTATTTTAGTATATTATAATTTATATTTATATTTAATTTTATTGATGTCAATTTTTATAAAATTTATAATCTTTTTAATTGAAATGGTTTTAAAAAAAGTAATATAATTTCTAATTTATTTAGCATATTATGATTTATAATTATTTTTATTATTTTTATTGATACTAACTTTCACAAAATTTAAAATGTTCTCAAATACTTTAATAATTAAAAGCACCTTTTTTATAAATTAAAAAAATATTAAAATTATAAATAATTAAATTTAAAATGATCTAAAATTTTTAAAAATATATATATTTTAAAAATAATTAATAATTATAAAAACTTAAATTATAAATATTAATATAAATTTGATTTATAATCACAAATATTAATATAAATATGTCGTATACTATTATCTACAAGATATGTTAAAAAAAAGAATTTCATCTTAATAAACATGTCTTAAACCTATTTTGGTAGGTGTTGAGAGTGTATAATACTTGAGAAGTTAGATTAACAAGATTAGATTTAGTAATTCAAGGTAGGAAGGTTAACTTTAGTGAGTTCTGGACATTAAGCTGAATAAAGTTTATTATTTGTGTTTTAGTTTCAGTTTGAGATGTTTAATTTTTTAATTAAAAAATAAAATTTTTATAAATTAAAATAAATTTTTAGAAAATTATTGACTAAAAAATAAAATTAAATAAATAAATGAAATCATTTAAAGAAGATGAGATTATATTTATGTTCTTAGGTTGGGGTGTGTCGATTGATAAATGTAGATTTAATAAATCATTATATGAAGCAATTGAATAGTTGTTATCATTTTTTTATCGATATCAACATCACTGATATATATTTTTTATGTATTAACATCCTCCATATCAGTTTTAACATCATATAAGGCGATACATATTCCAAAAACTTTGCAAGTCCAAAGAGTGTAAAATACTTGAAATGACATGCATGGTAGAATGTACAATTTGGTCTCCCTCCGCATGCAAATTGCAATGATGAAAACACAAAACAGCAATTTCACCTCAGTTTTCAAGACATAATTTGATGGTGTTGAAGTGATAGACCATACAATTGAAGGAAACTTATCCACCATTTTAATAACTGCAAATGCAGAGATAATTAGGCTTTTCTTCTCTGGAATTGAAGGGACTGATGAATCTGCTGCTGCCTTTCGACAAAACTTGATTTTATTTCCTTTTTTGTTTGGCAGTGGGATAAAAAAAGCTGTCATGGCAAATTCTGCTATATTCTGAACACATGTAAGAACAAACATCGTTATTGCGTTTACATCATAATGTCAGTTGTTTTTGACTTATAACAAATTTTGACATTACACGACTGGAAATAAACCTCAACCTCAACCTCTCTCTTATCTATGGGGTTGGGGTTCGAATCCCCAGTTTTCAGAAGTAGGCATGGAGCGAATGTGACTCCCACCGGGCGGAAATGCCCTCTGATTCCTTCCTCCGATAGCTGAGTTATGGAACAAGTAACAAGTACTGATTCCTCCTCTATACTAGACTCTACTCTATAGATTATCTATATTCTATAGATAGAATAGAATAGAGGAGTCACTTCCCAGAAAGGTTTCAGCTTGTTCTATTTTTATCTTAGATAAATTTATTTTAGATAGAATTTTTATCTTAGATAGAACTACTGAGAGATAGTTCCATGCTGAGGCTCCATCAGACTATCGTTTGTCAATTAGGTGGACAATTCTGCTATACTCAAAACTGGGGTGCTGGCTGTTAACTAGCCAATACGGTATACGGAATGAAGGGACCCACGATCACATAAACCCACTCTTAAATAGAGCCCTCTCCTCTCTATCTATATAGGCTCTATATAAGAGGACCTCTAAAGCCTCTCCCATATTATAAACCTTCTAGCTCTAGAGTTAATTCACTAACCAGCAAGTATTGTACTGTATGCTCTGATTTTAGTCGCTACTAAGCAATCAATTTGTCCGAATGAAGACCTTCATGGCATTGGTTCGGTTCAGTCGGGGCTTATCAGCTCTAAGAACGGAGGCCACGGGGTAGGGACCGGAAAGGGAGGCAGGGTTTGCTGCTCAGACAGCAAAAAATCTCCTCAATAATAAAGAAAGCAAGGCGCCTTTAGAAATCTTTACTTTAAATTAAATCTATTTATCTTTAGTTTAGATTTCTATTTAAGCGTTTTTTCAGTTCCCCTACTATTGGACGGTTGGCGACCGATGTAAACTCAACTCGGCTAGGACTTCCTTCCTTCCTTCCCACTGAGTCCTTCAGCCGGGCTCGGGAGAGGAGAGGATAGGTTAGGTCCCCCTGTTTCCATTTTATCTCAGTTTGTTTCCAGCTGATTGGGCTCATCTTGTAATATGTGCTTGGGTTTGTTTGGGAAAGGAAGACGCTTTGCTCTCTTAGCTCTGTAGCTCTTATTGGACTTAGGACTTCGGCCATCCCCTCCCCTCTTTTTAATCTAATCTAGTTGGGGCTTAGGCTTTTTTCGTCAAATAAGGCGAGGACATTAGACTATGGCTAAGTCTTTCCTCTCCTCATCTTAGGCCAATAAGCTAAGCTGAGCTAAGGAGGACTTAGTTGTTTCTTTGGCCTTTAGCGCTTAGGATAGTAGTAAAGCTTCACTTTTCCACCTTTCAGTGAAAGGGCACTCTGTGGTCGGGGGGTGACCAACACTTATACTCAGGAACTGGGGCAGCTAGGAACTGGTGACACATAGTCAGAAAGGAATGTTTGTACCACAACTTTCTCTTATCCACAATGTTGCAGTACATGCAAGTTGTTCTAATCAAAAGAGTATTGAGTAGAAATGTGGTAGTGTTTATCATTGATGATGATGATGATGATGATGATGATGATAATAGGTCATGATCTAATTTGACATTAGTGGAGGAAAAAAAATAGTAATAATGTTACCATAAATTTCATGTAAAGTATGTCAATGAGGGAATCAAATAATTTAAAATAATAAGATAAAATGTAAAGAATTAGGTACAAATTGTTGTTCCAGAAGAAGATGACATATCATCTTTACACAGGTAGGTAGTCTATGAAAAAGGTCCAATAGAAGAAGGATCTTGATCCACAAAATTATCTTGAAAAGGATCTTACAAAGCCAATGATATAATAATACCTCAACCAGGAGGTGGCTAAAGAACACTACTAATTAGACCACTTTCCTACATAGGTGAACTCCACCAAGATAAACTAGTAATAGACTTCCTATGCGGTGGCAATGAACTCCACCCCCTGCCCCCTTCCCTGCCTTGCCCCCTTTATGAGGAGGCTTGTGGAGAAGGGGTTGTGACTATGCGAAGGTTTTTTCTAGTGATGGGGCATTGGTGGAGGAGATCCATCTGCTAGATGGTCTAGGAAGACATCGCTCATGGTACATGAAGTACTCTCCCAATGGTTGATTAACTCTTTCAAGTGTTGGAATTCTAGAGCTACCTTCTTTGCTTGGGTTTGTATCTACATAAAATCCAAAGAGATAATAAACACCTTATCATTAATAGAAAAGATACAAGGTTATTTGTCATTGTTAAGTGAATTTGAGTTTCAAAATTTCCATATTTGAAAAAATATAATAGCCTTGAATAAATTTCATATGAGATCTATATATATGTCAATCACTAAGCATTATACTTGAAGAAGGCCATTTTCCAATGAAATTGTTATAGGTGAATGTGTTGTGGACCTAGTGCCAAGTAGATTTGAATTTGAGGCAAGTCCAAAAGAGATGTTTGAAGGATTGTGGTCTAGAACAAGTAGGACAGAGATTCAACAATCCCAATATGAAGGAGACAATTCTTGAGATGAACGTCTTGGTAAACCTTGCACTAAATAAAATTGAGTGAGCTTAGGCTCAAGCTTCATATCCTAGATCTATTAAGTATGGGAAGCTAGGTTGTGAGTGAGGAATTCAAATTCCATCACTTGTTTAACTTATCTAGAGCTACAGAAAAAGTGCTCACGACTTGATATAGGAGACCCAGAGAATAATTCTTAAAGTAAATTTTATAGTTCCATTTCCATTATTTTTACCAAGCACATGGAGACTGTAAAGCCATTAAATACAGCTAGCATCAGGCATCGTTACCTGGATGCACATAATGGAAGGTAAGTCATAATTGATTAACACATATTTTTATTTTAATAGAGGCCAAGGAGCCCAATTATGGTAAGAAATCAAATTATTAAATTTATAAATACTTTTTTTGAATAGTCTCAAAGTTTTTATACTTGAAAATTCTACTAAGAGAAGATTGGAATTGTTTATAATAGGAGACCACCAAATGTTGTGGTCATTGAAGGAGAAGTCATTTAAAAAACAATCACCCACCTTTTTGAGATATGATTTGACATCTTCAAAAAAATTCCAAATGCTTTTAGCACAAAAAATCCATGAATTTTGACTGAAGAAGTGATAAAAATTAAACCATGAAACATGATATTTTTCCAGTGGAATTTACATGAGGGATTTCAATCATGTACAAACCTAGGTAGTTGGATCTTATATGCTTGTTGTTATGGAGAACATCTTTAGGTTATGATATTACTTCTTAGTGTACGACCAATCCTTGTACTACTACTTTCTAATAACACTTTTCATATGTATCATATAATTTACCCTTATTTGATAGATCTATATTTATTGCATCCATGGAAAAATGAGATATTGAATTTAAGTGGAAAATCCTTGCATGACACCTTAGAAACTACTTGTTTAAATTGTCTTTAAAATCAATCATAAAATAATTGGTGGAATTAATCATCTAATTTAAACTTGAAATAGAAGATAACCCTATGGATTTGAAACTTACATAGATAATTAATCACACAATGGCATGTAAATTTATCCATAATGAAACTCTAGATAATGAATTCTAAACCTATGATAAGGATTGTGCTACCTTTTCAGAGCTTATACTTCAATTATATATGTTAAAACAATTTGTTATCAATCCAAATCTTTTGGGTATCAAAATAAATTAAGAAGTTGAACACATTATGATAAAATATGGTTTTAATCTTTGGATTTTAATCTTTGTTGATGCCTTGGTTTTATGATACGGTTTATGTTTGATATATATAAAAATTTTCTTTTGGAGTTAGCTTTAGGTCCTAATTGTATTCATAGGTGTTTAACAATGATATAATCTTGTGTATGTAAAATAGATGGATGAGCTCCAAAGTGTATAAGATGATTGGTCTACCTAAGTGTTTTGAACATTGGAAACTTCTTACATAAGATTTAGAATTTCTATAGGCCACCAAGAACTATTCAACGACTTTAGCTACAAAACATGCCCTAATACAAGAGTTAGAATGCATTTAGGGGTCATATATTGTTATCCTAAGCCATGTAATTATATACCTCAATAATCATTAGGAATACTATATTATTATTTAATGCATTATTGTGAGAAGTTGTATGTTATTTTCTTCTGATCTACATGAATGAGCTCATCTTTATTTATTCTCTGCATCTATTACTTTTGTGGAAGAGTAGGGCCACTCTATGCAGATGAGGTGTGTGTGGGGGATCTGAAAGGATTTATGGTTAGAGAAAAATACTTCTAATGATACTCTCCTTTTATTTTCTATATAGATTTTATATGCCAACAATGATCTACAAAACATAGGTGGATTTCCTTATGAATGCTTACCCACATATGACTATTTTAGACAGATAACTAAAATTATTAAATATTGTATTAAAATTTGAAAGGAGAATGTCATGTCTTTAATGTTGTAATTATTTTAATTTTTTATTTAGTTATGATTATGAGAATAATTTCGATTCATACATTAATTTAGATTTATACTATTGAACTCAAAATAAATGAAGTTGCGTTGTGTCATGTTTGTACTTGCAAATGAAAGAATGATATAAATCTAGGTATTATATTTAATAATATATAGAGAATATTTTTATCTAAATCATGAGAATATCATTGATATAGCACAACTATATATTTTGTGTGGAAATAAAACATACTTTGATTATAATATTAAATGTTTAATTTGTTTCTAATAGGAGAACACATAAATAAGTTTGAAATGGCATAGATAAAAATGAATGATTGATTTCAAAGCTAACTTTCATGAATGGATTTTGGACTTACCAAATTTTACACATGGTAGTACTATGAAATTGATTATGTGAATAGTGTCATTAGAAGGTATGAAAATGTCTTGCTCTTGATCTAGTTCTATTATTTGATCAAATCTTAGCAAAACTTGTTTGATTAATTGTTTATTCTCATTAATAAACATATATAATGAACTAGTAAGAAAAATTTTAGGATGATAACATGAAAAAAAAAATTTAAAAAAATTAAATCATGTTCAATTTTTCATTATCTGACTGGAGTGTTTTTACACTGTGGTATTAAATATTAAGGTTAAAAATTGCATGTATTATACTCATTAATGTTTTTAAATTGCATATTTTGTATAATATCTAACTAGGATAATAAGAAACTTATCAAAATTTGATTATTGCAAGACTCTATTTAGGGTATATATGCTTTAAAAAATGAGAAATTGAAATTGACCTTGGTAGGAAGTATAGGATGCCTATACTGTACACATTTATTGGAGATCATTAGGTCAAGTAGACTTGAGGGATGAATGGTAGAATTGGAATGCGTAATGTTCTTGGAGTCATCACTTTTGAATCTTGGGTTGGAATTCTTATTTTCCATTCCTAACATGGTACCATAGCATAGCTTTGAGATGTTAATTCCATCTACATTACTACTTCAAAAGTTTCTCTTATCACTGCTTCTTCTCTTGTCACAAATCCTCACCTTTTTTTCTTTCCCTCTTACAAATTTGGCACTTTCATTGAAGCTTTGAAGAAAGTGTGTGTTTTTTATTCTCAAATGGAAGGAGGAGAGGAAGCATGAGAGAAAGGAAGAGAATCATTGATTTCCATTACGAAAAGAGACACAACATTTTTAAATACCTTTTGAATATTTTGCTTTTTCTTGATCCATAGCATTAAAAAAAATTATTCTTTTCGTTGAACCTAGCTACTTCTCTTAGGGATATGTATCTAAATATGCTATAAATCTAAGGTGTTAAATATTAATATGAGGCATATTAATCTAATATAGGCATTTTTATCTAATGTGGAGATCAAAATTTGAATGTGGCATTGAAATTCTTTGTTTTTGGCATTGAAATCTACTATAAGAGGAAGTGTTGGAGTCTTTTGAACAATAGAGTCATAATTATAATACCTTAGCATAGTATTTCTAGATATAAGGATAGTTTTTTGACGTTGTTTTTTCTCTCAGCTTGGCATTTTTGTGGCTAGGCTTTGGAGTTTTTTCACCTTTTTTGACCATATCTAGTATGCATTGAATGCTTTTGTTTTCTGCATTGATCATTTTATTTTTGTACTAAGGTTTTGGATCTACCTATGTGAATAATAGTAATTGTGGCATCATTTTCTACTTTGGCACTTTCTTTTTTCAAGATTTGACCAGTTGGTAGGCATTGGAAGAAATATGCTAAAAAATTGAAGCAAGTGGTTGATGTTTTTATCTTTATTGAGGATTGAGATATGATAAGATTCATTGATTTGTTGAATGTTCAATTGTTTTCTATTGAGTACTAAGACCTGTACCTTTTTCTAAGCATCCACTTGCAAAGTGGAAGGATTGGCTTGCAAGTTGGAAGGGCTGAGATGTGAATGGTAGAGGAGGAGGAGGAGGAGAGAAGCATATAGTGGCATCATTTTCTAGGTCTATGCCAAAACACAACTTTAATCCACTCTTTCTCTTCTCAAAACTGTGTCTTAATTCATTTTTTTGCTTTAATAAGCTAAATTTTTGCCTCAAGAGCAAGCACTATTCACTTTCACAAGCATAATGGTAATCAGGAGGATCTTTTTTCACATTGGTTGGTGTTTCTGAGTCTATGGTTCAATTATAGTTCTAATGAGTGGATGGACAACTATATTATTTTTTGATTTGGTTTAAAAATTTACTTTGTAGTTTTTTTTATGTTTTGACCTATTTTACAAGAAATCATAACACCAATAACTTTTAAACCATAATTGGATTTGAGTTTTGTGTTTTTTCAACAGTGCACTATTTTTTATTCTATATCCATTAGTGTCATTATTTTGTAAAAAATTCACTACTTTTACAAAGTGCTAAATTGGGGGGGGGGGGGGGGGGGGGGGGGGGCGAAGGGGAGGGCGGGGTGGCAGGAGGGATGGGGTTCCTTAATACAATATTTTGGAGGGTTATCTCGGTGATGATTTTGTATACCCTTTTTTATTATTTATGATCCTCGATGATTCATTAGCATGGATTTTACTTTTGGTATTAACCATTGTGAGCCTTTGACTATAGATAATTACCATACAGAGAATCCTCAAATAGAAACAATCATTAAGCACAAAAGATTATGGTCCCTAATGAATGAAACTCAACCACAATTTACATGTGAATTTGAAAATTTTCAGCACCAATGTAAGTTTGAAGAGTATGGATTTGATTGGGGGTTATGTGAGTGATAGTCTTTTATTTCATTTTGATGGGTGTGATTATCCATTAAAAATTTGGACTAAGTTAAAGGGTTTATTCTGGAATGTAGACCACTTGAGAGCCATGCATCTTGAAGTGGATTTTACTTCACTAAATCTAGATGACTTTGCCTCTATTGTAGACTAATTCACTAAGTTTATTAATTTGTTGAGATAGTTGAAGGGGAGTGGACAAGATAAAAGGATAAAGAGTATGTGTAATTGATTTTGTCTAAGTTGAGTGGCCCATTCCAAATCTTTATTTATACCTTTTTATATAGTATGGATGCATTTGGTGACACATTCAAAATTCTATATTTCGAGTTATTTTGCGATAAACTTCCTAGGGAGGAACCCAAATTATCTCACCTTGAGTATTTCACCTCTTAAAAAGCATTAGTTGCATCACATCCTAAGACTAAGGGGAAAACAAAGAGTAAGAATAGGAACACTCCTCCATCTAAAAATGCACTTAAGACTAATGCTAACAGATCTAAACCAAAATCATCTTCCAAATCTAAGAATAAGTCTAACCTATCTTGCTTCTACTGTGGGGGGATTGGTCATGTAGAGTTAAGGTGTTTCAAGAGAATGCAAACCTTAGAGGATGTTGTTATGAAACAAAATATATCCATCTCATGATCATGGAAAAACACTTAATGTTGTTGAGAGATCATATTTACCTATTTTAGATAGTTGGGTTCTGGATTCTAGTGCTTCACACCATATGACTTCTTCGAAGGAGTCATTTGTATGTATTGGTTTGAGTTCTACTTCTGACATTGAGGTTGGAGATTCTTATTTAATTTTTGCTAAAGGAAAGCATGACATAGAGCTAGATGTTGGTTGCATCTCTGATGCATTATATGTTCTAGACATCACCACCAATCTATTTTTAGTTTATCATATTTGTCATTCTGATCAAGGCAAGATATTGACTTTCACACCATAAGGTGTTGAAGTTTGAGATTTGTTAGAGCCACACACAATTATTGAATAGGGTATTGTTGATCATAGTTTTTTACTCTATTATTTTGAGGGTTTTGATGATACTCCTCCTTTAGGAACGTGTTTATTTTCTCATGTATATTATAAGATTAGGCTTTGGCATGAGATATTTGGACACCTAAACTAAATATATTTGATGGAGTTGAGCACTAACAGTGTGGTAGATGATCTTCCTATAATTTCATGTCTTGAAAGAATTTTCTCCAGTTGTGCATTAAGGAAACAACACTATGATATGTTTCCTAAAAGGCATGTCCACGAGAGTTTTTTTCACCACTTGAGCTTGTGCACAGTGATTTGATGGTATTTCCTACTCCTTTCAATGGAGCTAAGGATGTAATTACGTTCATTGATAATTTATCAAGGCATACTTGGGTTTATTTCCTCAAGTACAAGAGTGATGTATTTACTAACTTCAAAGTGTTTAAGGCTTTGGTTGAGCAATAGTCTTTGAGTTGAATCAAGAAACTTCATATAGATAATTGGGGGGAGTACTTCAGTTGAGATTTTATTGATTTTTTAGTATCCCATGTTATTTTTCACCATCACTGTATTTCACATACTCCATAGTAGAATGGCTTAGAAAAAAGGAATAATCAAACTCTGAAGGAGATGGCTAATTGCATGATGCATTCATGAGATTTACCTCCTATCTATTAGACATAGGTAGTTAATTGAGTGAACTACATTTAGAACCATACACCATATCAAACACTTGATCATATGACTCTAGAGGAGGCTTGTTCTAGAACCAAGATTGATGTCTCAATTTTTTAAGTCTTTGGGAGCCTTTCTTGGGCATTTGTACCAAAGAAGAAAAGAAAATCACTGAATAAGAAGAGAAAACCTTTGATTTTATAGAGGATATTACAAGGACATGAGAACTTATCATCTTGTAGGTCATGATAATCATGATGTTCATTTTTTATCACATGTACAGTTTGATGAGGATATCATATCTCATGACTCTTCATATTCTTCCATGCCTTCTTATTCTTCTTTCAATGATTCACCTCCTCTCAAGGATTCATTCATTGAGAAGCCAATTTAGGAGATTCTTGAGGAGGTTATACATGATGAAGATCCTATTCACATTGATATTACCACTATGAATAGGTGGGATGATACTATAGTTTCTAAGAAAACACCTTTCATATAAGATCTTCCACCTACTCAACATCATCATGCACATTCTATGGGTATTGGTTTTTGGTTTCATGCATTTTCTAGGGATTCAAAATATGTTTCATAGGATCATGGGATACATGAGTGGGATGATGTGATGATGAGATGAGTATTCTTCATTGATGACGAATTACACATGGGATTTGGTCACTCTTCCTAAAGGAAGAAAGTTGGTTAGGTGCAAGTCGATTTACCACACCAAATATGCAGTGTATGGGTCCATTTATAAGTATAAGGCACATATATTTTCAAAGGGGTTATCACATGTCGAAGGTATTTACTACTCTAAGACTTTTATATCCATTGCCAAGATGGATTCTATTTGCCTTGTACTTTCTCCTGCTGCATCATAAGATTGGCTAGTATATCAGATGGACATTAAGAGAGCTTTATTTCATGAACACTTACATAAGGAAATATATATGGATTACCCTATTGGGTTTTTTTCATTATTCTTTTCTTTTTTATCTACTTAGGACTCTTTATGCTCTCAAATAGGCCCATTAGGCTTGGTATGAGAAGACAGATTCATTTATTCTATCCACTAACTTTATTCACTACCACTCTGATCCCATAATGTATATTTAGAATATTTGAGAGGACATTGTTATTTTTCTATTGTATGTTGATTATATTATTCTCATAGGTAGATCTTGATCTCAGATTTAGACTATTCAGTAGGCACTTTTAGCATAGTTTCACATGCTATATGTTGGTCTTCTATATTTTTTCCTTGGTTTACAAATTTCATAGTTAGATATAATGATTTATTTGAGTCAGTAGAAGTATACCCTTGATCTTTTTCAACATTTTGGTATGTTTGATTGAAATCCAAGTCCTTTAAATTTTCAGTCTGGAATGACTCTCACTACCTCTTGCACTGCTCCACTTTGTGATCCTACATTATATAGGCAGATGGTTGATAGTCTTATGTATTTGACCCATAGTCACCCTAGAATTTAATTTGCAATTGGACTTGTATCTAGGTTTGAAAATGACCCTCATGATAGTCATTAGAAGGCTTCAAATAATATTTTATGATATTTATGAGGCACTACTAATTTTGGATTATACTACACCGTGGGTTCTACTCAATTGGCTAGATATAGTGATTCAAATGGGGTAGGGCAAGTTATCTTGATGATAGGAATTCCACTTATGGATACATATTTTTTCATGGTTCTTCACCTTTTGATTGGTTATGCAAGAAACATTAGGTTATTTCACTTTCATCTATACATGCTGAGTACAAGGCAATAGTTATAGTGAATTAGCAGGTTCTTTACATTCATCATGTATTGATAGAGTTTAACCTCATGCATGATTCACCCTCTAGACTTTGGTGTGAAAAATATATGTATATATATGTATATATATATATATATATATATATATATATATATATATATATATATATGTACCTCAATCTGATTGGTCTATTGATGCTCAACTAGGTATGTATGTATGTATGTATGTATGTATATATATATATATATATATATATATATATATATATATACATACCAACCTAGTTGAGCATCAATAGACCAATCACATTGAGGTATATATATATATATATATATATATATATATATATATATATATATATATATATATATATATATATATATATATATATATATATATGTATATGTGTGTGTGTGTATATATATATATATGTATGTATGTATATGTATGTATATATATGTATATATGTATATATATATATATGTATATATATATGTATATATATATATATATGTATATATATATGTATATATATGTATATATATATATGTATATATATATATGTATATATATATATGTATATATATATATATGTATATGTATATATATATATGTGTATATATATATATATATATATATATATATATATATATATATATATATATATATATATATATATATATCAATGTAGTTGAGCATCAATAGACCAATCACATTGAGGTACATATGCAATTCATTCATTAACACATTTAAAATAGAGTTCTTAGCTTGGAGTACATCCTGATTCAGGATCAAGTTGTAGACATCTTCACGAAGCCTTTTGCATCACCTCATTTTCTTGAGTTGTGTGGCATGCCTAGGGTTTCAAAAATTTTCCTTAGGGGGTGTTCATGAGGACATATTCCATCTTCATTTCATGGATACATATTGTACACGATTACCTTATCATGCCTCATTTTTAGGACTCATACTGTGGATATGCCACTATTTATTTTTTGGATTTTTTTATCCCCTAAATTCACTTTGGGGGGAGGGGGAATGGGGTGTTAGATTATGTATTTCATGCATTTATCACATTTTATAGTTTGTTAACTACCTGTTTTGTCCTTTAGTGAGTTTGTCCTATGTGAATATTTATCCCACATTGGATAGCTACGCTAGTTTTTTTATTGTGCCTTGCATATTTATGTAAGAGTTTTTCTTTTTAATATCATATCATATTTATGAATGAAACTTGATTCTCTTTATTTTTCAATCAATTGTCTATAACATCATGTGTGATGTTCTTGGAGTTATCACTTCATAATCTTGGGTTGGAATTCTCGTTCTCCATTCCTCAAATCACACAAACTGAGGTGAGATACCAAGGCAACTTGAGAGTCTCAAGACAAACAATCCATGATCATAAATGGGGGTGGATACAAAATCAAAAAGTGCTTCTTTAATTTTGGAAAGAATCAGGGTATGTTATGGACGCAATAATAATTGGTGACTCTGCTAAAAGTAATTTTGAGTGTTTTAGGATGATAGAAACATGTCTATGAACCTAGAATCTCTGGGTGATACTATGCATGGAACATGAACAGATTCTAGAGAGAAGACAAGAATAACTAATAGATCAAAGTAAATGTTTACATTGACCTAGTATGTATAATTGAGTTATTTTTTTCTTCTTAGAACCTACATGTACTAACTCCTATATATCTAATCATCAATGTAGTGAATCATATATTGAAAATGCTCATATGGGCATTACTAAACTATTATCTAGGGATATATAGGCCTAATGAATTGTCTCTGATCTCACTCTAGGCCTTTCTCTATTGTCGATCTGGCATCCATAATCCCAATAGAGTTTTCTTGAATCACAAAAGATTGATTTTTTTTTAAAATCTATTGCTTCTCAAATTATGTTTCCTTTATTTATTTTTGTCATCAAAATTCTGTGATGGCGACTATTGTGACAAGCAAAAGTAAAACTATACTTTTTTCACCCTAGATTTTCACCATAATATGTTCATTTAAGCAAACCCATAAACCATGTAGGATGTAATTTTGTGCTTAGTTTCAAGAGAATATATTCATTGAATAGATAGTTTACCCAAACTTATCCAAGCAAGAACCAACTCAAAACACACACAATAACTTAGTTCTTCAAAACTAAATCTAAAATATAATATAGTGTTATAATTTATTCAGCATTTTTACTCACCATAATGTCATTTGTGTCACTTAATACATGCCCTTTCATTCTTAATAATTTAACTAATAAGGGAAACTTCTAGGAAAAAATAGATGGGACAAACCAACTTGAAACAAACAAGGAGGTTGGACCAATGAGGAAAAATTAAAAAAATAAAAAAAACTAGTAATAAAAAAAAGAAAGAAAATAGGAGAGGGAAAGAGAAAGTATTTAACAAAATTTTCTAGGTAAATGCATGCCTGGAAGTAAGATTTGGAGGAAATACCTATCAAGAGGAAATAAGACATCCTCACTAGTTAGATCCCTAATAGCTAACATATTCATGTTCAATATTTTGAGAATATTAGTAGATATCCTACCAAACGGAAACATATAATTTATGATGGTTTTGATCTCTACATTCATAAACACTATCCCACAAAGTTCTATCTACATTGTTTTCATGCAATTCAAGAAAAATAAGATTGTTCAATTTAGATATTTACTTATAGTTAATTTGAAAAAATACTTGGGATAAGTTTTGAGAAATACATTTGCCCATAAATTGAATTATGGTAAGGGATAGAGATGGGTATCAACACATACCAAAGAGATCTATGTACCCAACCTGAGAGAGATAGGTTCGTCATGGTAGTCAATTGGTGAGTATACTTCAGGATACTCTTTGACTAATATGGATTCTTTGGTGATATCACTCTTTTCATATTCATCATCTAGAAAGTAGACACTTCATTCTTCCCATATTAGTAATCTTCAAGATTTGTCATTAGTGGCATAATTATGTGGGAAGCTATATTATATTAGGTTATTTTCATCTCTAACTTCCACCAACTACATCTCTTCATTACTAGGGTATCCATGCTCATGATTGCTCATTTGTATTTTGATTGCCTCAATTGATTCAAGGAACACAACATTGTTTCAATCCAACTCCACATGTTTTTATAAGGGATTTAGACCTTTAGATGTGAGGATAACAACCTAATTTTTTCTTCTTTCCACCTATCATTAGCAATGTCTAAGTGGTTCTCTTTAGGGGTGAGGTCTTTCATGACTACATTATCTAGGTTCATGCCCATCAGATCAAATGGTAAGGATATCTCGAGGTGGGAGGTCTCCCATATTTTATCTCACCTTATTTTTGTGGAAGACCTATTTTAAAAATATTTTATTTTAATTCATTCATATTCAACAACATGACAAAAGCTAAATTGCTACAACTAAGTTATCTATCATTCCAAATCAACTTACTAAGTGTAGGGAAAAAATGATAAGAGTGTTTTGTTGACCAATTTTTGGTCCTGTAGGCTAAAATTGGGTACTGCTTCCTTTCTCTTTGAAAGAGTCATTCAATCCATGTTCTGGGTAGTTCATCCTGCAGCTGCCTTGTGCAAAATATTCTCTGTTAGATCATTTCCCATGAAAAAATCAAGTTTTTTCCCATTTTTCTTAACAAGTGCATTTTAGGTTTATTAGGTGACTTTACTTGTGAAAGGTTTATAATCTAAGTTACTTGCAAAACCTGATTTGGTCTTGATAGACCAAATTGGGTTTTCTAAACAACTTTACTTGTAAAAACTTCATAATTCAAGTTGCTGGACAAACCCGATTGGGTGACTGTAGTTCATTCTAAGTCTTGCGGACCACTTGTAAAAATTTATAATTAAAGCCACTTGCAAACCTTGATTTGGTCTTGATATACCAAATTGGGTTTTACAAATGGCTTTACTCATTTATCTTATAAGCAAGAGTCAACATGAAACTTGAAGTAGAAGCTTGCAGGAAGTCTGAATTAGTCTATCAAGAAGGAATCAGGTTTAAAAAGTTCCTTGACTAGAAAACTTTATGATTTTACAACCCAAAAGAACTCGATTTGGTCTTGGATGCTTTGAAAGGAGAGTTAATTACTTTGGAGGGCTTTTTGTCAACAAAATGGATGAAGTGGAAAAGCTAAAGGGTAGTTATAGAAAGTTTGAAGGGTAGGTGTCTTTTTAGAGGGCACTTAGGTAAAGAAAGAGGAATTCTTCACTTTTCCAAAGGGTCATTTATAGGATTACCAAAGGGTATGTGCCCTTGCATAGGGCACTTAATCGGTGAATGGGAACTTTGCAATTATTTTGAAAGGCAACTTTGGACTCAAAGTGTCCTTGTAGAGGGTACCTAGGTTGGTGGCAGGACCATATCAAAAGTTTTAAAGGGCATTACGAGGTGTATGAGCCTTTGCAGGGGGTACCTGGGTAGGAAATGGGACCCTTTCAACTTCCCCAAAGGGCAATTTGGAGGCCAAAGAACCCTAGTGGTGGGTAAATGATGAACAAAGTGGACCTTTTTCAAAAGTTTGAAGGGTAAATTTAGAGCTTAGATGGCCCTTGTAGAGGGCACAAGGAAGAATCAAGGGATGAAGACAAAAATCCTAAAGGGCACTTGCCCTTTGAGAAAAGCCAACACCGAAAAAGGATTTCCTTCAGATATTTTGTCTGAAGGAAAGAAGGCCCTTTCAAGAAAATAAGCCGATGCAAAGGAGGAATTCCTTCAGATAAATGTCTGAAGGAATTGATAGTTGCCAAAAGCTAAAAAAATCCAAACAAAAAAGTGAGCCAAGGCAGAGGATGATTTCCTTCGAACAAAATGTCTGAAGGAAATCCTTCAAACATTTTGTCTAATGGACACTTGAACAAAAACTCAAGGGTCGACTGTGCAAGGGACAAAATCTAAAGGATGATTTATTTTGGACAAAACATTTGAAGGAAATCCTTCAAAAATTTTATTCTAAGGACTTTTATAAGAAAAATCTCACTACAACCAAAAAGTGAGCAAAGCGAAGGGAAGGAGGAAGCAAATAAGAAGAAACAAGAGGAAGTAAAAAACCCGATGGAAAAGAGACACTCTTAGGAGTCAATTTGTGATTATATAATGACACTCTCTCTCTCAACATAATTGACTCAACATTTGTATTATTTCCACATCCATAGGCCCCAAACTGTGTGTT